>CAEKDK010000004.1:22187500-22932500 GCA_903112645.1 Prunus armeniaca
GTCCCACGCTGCTTGATCCTAAGAGGGTCCCGCCCACTGCGTGCGAGTAGCCAAAGTACCTATTTCAGAATATGAGTACGAAATTAATATAAATGCTCCGAACAAGAATTTTAAATTAAAATCCTAGTTTCCCATATTTCAAGTATGTGTATGAGGAACGAGACATTCCTAAGGTCAAACTACGTGCTTCGGATGATGGGATAACCTCGGAAGACACTCGGTCAACTAGGCGGTCAAACTTTCCAAATTGTGTCAATCGGGCCCATGAGGCCCATGACCTCTATTTTACAATTCGAAAGTTCCTATGGGTTCAACAAGGTTTACTATACATGTCTTGCAAGTTTTGTCTGAATTGAACAGTCGAATTGCTCGCAATCGTACAATCAGACGGTTATTGTTTAACGCAAACTTTAAGTTATTGAATCGGAACATACGAGGCTCCGATTCACAATCCGTGAATTCCTACAAGATCCTAGTGATGCCTAGATCAACATATACAAAATTGGAGTCGATCCAACAGTCCGAATATATCAAACCCGGATAACACCTAATATCGATATCCGATCGACAGTCAAACGATAACCAAATTCAAATCTGAGCATACTGTCGTGCTCGGGACGACATGGGGATCATTTTAGAACCAAGAGGGACACCTAAACAGTACCCACGCGTGGGTGTCCAAAGCCATTCCAGCAATCAAAAAATCTCCAAACAACCGTCAAGACTTATACCTACATATCAGGATATTGAGTCGAGCAACTTTTGTTCTTGGACCGACCCCAAAAAGTGGTTGGAGATAGTTGGAATCGCGAGCCAAAACTGGCCAAAACTTTAATAGCTAAATCGACAAGCAAAACGCAGAAATCGATCCTAAATAACCCAACCATAAGCTATATTACATTAAGAGGATGGAAAAGCATACCTAGATCACAAAATTTGGTGGCCAGAAACGTCTGAACGAGCGATGAAAAAAGTGGATTAAAACTGGCCGTGTTTTTGCAGTTTCCAGTAAATGCCGGCAGTGCCAACGGCAGGGGAAGGACTGGATAGGGAGAGGAGGAGGAGGCAGTTTGTTTAGTTCAGGCCTCGTGGTCGGTGGCGGCAGCGCGAAGCAAAAATCTAAGCACCTGTTGAACAGGGTTCTGTTGTGCGAACCAGAGAGAGAGAGAGAGAGAGAGAGAGAGAGAGAGAGAGAGAGGAAATTTCATATTTTTAATAACCTTTATCAAATTGTTTATGGTTTTGCCACTACGTCTCTTTTGATCGTAACGTTTTCGTTACAACCTCGATTTGAGTCCACTACATGTCTATGGACTCATCTTGGCACGATCTATGTAATGGTGCCATTCATTTCCCCATAATCCTTCCGGAATAAAAAAAAAGTGACCAAAATGAGCCTACCCTCGAGGGTAAAATTGGAATTTCATAATTTATTAAATTAATTCACCAATAATTAAATTTTTGGGTCAGGATGTTACAGACTCCTTGGTCAATGTTTCAAGATGGGCCAAATGGGGAGCCCATAGGGCGATGCTAGGAGCACGTAGATGCTTAGACACGACGAGACGACGCGTGCTGCCTACCACGATCGCGTCGATGGTGTTTCTGCGGGCATATCAACATCTCATGCTTTGGCCACCGCCGTAATTTGCATCTGTCAATGCCTCAATCCGATCGGCGGCCCGGCTTGTGACCATTCCACATCCGATCAAGGTGCATCGCCTACCCCCATCCGCTTCCCTCCTTACAATTTCAAGCACTCTTTGACTCTCTTTTTAAAGTCCTTTTATCTTTCCCTTACGACACTTGTTTGCTATCGGTCTCTTGCCCATATTTAACCTTAGACAGAATTTACCACCAGTCCTGATTGGGGCTGCATTCCCAAACAACCTGACTTGTCGATATCACCTTATGGTCCCGGCACAACGAGGCTATCACCCTCTCCGGCACCACCTTCCAGTGGACTTGGGCCCGGTCCACTGCTGATGACGCTTCTCCATACTACAATTCGGTCACCAGGGGTGCTCAATTCTCAAGTTGGGCTATTCCCGGTTCGCTCGCCGTTACTAGGGGAATCCTTGTAAGTTTCTGTTCCTTCGCTTATTGATAAGCTTAAATTCAGCGGGTAACCCCTGCCAAACCTGGGGTCGCGTTGAAAGCCAAGCCGGAGCTAAGCATTTTTTTGAGCCTTCGATGCGCAACGACCGCACACGACAGGCAACCGAGGTTTCGCAACCAACGATTGTCGTGGCGTGCGTCGCCGAGGACTTGGTATTTATATCAACCGCGTGACAGAGTGTACAGGAGGCCATCATTCGCCCCCCGCAATCCCGAGGGAGTAGTGGGGGGCAACGACATGTGACACCCAGGCATGCTTGCCCTCAGGCTAATGGCTTATGTCACTCTTTTTCTCCGTCTAAATTTTGGGTTTGTAGTCTTCCTTTTTCAATTGTAAACTCCTTTTACTTGAACTTCTTTAGGCCTACATGTAATAACCCGGTCCTAAATTAATTTTTAATTATTAATTTATTCAAATAAAAGATGAAAATACCCCGTGAATAATTTATTAGGTTTAGGATTGACTTTTTGATCGGGAAGGAATTTGAAAATTTCAATTGTACTGTTGTGTAGATCATGTCGAAACGAGTCCATAGACACGTAGTGGGCTCGAATTCGAGTTGTAATGAGGAAGATACGATCAAAATTTACATAGGGGCAAAAACGTAATTTTAAAAAAGTTATCTCTCTCTCTCTCTCTCTCTCTCTCTCTCTCTCTCTCTCTCTCTTCCGCTGGAAACACCACGAGAACGAGCCGATTTTTGACAGAATTTTTCGGCGTTTGTTCTCCCTCCTCTAGCCACCAAACTTGACGCATGAGGTATGGTTTCTCACCTATTTTTTGAGCCCTAGTTGATGGTTGGGTAGGATTTGATAAATTTCTAGGTAACTCGATTTGTAAGCCAAAAGTTTGGCCGAATTTCAAATTGAAATTCCTGTCATTTCCGGTCGTTTTTCGGGGTAGGTCCAAGAACAAAAGTGGCTCCAATCGATGTCCTGAAACTATGGTAGGAATCTTGGCGCTCGATTGATTAAGCCACCCACACGTTGCCGACGCGTGGGCAATATTGTGGGGCAACATTTTGTCCTAAAATGATCACTAGATTGTCACGAGCGCGTAAGTGTGCTCATATTTCAATTTGGATATCGTTTGAGCCTCGAACGGATTTCGCATATTGTGCAATTTCCGGGTTCGATATATTCGGACCATTGAATCGAACTCAAATTCACGTATGTTGTACCTTGTATTTCTAGGATCATATAGGATTCGACGGATCGTGAATCGGAGTCCCGGATATTCTGAAATCATGAACCCTAGGGTAAAATAAACCGTAATCGTGCGATCGTGATCAATCCGACCGTCCGATTCAGACTAAACTTGAACAAGTTTATTAATTAAATATTCTTAATGGTTTAAATAGGCACTCGGGCCCCTTCGGACCCACAAGAGGGACCCTCAAAGGGTCAAGTTATCTCAAACGCACTGTCATTATAGCTATCGTATTGTGATTTTATTGCCTTTAGATTGTCTTTATATTGCTCGTTTATTATACTGGTATTGCTATTGCAATGTAAACTGTGAGTACGAAATTTAAGGGCTTGGAATGTAACTCCAAATGAATCCACAACATTAAAGTTCTTAGAATGCCATTATTACACAGTTACCGTGATACTCCTACTACACCTTCTTTTCTAGTTACAAATTCAGCTAATGCATGGGGCAAATGCGGGGCAAATACAAGGTGAAATGTCATATGTGTTTGACTGGATATAGTTGATGAAGGAGCATTACAACTGTTAACCCCAACAGATTGCTCATGTGTTGCCAAGAACACCCTTGAATTTATGCAATGTGCCCAAGCCAGTCCCAAAGCTAGACTCACCCGCCTACCCGATGCGTGCAAGCACTCCAAGTTTCCCAACCTCACCCCATTCACTCCATCATGTGGCCGAATAAAATCCACCACTTAGTTGGTGACAACCACCGCCACCCCAAACTTATTTTCTAAAGCCTTCAATGTTCCAGATATCGTGAAAAACATTTCAGACCGCCGTTTCAAATCTGTCGCTGTTGTCTCATGCGTGATCGGAACAATGCAACAATGGAATCAATGACGATGAATTTCATAGGTAACCGGGTGTGATCAATGGCAATAAATGCTTGTATGTCTTGAAGGACATGGATGAGTTGTTGATCTTCATGAACGCCATGAACATATATGTTTTCCAATGGGTCCAACCTTATTAAGTTGGGGTATGATGCATGATAAAGGTTAGCTAGTTGTTGCAATCGACGAAATGAGAAGTTGAATTATGTGAATATGTAGAGGGAGGAGCCCTCTAGTTCACCATGTGATGGTGGGAGTTGAGCTCTTACCATTAGTTGTTGGCAAAATTACGTCTTCCCAGTACTGCTTTCCCCTACGAATTCTGTTATGGAGTTGCAAGGTATCCCATTGCCAAAGCAACCATCTAGTATTGGGCATCCAATAGATAATATTTAGGGGTTGAAAAAGGAAAGAGCGTGAGGTTTTGGGGTGTCATGCTTCTGTAATTTAAGGGGGGATATGATGGTGGTGCCAATGGATGAATTGTATATAGAGTCCATATGTCTTTGACGGGATGTATACTTCATCAATTTTCCATTTTTGTATTTTTTTTGTTTTATTTATTTGTATTTTTTTGGACCAAATATTAAAAAACAAAAAGTCTGATGCAGTACCTACTGCAATACGATCGTATTGTAACTCTATTGTGCTCTTGTTGTAACTATATTGTGCTCTTATTGTAACTCTAGTGTGCTCTTATTGTTACTCTATTGTGCTCTTATTGTTTGAACTCTATTGTGGATTTATTGCCGCTATAATTGTTTGAACTCTATTGTGGATTTATTGCCGCTATAATTGTTTGAACTGGACACTGATAAAGGAAACTGTATATGCACAAATATAAACAGAGGCATGATAATTCCATCAAACCCAATTTCAAAACTTACATAATACAACAAGAGGCCACCCCAGCTACATAATACAAAAAGATGCCACCTCATACTTCCATTTTATTGGTTGTTTCCACTACATTTTACAATGTCCAAAGTCATATTAAAGTGTCACAACTTTCCTGCTGTTGACACATTCGGAGTTGCATACTCTTCAATTACGGCGACCGCAACCCATGAAATTCATGACACCGCACACAGTGATGTTGTCCCAGTTTCCTGTTGGATCCACTATTTTTGCAAACTTCCGAAATAATTCAAATCTGGTTTCCACTTGTTGTTGCTTCAACTGGGCCATTTCGTCAGATTCCTCGAATACCAAAACTGCAGTGGCAGGGTATATACCCAATTGGTTGTATCCTATACCAAAACTTATATACCAAATGTCAGATTCCTCGAATACCAATAGGATACAGCCTATTTCATATTTCCCTAAGTTACTTTTTCTATGTTCCAATTTCTATGTGTGAATTTTTTTATTTTCTCAAATTTTCATATTTCCAACTTTAGGTATATATTATTCATTTGACTCAAATTCTGAAATTGTAGGTTACACCAATGCGGATTGGGCTGGAAACGTTGATGATAGGAGGAGCACATCTGAAGGGTGCTTTTATGTAAATAATCTTGTGTCTTGGCATAGCAAAAAGCAAGCTTGTGTTTCCTTGTCTACACCCGAAGCGGAATACATCACTGCCGGAAGTTGTTGCACACAATTACTATGGATGAAGCAAATGATGAGTGATTACAGCATTCAGCAAGGTACTTCAACACTTTTTTATGATAATCTGAGTGCAATAAATATTTCCAAAAATCCTGTTCAACACTCACGAACAAAACACATAGATATTAGGCATCATTTTATTCGTGAATTGGTTCAAGAAAGGGTGGTAAGTCTGTAGTTTGTTTGCACAGATAAACCATTGGCTGATTTGTTTACAAAACCATTAGACACTGTTCGTTTTGAAACTCTCAGGAAGTCTCTTGGTATTTGTTCCATTGAATGAACTCCCTCTAATTTTATTTTATTTTATTTTATTTTGGCATTCAAATTTCATTGTTGTATGCCCATGTCGAATAGGTTTATCAGTTTCTGGTATTTTTTTCTGTTTTATTTTTATAGCTTTGTAGTACATCATTGCACCGCATTTTTAATCCCATTGTCATAAGCTTGTATTTCTTTGAACTGAGATTGGGTTTTCTAATCAGAATGAGGGACTAATTGTGAGACACATGCTCTTAGTTGATAGACATTTTTCTATGTTAGTCTCTAGCATTAATCCTTGCTTAGCCAAAATTCTCACAGCCTTTCCTTGGTTCTTGCACACGCACACCAATATGAGCTATATGAATGCCTATGTTGCAAGATTTCAATTTAAACAACAATGATAGATATCTTTGGAGCTTGATTCAGGTTATCCCAAAGTAGCCGGACCTCTTACCTAACTAGTGTCGAGAGTCACGTCAAATACGGGATGGCTTGGTCCATATAAAAAAATAAAAATAAAAATTAGTGTCACAACTTTGAAGCCTTTTGACTCGAGTTGCTAAGCCCATGGAGTATCCTTGATATACTTAGTGCTCTAAAGTCCTCTGGCTTGGGAGCATCTGGCCTAAGACTTGTTACAGGTCACTAGAAAGCTTAATAAAGTGTGAATTGTGCTCCATAAAAAAAACATTACAAAAAAAAATACAGTACAAATGTAAATATGTTGAATTAAACTTGTTTGCACTGTTATTCTTATCCCTATTGGTTCACTTTCACACCAAGGACTCCTGTGAACTTTTGCTAACCTTGATTATATGGTGTTGCCTAACATGGAGAGATATTTAACAACACTTGATGCTGTGGGTTCTCCTTGTTACTCTTCAATTTTGACTTGATATCTCCTTACAAGCTTTGCTTAGAAATCTCGTTTGTGACACTGGTTTGAAAAATTCATCTTGTGTGCCTACTTGCTCATTCATCATTACATGTGTCTTTTTATACATTCATGGGAGAATTCATAATTTGGAACTTTTGCCTACATTGTTCTTTCTGGGAGTGGTTATTTGTTGTGCAAGTGGTTATTTATTTGAGGGGGAGTTTGCCATTGCCTATCCAGAAAAGGGGGAGTAAACGGTATGAGTTTTATTTTACTTAGTTACTGTATTTTCAGTAATACATGATTTTCACTGATTATTTTTGGTTTAGTGGTGCAGAATTCAGGTTACCTTTTCTATTGCAAGTGGTCATGTTTGAGGAATTCTTTTCACTCACTTGTAATTGGTTTAGGGGGAGATTGTTAGAACCAATTTTTGTAACTAGAGTTTTTGTATAGGAAATGCCAAAGGGGGAGATTGTTAGGACCAATTTTTGGTATATTGGCAATTTCCTGTTACAAAAACATAGAGTAGGTCTTTGAGTGTAACCTACAGTTTTCAAGTGACATTCTGCTATCCTGGATCAATGTGGCTCAAAGACAATGCCAAGGCATGTTTTGCATCCATGCATTCATATTGGCATATTTGCTTGATCATCAAAAGTGGATGTCAGATGTGCATGACTGATATATGATTTCAGTCTTACATAATCTAGTGCCAGACATCAGTGAGTTTTTAACGATGGTTTATATTCTTTAGTTTGGGTGCTTATTTAAGCAAAAGGGTTCTTTTGTCCTTACGGCTGGGCTTTTAATTAAGTGGCTTTATTTGTTTTAAAGAAATAATTTATTTGTTAAGAAGCCCATTTTTGCTAAAAGCCTTTTTTGGTCTCTGACCTAGTTTTAAGCGTGTAATACAAGAAAGGAACTTAGCTATTTTGTTTTTGTGTGTCTGTAACGTTGAAAAGAAATACAACGACAGAATATTTGCAGAGAGGTTTTGAGAGTTTATATTGAAAACTCATGTGGTTGTTCCTTGTTAGCCTCCATGAGTGATTAAATCATCATCTTTTCATATATGTGTGGTTCATGAGTAATATGCATGTTGGTGATCAGCAATCATGCCTTGAGGTGTGAGTAGTCGAGACCAGAGTTGTGTAATCTCTTGTTGACGAAGGAAGACAAGATCACTGGTTGGGTTGAGTAGCAAAGGCGAGTAGGCAAGTCTGCCTTGTGAGCGTTAGTCTTGTGAGTTGAGACTTGTACGACCTTTTTGTACTCTTTCTCATAGTGATTTGTTTGCCCGCAGTTGTTTTCCTCATCTTGAGGTTTTTTATCGCGTCAACATATCGTGTGTCCCTTGTGCAATTGTTTGCGTTTTATTTGAATTTTATTCTGTTGCGTATTCTGGAATTTTTGCTTACAGAATTGTTACAGTATTTCAATCCTGCTGTGGTGTTTGAGTATTAAGAAACAAATCAGTTGGCCATTCTAGGGAATTTCAAGATGCAAAACAAGGAGAAAAAAAAATTCGAATCAAACACTTTCCTCATATTACAACAACCAATAGTGACACAAAAAAAGCAACAGATTATAATGCAACTGCAAGCCCATTCCCATATCTTTAATATTGACTAACATAAAATCCATAGTAACTGAGTCAAAATGGTGCTCCTTAACGATATGGCATGAAAATTAGAAAATACCATCAAGTAAATGAGCCAAGTTTCGACCCCCGCATTCATAACATTGTAGCAAATTCCCAATCAGACCATTCAAACCAACAGGAAGAGAAACTAAAAAGAAAATCATTCCAATTATGGTAGCAAAACTCACAAGACGGAAAATAATCCCCAAGTTACTGATCCTTTAGGCAATCATGTAGTTAACCAATTCAAATTGCATTGCCAAACCCACATCTAATACTAACGAAGCTGCTTCTGCTTTCCATTTCGTAACAAAAATACAAAAAACCAAATCAACTTAAATGTCTAAGCATCTCCAACAGAAAAATTCAACAATCAATGCCCGAATGCACCACAAACGTGCATAACCAAATCAACTTAAATATCATAATATCCATGTGCTCAAAACAATTAGCAGCTTGCCCCATCAAAACATGACAAAACAGGCACGTTCTATGCAATAAACTTCAATAGCACATTGGAGGAGAGAGAGAAAAAGAGGAAAGAACAGGCCTATTCTCCTAGGTGCAAGGCATTATCCAAAACAATAAGAAGATTTTACTAGGGTTATTGCAATTTTGTACATTAGGCCTGGGCACGGATCGGTTCGGAATGGTAGAAGGCTCTTTCGTTAACCAAACCAAAGACTTCGGTAGACTTCGGATTGGTTAACCTAATATTCGGTTCGGATTGGCCAGTACGCCAGTAGTACTGTAATAAAAACATACTAATAAAAATACAATTTATAATACTTTCACATAACATAAGTTTTTGAACAAATACACCAAATTATCCTTGTAAAATATAAAAAACCAATAGTCTAATTCATCCAAGTATGAAATCAAATAACTTAGTCACTGTATCATTCAATATGTACTCGAGATGTACTAGGAGCCACTTGTGTTTGTTGTTTGAACATTTGAATGTTCTTTTTATTGAATTCTCTACATTAATGTAAATGATTTTGACATTTGTTCCGCGTAGGGTTCTTCAGTTTTTCATGCTGAATCCAACCATATTAAGAACATAAAATTTGGATCAACAGTTGGAAAGTTACAAGTAAAAAAGGGACAAATGTTGAAATTGAAAAACATAGGAAGTTCATAAATTCCTCTCTGACCAAAAAGTGCTACAGTACCCGGGTAATTCGGATGAGATGCCCACCCTTACTATACATAATACTCCCTCATTAACAGTTAGTGAACTCGTAAGAGCACGTGTGTGTCCTACAGAGAGAGAGAGAGAGAGAGAGAGAGAGAGAGAGAGAGAGAGACGTTAGCTAACCTTGGCTATAAGTTGCACTGCCAGGCCTAAACACTGCATTTCCAAATTTAACCCAGAAATAAAAATCAACATTTTAATACAATGGAAAGAAACCAATAAATCCTAATTTTCCACAAAATACCACAACATGCTACAGGACCAGCAACCTATTTTCATCAAACTATATGGCCAACATTTCCAAGCAGCCAAATAAGATTTAATAAAATATATATTTAAAAAAAACTAAAACACAAATTCAGTGACAACAAATTCATTTACATAACTAGTTGTTGAGGCCCAAAAATCCAAAGGGTTAAGCCCAAATTAATTCCTGGCCCAACACAGAAAAGAAGATACAAAAGGGGCTTAATTGGAACAAAGGGGCATTTGTGGGACCCGCTAATACATGCAACCAGCCACGCGCCATGCCAAGTAAGCCATACAAAGGGGCCAAATAAAACACACCAACCTTACAAAAATCACGCTCATGTGCTCATCAGGTGTTACTTGACTCGGAATAACAAAACTCAAGTGTAAGCATAGGTGTCATGCGAAAAGAGCCATTATTTTAATACAAATTTATAAATAAACCCAATCCTAGACATGTATTTATAAAAAAGCCCAAACACTATTTAAACATAGAAACACACCCAAAATCAACCCCAAAATCAACAATTGTATATTTTTTGGGTGTGTTTATCAATGGATTTTGAGTGTGTGTAATGATGGGTTTTGGGTGTGTTTATAAAGTGTTTTGGGTGTTGGGTTTTTTTATAATTTCAGCCCCCATTTTGGGTGTTTTAGTGAAACTCCCTTATTTTAACACCAAGCTATGACTCAAGTGGACCCAAGCCACAAAAAAATTAAACCGGGGCTTACTGAGAAGGTTGTGGCATGGAGGGGAACAAGCAATCACAGGGCCCATTGAGGGTTCGAGGAACGCACGTTTTAAGCCACTTGGGGGCATTAAAACTCAAGCCGGTTCTTAGAACCCAAACACATGGGTTAGCATGAGAGAGAAGAGAAAATGGGCCAAAGCCCATATC
This sequence comes from Prunus armeniaca, assembly GCA_903112645.1. Taxonomy (NCBI): domain Eukaryota; kingdom Viridiplantae; phylum Streptophyta; class Magnoliopsida; order Rosales; family Rosaceae; genus Prunus; species Prunus armeniaca. The sequence goes on from CAEKDK010000004.1 coordinate 22,198,413, forward strand.
AATAGAATGCCTAAAAAACTAAAGTCACTTCCAGCAGCTTGGCGAAAAGCCCATTAGATGCTGGAGATAACACGTTGATAATCCGACACTATACACATAAGCCCAGCCCAAAGCCTTATAAAAAGCTGGTGTCGTGCTCCATCCCTATTAGGACTCCAAACAAGTCAGACAAGGAGCCATGACAAGAACCAGTGGAGATTTATGGGTGAAGGACAAATACCCATCTGACAAAAGGCTCTATCCGTCCCCTTTTCCATTACGAGCTTCGTTTCGAAAACCAAAGAGAGAAAGCAGGTGGCGCCTTGCCCTCATGGGGAGGTCCAGTCGCGTCAAACCATTGGAACCACAAAGGGTCCCTTACCCATGCATCTCGAACAGAAGAATTTCACCCAAAAGGTTAAGTGGAAGGAAGCAACGAGAAAGGGAGGGAAAGGATTAGACAAAATTAGGGTTCTTCATGCCTATAAAATACGGCTTTTGCTACCCAGAAAATCAACCCACTCGGAGGCCTGACCAAGCTTTGTCAAAGCATCTGAGAATTCACTCAAGACACCCAATCTCCTCTTTCGTTCGTTTCCTTCTCCCTCTTAGGATAGGAATCGTTCTAATCGTGCTCTGTTCACTTCAGGCTCTTGTTCTCTATAAGAAATTCATGTCTCTCTCTCTCAAATTGCTAAACTTGTGAAAGCTTAGCTCCCATGCCACAGGCTCCTCAGGCTAAGCCATTAATCAGTTTATTATGCTTATCTGGTGTTAGTGAGATGAGCCTAAGAGTGTTTTTCTAAAGTCTCATCGGATTTTATAAAAACCCTTGTGAGAGCTTGGTTTCGAACTTAGGGTTTTTGGGGAATTTTGTTCGTTGTCTTCTTACGCAGCCCGAGCCCATTCGTCAGGCTGTTGGAACAAAGAGACCCCTACATAAATTGGCGACTCTGCTGGGGACTAAGCTGCTGTTTTCACAAAATGCCTCCAAAAAAGAAGACTAGAAGCAATACCATGGCTTCCCAAGACGGATCCGACCATGGTGATTCCGGATCACGGCAAAATGCCTCCTCTAGGGAACAAGAGCGTGCAAGTGAGGGAACTTTCACTCTCGCGGATCTCATTATAGCTATGCAAGCTATGGGGGAAACCTAGAGGGAGATGATGGATACTATCAAGGAATTAAGGTGAAGACGATGACAGGCATCCACAAGAAGAATCTGCTGCAGCTGGAAAGGGGTCTGAACAAAAGGGACCATCTTTTGTTACCTAGGAAGATGTCGTTGCCATGCTGGAAAAGGAGCTTAGTCGAAGCTAGGAGGATTGGAAGTACATTCCTCAACCATCGTACCCGTCGAGCTTACTCCAGCAGCCCTATCCCAAAGGTTACAAAACACCGACCTTTGTTCTTTTTGATGGGAGGAAAGGAAGCCTAAAGGAACATGTCAATTGATTCCTCGATGCCTTGGGACCACATGCTGGTGATTATAATCTTCGACTCCACGAATTCTCAAAAAGCCTCACTGATCGGGCTTATACTTGGTATACCACATTGGCACCAGGCTCTATGCGTTTTTGGGATGACCTGGCAAGCAGGTTTTGTAAAAAATATTTCCAGCATGAAGAGAGGGTTACTACCACGCAGCTCAACAACACTCGCCAAAAGCAAAGGGAGGATCCGGTGGACTTTGTACGGAGATTCCGGGATTTGGCTCTCGACTGCTATGATGAAAAAGATGAGAAGGCACTTGTTGAGATTTGCATCAGCAACATCGTGGCAGACTACAGAGTTTACTTGGAGAATATTGGCATCAGTCAATTTTCTCAGCTGCTGGAAGCAGTAAGGAAGACGAGCATGTCTGTTAAGCCAATTGGGCAAAGAAGTTGGAGGAGTGAAAAGAAGGAAGCACATCAAACGATGGCCGTAGATAAGTCATCCAATGACTACAACTCACGCAAACGAAAGGATAGGGAGACGTACCCTCCATTGCCATGCAAAGACGAAGAATTTCATGCCATTCTTGACACAATGATTGCTGACGGTGCAATCAAGCCCCTTAAGCCCTACAAGGTCCCTACTAGGGAAGAGAAAAGCGATCCCAGGTACTGCCGTTACCATCAATTTGTAGGGCATCCAACTACTGCCTGCCAGAGCCTAAGGAGGATCTTACATGGTAAAATAAACGAAGGGGTTCTTGAGCTCCCCTCTAGGAAGCAAACTATCGATGAGGACCATTTGCCAAAGCGAAGGGGAAATGAGGTAGCTGTTGTTGTAACATGTTCTGACGATTTTCTCGGTGATGATGAATTGTGTCACCCATGGAAGAACGACCCGAAGCCACCTGAGGCTATTTGGGAGCCTTGCGGAAACATGGAGAAAGCTTACTGGCGAAAATATTCAGAACCTTCAAGCTATAATACGCCATGGCCACTTGCTGACGGGTGGGACGGCTGTGCAGACAACGAAGTGTTTATGTTGGACATGCCAGAAGAACAATGCATGGGAACCTCCTCGGGGCAGCAGGAAACGGCTGCTGTAACATTTCATGCTCTTATAGAAGCTGAGGCAACTGTAATAGAGCGTTACCTAGGTGCAAAGCAAGGACCTACAGCTTTGCAAGTTCTCCAAAGAAATCCAAAGTTCAAGTCACTCTTCGACCAACTTGGTTTTGGACCTCAGACAAGGGAAGCAGCTGTTGTAGCTTTCATGAACATTTCTGCATAATCTAATCCCCATTGCTTCACCACTCAACCCAAAAGATCATTCTTGGAATATGATAATGCTATCGTTTTCACGGATGAAGACATGGAGGTCCCATATCCGGATCACAGGAGGCCACTCTATTTGGAGGGACAAATCAATGATGTGTTTATAAGAAGGGCTTTGGTAGACACGGGTTCCTCTGTCAACATTTTACCCTTGTCCGTGCTTACAGCAGCTGACATTCCATTATCCAAGATTGTCCAATCACAAACAAGCATTAGTGGCTTCAGAAACAAGAGTGAAGTCACAGTCGGGCCCATGCAAGTAAATTCGAAGGTTGGACCGATTCGGTCACTTACTAAATTCTATGTCGTAGATGTGGATGTGGCTTATCACGCTTTGCTTGGGAGGCCTTGGCTTAATAAGCATAAGCTTGTGGTCTCTACTAACCATCAGTGCGTGAAGGGAAGGATCGGGCTAAGGCCACTACGAATACCCGGAAATCAAGCACCGTTCAACAAGAATGAAGCTCACTACTCTGAGGCAGAGTTTTACACTGAATGCACAGGTGCCGGAAGCAGCCCGTCCAAGGATTTCGGGACCTACCTTACTTCGTGGACTGAGATTCGTGATCTAAGTAATGAGGAGCTCATCACCATTGTTGACCGAGAAAGAAAGAGACACTCGAAGGTCAACAATCATGCCTATGATCATCCCCAATACTCGAAAGTGACGATGCCCGAAGAGCGCACTGTGTACCGCTTATGACGGGATTGGGGGCTCGACCGCGTTCTGCAGGAAAGCCCCGAGTATGAAAGAGAAGCAATGCAAGCTGGCAGTCGCAAATATCCAAATAACAAGGCATCTCTGCCTTGTACCTTTCAGGAACCAATGATAGCGCCCAAGCACATGCAAGATGGCTCAACGGCAGTAGCTGAGCAGTTGGAAACAGTTGATTTGAGTGATGATCCCTCTGTCCTAAGACCCATCTCTATCAGCGTTCATTTAACAGGGGAAGAAAAGGAAGCTTCGATATCTTTGTTGAAGGAATTTCGAGATGCGTTTGCTTGGAGCTACGAAGAGATGCCTGGCCTTAATCCAAATTTGGTAAGTCACACGCTGAATATTGAGCTCGGTACAAAACCTGTTATACAGCCAAGAAGGAATTTTCATCCTGAAATTGAGAAGCAAATGAAAGTTGAAATTGAAAAGCTGTTAGCTGCTAGATTCACCAAGCCAATCAAACACCCGACATGGCTAGCAAATATTGTGTCCGTGAAGAAGAAAACCGGGGTAATCAGAATATGCACAGACTACTGTGATCTCAATCGAGCCTGCCCGAAAGATGAATTTCGGCTGCCCAACATGGATATTTTGATCGATTCAACCTCGGGTCAAGGCATGCTATCCTTCATGGACGGATTCAGTGGCTATAATCAAATCAAGATGTCTCCCAAAGATGCCGAGAAAACAGCCTTTCGAACACCATACGGGAACTTTTATTATACCGTCATGCCATTTGGTCTTAAGAACGCTGGCGCCACTTACCAAAGGGCCATGACGACAGTGTTTCATGATATGATGGGAAGAGAAATCGAGGATTATGTGGACGACTTGGTGGTAAAATCAAAAGATAGGGGAAGCCATTAGGAGGTTTTGAGACAAGTGCTAGAAAGATGTCGGCTCTACGGGTTAAAAATGAACCTAAAGAAATGTGCATTTGGGGTCTCATCAGGCAAGTTCCTTGGTTTCCAAGTACATCAGCGTGGCATAGATGTGGATCCAAAAAAAACCCAGAGCCATAAACTCTCTTGCACCACCTAGAAGTCCAAAAGAATTAAAAAGCTTCATGGGAAGGTTATCGTATATTCGACGCTTCATCCCAGGTCTTGCTGCCACCATAAGTATCTTTACTCCCTTACTCAAGAAAGGCAAGCCATACAAGTGGAGCAAGGAGTGCCAGGAGGCCTATCAGCAAGTACAACAAATAATCACTAGGCTTCCCACCATGAGAGCACCCATTCCGGGACTTCCGCTTAAACTGTATTTGGCTGTAAGAAACACAACAGTTGGGGCCTTGCTTGCTCAGGACAATCATAATGGAGACAAGAGTCTCATTTACTATGTGAGCAGGCAACTAAGGGGAGTAGAAACGAGATACCCAAAAACTGAGCTCTTGTGTCTTGCTCTTGTCTATGCTGCATAGCGCTTGCGACACTACTTTCTAGCTCACAAGCTACAACTCATAGTAAAATCCGATCCTGTAAGATATCTGCTTACAAGGCCGGTGTTGTCTGGTCGTCTTGCGCATTGGCTGCTGCAGCTATCTGAATTTGATATTACATGCACAACTCCTAAGGCCATCAAGGGACAAGCTGTGATTGACATGCTGGCTCTGTTTCCCGAGGTAGAAGGATCAACCCTTTCCAAGGAGGTTTTGGGGGAGCTACCGAAAATGGTGGCTACCGTGACGGAGGAAGAACCATGGACCCTCTACTTTGATGGGTCTTCTACATCAAAGGGTGGAGGAGCAGGTGTGGTGCTTATTAATCCCAATGGGCATGCTACGGCTCTCTTATTCAAGCTAGATTTTCCATGCTCAAACAATGTGGCAGAGTATGAGGCTTTATTATGGGATTGTCCACTGCCAGGGAAATGGGTGCAGAAAGGATGAAGGTCATTGGCGACTCTAATTTGGTGCTAAGTCAATTGCAAGGAAGCTTTGCTGTGAAGGAGGTGACCTTGGCACCATATCGGACGGCTGCTGAAAGGCTCATTAATTCCTTCAAGCAAATAGTGATGGAGCACATTCCAGGAGTCACCAATAGGTATGTTGATGCCTTGGCTACGTTGGGATCCAAGCTCTCATTCATGCAAGAGCAGCCCAATATTACAGTAATAAGGAGAGGCACACCAGTAGTTGAAGCAATGGTCCAGGCGGAGCCGCTGGAAGAAGACGATTGGAGGAAACCATTATAGAAAAGGTTGGGTGAAGAGAGTGGTATTAAGAATTTGAAAGATTATGTGGTTATCTTTGGCGAACTCTACAGGCGTCTTCCAGGAGGCATTTTGACTTGATGCATAGGAATAGTTGAAGCAGGAAGGCGGCTGCAAGAAATGCACGATGCTACTTGTAGTGTGGAGCCAGTAATCAGCTTGTATCGCCGCCTGCAGCGTAAGGGTTATTTTTGGCCAGAGATAAGGAAATAGGCGGCTGAGGTGCAGGCTAATTGTCCCAAATGTTCTACAATACCGACTGCCGAGGAATCCTTCACCATTTCACTCGCAGAAGATTGGAGGGCTCCATATTTGGCATTTTTTGTTGAGGGGACTCTGCCAAGCAATTCCAAGCTCGCCTATAAGCTTAAGAAGACGGTAAAGAGATATTTTGTGGATGGATCGAATCTTTACCGGAAGGGATTTAATGAGGAACCTCTACGATGCTTAGGAAAGACGGAGTTACATCAAGTCATACAAGAAATACACGCTGGAGAATGCGGAGAGCATCAAGGAATGAAAAGGCTTCACCGGCAGCTGTTGAGTTTTGGATATTACTGGCCTACTATGAAAAGGATGCACATGATTTTGTTAAGAGGTGCCACACGTGCCAAATCCATGCCAATTTGAGTCACAAGCCCCCTACACTGTTGCAGGACATGCGCACTCTTTAGCCTTTCCATACTTGGGGGATTCTAACTGCTACAGAATACTTCACGAAATGGGTCGAAGCAGTTCCTCTCCGAAAGGCTACGGGAGCCGCTGTTTCAAATTTCATTCGGGAATATATTGTATGCAGATTTGGGATTCCATACAAGATGGTTATTGACAACGGCACACCTTTTGTTAACAAGCAAGTAAGTTCAACACTTAGCGGTTACGGAATCAAGCACCGCCGCTCAACACCCTATTACCCGCAGGGAAATGGTCAGGCAGAGGCTACCAATAAGACAATACTGATAATCTTAAGCAAAATGGTGTATGAGTACGAAGGCGGTTGGAGCATTCACCTGCCGGATGCTTTGTAGGCTTACCGCACCTCACCTAGAAGTGCTACAGGCTTTTCACCTTATTCGATGGTATATGGGTCTGAGGCTATTTCACAAGTGGAAATCACCATTCCAACAGCCAGAATAGCTGCCGTCAACGATCTTGAATGGGATGCGAAATCATGCTCAGATTGGCGCTTGCTAGACCTCGAAGCGGTTGATGAAAGAAGGATGGAAGTAGAAAGAAGGATGGCGCTCTATCACAAGACTGTTTCCCAAGCATATAACAGGACCATTAAGCCTCAAGCCTTCAAGCAAGGAGATCTCGTGCTAAAAGTCGTTGAGCATGTGAGAAGATAGTTGTCAGGACCTTCCAAGTTTGCTCCACAATGGGCTGGTCCATTCGTAGTCAAGGAGGTACACAACATCGGTTATTATCGCCTGATCTCTGTCAAGGAAGGCATGCTAACAGATCCCATCAATGGAAAATGGCTTAAGCCCTACTACTGCTTAGTAGGCATAATATTTATTTTTGTGTTGTCGTGTTTCTTTTTGTCTGAAAATATTGTCTCCTTCTATATGCTTGCTTTGTTTTGAAAAGCTTTTGTAAAATGTACCGTCATGGTAACAAGGGAGTTGAAATGAAAATGAACGAGTATTTTGAAAAAAATTTGTCTCTAGAAGTTTGCCCTTTCTCGTATTCCGAATTCTTTTATACAGCAGATATTTTAAAAAATATGTATATATATATCGAAGAAAATATTATTTAGCCAAAGACACGTCAAGCAAAGCCATTCGAATGGGATCCTAAGTCAATAGCAGATTTTGCGCTTTAGCAGAATGAAAAGAAACACGCCAAGCTAAACACTTGCAAAAAGAAGTTAGCACACTCATCAGGTCCAATAACCCTCAAGGAAAATAGGCGGAGTGCCGAAAGGCCATCCTAATAAAATTTTGGCAGCATATACTTTATTTCAAAAGGATGCCCAATCTATAGAAAGAGCTCAAGCAAAGAATTCCATCAACCAAGGATTATATATATACGCTAAACATAAATTACAATGTGTTTTCTAAAATAAAAAGACATAGGTTCCAGCAGCTAGAACACAACAATACTACAGTGCCAAGTTGCCGCAGTACAAATGTTACAGCATAAATCAGACTAAGTTGTACAAACTAAAATGTGTTCTTCAATCTTGAAAGAAATCCAGAGATGTGTCGAGCCAGTCAGTCCTACACCAAGCAAAAAATGCAGCCTGCGGAATTAAGAAAGTGTTAGGAGAAAACAGGAGGGTAGTCGGTGAGAATAGAAAAAAGGGGGAAGAGGAAAGAGGTCACGAACCTCGAAACCATCACGCATGGCTAGAAAAGAACGGAAGAAGCCTTTTGAGAAGACCTCATCACCGCTTCCATCACGCAACCTGCACTATAAGGAGAAATACCTTGGGCCAGAAGAAGGGCACGCCATTCCCCATGCTGATCTTCTAACTCACGCTGCTTGAGATTCAAGGCCTTGGCCGCTGCTCTTATGTTGTCAAAACCAGAAAATGACTCCATGCTATGAATAGCCCGTTCCCCGAATACAGCACATGCTAGGTCTTTCACCAGATTCAAGAGAAACTCTACACGGAAACCTAAAGTCATGGCTTCACATATCGCGTCCCGCCAGCAAAGGAGTCGATGGTCTGTGATGTCCAGCAGCTGCATAGTATCCATGCCATGGAGCACCAAGCCAAGAGTCTGGAAAGCAGCACATCAGGAAAAGGAAGAAGTAATGCTAGTCATGTCTGTGATATCCCCATACTTTTCCAGAAATTTCTCCAGGGCTGTAACTGTCTAGGGATAAACGAGGGCTCCTCGGAATGTTGCATAATCGTTGAACCGGTGACAAAGTGGCAAGAGTTCATCTGCAGATCGAAGGACCTGGACGCCGCCATTAAAGAAGGCCATGAATGCAGCAAAGGATTCCTCCCACTCCAACCAAGATGCATCAGATGGGTGTTCTGCAGCAGTATTCCCGGTAGCAACGATAGCCTGAGCATTCTCGGCAGCACTTGCGTCACTAAAGCGGAACGCTGGAAGAAGTGCAAGGGGACTAGACTCTGGCATCTGGAGAAGCAGTCAAATGTGGGATGGAACAGGCAGTATCCCATGAAAGGCAAAGGTGTTGCTTCGGAGAATTGTCGGAAGAACTAAATGGCAGGCTCAAGGTCCCCCCGAAGAAAGTGCTAGAAGATAGGAGGCAATGGGTCTGTGATTCGGAACGTGGATGTTGTGTCCTGGGAATTTGTTGGCGGCATGGTTGGAAACGACTCCGCAAGGACTGCCTCAACCAATCTGTCAAAGGTGTCAAAGGAGGGAGCCACCACGGGCACGATTTCCATGTTCTGGGCAACGTGCCCAATCTAAAAAAAGAAGTATAAGATATGTATAAGGATCAGCACAAAATAAACAACAGGTTATGTGCACTGGCAAAGGAGTAAGAAAGGAATGGTGTCCAACAAGGAGAAAGAGAGAATATTAGTAAAGAAGGTACCTTAGGGGTGTTTCGAGCAGGGTCGACAGTGGCTGCAACAAGGTCCGAACCCTCAGTAATATCAGTAACCTACGAAATGGGTACAGGTGGTCAGTAGGTATTTGGTGGAGCGAAAGAGGGGAAAAGAACAGAGTTTAGGATAGGCCAAGTACCGGCTCGACACTGACAGGACGCATACTGCTACCCATAGATCTAGAGAAGGTATCCGAGCTGCCTTGCTTTTCTGCGTAATTGCCACAAGGAACATCTCCATCGTGGTCATAATTGTCGTTCCCATCGGAACTCTCATGCATGTCACCAATGTTATCTATATCCTCTTGCTCCGGAGTGCTAGCCTTGGACTCAGTAGTGTCACCATCGTCACTGTCATCATCAATTGTCACTACAGTTCTAGTTCCAGAGGCGTCGCTTCCGCTTGTACGAGCCCCAATGAATTTTTCTTGCAAGACACGCATGTTGCGACACTTTGGAGTAGCCTATGGAGACACGGAGGGCGTGCTACTTCTGATCCTCTTCGGAGTGGTGCCCATTTTCCCTACAAAAGAAAAGAAACACGTGTGATAGGTTGTATATATATATATAAAGTATGAATAATTTGTTAGAGGAGGTGACACTTACTACGGAAAGGGGTAGTTTCTAGCGCCTTGCTAGGACGACCTTGGCTCTCGAAAGCAGTAGGCTTTGAAGACTGTGGACGCTCCGGAGGAGTTGCTTATTTGGCTCGAGGAGGCCCACTCGGGGTTGCCTTTGGAATGAACCTCTTAGGTTTACTGGCAGTCTGCCTCTCCCTTACATTCTACTCCTCCTCTCGCTTCCTTTTACCCGACACGGTGGTGTACTTTTTTCGGAACCACAAGGACTCCGTACTCCCGGCTTTGGCTTTGTCTTCGGAAATTCTCCAACGATGTCACCGCTCTTGGAAATAAAGGGATGGCCTTCTCTTCCAACACCAAGCCTGCAAGACGAGCTGTTGTAGGAGGCAATCTATCTCCAGGAAAAAATTGGAATTCACGAAAGGAGGCAAGGCAGCGGTTCCAGTAAGCTTGGTAACCTCGGGAGAAGCCACCAATCCTCCTCTTACTAGCTAGAACAAGGGGCCTACAACAGTTTGGTATAGGGTTGTTGCTCCAGAAGACTCTATGTAGTACGAAGGGGTCAGCATGGTTATGACTACTGGGAACTCCTTGATCAAGCCCAAACTGCCGCCTAACCCAATGAGGTGAATAAGATATAGAAATCTCCGAGCGACTGTCTCCAAGAGTAGGCAGCGGGATAGGAGCAACGTTCAGCATGGCATACTTTTTAAACTGGTTGCTTTGCGAAGTGGCTGCTGGAACCTTGATAGGATTTTTAGTACCTGCGCAAACAGGGTTAAAATCACTGAAAATACTTGCAAGAATACAAGGTAATTGTAGTATAAATGCTCATGCAAGGTCATTGTCCCCAAAGATTGTTTGACTAATCTGTAATTAAACTAACTCTTAATTAATAACTAAAATAGATTTTATCAAAGATTTGAAGTTTATGAATTTGAAAGGATTAAACTAACAGTAAAAGAAATCTGAAAGTTGGGAAATAAAAACAGCAAAGAAGAAAAACGATTTCTTTTTAAAGACTAACAATTTAGAGAAAACTAGGGTTTAGCCAACACCGTCGCAATCCTATGCAATTCTATCAATTACTTATGAATTTCCACATATATGCTTTGAAGGTTAGGTTTTCCTAATACATATTTTCCTTGTGATGTTCAAGCGAAAACGTATATCTAACATGCAATCCGTCTGTGATGTTCATATCAAATATAAACATGCAAGACTCATTAAGTTTTGTGAAAACCCTTTGAAAAACCATGCAACCCTTAAGAGCGTGATGTTCGCCTTAAGTGAACTTACAATTACTAATCACAAGAAGCCCTCCTCAATTTCAGGGTGATGTTCCAACAGAAATTGCATCAAATTACTTGTCTACATATCCTAATGGTGATCAGTCATTAAAATAGATAGATAGTTTTAAACACAGTGATTAATAATTCAAAGCAAACATGCAACCATTCATAAGCAAATTAATAAAACTACATATTCATGCTAGGCTTACGGCCTCGCCCTAGCAAAAGGAATTAGTTACACATAATCATAATTGAAATCCAAGAAAATATCATTCGAATGAGTAAGAATGAAAACACCTGAAAGTAGCGAAAATCCAAAACCCTAGCAATTGCTCCCAAAGCCAAAAAGAAGTTCTAAAAGGAGATCCCCAAATTCTGTGAAAAGGAGCTTAAATACCTCCTAAAACCTAGCTACCCAATCCCCACAAGGAAACTAAGTTAAAGTAAAGTAAGACTAGGAAATAAAGTCCAAATTTGATTAGGAGAATCTGCCCATAATCTGCCCAGCCACGTTTTAGTCTCAAATCTCCCCCCAAATCTGGCCCAAGATAGCTCGTTTTAAAGATAAAAATATTCCGAACACTTCTCCAGAAGGCCACGAACCCATCCGAGGTCATCTTGGGCTCCAAAAACGCAATAAAAGCCCAAAACGTCACTATTCCAGCATAGCACACTGCTCCATCATTTATTCGCCAGGAAATCATCGCTTGGTGGAAAAGTCTGATATTTTGATACGATCAAGTTAAGTGACTCACGTACGTCCTCCAACTGGAATTACTCCAAAATTCGTCCATTTGATTATGTTTTGCTCCAGAGAGAGTCGAAAATCCTATATTGGAAATATAATTCAAAGTATCAAAATTCTTCCAAAATATTAACCAAAATATACTAAGAATGAGGTTAAATATATAATATAAAATCGACTCATCAAACCTCAACAGTGTCATTGACATCAGCATAAAAGGGCACGAAGGTGAAGGTCTCTGCCGAGGTCCCGTAAAGGCGAAAGACAAAGTTCTCAACGTTGTCCAAAAACTTCAAAAAGTCCTGGCCTTTCCTCTGCATCCGCTTAAACCACCTGCAGACTAAAGGAAGACTTTCCGGCATATAAGAACCCCTGCCCCAATCGGCCATCTTCATAGCATGCGAGTGAGGGAGTGAGTGTACCTCCAATCCTCTAAAACGCTCCCACAAAAATACTTGCAGGAAACCAGAGTTCAAGAGGGTCTCCACGCCCATAGTTCCGGATGCACTCTTCTGCAAAAGCTGAGTCTGATTAAGTAGCCGGTATAGATGCCCCAAGAACATGGGGGCTAGGGGGATGGTATCACCTCGAGCTATAGCCAAAGCCAAGGGGAATACACGCTCGTGCAAGCAATCCTGTGAAAAATCACAAAGTACGAACCGCCCAAGCCACAGAGCTATGAATGCAGCCGACCGGCAAGGTCCTTGTCTGTTTACATCACCGAAATACTGTATCCAGTTACTGAACTGAAGGGAGGTGCTGGGAGAAGTAGGAGCGCCTCTTCGCAAAATTGCAAGCTTGTCTATCTCTTCCGGGGTGAGGGCAATGTCGAAAGGACTCCGGTCGTCGAAAATTAGAAGACGAGAGATATTCGCCACGTCTTCAAGGGTAGGCGTGAATTCTCCCCATGAGCACACAAAGGTATGGGTAGCAGCGCACCACCTTCGGACCACATGACAAAGCATCTTCGCTTCGATATGGATATCCCACAGTTTGGAAAGGAATATGGCATCCAGAACCTGCGCTTTGCGTAAATATTGCACGTGGATGGATCCAGTAGCTCGCGGTCAACCCACTCTGACCAACCCTTGCTAATGCTACAAGGATATTGAAAAAATAAGGGGACGGCTGGAAACAGACCTTTCTCGATGCAGCACCTGGATATGGAGGCAGGTTCAACTGTAGGAGAAGTTTCTGGCGATGGCTCATCACCAACAATGGGATTCTCACGGGCATCTTCAAGCAACAAGAGCGGCCCTCCTACTTTGATATTGTCATCCATGGAGTAAAGGTGGTCTAACATGATGGGCGGAAGATCGGATGATGCCATAATAAACCCCCTAGGTCACGAACACCTGCAAAAAAAAAGGGGAACGAAACAGGTAAGTTCCAGCACCCTCACAGACGCTGAACACACGAACATCCCTATGATGTCATGCCGGGAAATAAAAAAAAAGAGAAGGGGTAAATTGTTCGAAGGAGGCCATGGAGTGGCTGGTCTATATAATGCCTGACCCTGCCCTCTCTACCATGCATTGATACCATCTAAAGGGTTCATGTTTGGACAAGGCAAGTTGTGGCTTCAAATATACCTATAAACCCTAATTAGTGGTTTATACCCAAAAAAAATTTCGAACCCAGGCATAAATGATTGGGCATATGTACAGCGGAGGGAATTGAGAGGACGCTCTGTTCATGAGAAATTATCAAAATCTATATGCGTGGGTGTGCCATCTGCACATATATAAGCATATGCATAAATGCATGTGTCTGCAATGATAAGATGGAGAAGTAGGAGAGGAGATAAAAGGACGATGCTTACCACTGCTCTTGACGGTGTTTTCCAGCAGCTTGCGAAATCAGAAGAAAAGGGGGAACCACCTTCCGATTCTGTTGTCAAAATTGCTTCACGCTTTGCAGGGCAATTTTGCCAAACCTGGTTTTTAGGCAGATTGAAGAAGAAATTGAAGGAAATTCGGGGGATTTTAAAGAGGAGCCGTGGCTTTTCCCAGACGTTGCGAGCGGTTTCTCTGAGCGAAACCGACCGGCAGTTATGGAGGAGGCCTCCCCGCGATTTCTTGTTCTCCAAAGGATATCTAGACCTGGGTGTGAGAGGGAACCAGCAAAACCGAAAAGGGGCAACCAGTTTTGGGAACTCGTGCGCACAAAAGGGAGAAGTCAGAGAATGAAAAGGAGAAAGAGCAAAGAAAGTAAAAAAATATATAGATTTGATGGAAGCGTACCTGGGGAACGTAAGAAACTGCTGGAAGATAATTATGGCAGCACACGCGAGAAACGAGAAGGTCACATCAGCTGCAAGGATTTGATTTTTCTTGCTTTTGGGCCGGGTTTGATTATTCGACCCATCTCAAGGTATTTCTCATGGCCCTAATAATCAAGGGGGCTAATGTTGAGGCCCAAAAATCCAAGGGGTTAAGCCCAAATTAATTCCTGGCCCAACACAGAAAAGAAGATACAAAAGGGGTTTAATCGGAACGAAGGGGCATTTATTGGACCCACTAATACATGCTACCAGCCACGCGCCATGCCAAGTAAGCCATACAAAGGGGCCAAATAAAACACACCAACCTTACAAAAATCACACTCACGTGCTCATCAGGTGTTACTTGACCCGGAATAATAAAACTCAAGCGTAAGCATAGGCATCATGCAAAAAGAGCCATTATTTTAACACCAAGCTATGACTCAAGTGGACCCAAGCCACAAAAAAATTAAACCGGGGCTTACTGAGAAGGTTGTGGCATGGAGGGGAACAAGCAATCACAGGTCCCATTGAGGGTTCGAGGAATGCACGTTTTAAGCCATTTGGGGGCATTAAAACTCAAGCCCATTCTTAGAACCCAAACACATGGGTTAGCATGAGATAGAAGAGAAAATGGGCCAAAGCCTTAGGAAATCATCTAGTAGCCCAGCCCATATCAATAGAATGCCTAAAAAACTAAAGTCACTTCCAGCAGCTTGGTGAAAAGCCCATTAGATGCTGGAGATAACACGCTGATAATCCGACACTATACACACAAGCCCAGCCCAAAGCCTTCTAAAAAGCTGGTGTCGTGCTCCATCCCTGTCAGGACTCCAAACAAGTCAGACAAGGAGCCATGACAAGAACCAGCGGAGATTTATGGGTGAAGGACAAATACCCATCGGACAAAAGGCTCTATTTGTCCCATTTTCCATTACGAGCTTCGTTTCAAAAACCAAAGAGAGAAAGCAGGTGACGCCTTGCCCTCATGGGGAGGTCCAGCCGCGTCAAACCATTGGAACCACAAAGGGTCCCTTACCCATGCATCTCGAACGGAAGAATTTCACCCAAAAGGTTAAGTGGAAGGAAGCAACGAGAAAGGGAGGGAAAGGATTAGATGAAATTAAGGTTCTTCATGCCTATAAAAGAGGGCTTTTGCTACCCAGAGAATCAACCCACTCAGAGGCCTAACCAAGCTTTGTCAAAGCATCTGAGAATTCACTCAAGACACCCAATCTCCTCTTTCGTTTGTTTCCTTCTCCCTCTTAGGATAGGAATCGTTCTAATCATGCTCTGTTCACTTTAGGCTCATGTTCTCTATAAGAAATTCATGTCTCTCTCTCTCTCAAATTGCTAAACTTGTGAAAGCTTAGCTCCCATGCCATAAGCTCCTCAGGCTAAGCCGTTAATCAGTTTATCATGCTTATCTGGTGTTAGTGAGATGAACCTAAGAGTGTTTTTCTAAAGTCTCATCGGATTTTATAAAAACCCTTTTGGGAGCTTGGTTTCGAACTCAGGCTTTTTGGGGAATTTTGTTCGTTGTCTTCTTACGGCAGCCCGAGCCCATTCGTCAGGCTACGGGAACAAAGAGACCCCTACACTAGTGAAACTTTCTTACTAATTAATGTTTTATTTGATAACATTTCAATTTCATATTCATTCAATGACAATTGGAATTACCTAATCCGGATGTATCTACTCATATAGCCCATTTAATTATTTATTTGATTTTTAGCGTTAAAATTTGTAAAATAAGTCAAGTTATAAAAAATAAAAATAAATACAAAAAAGGAGGTTTAGTTTTAAAACACAATATAGTTTAATAATTTGGAAGATATGAATACAATTTCATCTAATTAGCATAAAGCCAAATACCATAATGTAGTACATAATTTTACAAAAATATCATTAAAAAATATCAAAATTACACACAATGCCACTCGTTCTAAAGCAAGCATATTATGCCACATGTCTATATCTAGCCAATCGCCACCGCCGGCCAGCCACCCGCCGCCGGCAACCACAGTCGGAAACCACCGCCGCCGGCCACCCGCCACTGCCAGCCAATAACCGTTGCAGGGGACCAACTCCGTTGTCCTTTATTCATCTTAAAAAAAAAAAGATTTTGTGTCATTGAAGGAACTTGAACCTTGACTCTCAAAGGAGGAAGGCTCACTCACAAACCACTACACCAAACTTGATTTTGTAATATTTATTCAGTTATACAATATTTATATAAACAATCAACCGTTTTTTTCAAATAAAAAAAAATCGTTTCAACACATATTCACACAAAAACTGCAAATAAAAACAGAAATTGCAACAAAAATACAATATATATATATATATATCAATTATGTGGGTAGCCTCTACTCTTCAAATTGGTGAGGTTGAAGGCCAAGGAAAAAGCAAAAATCCAATTTTAATTAAATGAAAACTGCAATGCAATTTCCAAAAGTCCAATTTTGAGTTCCCTTACTCTTGGGTAACTCTTCTCTTGCCCACCCAACCCAATTCCTTATCTGGGTATCTTCTACTCTTCAAATTGTGAGGTTGAAGGCCAAGGAAAAAGCAAAAATCCAATTGTAATTAAATGAAAATTGCAATGCAGTTTCCAAAAGTCCAATTTTGAGTTCCCTTGCTCTTGGGTAGTTCTACTCTTCTCTTGCCCACCCAATTCCTTATCTGGGTATCCTCTACTCTTCAAATTGTGAGGTTGAAGGCAAAGGACTAGCAAAAATCCAATTGCAATTAAATGGAAACTGCAATGCAGTTTCCAAAAGTCCAATTTTGAGTTCCCTTGCTCTTGGGTAGTTCTACTCTTCTCTTGCCCACTCAATTCCTCATATGGGTAGCCTCTACTCTTCAAATTAGTGAGGTTGAAGGCAAAGGAAAGAGCAAAAATCCAATTGTAATTAAATGAAAACTGCAATGCAGTTTCCGAAACTACAATGTAATTTGTGCAAGACTACAATGTAGTTGGTCATGTCAACTCAGTATATAAAGCTCAAATAGATCCTCCACTAGGCACTAAAGTAACTATAAAACTCGAGAGATTGGTTTTCAATTCCACAGTTAAGACAATCTCCTTCACGGTTGCAGTTTCCACCTGCCAAGTGTGCACAGTATGCTTTTTCAGAAGCCTAACTTGGAGAGATGGGACATGCTGTGACAAGTCCTATATCAATGAGAACACATATCATACTACTTCTCAGAGTAGCAATTTCAATAAGAAACATAGACAACTACTTCTCATGATGCTCTGTTTAGATGCTCATGAAAATTAAAAAGAAACAACGAAAGAAAAGAATGAAAAAAATCAAACATATGAATACACAGTGCACTTTTTCCTAAATCCCCAATTCTATGAAAAAAAAATCCATTTAACGAGCTTAACTAGGCAAACCTTTTCACCATTTCTGGAACACTACATAACATAAATCATATGACTCTTTTTTTTTCTTGCATTACTTTTCTGGCTTTCTTGGCAACCAAATATACGACAAGTTCCCAACTTATTAAAGAAATTCACATCATATGACCAAAAAAATTCTCTATAAAAATATATATATGACCACAAATAAACTAAAATTAAAAAAATACCATTGGTAACCCCTCAAAATTCAAAACCCAGAACCCAATATCCAAATTGCAAATCCTAGAGTTATTGGAATCTAATAAGAGATTTTCTATTTAAACCCCACACTTCTCTTAGTTCACCCCATGTTCTAAGTTCACCCCAACTTTTAATTTAAATTTTCACAATTTCTAAGTAAACCCCACTATCTTCCCAAACTACCCTTAAAAGAATAATTGTCCTTAAAAGAATTCCTTCAGGTTTCAAACTGATATAAATTGTTGTTGCTTCCTATTCTTCCTTGAGTTTTGCAGTGCATTGGTTCGTTGTGGCAGCATTCTTATTCGTGCATGTATTAATCTTTTATACTCAAAGTAATTTGTTTTCTGAATCTAAATTGGAAAATTATTTCAAGGGTTAATGATGATTGATGTAGCTCATACATATGATTTATAACTGAATGAAAGATGGTACCTTCTCAAGCTTTCATCAAGGGTTAATGATGATCGAAGTACCTATTCGATGTGGTGTTGCCAAAATGCATGCAAGTGTCCGTCCATACAGCCACAAACCTATCCTTATACTCTTTTAACCAATTGACCTTCATATAATCAAGCGCCTTACTATACTTTCCTTCAAATATCCTATCCATCTCAAGTAGATTTCTTTCATAATCAAGCTCAGTCTTTGCTAAGACCAACATATTCCATAACACTATAAATTGTTCCCATTTTTCACCTTTTTTAAGTATGCCCTTGCAAGCCTTCATCACACACCTATTGATATGCCATCTACATAATAAATGTCGGACACTAGGGAACACATTATGAATGGGATTCATAAGTGCAATTTCCCTATCAGTGACAATCACACCTGGAAGACAATTTGTATTCATGATGCTTTTCAATCTATTCAAAGCCCACATATAGTTGTCTTCCTTTTCAGAAGAAATATAAGCAAGTGCAACTGAGAATGTTAGTTTCATTGATGTTACCCCCACAATTTGTGATAATGGGTATCGAAACCTGTTTGTCTTATATGTACAATCCATTACTAGTACATGAGGAAATGCATGCAATAAGTTTACACCATCAGGGTGAGCCCAAAAAAGATCGCTTACACAATTGGTGTCATCAGTCATATGCCAATGAATATATTTGTGATCAGGTAGTCTACATAGCAATAGTTGCATCTCAGATCTACTAGCTTTCTCAACCCACTCTGCTTTTGTGTCTAGCATTGTAGATTGTCTTCATTGTTGTTACATTTTTGCCATCTCGTCGTTTAATGGTGTATAATATATCTTTTGGCCTCACTAAGCTTTTAGACATATCCATCAGCAAGTTGTTTTCTTCCTTACTTAACCGTCCTGCATATGAATGTCCTTCAAGATACTCAGCAGAATGATGGTTATGAACTCCACATACAACCTCAACTTTACACTCATCTCCAACAGAGAATAAGATCATTACAGCGAAACAATCAACAAGTCTTTCCATCAGCTTCCGCGCAGATTTCAAAGAGGTAGGCTCGTCAATGTTCTACGTCTTTAAAAGAGAAAAGTAATCTGGCATAAGATGTAGAAGAGTTTGTATTTTTTTTTAAACTTAATTTGAAGAGTTGTGGGGTGTGTGGGGTGTGTGTATAGATTTACTAGGGTTAAGTATTAAGTTGGATGACCTTTTTTTATCTTTTTACACAATAATAAAACTTACAGCTTAATGATTTAAGTATTGGAGTGAACTAAGAGAAGTGTGGTTTATATAGAAAAACGGTAAAGTTTGAGCGAGAAAAAATAATAGTATTGGAGTGAACTAAGAGAAGTGTGGTTTATATAGTCATTGAGAGAAGTATGGTTTATATAGAAAAAATCATCTAATAAAGCAAGAAATAAAGAGAGAAAAAAAAAAACAGAAAAGCACATGAAGAATTTCATTGAACCTGAAAGTATGTTTAACGAATTTGATGGCAGCCCAAAATTGGTCCTTGGTCCAATCACCATCTTCTCCAAGCAATTGCAAAGGGCAAGAGCCATTGATGAGCTTTTGAAGTAAGGAAAAGAACCTTTCATCACTTGATTAATCGAACCTAACTTTGTGTGCTGAAGAGAAAAACTTTGCTGCAGCAACCATGGTTGCCTCTGTCCTAGAACTTATTGTAACAAATTTTCCCCTCCTTACATTTTCATCTTTACTAGCTGATGATGAAACAAAGAAGCATGAACTGATCAATGAACTCAATCTTGTTGAGCCACTGCTCTCTTTCTTCTTGTCCTTGACCATCTTGCTTGTCAAATATTCGACTTGCAATATGTATCAGATGAACAGAAGCAGAATTCGATGACTATTAGGAGCTACATCTGGTTGTAATGGTGATGGAAGGCGTTGGGCAGAGCGAAGAGAGGAAGCGAAAGGTCCGACTTTGCAGGAGGGTTTTTTGGTTAGGGTTTTGGGGAAGAAGAAGAAGAAGTTGTTGGTACCGTGATTGATTTGCCATGTCAGCTATTTTGCAAGGGTAGCTCGGGCCTAGTTTAAAGAGTCATTTAAATTTTAAAGATGGGCCAGGCTTTTTAAGAAGAAGGGTAGCATTGTCTTTTAAGCTTTTATTTTTAAGCTGACCCAACGAATATGGGCCTCCTCTTTGGCCTAATCCAAAATAACAATTCTTTCCTAGGTATTAAAACTCAAACAAAAATATCCAATGTCTCAAATACTAATTTGTAAAGTTACTTACGCCTAATACCTAATTTCTCTATAATAAAAAATAGTTTATAGGTAGAAAAATGTTGAAACAATCCAAAAATATATATAGGTCAACCTTTATGGGAAAACTTTTACATAAGTAAGAGCTTGGTCCTGTTAAAATATACTTGGACCCACTGGCCTTCTTGAACAAAAGGGGAAACATCCATACTTGTCCTTTAAAATTTACAAACATGCTGATTATCATGACCTGGACTAACCAAACACTAAGACCAAGCATACACAGGAGAAGGGGAGAAGAGATGTGTGCTGTGACGGAGGAAATGAAATGTGGCTACTGAAAAGGTGAGATTTAGGTTTACAAATTACAAAAGTCTTTTTCCACTTTTAACCCCTCTTTTTAAAAATATTTCAAATCAGTCCACCAAAGTTTCAAAAATCACGTTTAGAACCTTGATTTTATTTTCAAAATTTCAAACTGGTCCCTGCCGTGGCTTGACCGTGTCGGAGCCGTTGACCATGTCCAGTGTGTGTCCGACACTCCAGCAGTTTGGAGTGTTCGTGCAACATAGCTTATAGGATTATATTTATGAATTTCTATAATTAAGATTTTTTATTTATTTATGGATTTTTAAAAAATTTATCATAGCATTTATAAGATTTGAAGGGACCACATAGATTTCTTACGGGATTGACATAAGATTTTTTAAGAAAAAATAGACTCGTAAATATTGTTGACTGGGTGGATGGTCTCCCCGATTAGCCGGGGCACCAAGATTTTCTAGCTGGATTTTTTGTGTGATACTTCAAAAGAAATGAAAGTGTGAATGAAAATGAAAGGAAACTTCAAGAAACTTTGGTAGTTAAATAAGAAGAAAGTGATTTTTGTGTGGATTATTTGACAAATGGATAAGTATTTATAGAATTTTGATCAAATTTTGGGTTGGATTTGATTTAGTATATCTTATTTTTTCATTTTGAGCATTAGATTTAAACTTGGACTGTTTAACTAGTTAAAACATTCAAAAATCAATATATGTGGTTGATTTAAATTGGGGGTGAAAAAAAACCAGATTTAAAGCTGACTGTGGTATCTGAATGGCTAGCTGATCCCAACTGCATGTGGCTCAAGCACATGGTTACTCAACAAGCATGCACAGGAATTTGTCACTTAACTAGGATGCAGGGGTCCATCGCCATCACCTCCTCTTTCATCTTCCCAAAATACCCTACTCAAACAGCCGGCATTCGTGGCCAATTTTGGCTGGAACAGTCCAACAGTCGTGGCCTGCCGTAAACCCAATTTCACGACAACTTTCCGTTATCTTGTCATCGTTCCTTCACGAAAGTTGCTTGTGATCACCTCCTCTATCATCTTCCCACAATTTTATTTATAAGAGATATAAAATTGTAGAGCGTTTTGTAATAAATGTTAAGAGCATCTCCAAGGGAGATGTCAAATACCAAACGTCAAATTTAAATTTGATGGATGATGTGGCAATTTGACATCTTACACAGCTTTACGCTCCACCCGATATGCCAAATTAAATTATTATTTTATTACATTTTAGTGTTGATTCATTTTTAATTAAAAGAATAGAAAAGAAAAAATAATAAAATATTTATTTGACATCTTACTTTTGGGATGTCAAAAATAACATATCAACCTCCAGCCTTCATTCCACATCAACTTTGACACATCGGTTGGAGTGATGTGAGATGTTATTTATAGCTGTTAAATGTCTATGTGGCACGTTTGACACATCGGTTGGAGATGCTCTAAGCTTATCATGTTAGGTTTAATATCATTCATTCATAGTGGATTGATCCAAGGATGTAAAATTTGTGTCAAAACTTATGTCAAAAACATAATGCCACTCATCAAAAGCTAGAATATTTTTAAAGATGCATGAGATTCACCCTTAAATTCGTATTCACTTAGTGGTTTCTTTGAATTATCACATTTTTCTGGGCACTTGATTGTCGGTATGATTTTTATTCTTCATTTTGTCAAGTAAACATTTTTTGTTTGACAATCTTGATAGTAGATTTTAACCATGTTTATTTGAATATGCTGATACTTTCTTATATTCATATAACAAACTAGGTGGCAGGCTTTAATTTTTTGAATTTGATGCAATGGCATCAAAGGAAGATTAGTGTAACAATTAGTAGGGAGTTGCTATATGATTTTGTACAATGAAGTGCTTGTACTACAAGAAAAAAAAAGGACCACAAAAGTGAAAAATAGACGCCCAAGTTGTGTACACAGAATAGGCATAATTGAAAAAAACAAGTTGTGTACATGAAACCACGGTCAAAGGGTATATGGATGAGCTTCAGTTTGAGGACGCAAAGTGAGATTTGACCAAAATTTCCAGGACAAAGTGAGATTTTACCCACACAAAAAAGAAAAAAAAAGAAAAAAAAACGGCAACAGAAGTGAAAAGTAGACACCCAAGTTCTGTACCCGGAATAGGCATAATAATAAAAAACAATAATCGATATTTAATTGTCATTTTATTTGAACAGTCGTGTATTTTGAGGTTTAGGGTATATCTCTCTATAATATTAATGGTAGTAGAAGAAGTGGATAAAATAAGCTTAAAAATTGAAAACTGGATGGATACGGCGTCGTTGGGTTCCGCTTGCTTATTTCCCAAGAAAATTAGACGACAGAAGAACGAGCCGTCGTATAGCGTATTAGCGTGGTCATTGACTCATTGTTGGTGTCACTCTCACGCACCCAGGCTTCTCTTAGACCTTACCGAACAAAAAAAAGGGCTTCTCTGCCAGCAGTGAAAAACCTCGTCAATTTCCTTTGAAAAGTAGGTAAATTTTCTCAATTCGAATAGGATTTGCGCCAATTTTCCTTAATGTTAATTCTATAAATTTTGCTCCTTGTCGTCTTTGGTTCAACCATAAACCAGTTTGCCCTAATTTTCTTGCAAAAGGTATTTGAGCTTCCTACTTGTCCGTTTGTTTCTTCTGCTGGAGCAACAAGCGTGGAGAGCGGCAGTCAAGACTCCATCAACACCTCCTCTGGTACTGGTACCCTCCATCTTGCCTTTTATCTTCTTCAATATATTTTTCTTTTCTAATTCTTCTGAATATGATCTCTCCTCTGCTTTTTGTTTTAGTTTTGTTGTTGACACTAGACATTGTTCTATGTTGAATTTTCTTTTGAATCTTTATGTTTTAATTGTTTTTAGGAATTACATGTTCTAATCATATGACCGATTGCTCGAATTCTGAATGTTGAGTTGTAATGTGTTGCGCAAATTTGATAGATTCCACCTTCGACCTTGACCCAATGTGCACTAACAATGGAACTTCATTGATATTTTTCAACTACTGGTTTACAAAGATTAAGCTTCCAGAAAGAATAGCTTTCCTAATATACAAAGCACCACCGAATAACTAAACTCTGTAACAATATGACTTGACAATTTTGATGTATTGTAATACATAAACACACGCAAATATACATTGCTAATGGAAATCATTGCTGTTTGCAGTTTGTGTAAAACTATTGAAATGGTCGCCGAAGATGGGAAGAGCTTCGTAAAGAGGGACACACTCAAAAAAATAGAAGCAAAGATTCAAAGTTTGTGGAAAGAACATGACGTTTACAGGGCCAAATCTCGGGAAAAGCCTCCTAAGCCAGGGGAGAAGTTCTTTGGAAACTTCCCGTTCCCTTACATGAACGGCTTTTTGCATCTTGGACATGCATTCTCACTCTCAAAGCTAGAGTTTTCTGCACGTTATCATAGACTAAGAGGTGCCAATGTGCTCTTCCCTTTCGGTTTTCACGGAACCGGAATGCCCATCAAAGCCTCAGCTGATAAAATTGCACAAGAGATTCAACAGTTTGGACACCCGCCTATCTTTCCCATCAATGAAGAGGATCCAGTGAACCAAGAAGAAGTTGAAGATGCAAATGCAGGTGCACCTCTAGAAACTAAGTTCAAGGGAAAGAAGTCCAAGGCTGCATCAAAATCAAGCGGACAAGCGTACCAGTGGGAAATCATGCGTAGTCTTGGCCTTTCCGACAGTGAGATATTCAAATTCTGCGAACCATCTGAGTGGTTGAGCTTCTTCCCTCCATTGGCAATGGAAGACCTCAAGGCTTTTGGCTTGGCATGTGATTGGAGCCGTTCCTTTATTACTACAGATAGGAACCCGTATTTTGATAAGTTTGTGAGGTGGCTGATGCGGAAGTTGAAAGACGAGGATAAGATTGTCAAAGCGAAACGCTACACCATCTACTCTCCAATGGACGGGCAGCCATGTGCAGATCATGATAGGGCAATTGGCGAAGGAGTTCAGCCCCAAGAATATACTATCATCAAAATGGAGGTGGCGATACCTTTTCCTTCTAAGTTGGGAGTGTTGGAGGGGAGAAAAGTGTTCCTTGCTGCAGCAACATTGAGACCTGAGACCATGTATGGGCAAACAAATGCGTGGGTATTGCCCAACGGGAGGTATGGAGCCTTTGAAGTCAATGAAACAGATGTATTTATTCTTACGCAGAGGGCAGCGCGTAATCTTGCTTATCAGGGGTTCTCTAGGATACCTGAGAAACCTTCTTGCTTGATTGAACTAACTGGTTACGATTTGATTGGCCTTCCATTGAAGTCACCGCTTGCACGCCATCAGATTATTTATGCCCTTCCTATGTTAACCATCGTAGCAGACAAAGGGACTGGGATTGTGACTAGTGTACCTGGGGATGCTCCTGATGATTATATGGCCCTGCATGATTTAAAATCAAAACCAGCTTTTAGAAACAAATATGGTGTGAAGGATGAATGGGTTATGCCCTTTGAGATTGTGCCGATCATCAATGTTCCAGAATTTGGAGATAAGGCTGCGGAGAAGGTTTGTGGGGATCTCAAGATTAAAAGCCTGAATGAGAAAGAGAAGCTAGCAGAAGCCAAGAGGTTGACATACTTGAAAGGGTTTACAGAAGGAACACTGCTGGTGGGGGAATTTGCAGGAAGGAGAGTCCAGGAGGCAAAATCGTGGATAAGGAGCAAACTAATGGAGGAAGGAAATGCAATCATGTATAGTGAACCGGAGAAGCACGTAGTGTCACGGTCAGGGGATGAATGTGTTGTGGCTCAAACAGAGCAATGGTACATCTCTTATGGTGAACCTGAATGGAAAAAATTGGCTGAGGAATGCTTGTCGAGCATGAACTTGTACTCTGAAGTGACACGACATGGATTTGAACACACGTTAAGTTGGTTGAATCAGTGGGCTTGTTCACGATCGTTTGGGCTTGGAACACGTATTCCCTGGGATGAAAAATACTTGGTCGAGTCGTTGTCTGATTCAACCCTTTACATGGCTTATTACACCGTTGCTCACTTTTTACACGATGGAGACATGTATGGGGATTCCAACACATCTGGGGTTATACCTGAACAAATGACTGATGAGGTATGGGATTTTATCTTTTGTGATGGGCCCTTTCCAAAATCATCTGACATATCATCATCAATTCTGAATAAGATGAAGAAGGAGTTCGAATATTGGTATCCATTTGATCTTCGAGTGTCTGGTAAGGATCTCATCCAGAATCATTTAACATTTTGTATTTACAACCACACGGCAATTATGCCCAGGAAGCATTGGCCTCGTGGGTTTAGATGTAATGGGCACCTGATGCTCAATTCTAAGAAGATGTCCAAGTCCACAGGGAATTTTTTGACATTGCGGCAGGCAATAGATGAATATTCTGCTGATGCCACACGAATCGCTTTGGCCGATGCCGGTGATGGTGTTGATGATGCAAATTTTGTATTTGACACTGCAAATACTGCCATTGGACGACTCACTAAAGAGATTGCATGGATGGAGGAGAATTTGAGTGCAAACTCTTTGAGAAGAGGTTCTCCTTCTACTTTTGCGGACCATGTATTTTTGAATGAAATAAATATCGCTGTGAGAAGGACTGAGCAGAACTATGAGTCTTGCATGTTCCGAGAAGCCCTTATCACTGGATTTTATGGTCTTCAAGCTGCCAGGGATTGGTATCAGCATTCATGCGGTGGTGCTCAGGACATGAATCGAGATTTGGTGTGGCGTTATATGGATGTAGAGACACGCATGGTTGCTCCAATCTGTCCACACTACGCTGAATATGTGTGGAGGGAGGTTTTGAAGAAGGATGGATTTGTAGTAAACGCAGGCTGGCCTGCAGCTGATGCTCCAGATCTAATCCTCCAAAGTGCCAATAACTATTTGAAAAAGTCGATTGATGTAATGAGGAAGAAGCTTAGAAAGCACCAGCCAAATTCTAAGAAAGCCGGTAATAATGGTTCTCCAATTTCATCTTCAGTAGAAGGGAAGAAGCTAATATGCCTGATATATGTGAAGGAGCAATTTGATGAGTGGAAGGCAGATTGCTTGAGGATACTCCAGAATAACTTCAACATAGAGACTCGTACTTTTGCTCCGGACAGGGTGATATTGGAGGCACTGCAGAGTATTTCTCTTGGACAGGCTAAAGATTTTAGACAAGTCCAAAATCTTTGCATGCCTTTCGTGAAGTCGAAGAAGAATGAGGCAGTTCAACTTGGGGCTCAGGCCTTAGATTTGAAATTACCATTTGGAGAGATTGAGGTATTTAAACAGAACTTAGACTTGATTAAGAGACAACTGGATCTTGAAGAGGTAGAAGTTTTGTCTGCTGCCAACCCTAATGATCGTGCAAAAGTTGGTCCTCATGTTAAACAGATAGAGCAAAATCCTCCATTCCCTGGAAGCCCAACTACCATCTTCTTGACCCGGTAATTGCAATCCTTTTGGTACTTATCTGCAATTTGTATTAGATTATTTTACCGACTTAACATATATGGGTCTTTTCCTCTTGGATCTTGCTCTAAGATTGTACTTCTATTTCTTGAGGGGCTGGTTTGGTATTGCGGTGTGGCCAAAATAAGCTGTTTCTGTAGAAAATTTTAATGATTTAGGTGTTTGGTCAAGCAACCGAAAACTGCTTCTTCTTTTTTTATTGGTCAAAACTAGAGGCAGCTGCTTCTGAAAACAGCTGCGAATGTGGCCGTATTTTCCTCATTTGTTTTAAAAAATGACGTGAGTTACCCTCAACATTTTTACAATCAGAACTGAAACCCACTCCATGCCCAACTTGGTCCTCTCTGGCTCTCTCTTACTAATCTCCATTGTTAATGTTAATCTCTCCATTCTCTCACCAAATATTTTCAACATTTCTTACTCCCTCATCCGTATGACCCAGGAAATTTGTTTTTGGGTTTGGAACCACAGAGATAGACTCAAACTTTCTTGGTGTTTTTCAGGCTTTCTAGTTTGGATTGTCCTCCTATTTCCTTTTCTCTATTTTATTTATGGATCTGAATGTTTTTCTTTCTGATTTTAATTTTGCTTATTTTTTAAATTCCTCTCACTGCAGCTAAGAATCAACTACCCCACGACCACTGACTGCTCCACATTTTGGTGAGAATTCTTTTTATTTTTTATTTTATTTGAGTTTTATTGTATTTCGGTGTTTGGGCTTGAATCCATCTCGTTCTTGGCAGAAAGTTAGGTTGTTTAAACCAACTAAATGAAAGTTTCAATTCAGTAGCTGTTTCATATTGATTACTGTTTAGTTTAAGGTTCAGATTTGGAGTTGTGTGTAAAACTCATTCTTTTCTGCATTTTCTATCTTGTATCATTTTAAGGATTTTGTTTGGTATTTTCATGTTTTGGGGCTAATCCTTATTCTTGGTTTTGGAGACCTAACAAATGTGACAAATAGATTAGGAAACCGTGATTAATTTAAGGGTGGTGTGCAAAACCAAGTTCTTCATTGGAATTTAAGGAAATGACATCTTAATTATCTGTATATCCCTTTTACAAACCATATGGTATTTGGTTCATGTTTATTTATTATATACACTGAATAGCATCAAGTAGTTGTTTGGTTAGAAGTCTGGTTTCTTTCCCCCAAAAATAAATCGTACAATTTGTAGATGACACAAACAGGGAAACACATCTTGAAGTTTTGTTTTCTGGAGCTGAGTGTGGCTTCCTTATTGTCTTGAATGAAGCTTGAATTTCTTCATTTAATTATAATGATTGGATCTTTGAGTAAGGTTTCTGTTTTCCTAGTATTAATTAGTTATTCTTTATGCTTTTTGTAATTGCTATAGTAGTAATGGTTATTTTTATAGTACCTGGGTTGGCAAATTAGAAACAGAACTTGTTCTGGGGCACCAGTTCCTTCATGATCAAAACTCTCTATCTGTATCAAACGGTCTCCAACTTTCCTTCGTTAAGTTGGTCTTAGGCCGCACTAGTGGTAAATTTGCATTGGGATTGGCTGCTTCTTGCGATCTGTACTTTATATATTCTCCAATTTGTCTGCAATGTTCTTTGCTTTTATTGATTTCTGGCCTACTGTAATAATATGAGAGACTGAATCCAAGCGAGTGAATGAACGAGTCTGGGGTTTGTAAAGAGCATAGGACTATAAAAAACACTACCCGGAATAGGAGTCTTCTACAACTTTTGGTGTTTGATCTTATCATTTCTAATTGGAAATTTATGCCTCTCCATGATCAAAGCTTAGCTGTCTTTGTATCAAAACATATGTGGTTGGTTCTGCATTATCATTTGAGGTGCTTTTACAACACATGCATGAGTTGTGCATTGTTTAGAATTGGACTGTCTATAGCAAGCTTACCCTTTATTATTATTTTTAACGAAAAAACAAAGAAGATAAGAAGGGCAAGCTTACGCTTCATGCATAATTATGACCAATACTGCTCTCTGTATGTAGGCATGTTCGACATGAGTGTCATTTTGATGATGGAGTGACGACTCAAATGGCATTCTAAGTACAGACAGACAGACATGGAGACGTGCACAAGAAGAATACATATCATGCATGCTCCTGGGGCAGAGAAATGAAAGACACTGAGAAATAGAATTGTTTATTTGAAGGATTAGAAATGCAGTGTTCTTTCTTTTTCTTTTTTGTTAATTTTTTGTCGTAGCATTCAAATTTCTCATAGCATTCAAATTTCTTCATTAAATTCAATTCATTTATTGGTGTTTGGGAGGAAGTAAGAGAGAATTGAATCCTGTTTGCTCATTGCTCAAACAATTTCTAATTAGAAAGATGTGCTATGTATTGATCCTAATCTTTTTGGGAAATGACCTCCAATGCCACCCATTTGCTAATTTTAACTAAAAATACCACCCCTTCCCAATTTTTTTACAACTAACACCTTTAAATATAAAATTATTGTCCACTTATTGTACCCATATCAGTTTTTCAGAAATTGGCTTCTCTCTCTCACTCTCTTCGCTCTATCTCTTCGGCCCGTCTCTCTCCCTGGTGTACCTCTCTCTCTTCGACGCAATGCTCTTTCTCCGTCAACAGTGGCTGTTCATCCAAGCGTAACTCCATCGTTGACATCCACGAGGTACTGTTCATAACCCTTTTCTTTGAAATTTGGGGTTTTTGTGAATTTGGTTTATGGTGTATGGATTTGTAAGAAATTGGTTTAGGGTTTTAGTGTTTAGGGGTTGCTCAGAAATTGGGTTTGGGTTTATGGGTTTCTATGAACTGGGTAATAACTCACACCCACTCTCACTTTGTAAGGAACTAGGTGGTACAGAAGTATTTTCCATAATTAGCACACTAAGTTTGTTGGGTTCAGATGTTTAATTAGTAAACATAACCAAAGAGAGAAAAGAAAAAAAAAGTTGGAAAATAAATTGAAGGATAGATTTTGAAGGGCTAAGTCAGTTTGGTGCAATTGAAAATGTCATCATAGTTTTGCTAGCAAAATCTGGTTTTCATTCCCCCAAAAGCTAAGTTTTAAGCCTTCTTGGAAGAAGTGAAGCAGAGAAAGAAGGGGAGAAATAGATTCATCTATTGAGTGTTGTTTCTGCAACTTGGGTTTTGTTGATGGTTCTAATGGCAAAGCTAGTTTG
Organism: Prunus armeniaca; assembly: GCA_903112645.1. Taxonomy (NCBI): domain Eukaryota; kingdom Viridiplantae; phylum Streptophyta; class Magnoliopsida; order Rosales; family Rosaceae; genus Prunus; species Prunus armeniaca. The sequence goes on from CAEKDK010000004.1 coordinate 22,228,765, forward strand.
CCATTCACATCTTCTTCTGCTCATCATAGTTTTCCTCTCTCTCCATCCTTCAAGCCAGCTACAACAACACACTCAGTCACAAACCCTTCTGAAGATCCAGCAGCTTCTCAACTACCCATCAGCCTTAACCAGCTTCAGCCATAGAAGCAACATCAGAGACTTCTGCAAAATTGAACCAACTCCATCTTTGACTCTATCCTGTTATGAAGGCAACATAACCCAGCTGCACATTATTGGCAACAATGGGTTTCCTCCACTGCCTCGTGATTTCTCAGCAGACTATTTCTTTGCCACTCTTGTTGGCTTACCAAGCTTGAAAGTGCTTTCACTGGTTTCTCTTGGTTTATGGGGGCCAATGCCTGCAAGTATTGGGCATTTGTCTTCACTGGAGATTCTCAATGTAAGCACAAATTACTTAAGTGGTACAGTTCCTCTCCAACTTTCATATCTGAGGAACCTTCAGACTCTCATACTTGACCATAACAAGTTCACTGGTCAAGTTCCAGGTTGGCTGAGTTCACTTCCAGTCTTGGCTGTTCTCAGTCTGAAAAACAATATGCTTAATGGCTCTTTGCCATATTCTTTGGCATCTTTACAAACTCTCAGAGTTCTCTGCCTATCAAGTAACTTCTTGTCAGGGGAAGTGCCTGATCTCAGAAACTTGACAAACTTGCAAGTTCTTGATTTGGAAGACAACTATTTTGGGCCTCATTTTCCAAGTATGCCTTCCAAGTTGGTCACACTTGTGCTAAGAAAGAACAAGTTTTGCTTGGGAATCCAGACTGCTTTAGGCTCCTGCTATCAGCTCCAGAAGCTGGACATTTCATTGAATGGATTTGTAGGGCCATTTTTGTTATCATGGTTGTCACTGCCTTCCATTAAATATCTTGACATTGCTGGAAATAAACTCACTGGACTTCTCTATAAGAACATGACTTGCAATTCTGAGCTTGCTTTTGTCAATTTATCCTCAAATCTTTTGTCAGGGGATTTGCCCACTTGTCTGAAAAGGGATTCTAACAGCAGGGTTGTTCTGTATTCTGGGAATTGTTCAGTAAATGAAGATCAGAAGCAGCACCCTTCTTACTTGTGCCACAATGAAGCTCTGGCTGTGCGAATACCACCTCCTAGTGAGGAAAAGCATAGGAGAACTTATGGTAAACACGTTGTTGCATCAAGTGCAGTGGGAGGTATTGTGGGTGCAATTGCAGTTGTTGGTTTAGCTTTCATGGCTGCTAAGAAGTTTTATAGTGAGCACACTACTAAAACTCCCCAAACAAGGTAATTTCAGATACAGTCTCAGCAGTGAACACAGCTAAGCTACTCTCTGATGCAAGTAAGTTTAAATTTTCTAACTTTTCTTATTTTATTTTATTTATAAATATTTTTATAGTTGTTCCTTTTGGTACCAACTTTTTGTTGCTTCTGTTTAATGTACGAGGATCAAGGCTGATTTTGCGAAGAAAATAAATGAAAAAGGGAACTTGCTGTATAGATTAGCAACCATTTCCATGTGATCTTTTTATTTTATTTGAGTAGCATGAAGGTTATGATTTCCATAGAAGTCCAAGAACTAGACTGATGTATGTTTCCAGAAAATTCCAGGAAGAACTACTAATTATAGAAAATAGTTTCCAAAAACTATATTGCTACCCCAAAAAGACATATTAGTTTATTTTGGAGTCTTTAGGTTCGAACTAAGATGGAGAGAATTATATTTTATTGTACCACCAATTCCTTATAGTTTTCCTTGGATATTCTGATATTCAGAAATATGGAGAATATGGTAAATCTTGTTCAGGTCCATGCTTTTCAGTTTCAAATGAAGCATTTTTCACATGCTAATTTAGCGTGTTACAAGAATCTTTCATTTTTGCTATAATGATAAACTCGACAATTCTGGCTTATACATCCAGGAAAGCAATTTTTCTTGCTCAAATTGACTGCTCAAAATTTTATTCTTATTAAAACCCCAGGCACTACTTCATTCAAATTGGCAGTAGGTAAATAAATTAGCATCACTATTCCTTTTATAATAAGTCATAACACTAGAATCCTTTCTTTGCAGAATATATATCAGACACAATGAAGCTGGGAGCTAGCCTTCCTGCTTATAGAACTTTTGCTTTGGAGGAGCTTCAGGAAGCCACCCATAACTTTGATGATTCAACATTACTAGGTGAAGGTTCACATGGACAGGTATTCATTCTTTATAGTTGCAAAACAATTCTAACCAATTCAGTACATCGTAATAGTAATACGATGTTCTCTCTTAATTTGCACCTGCTTTCACATTTTATGTTTCTTGCTTATATAATTCCATCCATTTGGATATGCAAAAGATCCTTTGTGAATTGAAGAACCTCAGATAAGAGACAATATATATTATGTAGATGTTGAATTTAAATACAATTTAGGACAAGATACATTTCAACAAGCTTTATCTAACTACTCGGGAGTAAATAATATACAGGTCGGACTAAATTACGATGGCTCACCGATGCATGGTGGGTTCTCCTGTGTGTCTAGGTTCTTGATTTTCATCTAGTCTCCAGTTCTTGGTACACAATTGAAGAACTACATAGTTGAAGCAACTTAAATACACACACTGACATATGTATGTGTGTATGAATGTGTATATAGATTTAGTTATCTCGATTTAATTTAGAGTTCATACTCCTCAAAAGCATGATGTAAATAGATTTAGGAATTACTTTGTAGAACTTCTGATATGCTTAAAACGTGAGACTTCTCCACCTTAAACAAGCTTCTGTTGAGTAAAGATTCCCTTTAAAACTCCAAGGTGGCCTCACATTTAATGAAAAAAGAGTAGAAATTGAAAGAGAACAAAAGACTAATTTTCAAAAGAGGTTGCAGGAGCACATCTAGTCCTTTCAAGCAGCCTTTTTCAAGGTATGCTTCCAATTTAGGCGCGTCGGACACACTAACCTTATTATATCCATGTCATAACAAATAAGGTTACTTATGTATTTCCTGGTGTCCTTGAAACATATATTAAGATATGCTACTCCTGTTAAGTTATAATATATCAGCCTTTCAAATCGACCAAATTATTAAAAAAAAATCCTTTGAGTTTTGTTTAATTTGAATCAAACTTTCAACGATTGGATCGGATCCAAATCTGAAATGGTAATGGGAATTTTTCAAGGGGTTGTGAAACTCTGCTCGTTCTGAGAAGATACTCATTGATGTTATACCATCAGATAGATCTTATGCATATTGCAATGGTTCGCGGAAAGTCTACTATAAATGTTAAAGTGGTCCAATACTTATCATTTGAATTTGTACAAGAATTTGGAATCTGTTTGTTCTAGTAAATTGTCCTATGCACTATTGACTAATTTACTTTGTTCAAGAAATCTTGAGAGTTTTCAGCAAGCAATTTTCTCACTCTTACTGCTTCAAAATAAAATAACAATGCCAGATATATAGAGGGAAGCTCCCTGATGGAACCTTTGTTGCTATAAGAGGCTTGAAAATGAGAAAGAGGCAGAGTCCACAGGTCTACACACACCTCCTTGAGCAGATTTCAAAACTGAGACATAGCCATTTGGTTAGTGCTCTTGGACATTGCTTGGAGTGCCATCCAGATGATTCAGGCGTCAGTAGAGTATTTCTTATACATGCCATACAGGTTGCAATGGAGAGTAAAACCCCACTCACTACTTTCTTCTTCTTCTTCTTTTTCTTTGATTGATTTCCTCCCTCACTGTCTTAGCATTTTCAGCAATTAAATATTCATTGCTAACACTTGGTTTGGCAGAAGGACCTCCAGGACGGAAGCTTACCTGGCCGCAGAGAATAATAGCTGCAATTGGAGTTGCAAAGGGTATTCAGTTTCTGCATACAGGGATTGTTCCTGGTGTTAAATCAAATAATCTGAGGATAAAAATGTCTTATTGGATCACGATCTTCATGTAAAAATAAGCAGCTATAACCTACCTCTTTTGGTTGAAAGCAGGGGAACGGTAAGACATAAAAAATATGTATCTGTTTGGGTGAATGCATCACCCTTGAGATTGTCCTGACTTAACTTTTGCTTTTTAATCCTTCAGATGGGCACCACAGTTCCTTCTCTGGCACCAAAAGGAAGCGTTCAAGCGAGGTACTAACATGCTTACTTTCCCAAAATCATACACTACTTTTCTAAACTGAATTCCCTTTTCATATTTATACACAAATGAACAAGACAAATAATTTCTCTGCCAAAAAATAAAAAAACAATTGTAAAAGAGAAGGTAGAATCCGTAGGTGACCTGAAAATCATCAATGTGGAGACATAGAAGTTCCTTTCTTGGGAGGTTTGGCTTATGGAGAGGAAGCTGCTCTAGTTAGTTATACTTGTTTCCTTTGTAATTTGCTTTGAGGCCAGAAAATTTTTAAAAAAGATAAAAATGTAATCTGTTTTGGATATTTACACCATGAGATTGGGGGAAGGGAAAGAGGTCAAATAGGGATTCCTTTACACCATGAGTTTGCATTCTTGAACATTGTAATGGAGCCAATCTGCTTGTATGCATATCTGATGCTTTCTGCTGAGGTTCCCATTTATGTCATGCCTCTTTTTTGCTTTTTTTCTTTGGCTTGTCATATCTGTGTGCCAGATAGCTGCATTTGGCACTATGAACTGACTTGGTGGCAGTTACAAATTAACATAGGTCTTAATTCTGGAACTGCCATTCATAAACTCTATCTCTGTACTTAACCCAGTTGTTTTTGCAGGTCGGTCTCAACCAAGTGTTGATTGCAATATTCTAAAGAAGATGACCATACATTGTTATTTTATGGAGGTGTACGTATGAGATGGCTTAGCTTTAATTGGTTTGGTTGTTCCAAGTTTTATGTACACAATCTCACAGTAACTGCCGAGTTGTTTTTCATTTCATGTATTTCTCCGTGGTTTTTTTCCCCCAATAAGCTTGAATGGATTTTCTTTTCTGTTGTATTTGGCCCTTCTCTTTTCAAGCATGCCAAAAGAGAGCGAATAGGGGGAGAAAGAGACAGAACGAAGCTAGAGAGAGACATAGAGAGAAAGAGTTGCTCTACAGAAAGAGAGCAAAGAGAGAGACAGAGAGTTGCACTAGAGAGAGAGAGAGAGAGAGAGAGAGCCAAGAGAGACAGAGAGCTGCAATAGACAGATACCAAAGAGAAAGAGAGATGTGCCAGAGAGAGAGCTGAGTGAGCTAAGAGAGAACAAAATTTCTGAACATGTCAAAAATCAGCAATAAGTGGACAATAATTATATTTTTATAGGTGATATTGTAATACTATTGCTATTGTATTGTGGTTATATTGCTCTAATATTGCCTCTATAGTGTACATATATTGGCCTAATATTGCTATTATATCGTATGTTAATGGCCATTTGGTCTAATAACAGAGTCTCCACTTCATTGAAAGTAATCCTGAATTCAAATCTCATGGACACAACAATTGTTATTCATCCTTATATTAGCATGAATTGATGTTGACCTTTGAAATGATAGTTGGAGTTGCACAAAATCTGAAGAATATAACCATGAAATGGTTGAATGTTTCAACAACGGCTTCAAAATGTTCCGAGATTATGCTTCGGTCATCTCACCATACTACAATTGGAGTGAAATTGATGTAGCTGGTGTCTGGGAGGTGCTGAATATGGGTGGAATGGCTCATCATAGCCTCGTGCATGCAGCGAGGAGAAAGGACAAAGACATGGATCTTTTGATGGACTTGTAGTAAGGGTGAGTGATGCTTCATTTCATCTCACCTGAGTACAAGGATCTTTTGTTGCCTTCGTTTTCCCTTCGCGGGATAATATTGTTAAAGTTCGGTGGCGATTCCTTTTGCATGTGTAAAATGTAGTCTGTAATGGATGTGTGTGTATTGTATGTAGATTCACTTAATATTGTTGTTCTATTGTATTTATATTGCCTAATATTGCCTTTGTATTGCATAGATAGTGTATTCATATTGCCACCCTATTGGATGTATATTGTAATACTATTGCTATCGTATTGTCCTTATATTGCTCTAATATTGCCTCTGTAGTGCACGTATATTGGCCTAATATTGCTATTATATCGTACGTCAATGGCATTTGGTCTAATAACAGTCTCCACTTCGTTGAAAGTAATCCTTAATTCAAATATCACGGACACAACAATTGTTATCCATCCTTATATTACCATGAATTGATGGTGACCTTTCAAATACATCGATTCATATTCAAAAGGAAAGTAATTCTCTCCCTCAATGAATCGTCGTTCAAAAGAAGGCAGTTATCAAATATTGGGTACAAAAATGCAAGATCCCCGGTAAATTAATTGGGCACAAACCACATATTACAAAACCAGTATGATTTTTGGCATGCTTGAAAAGAGAAGGGCCAAAGTTCGATAAAATATTTTGGGATGGTTGAAGATTCTTGGACACCTTTTTTCTTTTCAAGTAGTTTTGTAGAAACAAGTTCTACACATGGGCTTTTATCGGTTATATTTTAAGGCAAGTTCTACACGCGAGCTTGTATCGATTATATTTTGTTATGAAAAAAGTAAAATTACTCTCTGCAATTGTAAGATGGTGCAAGATCGGTGTCCTTGTCATAAATTTGACAACATTAAATTGGAAAATATGACCTTTTTCATGGCTGTGATAAATTGCAACTAATTTTGATATTGTAGTACACAACAGGGTTACCTACTTGTGAAAGAGTGGAAATATCCCTATATATCTGAATTTCACCCTCACGCTATAGAATTTTTTTTTATGTGGTTTATTGGCAACAATTCAAATAAGATTTTCCATTGTGGAAGACAAGTTTTCTGATTGTATAGGGAAGCATTGCACAAGTTCTCTTTCATTGTTTTTTGTGTAGATAAAGCCTGGCTTGTACTTGATGAAGTGCGAGAAATGATGCAAAAATTTGCACAAAGCAACCGATGAATGTAATTCAAACCAGCACCTTTGTTGTATACTACCAAACATCAAATGCAAATTAACATCTATCTCATGGTTTGGCTACAAATGCCACCAAGCCCATGCTCAACTTATAAGTTTGTAACCCTAATTTCATCGATTGAATCTTCACCTACATTCATAACACTTTTTACCATACATAACTAGCACTGTTTTACAAACAAGCCTAAAACCTTCATCCTGAAGCCTGATAACTGGCGGCAGATGCAAGATCCATAGGATCAAGGAACACAACTACAGCTACAAGCATACAACAAAGCCCGGTAACTCAACTACAGCTACAAGCATACAACAAAGCCCTCAGGGGGGAAGTTCCAGCAGTCCACAGCATGACAGACAACGTACTCGTTTACAAAGACAATAACCAAGACAAGATGATAACCCAGGGCATCGGATAGCATCATACAACCCTAAACCCCCTCTATAAAAAACATACATCAAAACCTAAGTTTTCTCTTACTCATCAAGATCCTAGAACCCTGACACAACTGGCAACCTGAAACATAACTTCTAATAAATCATTACCACTAAAAGGCCTTGATGTTTCTAATCTAATGTTCTAAAACTGATCTCCCGAGGTATTTAGGAATTATTTGGATTCGACACCCACACCAAATTTCCATACTTGCTAGCAACATAATGCATTCATCCCTCTAATACTTTTTCCCCATTGTTAATTGTGAATCAACAGCTGAGAAGTAACAAGAAGATAAACAATTATACATATGTTCATTTGCTAACAATGAAACAAGTAAATAACATACTCCAATGCAGTAGCACCTATTTAGATGACAGAAGAAACTCCAATGCAGTACATATGTGAAAAACACAGCTCTTCTGCAGGGCAGTAAGAAACAAATCTTTTTTTTTCCTAGCAGTGATGAAAAGTAAATACAGTTAAGTTAAGACAAAGAAACAAAAATGGTAAAAGTGCAATAAATCAACCCAATGAGACAAACCAGATACAACTCTTTCTCACCAAATTCCACAATGATTTTCAGTTATTGAAATAGAGAGAGAACTGACAACACATTTTAAAGACAAGCAATTTATCAATGCCATTGCGAAACATTGTAACATTAGACTCAGCAAATTGTTTTGATAGGAAACATTAGATCTGAATCATAATTCCAAAATCATTAAATTCTACACTTTCAAGAGAAACCCTACTCAAGTATCTCAAATTCCAAAACCAAAAACTGCCCGTATCCTCTGGAAAATAAGATCCCGCCATCCTCTCTGTGCATTCTCCACCACAGTCACATTCCCATATCTGCATTACCAAAGGCACCAAAACAAAGCAATCAGCATTTCATAGAAGAAAAGAAAACAATATAACTCACATACTCCCAATCAATCAAACTAAAACTGAAAATAACCCATTAATTAAAAGTTCAAATCAAAACCAACCTGTCTTCCTCAGGAATATCTGAATGTGTTAGCTTGACAAAGTGAGCCCGGGTTTAGGCTCTTCAAGTATAAGCCTCACCTGGAAAAATTCAAACAAAACACACTCAACCCACAAATCACAAAACCATTTAAAACCAACCAAGAATTCATTCCAACCAGAAAGAAAAACACTTGACATACCGTTGAATCAATGCCATCAGGCCAACTCCCAAATCTCCAATTCTGCACAATCAAACTCCCATTCTGCAACTCCAAATTGGTACCCGTCACCGACCCATCGAAAATGCTAATCTGCCCATTATCTTGGCATTGCTCTGACTAAAAACCTTCCATCTATTCTCATCCATCAAAATCTCAAACAAATCTTTCGCTCTGCAACTAAACTTCTCAGTCATACTAATCGTCTTGAACCCTTCACAGCGCTGAGGGATCACTATATCCCTTCTCAAAGGTCTACCAGTGTCATCTTTCCGCTCAGGTTCTTCACTACACTGTCCATACTCATTTCCACCTGCACCAAACAACTTTGGTACGCTTAGAATGATAAAAAAGGTAACCTCTGGGGTCTAGTTCAACACTCTCAAGAGAACCAAATAAAAGCCCTACATGGAAGCAGAAGAAATAAAATATCCTAGATGTTGTTATATACATGAATTAAAAAGCAACCATCTTTTGGTATCCGGCTTAAAAGCAACCAAATTTTATATTAAGAAGCATTTACTTGAAAACTATCACAGCTCCTACTTCAAAACTCTTAAAAACCTAACAATATATTTTCTATGGCCTCACAACCTGCATCACATTACCTGCCAAAAGGACTGCAGTAAACAATAAGATCATGTTATCATCTAAAGCGAATCATAAGAGGTCTGAAGTTTCACACAAATAATATCATAGACTCATAGGGCACCATTCAGTACCATTTAGAGCTGACAAAAACACAGTTTAGGAAGATCCATCAAATATACTATAGATGATAAAATTGTGGTGTTAAATACAAGAAAATTATCCAAAACCAATAAAAAACAATAAAAGAGCATTAATAAACAAAGCTAACAATGAGCATTGCAGAAGAAAAACTACATTATAAAGTTCATTTAATCCATAGGATTGGGAATTTAAAAAGTATTTTTGTTCAACCTCGCGACTCCATAAAACACAGATAGGTTTATAAGAGAATTTCTCAAACTCTTGAGCTTTCAAACAAATAAAATTAAAAAAACTACAGTACTTTGAAGAAGGAAAAGACAGAAAAGGGAAGGAAAACAGAAATTTCATTTGACAGTTTTAAGATTCTGCTCTTTGTAGTAACCATCAGCTCCTTTTAAACTTCAGAAGAATCACCAGACCAGTACAAAAACACTGATGCACCTATTTGGGATCTGCACATTTAATAAAAAATTGTGAAAACTAATTTCAAAAGAGAGGTTTAAAACCCAAAATCCCTTTAAAATGAATACAAGTTAAGACTTCAAAGTCGAAAGGCGAACTGGTCTCGGCAGTTAATTTCTAAATGCAAGAATGATATCAACTTGCTGCAAAAACATTAGATAATTCAAAATGCTTAAATTCAAGAACTTTGACAAGAAAGTATCCATCTTAAGGAGCTGTACAAAATAAAGAAGCAATAATATTGAAAAAGATCCTAACAATTGTAAAAGAATTGCTCAAAAGAACGCACACACCCTTGATCAATTGAAAAGTCACTTATTCAGTTCTTGAAAATCAATCTAAATACCCAGCAAGCCAAAGTTTCTATCATCTAAAACCAAAAGTCAATGTGTTTTCACACAACAAATTATACCCCAGGCCTTTCCTCGCAATGGAATCACCCCTGCATTGACTATAAATGGCATCTAAAACTTGAAAACCCTAATAGCCTTCAGTAACCTAGTAAATCAAAATGAATAGGATTCAAGCAATGATGTTCTATTTCCTATTAGCCTATACAATTAAATCTTCTACACTCGTTCAATTAAACTTACTAAAGTACAAATAGTATTTGACTACCAAAACAAAAATAGTATAAGAGTGACTTTGTGATCAGTTGTGGTGTGAGCGTGAGAATAACTCAAATTATCAAGTAAAAGAGTGATTTTGTTATACCTCAGGGGTACCTAATGCCCCAAGTAAGGAGCGCCACCAGATTGCCCAACACCATGCTGCCCTCTTCCTGAACCACCTTGCCCTATCTGCGGGTTCGGGTAGCCACCTTGCATTGCACCTTGATTTCCATAGCTTCCCATCATTCCAGGGCTTATACTTGCCTGATTCGCATACCCACCCTGTATGGCATGTCCTGCACCAGGAACACCCGGGGAGCCGTTCCAAAAGTTCCCAAAAGGTTTGTCAGCCCCAAAAGGTTTGTCACATTCGGAACCCACTCCTTCTCCTCGTTGTTCCCGATTCCCAATTGTCCATCTTCACCCGAGCCCCTGTGTGTAGTAAGACAAATACAATGAAACGTGTTTTACACTCTGTGTGTGTCTCTCTGTGCTTCACCAACCAACCATAATAGCACAATACCACAATAGCATAGTGAAAAATATGAGAGAGAGCAGATAGATACCAAGTGACAATGGCAGCATCGGATGCCATTTGAACCTGAAACAGTGCTTGAATTGAAGCAGGGAGACGTTTATAAACTAATAAAACTATAAACTAGAAACAAACCATAAAGCTAGCAGAGAGAGAGAGAGAGAGCGTAGCACTGTGACTGTGTTTATCAATATATCATGGGAAATAGCTTAAAATGCCACCAATTTCTTAATTTTAACTAAAAATATCAATCTCAAAACCATATAAGATGACCCAAAATAAAAACCCATCACCCAATCCTTACTTAAAATCACAATCACAATAAAGAAAAATAAATTAGGGAAATCTGAAGCCCATATCAGATATCTCATCAATTCCAAACCCTAGACTCTAGAGAAACCCCTAAACTAATTTCATACAAACCCATAAACCCTAAACCAATTTCAGAGCAACCTCTAAACCCTAAAACCATAAACCAATTTCGAAGAAACCCCTAAACCAATTTCATACAAATCCATACACCATAAACCAAATTCACAAAATCCCCAAATTTCAAAGAAAAGGTTTATGAACAGTACCTCGTGGATGTCAACGATGGAGTTAAGCTTGGATGAACAGCCACCGTTGAGGGAGAAAGACGATTGCGTCGAAGAGAGAGAGGTTCACGAGGGAGAGAGACGGGCCGAAGAGATAGAGCGAAGAGAGTTAGAGAGAGAAACCAATTTTTGAAAAACTGATATGGGTACAATAAGTGGACAATAATTTTATATTTATAGGTAGTAGTTGTACAAAATTAGAAAGGGGTGGTATTTTTAGTTAAAATTATAAAATGGGTGGCACTGGGGGCTATTTCCCATCTTTTTTTCCTGTAGGATCTTGAAAACAAATTAACAGGTTATTTGATTAATTTTTTTCCCGAGGTAATTTCATTTTATTCACTTAAGTGTTTTTGTTATTCACTTAAGTGTCTACAATGGAGATATTTATTCTTAAAATATATTTACTTCTTAGGCTCTTGGTAACATAACTACTAATTAGCTTTCCCCCTTTGAAGACTCAAAGTTTTCATACCAAGTGCCTCACTTGAAATACTTTGACTGGTTACTAACCATGACCAACATGGTTGCTGGCATGACTCTATGATTGTTAACATAGTCCTACACGCTTTCTCATTTCTCATACAGAGAAACAAAGTCCCGCACAATTTACAAAACAAAATTTTCGCAAATTTCTAAACTGTAAACCAATTGATATGTCTCGTAATACAGAGACTGCAGCATGGAAATACCATAAACATAAAGCAATTGGTCCCATTAGTTTAAGTAAAAACTAAGTTTATGTTATACCTCAAATATAGCAACTAAACCACAATAATTTTGTTTCAAGATTGTTGGTAAAAATATAAAGATAATTGCTATATTTACAGAAGTTCGAAATTAAAACTTCACTATAAATTCGAAATAAATACAAGAAAATAACGACAAGGAAAATTAAGAATACTTTATAGAAGATCAAGTCTAGAATTTGGTTCTATCTCCTTAAGACGAAATTGCCTCCTCACAAGTGCTTTTAGGATTTACTTGGCATATATCTCCCAGGATACAACGATCGACTTCTTGTTGAAGTAGAACTACAATCCCCAAGAAAAGCAAACTCAAACTTGTGTATGAATTCTCTCTTACAAAAGCCAACTTCCCTTCCCAATCCCTATCCCCTCCACTCTTACCCACCCCGACATCGCTCATACCATCATGCCTCTCTAAAAAACACTTGTCTCTTCCGGTGGTCCTAGTCGTTACAAGGACTGTAGGGATGTGATTTGGCACACTAAAAACCTAACTCCTCTTTTCCCTTTCCCTTTTCCACAAGCACCCACCAACTACGGCTACACCAATGAGCCCTAAAGCAATCTTCTAGTTAGGGGACGAAACCCACCAACCAATTGATGTCTCTGCTACAGGGAAAAGAAGGATCCACTATGAATGAATGTGAAGAGTGGAGTAGCCTCATCCTGAGCCCCACACGTATGATGGCAACAACATGATTTTTAATTTGTATTTACTTAATTTTTTTCAACAATAAAATAATTGTTAATTCACTAATATGCTGATATAATCACTTTTCAAAACTTGTATTCTCAAATGATCACTTTCAAAATCTTATTCTAATATAATCACTTGGGGACTTGAAATTACCTAAGTGCCCTCCATATAAAAGACTCTTTAGCACTTTGTTTCTGAAAGGCAACTTCTCCCAAGTCCTGTCGTCCCTGTTTGTGCAGTCTCCCAAATAGTGGTTGAACTCCAAGTTGCCAGCACTGAGCAGCTCTAAGTAGCTACCCATCCATCATCATAAACCAGCTGGCCAAAAATTTTGAACCCTAATTTGACTGTAACGAAGCCGGCGCAATGCACGACCTCCATTGTGGACCTTCACATCAAAGTGACTGTCGCGACTCCACAGTGGCGAGTTCCGTCGTCGTTGTGAACGGAGGTGAGTTTTGATATTGATTTTGTACTGTATGTGTCTTATAAATTCGTTTATCCCCTTTTCTCCACACATGGGCAAAAAAGCTAAATTTTTCAATTTGAAGGAGTTCTGATATGATGAAATTCATAGTTTTTGTTATTATTTGTAGTGGGATCTGTGTGGTGAACTTGACTTTTGTTTAAAATTGACTGAATTCTGTATAATGTAGTGCAATGTGTTTGATAATGGCCAAAATAACAGCACACAGAAAAATAATATGTTAACTTTGTGTGGCCTAAAAATAGGTTTGTTAGGTTAGTTGTATCCTCAATTTAGATGCTTAACTAGGGAATTTGAGGTATTTGAGTGGGAATTTGTTGCTATTGTGGGTTTGTTTTGGTAAGAAGTTTAGTTTGTGTGTTTTGGTTTCCAATTTGGTAATTGATATTATACTGCACAGGTTGTGATACAAAATGATTTTTGAGTAAGGTTGAGGGTGTTTGATATTATACTGCATTATTCATTTTGTATGACAACCTGATATTTCTGTAGAAGGTGTTTAAATTTGTTTAAAACCCTTATAGCCTAGATGGGGCATCTTGCTGTCATGGTATGTTTAGTTGAGTTTGTTAATAACTTGGAACCCAGACATATATACAAAATGAGAGGAAATAGAGAAAATAATAAATTTTCGTTGTTGAAGCAGCTACAATTTGAAATTGAAGATTTGTGGATTCATAAGATGATACGGGTAGTGGAATGATAGTTGCGTATGTTATTATTGGACCTAATTTTTGTGGTTAAATGTTATTAATCGGTCTAGTCATTATTGATGTTATTTGCAGAAATGGATACTGTTGGAATATTGGTATGCTACAATGGAAGTTGGGTTCGGAAGGATAACATTGACAGTTATGAAGGTGGGGAGGCTAAAGGCATAATAGTGTCACAGAACATAACGTTTCCCGACCTTGTTCAGCGTATTTATAAGATCATGGATGCAGATCCCAAAAAGACATTGTGACACTGAAGTATTCAGTTCCTCTATCCTCATCTGTCTATAAGCACATAAGGGTTGAAGACAATGATGATGTTCAATATTTTGTAAAGTACAACACAGATGTTATGGCCTCTAAAGTAACCCCTTTAATAGCAAGCTTGAAAAATATAGAAGGTCATGGTATTGAAGGGTGCAATGGCAATGTAAGCATTGAGAGTAGCAATGCTCCTGCTAAATTTGGTGTGGAACATAGAAATGAGGTCATTGGGGACAACGAAACTGAAAATGGTGGAAATGGATTGAATTGGACAGATTGGGTTGAAGATGTTAATTTTGAAAGTGTGGAAAACATAGTTGCTGATTTCTGTGAACCTAGCAACGAAGAGGAACCGTACTCTGCGCCAAATATGCATCGTCATGGGGACAACAATTTCGAACCCTCCACTGTGCATTGTAGATAGGTGCAATATGAACCTTCTCAACAATCAATTTCGACTGGAATGCACACAAGCCGGATTGATTTGATGCATGGTCAGAGTTTGAAACAGATTGATTATGGTGGAGGCCTTTGTTGCATAAATTGGGAAGCAAATTTTAAGGTTGGCCGAGTTTTTCCAAATAAGGTTTCCCTTTTAAAAACCATAAGTTTAGCAGCAATTAGAGGCCACTTTCGATTGAGAACCGTCCAATCTGGGAAGCGTCGGTTGTGTGTTCGTTGTTGGCAGCTTCCTTGCCCTTGGCAAGTTCGGGCATATAAAATTGGATTACATGAGTTTAGGGTTGTTAAATACGATCTGTTTCATGAATGTGATCTAAGGTATGTAACCAGTCACCATTCTCAAGCTACGACTGGACTGCTATCCGACAGTGTGAATTGGAGGTTCAAGGATTCGCGCACCATTTATACTCCAGCTGATATCAAGAAAGATGTGAAAACAAATTTTGGGGTGACCATAAGCTATGCTACAGCGTGGAGTAGCTGAGAGTTAGCTTTCAAAACAATTAGAGGGTCTGCAGAACAGTCATATTCCCTTCTCCCTTCGTATTGTTATGAATTGGAGCGTACAAATCCTAGAATTTTGACATACATTGAGACTGATGCAACCGACTTCTTTTTTTTTTTTTTTTTTTTTTTTTTTTTTTTAATTGGTGCATGCATAAGAGGATTTCAATCGTCAATGCGCCCTGTCATTGCCGTTGATGCTACCTATTTGAAGTGCAAGTATAAAGGTGTTTTGTTTGTTGCGACCGCATTTGATGGAAATCGTAATATATATCTGATTGCCTTTGGGATTGGAGATTTGGAGACGAATGCAATGTGGGAGTGGTTTTTGACAAAACTACATTATGCAATTGGTGATTGCGCGAATCTTGTTGTCATATCCGATCGAAATGTCAGCATACAAAATGGGTTGAAAAAAGTTTTTCCTGGGGCAACACATGGAATTTGCTGTTATCACTTGAAGGGCAATATGAAAGCCTCATTTCGCTTGAAGCAGCGGGATCCAATATTGGGGTATTTTGTAAGGGCAGTGAAGTCGTATCGTCTGGGGGAGTTCAATCGTCACTTCTTCATGATAAATAATGACCGAGTGCAAACTTATCTAGTACGTGTAGGCCTCCAGAAGTGGTCTCGAGCCCATTGTGATGGACGACGCTATAATGTGATGACAACAAATATTGTGGAGTCCATAAATTCAGTTCTTCGTTTGCAAGGATGCTTCCGGTGGTACACTTGATTGACAAAATTACAAATATGCTTTTGTATTGGTTTAGTCAACGACGAGATTTAGCAAGGAAATGTCAATCTACGTTGTGCCCTGATTTAGGCGAGCAGAAGTTAAGGAAGAGGTTAGACGCTGCTTCAAGGATGAATGTGGTCAAAATCAATGATGGGGAGTATAATGTTCTGGATGGTGATATGAACGGGCTGGTGAACTTGCAAAACCGTAGTTGTACATGCAGGAAGTTTGACTGAGAGCAACTCCCGTGCAAGCATGCTATTGCGGTATGTCGACACTTGAAATTGAACCCCGACTCCTTGGCCTCTTCGTATTACACACGAGCAACATGGGCAGCTGCATATGCTGAATCCATTTATCCTGTACCACCTCAAGGGACATGGGTTATTCCTGATCATTTGCACAATATAAAAATCCTCCCTCCTCTTTCTAAGGTTATGCTAGGGCGTCGTAAAACACAAAGAATACCTTCTAAAGGAGAGGACCGGCGTGAAAACAAATGCTCAAGGTGTGGTGTGAAGGGCCACTATCGAAATACATGCAAACAATATGTCCCCGTCACCAACAAGCAACAGGTTGCGTATAGGTGACAGTTGTTTAGGTTCTATGTCTGTTTTCATAAATTGGTAAGTTGACGCATAGCTTCGGTGATGCTGTAAGCATGAAAGTCGATTCACTTAATGGTCATGGCAGCCTTACAAACGCAAGGTAACAAGTCCCTTTCAATGACTGGCCAGGATTATACACATTGTTGAACATACGATACCCCGGGACACAATCAAACCAGGTGCAAAATACTGTTCCACTACCACATAAGTCTTACAAATTATCATTTCTGTTGGTTTGTTATGTACCGTTCATTTCAATTTCGAACCCCACTGTGTGTGCGAGAGTGTGAGTGAGTTCAAAATTGTTTAATTTTTGAAAGTTCATGTCGCGATATTATCACCATTTAAAGCTGCGAATTGAACGAAAATATCGTAACTGAAATATCGGCAAAATTATCTATAAATTGACGATATAAAGATAGAATTGTGCTAAAATATCGTTGCCCCAAAAAAACGATAATTTCGCCGATACTGTGTCTATAAGTTTAATTATAAAGAAAACACTCAATAAAGGCCCATTATTATTTAAACTTGTAGCTTAAATTAATTAACATATCAAGACCCAAGGCAATTGTCAACTTGATCAACAATCCATGGAATTGAACCCTACAATTCCTATAACATAGCAGTTGAGATTTTGACAAAAAAGAAAAAGAAAAAGCAATTGAGGTTTTCAAGAAAGCTAGCATTTACAACCCAATATTCAAAGCGTTTTCCTTAAGATTAGGGTCTTTTGCCTTAGCATGACCGTAGCATATCATTGTGTCTATAAATGTGGTATCCTAAGCATTTTCCTTAAGATTAGGGTCATGCTAGGAGACCTCATTAACTTCTTTAACATTTCTGATCTCCGAAATAAAGAACTCATTTGAATACTCAAATTCAAAGCCTTTGATCCAAATGGATCCTTAGGTTTTTCCCAACCACCAGATACATATACAAAGTGCAACACTGGACAGAAATTCAACAGTGATGAATGTACAGGTAACTATTTGTCATTGTCAATCACTAAAACAAACTTACTATAAGTGAGAACTACGAGCTTTGTAGGTAAGGATTTGCACAACAGAATATGCTTGCATCTGATCTTTATAGTACAGAATAATATGTAAAGTTGTATGCATGCCAAGTCTATGGGATCTTCATAAGGAATGTATATGTTTCACCCTCTCAATTGCCTGCCTAACCCTGGTTGATGGCTCTTCATGCAAGATGGCAGGGTTGTCAAACTCGGAAGCCAAACTTGGCTCTCCCAGAAAGGCACGGAATGAATCTGCCACGGAATAGGAAAGGGACTTGAGGTTGTATCCTCCTTCCAAGAAAAATACACATCGACCCCCACATAGATCATTCGCAAGTTGTTGAATATAGGATGCAAGCATGTAGTATGTTCCCGTCGTGAATTGCAGACTCGCTAGTGGATCCAATACATGAGCATCATACCTAAACAATTCGGTTATTCATATGCAATGGGTAATGAAGATTGGCAATGATACAGTAGTTTACATGGAATGCGAAACTCACCCAGCAGAGACAAGGATAATATCTGGCTTAAACCTCTGAGCACATGGTACAATTATTTCATCAAACACAGTTCTCATGGCAGTATCACCTGAGCCTCCGGGTAGAGGAAGATTTAGCGTTGTTCCTTCCCCATCTCCATGGCCTACCTCCTCAAATTTACCAGTACCAGGGTAGCTTCCATCCTAAATCAATGAATTAACACAGGAATAAATTTGGAATTCTATAAAGAATATCTAAAATGTACATTATTTCAAAGTGGCAGTAAACAAATTGAAGGAAAAAATAAAATAAAATCTGTTAGAAGACCAAATAATGGTTGGCCCATATCCTGTCAGCTTAAACTTTTGGGAATAATGGTAACCCAGCAAACTCAACATGACATCACAGCAGGAGTTCCTTAACTTTCAAATCCCTGCAATTGCAGACCCTCTGAAATAAGTTGAATTCCACATGTTGGGCTTTAATTGTGAAGAGTTGTCTGCATGTGTGCTAGAATGTAACATAATTGTTGGCCACATCCAAATGGCTTAAGCATTTGAGAGTAGTGGTAGACCAACAAAGTTTACAATATCAAATGCCATGTCCACCCCATGAAGCTATCAGATTCAAGGTGGCTTCTTGGAAGAAAGTTTCTGTTTCTCCATTACACAGGAGAACTGCAAGCAATTGGAGCTCCCTAGTTCTATTATTCTATGGCATTTAATCTAATTAATTTGTGGCTTTCTGTGTATGGTATTGGGTTCTGGTTATGTCATTATTTCCATTGGCAATTCTTTTCAATCTTCTGTTTTCTTGTAGAGATGCTTACTACGACCGAGTACTTTTTTTGGTGAATAATTTTCTGATTTTTAGTTAAATGGTCTAACAGTAGCATCCAATGCAAGAGAACAAGTTCTAGCCGCATTATGCCACTAAGGGGAAAGTAGCAGAATTTCTGCATGGGACAATGTGTAAAGTTGGATATTGATCCTCTTTACTTGCAACTCAAATGGAGAGATCCAGATATTGAAAGATGGATTTTTCTACAATGTGAATTTGGATTGCATGTGAACGCAGCTGTAGCCCTTAGATCCGCGGTTCAGCCTTCCCTACTAGAGTATAGATCCACATCAAGACATCAAACTGTGTTTGTATTCAATGTAAATTCCACACTGTGTGTGTATGAACCCTTGAAACAAAAACATCTTATGGGAATTGCACAGCTGCAACGTGACATAAAAAGTTGTGCTGATTTTAGTTATTTTTGGCAGGCAATTCGACTTGCCACAAGCCCTGACACACAATGCACAAACTAATAACCCTAAATGTGATCTATATGTCAATCTTGTTGCTTCTGCCTTCCAACTTGGGACATTTGATGATCTATAAGTCAATCTTGTCAACATCAGATTTTTATTTTTTATTTTTTTATATAAAATTGAGGATAACATTCAGACACAAGGTGGTGTATTCTCTTTGCATCTTATCAGTATATAGATAAGGAATCACAATACGTGAAGATTATTATACACTAGTATGAAATCTTATAAATTTGGAAAGTTGTTAAAGTTGGCACGTTGACAAGACAGTATATTACGAAGAACTATTCCAAAGAAAAAGAAACACAGAATTCTACAGAACATTCTTGAACTGCAGGAACAGGATTTCAAATAATATATATTAATACAAAACATTTATGAAAAATATGAATTTTTTACTGCTAAAGTTTCCAAAAGCACTCCTCAATTCACAAAAGGCATGTATGAGGTTGGCACAAAATAAAACAACAGAAAATGATATGTAAATAATGACATCTTAATTTTTATCCCTATGTTCACACCATATGGGGTGTAACAGTCTTGAGCTATGGAGAAAAGATAAATTTACTAATTGGTTACCAAAAATAAGGTACTTAGATGAGCATAACAAGAATTTATGACTAGATATGAATACAAATATTTACAAAAGATACAAGTTTATTACTGCTATAGTTTTCGAAAGTACTCTTTCATTCCCAAAAAGGTACGTATGCGGTTGGCACCAAAGAAAGTCTGTTTCAAACTTGACTGGATTTAAATTACTAGATTTATAAAACATGTTAAAGTCATATCACTGAGAGAGAGAAAAAAGCAAAGAAATAAAACAAAATAAATAAGAAAAAACAGTATGTAAACAGTGACATCTTACTGTTTATACTTAGGTTATATGCTCCTGCCATCAAGAATCAGTAACAGTCTTTAGCTATGGAGAAAAGATAAAGTTTACTAATTGCTGACCAAAAATAAGCTACTTAGATGAGCATCACAAGAATTCATGACTAGATATCAAGACAAAATGTATCAAACTAGTCCAAATCCAATCCATACTTACTTGGTGAGTCGACAGGAAAAATATATCAGGATCATCATAGAAAGCATCATTTGTCCCATTCCCATGGTGAACATCAAAATCAATGATAAACACACGCTTTAAGCCATGTGAACGCTGAGCATAACGAGCTGCAACTGCAACATTTCCAAAAACACAAAACCCCATTGGACCCTTTGGAATAGCATGATGTCCAGGAGGTCTTATTAAAGCAAAACCTACAGGTGGACTCTTGCTGATCTTTGATTCTGCAACCTGAGCAATGAATTCAGATGTATTGAAGAAGGATACTTCAAACAAGATCTATACCATATGAAAACTTTATCCTTTTTGAAGTAGACTGAGGATCAGTTGGACAGCAATGCAAAAGTATCACCTATACACTTCAGCACACATAACTAACAAAGATTATCACCAAGACACGATTGAGAAATCACCACTGCATCAATTAAGGCAATTCCTGCTCCAGCTGCAACTAGTGACTCCTGGAACGTCTACATTATTAACACCATTGTTAGAAAATCAGAATGGAAAGACACAAGAAAAAGGACATTGAAATGTCTTAACTACCACTTACATAAACAGTTGCGTATGTTGGCCCAGAGCCTTCAATCAAAATAATTCCCTGTTTTGAGGCTTGATCCATAGCCTATAAATTGGATTGGGGGTGTTAGAGAGAGGCAGAGAGAAATATGATAAATCTATGGATCTGGCCACAAAGAAAGAGAAATATTCCAGCACCAATAGGTTTCCAATGCTTGCCATCTCAGTACTGCATTTCATTCATAACAATTAGACAAAACAACACCACGTGTGAGAGAAGGGTGAGATAATGTAAAGACCTGAACTAAGGGATGCCGTCCAGCCTCCAACAAATTTGTTTAGTAGAGTAACTTGTGTTGAGTCAATTGAGGAATCTAAGACAGCATGCAAAGAACTTTACCATGATTTTATGGAGTTCTACATGGGTCCAATCATTTGATGTAATACTAAGTTCTAGCAGTTAACAGGGAGGATTATAGCTTTTTAGTGCTCCTCAAGAATATGACGAGTGCATACGCTCAACATAAAAGCATGGTATTTTACAAAATAATGCCAAAGTGCAGTGCAACTACAACTTCCAGGACAAAATATACAATCACATAACAGAACAGGAACACCTTCATAGATTGCAAAATTTCAAGGAATGTGCAGGGTACAGTGTGTTTTAAAAAATTATGAATGGAACATGAAAATGAATCTTTGCAATGACCCCTCCAAAACATAAAATAACCACTAGCAGCAGTAAACAAAAAACTTCTTTTCACCCTTAATTGTACCAGTTGTGATGAGGACATCTTTGTCAAACCCATTAGGGTTTACAAACGAAAGAGATGGAAGAGGGAATTATTAATTAGTTTCCTAATTTATTTGTTAGTTCCTAGGTTCTCTAAGTTTTCCAGATTTCAGTAGGATTTCTAAGTTTCCTATTTTATTTGGATTAGGATTTCTTTCCTAGAATAAGTTTATTTTTCCTTTTCACTCTAGGGTTAGATTATTATAAATACCCCGTCTGTGTAATTCATTATGGAGTTGAGTTGTTGAGATATAAAGAAAAGTTTATTTTCCAGAGATTGGAGACTACTTGGTGTGAAGCCAAACCCCTGGAGTGATTCCAGACCTATCCCTTTTGTTCTATTTTCTGTTTTCCATTGTTTTCACTTCCGCTAAATTACCTAAATACTCCATTCACCCATATCCTACATCAAGTTGTTTAGCACAAATACAATCCAAGAGAGGAACAAGTCGGTGGGGTGGTGAAAAGGAGGGCCAAAAACAAGAAGCGTATTGAAAACAAAACCAAACAAACAAAAAAAAATATTGTGATGGTTACTTTTGTTACCTTCTCAAGGCCTGATACATAGGCTCTTGTATGAACACTTGCAATGTCATTCGATGATGCTGCGTTGAAATTTTCAAGTTCAATAACCTCCAAGCCACGGAACTGAGTTATAAGACAAAAGATGATTAAACAATTGGGAATTTAATTGCTTCATATGTAAACCAGAAAATAGAACTTGAATTGGAGGGCTAATGGACTTTTTCAATAGAGAACTTGCTTATTTATCCACTGCCAATGCCAATGCCTATTTTATCTATCCACTGTGGTAGTCAAGCAACCCTATCAGGTGCTTATTTCCAAGTGGACAACGGATATTCATGGAATATTGGCTTGACATATGGTTTTGTGAAGCAAAAAAAAGTATAAAACAGAAGTGGTGGTAATATTACCAACGATTTTGTGAGGCCATGTCAAAAATTGGCAGCTGCATCAACTAAATGACTTGCAAGGGATTTGGTGTGGAAAAAAAAAACAAAGGGGATGAGGCTAAATTCCATTTCAATACTTACTCAACAGTTAAAACATCGATCAAGTCCTCTAATTACAATGAGTAACATACATGATTATTTTTTTTTTGTGATTTTTTTTTTTTTTTTTTTTTTTTGTGGTCAGTCATCATGTAGTGATTGAAAGAAGTATAGAGTCATTATTATCTCTATTCCAAGGTAAAAGTTCCCCTAATCTATTGAGGAGGTTGAGTTATGGCTGCTAATAGGCATGGTTACAGGGGTACTTAATGCCTGTCTATACAAGTTTGTGAAGTAGTGTTGCTCCCAATGAGATCTGGGCCTTTGTTTTTTAAGCATTCAAGAAAATAGGATATCGACACAAGGCCTATCCACATGTCAGCTACTTGAATACTTATCGAAGATAAGCTAGTGTGTGAAATTGGTGCAGAACAGTAGCAATAAGCTGCTGCCCAGTGGGTAAAATAAGAAACGGATTCCAGAAAATAAACAACAGAAAATAGCAAGATAAAGCCATAGAATTGAAGTTGGAATGAAGATAATTGAGTTCTAGGGCAAGAATCCCAAAAGAAACTCTATAAACTGAATCGAGGAATTATATTCATAAAAAATTGAATGCAAGAGCCTCTTAAGAGCCTATTCATACTAGAGTACGGCAGTCAAGCCTGCCTAGTCCTTGTCTAAGTTTGGGTTGTACAGAACACAAAGATACCAAATAGTTGCCCTGACTTCTCACCTGTCCCTTTTTTTCCCATCCGCATTATAGAACAAATAATCAACAAAAAATAAAAATCAAAAGTCTTGTTTCGTACATGAAGGAAAGGTAAGAAAATTGCCTATGTATGCAAACAATAGATAAATTTGTGTTTACACACAAGAAAACATCTTGGATTGATTTTGACTAGTGAATTTCTGTTTGCAGGATCCCTTGCCATTTGAATTGCCACCAAGGTTGTTCAAACTGCCTTCCATTTTTCAGTTTTTTTCCAATTTTCAGTTTGAACCGGATCTATTAATTTAGGGTGTAGAATCTGTTTCAAGCTTGGGCTTTTAGAGTTTCTCTAGTTTTTTCTTTTTTACATTTTATATTCTGGTTTAGAGAGGGTTGATCTGATTATTTTAGGACGTAGACTTGTCATTCAAGGCCTAGAATTTAAGGTCTAGCTCTTGGGTTTAACCTTAAGCCCAGAGCAGAATGAGAAAGACATCAAGCAACTGCTTGACCAGCTGTTCAATCTGCTTGAGTGCATTGATGTCTGCAATGCGGACCACTCCTGAACCTTATAGCAGATCAAGCTTGCACATCCAATTATCACTGTAGGGAGGTGGCCATATAGCCTACGTATCAAAATTATCATTAACTTGCTTAGATAAAATTGTAAGGCATTCCTGGATCGGCTTGTTAAACTACTATATAATAAATAAATAAAATGTAACAGACAAAAATGGAAAGGCAAGTGAACAATGGCAGAAAAGTTGAGGGTCTGTGCAGTTTAAGACATATATTGATACCTTTGGCGAGAGCTCCCATTTTTCAAGAGCATTCACTATTGCAGGAACTCTAAAATGGGATTCTGGATGAGACTCCTGCTAGCAACCGTAAATTCAGACTATTAGAAGTAGAAAGAACTATAACAGTAACACCATCATAGAAAGAAATAAGTACAGAATCATTACAACCATTAAATGAAGAGAAAAACAAAAAACAAAAAGATAAATTTGCATCTACTCAGAATTATTAAGAATGAGGCTAATCAGTCAACAGACTCATATGATATGTATTACTCTGTGTGTGTGTGTGTGTGTGTTATGTATTTATATGGATGAATATATAAACTTCAAAATTTTATAAAAAATGTTGCCATGCGAAACCAAATTCAAGCAGAACCGCATCTAAACTGAAGTTAAGTTTAGCTCAGGCTGACCTCCAACTACACATGTAGCTGTGTGACCCACACATAACTCAGAAGAGAAAAATTGCAAGTTAGTACATTTAGAAAACATTGATTGCGTGGCATATAAGTATGCTATTCATTGAAATTGAAACAATTACAATAAACTCCAGAAATGCAAAACTAAAGAAGACCAAGAAATTTTTCAATTAAAAAAAAACAGAAAAACTATCAAGTAAACTAATGAAGAACCATGGCAATAAATCAGTATAAAAAGGTGCGCATTGCACAACAGGCCAGCTGAATGTACCTGGTTATGACCCATGGCAGGAGCTACAGTATAAATGACGCGTGCATCACTTAATTTCTTAACAGGTATAAGGGGATCCTCCCCTGTACCAGTTGAACAAGAAATAGAAGCTTCTGTTTTTTCAGATAAACACCTCCTTCCTCTTCTCAAACTCTTATTCAAATTTCTATTTCTCACAAATTTGGCTTCTAAGTCAAATCTACTATGGTTCTTCCACTTGCACAAATGCTGCCGCGCCAAAAACAAGGCATTCCCTAAGACAAGAAGAATTCTATGCTTTCAGGATATATTTTTGCAGTAATATAAAATTATTACGATACATATAATAAAATATACATAGCAAATCACAACTATCACAATGAATACTAAACATTGCGTCTAAGACAGCATAAAATTGGTGATTCTATTATTTAAAAGAATATATATTGAAACATGTACATATGTGTGAGTGTGAGTGAGTGTGTGTGTGTGTGTATATACACACACTATTGTATATATCACAGGGCACATGTAATTGTAGCAATGAGAAACTAAATATGATGAAAAGAATCATGACAATACAAGTACAGATAATAATTTACCAAGTATAAATTGAAGTTCTAAGGATAGTCAAACTGAAATTACAGCTTAAACCAAGAATCAAAGAAGCCTTAAATGTCATAGATGACATCAATCCACAACGAATGAAAACTATTATAAAATACCAAATGGGAAAGCTCATAAATTCAAAAAAATTTAATGAATTATAAGCCAAAATAATTAATACCCAGATAAGCCGACAAGTTATAGATTATGTTGCTGCATGACTCTGTGTATGTGAGAGAGAGAGAGAGAGAGAGAGAGGTACCAGCCAGAGATGACGAGAAAGAGACTGCAAGGAGCTCCATTAACGTATTGGACTGCCGCAACAACTTGCCGCTGCTAAGGCTATGCTTGCTTGGCTGCTGATATATCAGGACCAATTTCTGACCCCAAAAAAATCATTTTAAAGGATGACGTGGCTCACCTATAAAACAACACATGTGCTTTTTTAAATTTTTGTCCCAACTCTTTAACCAATTTTAACTCTTCAGTCCAAGTCACCCGAAGGTTAAGCTCCGACCACCGGACTTGAAACTCCGGTGCACTGCTTGATTGATTTTTTTTGGAATCGTTAGTCAAAGCACAATAATCTTAAATATTGTTTTCACTTCTGTGTTTGATAGAATTTTCTAAAAAAAGGGGGACAGCTGGTGGCAAGCCACGGCCATCCACCCCTTCCGGGACCCGGAGAGGCTATAGGGAATTTCACCCCGTCCCTGGCCCTCATCGCTTGATTCACCAACGGCAGGAATCGAACCCAGGATCTCCCGTTTACATAGGGCCTGGGAAACGCCCTTACCACTGGGCCAACCCGTGAGGGTTGTGTTTGATAGAATTTTAGTTTTCACATTTCTTATAGAACATAACCCTTAGTTGAATTTTAGTTTTCACATTTCTTATAGAACATAACCCTTAGTTGAATAGGAAAAAGGCAGTGCAAGCAATTGGATGGTTAATTTTTGTTTTTGTTTTTTGGCCATTTCCAATCGATGGGTTTTTGTATGTACTTTGTTTTACAAATGTGGTCTGCTTTGTAATGAAGTTAGACCCAAAAAAAAAGGGAAATGACCTCCAATGCCACCCATTTGCTAATTTTAACTAAAAATACCATCCCTTCCTAATTTTTGTACAACTACAACCTATAAATATAAAATTATTGTCCACTTATTGTACCCATATCGTTTTTCAGAAATTGCTCTCTCTCTCTAACTCGCTCTATCTCTTCGACCGTCTCTCTCCCTCGTGTACCTCTCTCTCTTCGACGACAATCATCTTTCTCCCTCAACAGTGGCTGTCTGCGTTCTCTCTTCCTCTCTCAGCGTTTTATCTCTCCACCGTCACTCCATGACCACCACCACTCTGTTTCTCCCACTCTCGCGAAATCCATCCCTGTGTCAATTTCTCAACAAAAAAACTCAATCTTTATCCCCTATCTAGGGTTATCTGGTCTTACAAGTCCAACCCAGAAAAATAAAAGCTTAGCCACTCCCTCAGCCATCCAAGCTTAACTCCATAGTTCACATCCACGAGGTACTGTTCACGTTCCTTTTCTTAGAAATTTGGGGTTTTTGTGAATTTAGTTTATAGTGTATAGATTTTTATGAAATTGGTTTAGGGTTTTAGGGTTTAGAGGTTGCTTTGAAATTGGTTAGGATTTGTTTTGTGCCCAGAAGATTGTGACTTTGTTGAAAGTTCGTAAATGGAAAAGGCACTGTTCACAGAAATCAAATGCAAAAGATTGTGACTTTGTTGAAAGTTTGTGCCCAGAAGATTTGTGCATTTGTGCTTTCTCTGTTTGTAAGCATGGTTTTATCTATTTTTTTTATTTCCGGGATTGTTATCTAATTTCTTTATACACCATCTGCTGCTCGAAACATCATAATGCAGATGAAGCATCTCAGGGAAACTCTTTACTCAGTTCTTCTTTTCCAAGTTTGTGTTTCATTTAGTAATTGCAACAATTGGGTGTGCCAATTGTCAACAAATTTATTTAAAGCAATGTTGACTTGCTTGATCTCCGATTTTATTCAATTCTGTACTCTATTTTGGTGTAATCTTTGATGTAGGATATATCCTTTTTCGACAGAGAAGCAGTTGGTGATTTGACAAGCAGACTTGGGGCAGATTGTCAACGATTATCTCTTGTTATTGCAAATGATATTAGTTTGATCTTACGCAATGTTCTTCAGGTTGTGGTTCTTACCCTTCCCCTCCCCCAAATGTGCATTTGATTTTTTTAATAATCTAGTCTAAGTTACAGTTTTTCTATATTCAGGGGATAGGTGCACTGATCAATTTGCTGATATTATCTCGGCCTCTCGCATTATCAACATTATTTATCTGCTGTGTGTTATCTATGATTTTTCTTCTTTATGGATAGTAAGCTTTTTTACCTTCTTTCTACTTTATATCTGATTTGGATTTTTCGAAGCTTGAGGTTATTTATACCGCAAAGTTTTGCTATAACAATAAATGAAGAAGTGATATATTTGATTATTTTATATTTTATAACAATATATAGGTACCAAAAGAAAGCTGCAAAGTTAGTCCAAGACTTCACTGCTGGTGCCAATGAAGGTGCCAATGAAGTATAGACAGACTATAGTTCCAAAATGCACAATGACATCAAAATTGATTGGTTTTCTGGCTTGATATCTATCTTTAGTGATTTCTAGCTTGATATCTATCTCTGCATAATGACATCAAAATTTTCTGTGGTGTATTTCATGATAGGTATTTGCAACTCCGGAAGCTAGTATTGGCTTTCATACTGATTGTGGTTTCTCATATGTATCCCATCTTCCTGGGCATCTTAGTAAGCATGCAAATATAGAGGAAAATAGTTTTTCCTGGATTTTACTGAAATTGATTGGTATTGTGTGGGGAACGCAGGGGAGTTCTTTGCCTTAACAGGAGCAAGACTGAATGGTAAGGAATTGGTTGCAGCTGGATTGGCAACCCATTTTGTCACTCTTGAGGTGATTTTCTCATTCCTTCCCTATAATTTTCTTCCTCTGAAACCAAGTCTCGGAAGTATTAGCTCACAAGATTTGCCCCTCTAAGTGATCTGCAAAGCTAAGAGACTGCATTATACACATCCATTATTATTAGATTCTTTGATATAATTCTTCTTCATAGTTACTATGTCAAACTAAAATTTGCTATTGAACTGTTTTTGTTCATCATAAATTATCTGATGTAGAAAAGCATTTGATAAGCTTAAACTCTGGAGATGAGAATGCAGTCAAAGCTGCGATTGAAGAATTTGCAGTGGAAGTCCAGCCTGATGAAGAAAGTATTTTAAACAAGTAATAAATCTTAGTTGCTGGTGTTTAATTGTTAATTCCACTTCAATCCTTAACATTAACATGCAAAGCTCCATATCTCGATCTCAATAACCTTTCCTTACCTTTCAGGCAGTCAATAATTGATGAGTGCTTCTCCAAAGATACATCACAAGGATAAGGAAAGGTCTGATACCAGCTGGTTATGTCACTGTCAGGGTATGTGTCTTTCACTTCTATGAAATAATTGGATTAAATTATGAAGTTCAATTTTGGTCTCAGAACATCACAAGGAATTATCATAACTATACTCAAATCTTGAAGGATTCTATGCTCAAATGACCCAAAATATAAATCCCTATCCAAAAATAGATATGATTGTTATTTTTTGAATAGAGGAAGATCAATAAACCTTCATCTTAGTCATCTCAATCCGCACTGTTTGCTCATGCAGAAAAATATAAAATTCTCTTTAGCAAAATTGTTAGTTTTCTAATTTCGGAAGAGAAAGTATCAATTTTGGAGGATGGTTTTTATTTTGGTTAATTTCACGAAGTGGTTGGAGCTCAAACCACCTGCCACCAACATGTTAAGGTGCTGAAATAGAGTTAGGCCTAATCTATGAAGGACAATTATATTGGTGATTTATCTGAGTTCTCTGGTGTTACTGGTTATGCCTATGTATCTCTGACTCTGTTCTTTTCCTCAGGTCGGATTAGCTCTTGGAGAGTTGCGAAAGGAAAATAATTTCCTAAGAAGCCTTTGGCCAGTAACTAATCCACCTTCAAGTCAAGAACATCTTTTACATCCTCAACTTTTACAAAAGCCTCTCCGCCGCCCATTCCTTGCTTGAGGGTATTCTGACGTTGCAGGAGTGTAAAACGTGATTCCATTAAGGACGTCGTGTCCTTTTTGTAATATGTTGTGTAGATTATGAATATGTAGTGGGAATGTGGAGTTTTTGTATTGCCATTGCATTGCTTCCGTATTGCATTTGTACTGTCATCATATTGTCATTGTAGTGTTGTGGTATTGCCTGGTTATTACACTTATATTTGTTTCTTGTCACCAGTTTTTTCAAGTCTGTGTTGTGAAGGAACTTATAAGGATATTTTGTAAAAGGAAACGCTTGATTGTGTAAGTTTATTTTGTAAAGGAAAATGCTGGATCATTATTCATTATCATATAAATAAGGTACAAGAAGCACCGTATATGAATCTCTTCAATATGATTGATTCGTGTTCAGCTATTGGTGTAAGAATGTGATTCCATTATTGCTTATTTATTTATTATTTATTATTTATTATTGTAAGAATGTGATTCCATTAATGACGTCACATCCTTTTAATAAATCAAACTCATAGTTGCTTCCCCTATAAGAAATTATATTCATTAAGAAAACCAACCAAAAAGCAATACAAAAGCAATGGCACATAAATTATGAAGTGGTAGCAGACATGCAATACAAAAACAATAAGGTAGCAATAAACGAGCAATACAGTGGCAATACACGAGCAATAAAAAGGCAATAACAATACAATAAACAAGTTGGGGCCTTTTCTTTTTCTTGTGCAATTTGAAAAGAGAAGGGGAAAAAAACAGAAATTGTCAAGATAAAACTGTAGAAAGAAACAGAAGTGTAGTATCCAAGATTGTGCTTGATTCGTGAAATTGTTATTAATATTGATTTATGACATTGGTGATTGAGTTGGAGATTTCCAAATTGGACAATTCTTATTGCTTTGCTGATATGGATCCAATATGCTTTGTTTTGGCAAAAAGGGTCCTACTTATTGTACATTATTTGTTCTTTTAGTCTTGGTACGTATAAGTTTAGTTTTATCATATTCTCTTGGCTTGCTTGTTCTAACTGTGGGCACACATAAGGCGGAAAACTTGACAATGCTTTGACTATCTTGCATATTATAATGGCAAAACCAGCAGGTGGCCCTAGTAAGAGAGATCAGCCTGCAGGGGTGGATGAGGACTAATTTTGTGTGTATGACAATTGACTATCTTTGCTTGTATTGTTCTATGTTAGGGATCTTTTGTTCCATTTTAGTAACAATTTTGTTTAGGAGAAAAAGAAACATATTGCAGTTCATGCTTTGTAAATGCCACTCTTCTGTAACGATGGACACGACGTGGTATGCCCTTGTTGGGTAGGTTTAGATTGAAACCATGGTTGAGTGCTTGAGCCATGTTTAGTGAGAAGCTTGAATGGATTTTCTTTTCTTTTGTATTTGGCCCTTCAAGCATGCCAAAAATCATCCCGGTTTTGTAATATGTGGTTTGTGGCAAATTAATTTACTGTGGATCTTGCATTTTTGTACCCAATATTTGATAGCTGCCTTCTTTTGAACGAAGATTCATTGAGGGAGAGAATTACTTTCCTTTTGAATATGAATCGATGTGCAACTCCAACTATCATTTCAAAGGTCAACATCAATTCATGCTAATATAAGGATGAATAACAATTGTCGTGCCCATGAGATTTGAATTCAGGATTACTTTCAACGAAGTGGAGACTCTGTTATTAGACCAAATGGCCATTGACATACAATATAATAGCAATATTATGCCAATATATGTACACTATAGAGGCAATATTAGAGCAATATAACTACAATACGATAGCAATAGTATTACAATATCACATATAAAAATATAATTATTGTCCACTTATTGCTGATTTTTGACATGTTCAAAAATTTTGTTCTCTCTTAGCTCACTCAGCTCAATCTCTCTGGCACATCTCTCTTTATCTTTGGTATCTGTCTATCGCAGCTCTCTGTCTCTCTCTTGGCTATCTCTCTGTCTCTCTCTTTGCTCTCTTTCTACAGCGCAGCTCTTTCTCTCTCTGCCTCTCTCTCTAGCTTCGTTCTGTCTTTTTCTCCCCCTATTCGCTCTCTTGCTCTCTATCTCTTTATTCATACCTTCCTTTTTTTGTAAATTATTTTTTAGTTATTATTTTTTAAAATAATTTCTTACAATGTCTTATGGTGCAATTATGATGCACCTGACTGCCTGTTTTTGAAAGGCACGTTGTTTCTTTCTCCTCCTCTTCTTCTTTTTGAATGAAGTATGGCTTAAACTGTAAACCCATTGATGAGCTGTAGTAAATATACATACAATATAATAGCAATATTAGGCCAATATACATACATTAGAGAATCAATATTAGGGCAATATAATCGCAATACGACAACAATAGCATCACAATATACATGCAATACGCTGGCAATATGCATACAATATGTATACAATACATAGGCAATATTAGTACAATACGCATGCAATAGGACAGAAATATTAAGTCAATCTACATACAATACACACACATCCATTACATACTACAATTTAGACATGGAAAATAAATCGCCACCGAACCCTAGCAATACTATCCTGCGAAGTAAAAATTATTTCTTTCATAAAACTTGAAAATTATTTCTTACATAGTCAACCAATCTTTGCTCTATTACATACATACTTCCTACCTATAATTATAAATAATGGAGAGCTCACAAATTCTACTAATTTAATCTTAACTTCATCAATTTGTTCTTCGTTGTATGAGTTAGCTCTCCCTTCTTGCACTTTTTCCAAGCTGTTCTATTCTCCTCCCGTGTAGCAATATCAGCAACAGGTTATCTACAGCAAAAAGAAAGAGAGAACCATTAAACAAAAAGAAAAATTCATGAGAGACAGAGAGAGATAGAGCAGCTGAAAGTTAATATTGAAGATAAAGTCAAGAATTAAAAATAGAAGAATAAAAAAATACCTGGAAACTTCAACCATGCTGATATACTAAAAGAAACTTATCCACCAGACCTGTACCAAACAAAGAATAATTATTTACAAAAATATTTACACTAAACTCTTCTCTATTGTCTACCATACACATATTTAAGCTAAACATGCATATAAAATCACTAACCTGCACTACAAGTGTGCATCTTGGATCGGCTAACAGATTCCATGTATGGATGGCCAATGGTGAAAACGAAAATATAGGACCCGCATACTATCAGATTCATTGAGGGAGAGAATTACGTTCCTTTTGAATATGAATCGATGTGCAACTCCAACTATCATTTCAAAGGTCAACATCAATTCATGCTAATATAAGGATGGATAACAATTGTCGTGTCCATGAGATTTGAATTCAGGATTACTTTCAATGAAGTGGAGACTCTGTTATTAGACCAAATGGCCATTGACATACGATATAATAGCAATATTAGGTCAATATATGTACACTATATAGGCAATATTAGAGCAATATAACCACAATACAACAGCAATAGTATTACAATATCACCTATAAAAATATAATTATTGTCCACTTATTGCTGATTTTTGACATGTTCAGAAATTTTGTTCTCTCTTAGCTCACTCAGCTCTCTCTCTGGCACATCTCTCTTTCTCTTTGGTATCTGTCTATCGCAGCTCTATGTCTCTCTTAGAGAAGCTAAATAAGATCATAGCAAAATAAAAGGCTACAAAATCAAGTGAACCTATAGCTAGGGAGCCCTGTAAGGTCCTGTGAAAAGGCAGTAGTTGCAAAAGAAGGAACAGAATCCCTCCTGTGGGAGCCAGATTAGTCCACCCTGTAATCATCCAAACAATATGACTGTTTATCATAGATGAGTTTTCTAGTAGTAATCAATTTTACTCGCAGTATGGATAAGTACTATATACTTATTTCACCAGTAATAAACTTTTAACACTTTACTTTGCTTCCCTCTACCTCTCCCTAAAATTTTCCATGCTCTGCCACCGCTGAGCAATGGGCTAGGCAACTCGGAAATATTATCTAAATCTATTAAGTAGCCTAGGATGCACAAGAAACAATAAGCAACAACAGTTTTGCAGTTTATTTGAAGGTGATTTCGTTAATAAGGACAGAATAGTACCCTAAATGCAGGGTGATGTCAGAATCTCCATTCTCAAATGCAAAATTGATGACCAAATCTGGGTTTGTGACACCATGGTTTACAAGGGATTTCTCTTTTTCCACCGGATAATATTCCAGATAGGATGGGACTGCACGGTCAGTTTGTGGAAATAAACACCAAAGCTCCTCATCTTACAATATAAGTATAGGCCATTACAGATACATTACATAATATACAAATCACTCACAGGGAAGTAAATGTCAGAAACTGATCAAATTTTCATTAGCAAGAAGAATGTTGTTTACCTGTCTGCGCAACATTTCATTCTCAAGTATAGCACGCTGTTCCTAGAGGAAACAAATAGCTTCAAATTAAATACCGGGTAAAATTGTCCGTTTTGTTGATAATAAATAAATAAACTTAGTCTTTTCTATACATACCAGTGTAGATGCAAGGTCATTGTGCAACTTATACCATAAAGCCAAGCTTTTAAAAACCAGAACATAAGTATATAAGGAAAAACTTTACATTATAGATTAGTCACTTTCTTCCTTTTCCTGTCACTTTTCATTGTCATATCCCTTCCTCTTTTTATTTTTTCTTTTCTTTTCCTCTAAATCATTGTGATTATCCATACTTCAAAGTAAAAGTAGCTTAATCGAAACAAAATAGTATCTTTAGTCAACTTCAAGAAAAACTGCAGCTTTTATATGTTTGGAGAAATGAATTTTCTGTGACCCTCCAAGTTGCATAAATTAACCACTCACAATACAGTACATACTTAGTTGCTCAGCTGATACATGACCACTCATAATTGAAATTCCTCCCAACACCACTGCAATAATCTGTAGATGTGATTTGACAAAGTGCAGTCAAATAATAGATTTTCATTTAAATGTAATAACTTGAGACATTTTCCTTTCTCACTTCAGAAAACCAACAACTTAAGCCCAATACCTTATGATAGTTAACTAAAAAAGAGCCAAACCTGTGCTGAACGATAAAGAGTACTGAAACTCACACACCAGAATCCATAAGCCACACTCTCTCGAATGTTTACAAAAGCAACTTTGACTAGCCATTGCTTGAATCTAATATCACATAGGATGCATGCTTTAGGTGTCTGAATTCTCAGATTTTCTTGTGCTATGTTTATTAGAAAGACGACAGTAAAAAGAAAATGTCTAACAAGAAATTAATAGTAAAATATACACCTTCCAAATTCTTTTCTTTCAGTTCCATAAACCCGGACAGTTCTCATCAAGGAAAATGTTTCTTGCGCAGCCTACATTCAAATAGGAAAGT
Organism: Prunus armeniaca; assembly: GCA_903112645.1. Classification (NCBI taxonomy): domain Eukaryota; kingdom Viridiplantae; phylum Streptophyta; class Magnoliopsida; order Rosales; family Rosaceae; genus Prunus; species Prunus armeniaca. The sequence continues at coordinate 22,264,000 of CAEKDK010000004.1, forward strand.
GATCAACCAAAGAAGATTAACATAAATTTTGGAGCATTTTGGATCTATAGTCTGTCTATACTTCATTGGCACCAGCAGTGAAGTCTTGGACTAACTTTGCAGCTTTCTTTTGGTACCTATATATTGTTATAAAATATAAAATAATCAAATATATCACTTCTTCATTTATTGTTATAGCAGAACTTTGCGGTATAAATAACCTCAAGCTTCGAAAAATCCAAATCAGATATAAAGTAGAAAGAAGGTAAAAAAGCTTACTATCCATAAAGAAGAAAAATCATAGATAACACACAGCAGATAAACAATGTTGATAATGCGAGAGGCCGAGATAATATCAACAAATTGATCAGTGCACCTATCCCCTGAATATAGAAAAACTGTAACTTAGACTAGACTATTAAAAAAATCAAATGCACATTTGGGGGAGGGGAAGGGTAAGAACCACAACCTGAAGAACATTGCGTAAGATCAAACTAATATCATTCGCAATAACAAGAGATAATCGTTGACAATCTGCCCCAAGTCTGCTTGTCAAATCACCAACTGCTTCTCTGTCGAAAAAGGATATATCCTACATCAAAGATTACACCAAAATAGAGTACAGAATTGAATAAAATTGGAGATCAAGCAAGTCAACATTGCTTTAAATAAATTTGTTGACAATTGGCACACCCAATTGTTGCAATTACTAAATGAAACACAAACTTGGAAAAGAAGAACTGAGTAAAGAGTTTCCCTGAGATGTTTCATCTGCATTATGATGTTTCGAGCAGCAGATGGTGTATAAAGAAATTAGATAACAATCCCGGAAATAAAAAAATAGATAAAACCATGCTTTCAAACAGAGAAAGCACAAATGCACAAATCTTCTGGGCACAAACTTTCAACAAAATCACAATCTTTTGCATTTGATTTCTGTGAACAGTGCCTTTTCCATTTACGAACTTTCAACAAAGTCATAATCTTCTGGGCACAAAACAAATCCTAACCAATTTCAAAGCAACCTCTAAACCCTAAAACCCTAAACCAATTTCATAAAAATCTATACACTATAAACTAAATTCACAAAAACCCCAAATTTCTAAGAAAAGGAACGTGAACAGTACCTCGTGGATGTGAACTATGGAGTTAAGCTTGGATGGCTGAGGGAGTGGCTAAGCTTTTATTTTTCTGGGTTGGACTTGTAAGACCAGATAACCCTAGATAGGGGATAAAGATTGAGTTTTTTTGTTGAGAAATTGACACAGGGATGGATTTCGCGAGAGTGGGAGAAACAGAGTGGTGGTGGTCATGGAGCGACGGTGGAGAGATAAAACGCTGAGAGAGGAAGAGAGAACGCAGACAGCCACTGTTGAGGGAGAAAGATGATTGTCGTCGAAGAGAGAGAGGTACATGAGGGAGAGAGACGGTCGAAGAGATAGAGCGAGTTAGAGAGAGAGAGCAATTTCTGAAAAACGATATGGGTACAATAAGTGGACAATAATTTTATATTTATAGGTTGTAGTTGTACAAAAATTAGGAAGGGATGGTATTTTTAGTTAAAATTAGCAAATGGGTGGCATTGGAGGTCATTTCCCAAAAAAAAAACCAATTTTTTATTTTTTTGGGTCAGAAGTGGATTTCATTAAAAACCCACAATAAAAGGACATAACAATACACCAAAAGGTGAGACCCAACCAACTGGGCTTATCAACAAAGCGAAAATGCCAAAGTCCCAAATAAAATGCAAAAGAACTAACACGAAGTTAAAAACCCAGAAGGCATTAAGCCCACATAAGCCCATACCAAGGCTAAGAAAGCTAACAAACCCTAACCAAAATTCAACTAAGCCGCCGCCGCCGCCATCACCTGAGACGACATCATCGGGACAAGTTGAAGGGAAGAGCTGCCACACCCAAGGGGCACAAAGTGAAAAAATGGCACGACCAACATATCCACCCAGGTACCTTATATTATTAGAGCACAACATTAACAGTATGCAAAAACCATTTTATTTAAGCACAACAAGATACCTCCTGAGTTACCAATAAAATCTGATGTTCATTCAATACCTCCTGAGTTACCAGTTGGGCAGCATCTGCAAAGGTTCATTCAGAGTGTGCATTTTCATGGCATACAGACACCTTACTTGTCTGTTTTCAGTACATTATCTGACACAGCAATTGAAATAGCACAAAATTAGAGGAACACAAAATTACAGCATATCCTGCAAACTATACAAACAAGATGTAACAAGAGAATTACTCTCTCTCCTCCTACGTAATATAAGAACTAAATATGATGCACCACCAATGCATTGCTTGCTTTTCATCAAATTTGAAACTAGATGAGAGACAAGTATTATTAAACAATGATAGATAGATAGTGTCCTTCCGTAAGTCAGATTGACAAGTTTCAGAGCAAATTAAACAGTAGCTCAAAAGAAAAATGAAAAGAAAAGGTGACTTACTGAGATGAATTCTGAGGATTGACTATCATCGAATCGTCATTAGCTTTTCAAGTATTATTTTGAGACCTCATTGAATGATTGCACCATGCACAAAATAATTTAGACTTTCTTCAATCTTTTGCTGACTGGTTCATCATCCACATCAGAGCTACCAATTCCTTGTTCATCATCATCATCAGAGCTCCCAATTCCTCGTTCATAGTCATCATCAGAGCCATCACTTCCACTACTACCAATTGGACCTGCCTCGTCAACGTACATCAAACGGCTGAATTCTTCCAAATCTCTCTTGTACACCAAACGGGCCCTACATTCCTTTATAATCGAGCTTGTTTTAAGTTCTTCCAAACCTGTAATTGAAGAATAATGCGTTTCGAACGAAACCGATGACTGGTTGAGGCATCCGTGAGGCTTGGATGATTGCGAGGCAAATAAAAAACCCAAAGGTGTTCTGACAAAATCATCTCAGTAAGAAAGAATTGAGGGTCATTCAAATATCTCTGAGATGATCGAACTTCAATTTTGAAATACTCATATCCAAGAAGGGATGCAGGACTATCAAAATATTCAGAATCATCAAAAACAACACATAAAGCAATCCCAACCCAGTCGCTGCTATTTGATGGGAGAGGCAGCTCCACAGTTATTGAGTCTCCCACACTTGGATTACCAAACCACTCTAGAATTTCACATACAGGGCATACAATACAGCTCACTGGAGCAAAAGAATTACCATTATTTTTGAGGGCATTCGCTGTAACAAAAGAATTACCATTATTTTTTTTTGGTCGAAATTATATTTATTTATTTATTGGTCAAAAACTATAATATTCAACGAGAGAGTAAATACCTTAATGGCTGCTGTCCTTATCATTTCAAATATTGCATTAATCCAGTCTTCCTCTTCAACCAATTTGAAGCAATTACGACAAGTAAACCAAAAATCATACAAATTGGGTCCTGGCCTTGATGGATCCGGCAACCTTTTTAAGGATATACAATCGTCTACATCTACCATTTCTATATTTGGAGGAAGATCTGGCAATCGCTCAAGCCTTTCGCACCCTATCAATCCAAGAAAATCAAGCTTGGAAAGGAATCTAATGCTTGAGGGAAGGCTAACGAAATCGTTGTCACAAAGCATCAGGTTTGTAAAGAAGACAAGCGGCAAATATCATCAAGGATGGCTCCTTCATCAATATTACAACCACTCAAGTCTAAAGTTTCCAAAGACGTGAAACATTTTAGAGAAGATAACAGCATTTTGTTAATTTTGGTGCAGTTTCTCAAATCCAGCTCTTTAAGGCCGACAAGGCGTCCAATTGATGGAGGTATCTGCTCAATAGCAATCCCATATAAACAAAGATGGGACAAATTATTCAGCTGTTCCACAATCTTCGAATGTTTTTCACTTTTGAGCAGCCAAAGAGACTAAACCATTCAAGAGAATCCATTTCCACCACACTTGGGAGACTCTTAATACTTCCACATCCCTCAAGTATCAAATATTTTAGCTTTTTGAGAACTGCAAAAGACCAGTGAACCTCAACTAATTCTTACAATATCGTAGCCGCAAAATCTCAAGATTTGGAACGCCTGTGAAATCCGGGGTACTTGTCAATTGATCAGAGTAACTAAGGTCCATACATTTCAAGTTTGGCAAGACCTGTACAATACATAAAAATTGTAAAATAATAATTTAAAATTTACTTAGTTGAACAAGTTACAATTATAACCAAATTGTGTATATATAAAAGAATTCTAAACGCCATATTTCAATAATCTCTCACCTTTGCTCCATCCCAAAGCTGTAAAGTTTGCTACGACGCATCTCTAGTTCAACAAGGAAACGTGGTTCAAACTGATGGGAGTGATTTAGAAGGGTACCAATTCCACCTGATAGTTCTTAAGGAATTTGGAAGATCTTTTGGGGGCTGAAGAAACGATCACATTATCAAAGTGAAGAAGCCTTAATCTGTGCATCTTAAGGAAGGCTTCAGTACAATTCCAATTCACCTCTTCTAATTTCGGCAAACGCAAGCCAATGGCTTCAATTGCTCCGGTTCCCTAATAATTAAAAAAAAATGAAAAGGTAATTGCACATTCAAGTCTAATATCTTTTTAAAAGAAATGGCATATATTTTCTTCCAAACATAATATTTCTATATAACTTCTTACCGTATTGTTCATGATTACATGAGAGATATCATCGCGAAGCCACAAACGACTGCGTTGACCAGGCTCTTGGATAGACTCTTGACGAACAATTTCCCATGCCATTTCTTGTACAAGATCATGCATCTCAACCCTGTTGTCAGAAAGGTTGTTTTTTATAGTAAAGAGAGACTTCTCAATAAGAATATCTATCACAAAGAGACTGGAAATGTCATGGTTCTTGTCAAGTATTTCAATTACATGCTCTTTATGCTTCCCTTTATGGAAACATGCAACATCGAGAAAAAATTTCTTTTCTATCTCTTCTAGTCCATCATAACTTACTTTGAGTGAGTGAAAAATTGTTGGATTAGGAATTTTCTCTAGATTATTCAACGCACTTTTCCATGTACATTGATCTCTCCTATACAAAGAACTCCCCAAAGTTTTAAGAGCTAATGGAAGACCTTTGGCATATTGTAGGAAACGCTTAGATAATTCCAAGAAACCTTCCTGAGGCTGACTTTTCTTGAAGGCCTTTTGACTGAACAGCTCAAGAGCTTCATCATCATTAATACCTTGACCTCATATGGTATCGATATACCATGTTCAACTAGTAGACGTTCATTTCTAGTTGTGATGACAATTCTACTCCCCAAACGAAACCAATTTTTATCTCCAACCAGTGTTTCGAGTTGTTTCAATTGATCCACATCATCAAGGACGATAAGGACCTTTTTATTGCATAAACATTTCTAGTGAAAGAGATTCCTGACCGTTCATCTGTAACTTGGATAATATTTTCCTTTAAGATTGGGGAAAGAAGTTGTTTTTGTAGATCAACTAGAGTACCATGTTTTGCAGAAACCTCTCTCACATTAGATAGAAACGAGCTCAGTTCAAAATTATGGGAAATTCTTTCAAAAACTAGGTTAGCAAGGGTTGTTTTGCCTAACCCACCCATCCCCCATATCCCTATAAAGCGAACGTCATTTGCCTCGAGGTCTAATTGTAAACGTAGTTTCTCAAGGGCAAAATCAATTCCGACTAACTTCTCTTGAGAATCTAACAACCTATATGGAGTAACTTTGGTCCACACACGTTTGACAACGACTTTGATAAGCTCTCTTTCAGACCTACAAGGAAGAAAAACTAACTATCAGGAGGGTACACATTACATATAATTAACAAGGTGTTGAATCAAAGGAAGAACTAAAACTTAGCATCCAAGTAAAGCTCTCTAAATTTGTTAAGAAATGGGCACGTTTCATGCATGCATACTTACTGATAATTCTTTGAATCCAACCCAGAGAGATTGGAAACTTCTTTTAAGCATCTCTCCACCGCTTCACCTTGTCTACATCTTCACTGAACTTTTCTTCATGCTTCGTGAATGCTTCCGTAAAACTCCCCCTTTGATTTCGCACATCGGAAGGATCAACCTCAAAAAATATTGGTATAATTCTCTTGCTGTCTTTCATGCATTCAAGAATCTTTGAAAGTTCATCCAAGCACCAGGTGGAAGAAGCGTAATTTGGGGAGAGAATAATGATGGCAAGATGTGATTGTCCGATTGCGGTCAACAGCTCCAGAGAAATACTTGCTCCTATTTCAAGGTCTCGGTCGTCCTTGAAAGTTTTTATTGCTTGCCAGTACTGCAGTTCGTGGTATAAATGAGATATAAAACCCCTGCGAGTGTCCTCTCCCCTGAAACTCAAAAACACATCATGCTTCCAATGTGGGGGAGCCGATTCAGCTGAAGTACGAGATGTAGAGGCTCTCTGGGTGCTGAAGGCCATTGGAAAAGAAAATAAGTCCCTAGAAATCTGGTTCTGCAAACTCTCAGAAAATACTAAATACGAAAGTTGTAGGAATAGATGAAAAACAGTGGGGAAATAAAGGAAGAGGGGGAGAGAGAGAGAGAGAGAGAGAGAGACAAAGAGAGATGGAAACTATGTCGCATGGTGGTGTGTTAACCAAAGAAAACTGCACACGGTTTCAATTGGAATCTAATTGTATATGCAATAATGAATTGAGCCGGAGATAAGTTAGATGTCTACTAAAATAATCTTGCACAACCAAATTTCGCGATGATCACCATAGCACAAGCCATAAAATAATAAAACCAATGAACCTCTCAAGAAGAGAACAAAGAGACTGGCAAGAAACTAAGAATTGAGGAAATCCCCAAGAAAGAGCTGAACACGCCCAATACCAAAGAGTAATAAACTTCCAAGCAAGTTCCCAACTCTTTGTTTAGAAGAATATTCCCACCTAACTGGCCATCCAGCCGGTTCATCACCATGAGGACCTCTTCCAATGTTAATGAGAACCACCCTTTGGACCCAAAGCATCGATGACTTCAAAATCGACAATGTCAAGGCCTTAACATTCCTCTAAAAACTCACCAAAGCATCCCTTGAAGTTGATGATCCACAAAAGGATAGATATTTCTGATGTTTCATAAAAACAAGCAGCTCTCTCATAGCACTTTCACTTAATTCAAGCTCTCTAAACACACCACCTCCCCTGGCAGCTTGACAAGTTTGACTTGAGGATCTTTGCATGAATATTTGACTCGAGAGACTTTTGTGACTGTACATACCCTCTACAGTGAGGCCAACCAGACCTTCAATTGATGAAGGAATTTTCTCAACAGCAGTACCTTTTAAAATGAGCTTGAACAAATTTTGCATATGTCCCTCAAATTCTAGAAGCTTTTTCACTTTTGAGCAGCCACAGAGTGCGAAAATAGTGAGATTTCTCAATAAGAATATCTATCAATGCGACTAGAAATGTCGTTGTTCTTGTCTAGTATTTCAATTACATCCTCTTTATGCTGCCCTTTATGGAAACATGCAACATGGAGAAAAAATTTCTTCTCCATCTCTTTTAGTCCGTAATAACTTACTTTGAGTGAATCAAAAATTTCTGGATCATGAATTTTCTTTAGATTATACAACACACTATTCCATGTATCTTGATAACTCCTATAACTCCCCAAAGTTTTAAGAGCTAAAGGAATGCCTTTCGCATAATGATGGAGAACAAATGGCTGAATGGATTGAAGAAGAATTGGAGTGAAGAAGGGAAAAAGGACGCAGCAGGAATTTATAGATTTGGCGTCTGAGCTCCGATTGGGTCGCATAATACCATATGGAAAAGGGAACGACGACATGAGTCCAACTCACTGTTTTACTGTGGCATAAGGTGGATTTTGGGCGTTTGGGCTTTCAAAAGTGCATTTAAAGATTGTATTCAATTTACAGACTTTCTGTTCATTTTCTGTTAAGCTTTCAATAACTCCCCAGGGCAATCCAATGGGTGAGAACGATGTATTTAATCAGCTGTCATGCTTGGCTCAACTAAACTCATCTTTTATCAAATAATACAAATAGTGAGAATTTTTTCTCTAATTTTTTGGTGGATCTCAGGTTTATGTTCTTTTTTATAGGTTACAGTTGTAACCTATTTGCTTGTGTTGCGTCACATAATGTAGGAAACACTTACACAATTCCTAGAGACGTTTTCCAAGCTAAGTTTACCTGAAGGTGTTTTAATTGAAGAGCTCAAGACCTTCATCATCATTTAATACCTTGACCTCATATGGTATGTTACACCATGTTCACCTAGTAGACGTTCATTTCTAGTTATGATGACAATTCTACTCCCCAAACCAAACCAATTTTTCTCTCCAACCAGTGTTTCAAGTTGTTTTAATTGATCCACATCATCAAGGACGATAAGAACCTTTTTATTGCATAAACATTTTTTTTGTAAAAGAAATTCCTTACCATTCATCCGTAACTTGGATAATATTTTCCTTTTAATATTGGAAAAAGAAGTTGTCTTTGTAGATCAACTAGAGTACCAAGTTTTGCAGAAACCTCTCTCATCACATTAGATAGAAACGACCTAAGTTCATAGTAATAGTAAAATGACGTTGAGGAACAAATTTTGCATATGTCCCTCAACTAGAGTACCAAGGATTATGAACAGTGGCTTGCCCTTTTACCCTTGAGCTATGTTCCCACACCCTTCCCTTCATCCCAGCCATCTCTTTCTCTCTCCTCGACTATTTTCCTCTCTCTACGCCGATGCCACTGTCATCATCAAAAGCACCGACCCGCCCCCACCCTTTCCAACGGACGGTTCTGATGCCTCACTAGTTGGATCTCCCGATTGCACCTCCTTTGAGATTCAACGACAGTCGTCCAACGATGACATGATCAATCGTCTAGGAGTCTCGGCAGTCTTTGCTGTGTGAAAAAAAAAAAAAAAAAAAAAAAAAAAAAAAAAAAAAAAAATTATTAAGCAGGCAAGATCTCTGTGTCTCTCTCTATTTGAGCATGTGGATAATGAACCCTGGGAGCTTAATATCTATTTGCGTCTAAAAGGAAATATGAGCTGATATTCTGAACTAATCAACCAGTCTCTCACCTGGAAGGTAAAGATGGTTGCTTCAATATAAGATCATTCAAACAAAAAATCAAATTTAACACTGTATAAAATATGTAGAAACCTACTTACCCTATCTTTGTTTGCTAAGTAAAAGCAAGAAAAAAAGAAAGAAAATTTCAACTTTTTAAACATTTTAGTATTGTTTTGTGGGTAGGAGTTCACGAATTATGCTTATAAGAGTGTTTGAGGCCGCCCACTTAATAACATTGGTACCTTTTATTGAAATCACTTGGGTTTTTGTGGAAACTCAAGGACATAAAGGCAAAAGTTAGAGTCTTTGTTCTATAATTATGTTGGATTGGAAATTTGGTGCCTTTGTTCTTTCTTGCATGTGCTTGGAATTACAACGAAAATTTCCTTTTATTCTTTTTTGTTGTCGAAGGGTTTAAGCATGAGGACAAAGGTGATTTTGCAACCTCACCAAAGCATTTTAGCTAAGAACGATATATGCTCGAATTGCTCATTTGGACCACTGCGTCAATTAAGGCAATTCCTGCTCCAGCTGCAACCAGTGATTCCTGGAACGTCTACATTATTAACACCATTGTTAGAAAATCAGAATGGAAAGACACAAGAAAAAGGACATTGAAATGTCTTAACTACCACTTACATCAACAGTTGCGTATGTTGGCCCAGAGCCTTCAATCAAAATAATTCCCTGTTTTAAGGCTTGATCCATAGCCTATAAATTGGATTGGGGGTGTTAGAGAGAGGCATAGAGAAATATGATAAATCTATGGACCTAGCCACAAAGAAAGAGAAATATTCCAGCACCAACAGATTTCCAATGCTTGCCTTCTCAATACTGCATTTCACTCATAACAATCAGACAAAACAACACCATGTGTGAGAGAAGGGTGAGATCATGTAAGGACCTGAACTAAGGGATGTCGTCCAGCCTCCAACAAATTGTTTTAGTAGAGTAACTTGTGTTGAGTCAATTGAGGAATCTAAGCCAGCATGTAAAGAACTTTACCATGATTTTATGGAGTTCTACATGGGTCCAATCATTTAATGTAATATTAAGTTCTAGCAGTTAAAAGGGAGGATTATAGCTTTTTAATGCTCCTCAAGAATATGATGAGTGCATACGCTCAACATAAAAGCATGGTATTTTACAAAAATAATGCCAAAGTGCAGTGCAACTACAACTTCCAGGACAAAATAGACAATCGCATAACAAAACAGGAAACACCTTCATAGATTGCAAAATTTCAAGGAATGTGCAGGGTACAGTGTGTTTTAAAAAATTATGGATGGAACATGAAAATGAATCTTTGCAATGACCCCTCCTCCAAAACATAAAATAACCACTAGCAGCAGTAAACAAAAAAACTTCTTTTCACCCTTAATTGTACCAATTGTGATGAGGACATCTTTGTCAAACCCATTAGGGTTTACAAATGAAAGAGATGGAAGAGGGAATTATTAATTAGTTTCCTAATTTATTTGTTAATTCCTAGGTTCTCTAAGTTTTCCAAATTTCATTAGGATTTTTAGTTTTTCCAGATTTCAGTAGGATTTCTAAGTTTCCTATTTTATTTGGATTAGGATTTCTTTCCTAGAATAAGTTTATTTTTCCTTTTCACTCTAGGGTTAAATTATTATAAATACCCCGTCTATGTAATTCATTATGGAGTTGAGTTGTTGAGATATAAAGAAAAGTTTATTTTCCAGAGATGGGAAACTACTTGGTCTGAAGCCAAACCCCTGGAGTGATTCCAGACCTATCCCTTTTGTTCTATTTTCTATTTTCCATTGTTTTCGCTTATGCTAAATTACCTAAAGACTGCATTCACCCATATCCTACATCAAGTTGTTTAGCACAAATACAATCCAAGAGAGGAACAAGTCGGTGGGGTGGTGAAAAGGAGGGCCAAAAACGAGAAGAGGATTGAAAACAAACCAAACAAAAAAATAAAAATTTTGATGGTTACTTTTGTTACCTTCTCAAGGCCTAATACATAGGCTCTTGTATGAACACTTGCAATGTCATTTGATGATGCTGCGTTGAAATTTTCAAGTTCAATAACCTCCAAGCCACGGAACTGAGTTATAAGACAAAAGATGATTAAACAATTGGGAATTTTATTGCTTCATATGTAAACCAGCAAATAGAACTTGAATTGGAGGGCTAATGGACTTTTTCAATAGAGAACTTGCTTATTTATCCACTGCCAATGCCAATGCCTATTTTATCTATCCACTGTGGTAGTCAAGCAACCCTATCAAGTGCTTATTTCCAAGTGTACAACGGATATTCATGGAATATTGGCTTGACATATAGTTTTGTGAGGCAAAAAAAAGTATAAAATAGTTTTGTGAGGACATATCAAAAATTGGCAGCTGCATCAACTAAATGAATTGCAAGGGATTTGGTGTGGAAAAAAAACAAAGGGGATGAGGCTAAATTCCATTTCAATACTTACTCAACAGCTAAAACATCAATCAAGTCCTCTAATTACAATGAGTAGCGTACATCATATGTAGTGATTGAAAGGTAAAAGTTCCCAGTACCTCTAATCTATTGGGGAGGTTGAGTTATGGCTGCTAATAGGCATGGTTACAGGGGTACTTAATGCCTGCCTATACAAGTTTGATAACAAACTGCAGGCTTATAAAGCCTTTTACAAAGAGATAAAATCAAAATAACAGCCCACGTTTGCAACACCTTAAAATGTGGTAACAGACTAATAGGAATTTGTTAAAAACACAAACAACTAGTCCCTAAAGGATAGGACTTATTAACAGACTGATTAACTAAAAGATTTGAATAATAAACCGTTAACTCTAATAGTCTTATCATTCCCTCCCTTAAACTGTATGCAGAACACATTCAGTTTATATTAGGAACTTCACACACGCCCAACAAACTACAAAGCTTCAAAAACACCTCCAACCTGAGCGGCTTCGTCATAATGTTAGCTACCTGGTCTTGAGTATTACAGTGACTCAAATCAATCACACCATCTTTTACCAGGTCACGAAGAAAATGAAACCTGATGTCAATGTGCTTGCTTATGCCGTGAAGAACAGGATTCTTGGAGAGTTTTATAGTTGAACTGTTATCACACAGAATTGTAGTGCATTTCTCCTATACATAACCAAGCTTCTCTAAAACTCTTCTTAACCAAACACACTGACAAGCGCATGAGGCAGCAGCGATGTACTCTGCTTTAGTGGTGGATAATCTAACCATAGGCTGTTTTTTGGATGACCATGACACTGCTCCAGAACTAAACATGAACACACTCCTCGAAGTACTCTTGCGATCATCTACATCTCCAACAAAATCACTATCTGAATAGGCTATGAGTTGCTTACAGCCTCCTTTCTTGTCACTACTACAAAAAGTGAAAAAGACGACCAGAAAAACACGACGGTCTAAGTGAAAACCGTCGTTGTTTTTTAAAAGACGACGGTTTTATAAAACCGCCGTGTAATAACACATTAGACAACTAAAAATGGAGTTTCAAATGGCTGTTCCTAAAACACGACGTACTTAATTAAAAAACCGACGTCTTATTGAAATAGGATTTTCAAGAGGTAAAATCATAGCCAACAAATAACGGCGGAAGTTATGAACCGACCGACGTAGAAAGTAAAGACGACGGTTTCAAAAAAAGCCGTCGTTTTTACCCAGAAATTAACACGACCAAGTTTTCGTATAAGGCGCCGTATAATTACAAATAAATCCACGGCGGTAAAATACAAAATACCGCCGTATTAAATTAATGTACAACTACGGCAAAGGTAAATATAACGACGTCTTTCTCGTATTTCTACGACGACATCTTTAAATCTTACCAAGTTGGGGTTTTCATTTAACGACGTATTATACAATTTAACGTCGTATTTGTCCACTTTATACGTCATACATTATATTTAAACCGTCGTCTGAATAAGAATTTTTTTTAACAATTTATTTCTTGGATTTTGTTATCCTACGTCGGTAGATCTACTTAACGACAAGAATTGAAATAACCACGACGGTTTATATAGAAAACCGCCGACATAATCAGATTATTCTGAGATCACAAGGGTTAGGAAATCTTACAAGATGGAACTCTGTTGCTCATCATAATCTTACCAGAAAGACAATATTTTAGAGGTTAATGATGTATGTGTATTTGTGTCTTTGAGATACACAAACGCACATACACATTAACATCCAAAAAATTGCTTCTGAAATTTGACGACGGCAGCCTCAGATTTGCAATCAGAGAGACAATTTTTTGGAAGTTGATGATATGTGTGCGTTTGTGTATCTACACAAACGCACGCACACATCAACATCCAAACAATTGCCTCCTAAAATTTCACGACGGCAGCCACAGATTTGCAATCAGAGAGACAATTTTTTGGAAGTGAATGATGTATGTGCGTTTGTGTATCTACACAAACGCACACACACATTCACATCCAAACAATTGACTCCTAAAACTTCACGACGGCAGCCACAGATTTGCAATTAGAGAGACAATTTATTGAAAATTGGTGATTTGCAATTAGATTTGCAATCAGCCACAGATAACCAACATTCAAACAATTGCCTCCCAAGAGATGAGGTGAGACAGAGAAAGGGGCAAGAAGAAGTTGAAACCCTAATCGAATACAAAAACTGAAAGAACCCGTGGAAAAAAACCCTATTTATAATTAAAAAACCAAATCCACGTCGGTAATATTACACATAACGACGTTTAACAAAAATAATCCTCGTCGGTAACAAATACATTACGTCGTTTTATTCTTACTTAAGACGACAAGAAACGACGACGGTATAACAAAAACAGTCGTTGTTTTATATTTTTATTTGATTTAAATCAGTTACCTAGAAAAGAAACTTTACAAATTCTAGAACATTAATTTCCTTGGGAAAAAAAACTATATCTATAAGGCACTGTTTTTGAAAAATAAACTATAAGAAAAAGGGGAAAAAAATTATAGTTATAATAAAAAAAATAAAATCCACGTCGGTTATATTACACATAACGACGTTTAAAAACGAATCCACGTCGTGAAAAAATAATACGTCGTTTTAGTTTAGTGTTATCCACGTCGGTATATTACAATAAAACGACGTATATTATAAAAATAAACGTCGTAAATTTAAAACAACCGTCGTGTTAAATATTTCTACCATGACGCGAGATATTGAGTTATCGACTTTTATTTAGGAGTTTACTACGGCGGTACCTACAACACTACTGTCGTATTTATGTACCACGTCATAAGTTCAAATTAACGTCGTAGTTTGTCTATTAATACGTCGTCGTTCTATGTAAACCGCCGTCTTATTACTATGAAACGGTTTGTATACATATACAACTTTTCGTCTACCTGACTTACACATGCACTGTTTCCAAACCCGAGAAAAAATTTCAATCTCCCAGAGAAAACTTTTCGTCTTTTTTCCTTGTCAGAGCACTGTCAGAGTATCTCATCGTCTTCCTCTTGTCTTCGTCGTCGCCTCTGAACTTAAACACCAAAATCCGAGAGGAAGCTTTCATTGCACGCAAAAGGTAAGCTTTCATTTCTCACTATTTTTGTTGCTATTTTGCATGCTCATACTGTTTTTGTTTTGAAAATCTTTTTACCTTTTTTCTGGCGAAAATCATTTTTATTCTTTCCAAGTTTGATAAAATACACAGACAGAGAGGGAAAGTTTCAACTTTGAACACAACTAATTCAACTAAATAAGACGACGGTAGCTTTGTATTTACGTGGTTAAATATGTAGACCACGACGGTTCGTCAGTCGTCCTAGCGTCGTCTTAAAATTGATCTAAGTTGTTTTTAAAATGACGGTCAATTTTTTATTTGCTTGTTTAGTTGCAGGTTTGATTTCTCTGAACCATGGTTTTCGTTTTTCCTAATTTGATAAAATACAGAGACAAAGAAAGTAGGGTTTGGTATCTTATATAGACGACGGTATCTTATTATTGACGCCGTGTGAATGTTCATACCACGACGTTATACTAAGATACCGTCGTCTATAAAAAGATGCCAAAGCTTTTTTTCTTTGTATTTTATCAAATTAGGAAAAACAAAAACCATGTTTCAGAGAAATTAAACCTGCAATCAAACATTCACAGAGAAAGAAAAATGTTTTTGGTTTCTTATAAATACGACGGTAGCTTATTATTCACGTCGTGTGAATATCCATAACACGACGTTATATTAATATTTACGTCGTGTTAATATGAATATCACGACGTCGTGTAAATATCGCCGTAATAAGTTCTTATTACGTCTTATTTAATATTGTTTCGTCGTTGTTTAAACATTTATATTGTTTCTTCTTTAAACATTTATTACGTCTGGTGTTATGTTATTACGTCGTGTAAAATCTTATCATACGTCGTAGTTTATAAATAACCGTTGTTTGTGTTCTAATTTTTTCCCGAAATATTTTCACTTGCAGGTTTGTTTATTCTGTAACCATGGTTTCTCAAGACCAAAGTAAGTACTCTGGCTCCAAAAAAATGGAGGTAAGGAGCTTGGAATGGTAACTCCTCAAGACAAGCCCTTGAAGAAGATGAAGTTTGTTTCATCTGCTGAGACAGAACCAAGCAGCACGACAACAATTTCTGAGGATTCAAAGTCAGGTCGAGGTATGAGCACAATGCCTCTTGTTGTGAAGAGAAAATTGCAAAAAATCAAGCCAGTTGTTGAGTACAATAAAGGGGGGAAAGGATGTGGCCCTGCACATACTGAGATGCAGTCCTACATTGGTGTGTTGGCACGCTCCAGAGTCCCACTTGTGGACAAGAAATGGGCTGAAATCCCCAATGATATAAAGGAGCAGATTTGGGAAGCCGTTGACATGGCTTTTGTGGTAGGTCAAGGGGGCAAGACCTCGGTGTTATCTTCTGCTGCCAAGAAATGGAAGGATTTCAAGTCTACACTGACGAGGCATTATATCCTTCCATACATCAAGGAGAGGGAGAAATTAAGCCAACCCCCTGAAGTATATAAATTCATAGAGAAAGCAGAATGGGATGCCTTTGTAGCTTCAAGGTTATCCAAAGAATTTGAGTCTGTGCATTCTCAACATTCACAGATTAGGGAGAAACTTGAGTACAATCATCGATTGTCTCGAAAAGGATATGCTGGTTTGGAGGATCAATTGGAGGAAACCATGCCTGGGGTAGAAATTGATCGATCTACCTTATGGAAGAAAGCTAGACAGGACAAACATGGTAACATCCCGGATCCAAAGGTGGCAGAGAAAGCAAAATTAATTGTAAGCCTACACACTCTGTTTTAAATTTTTATTAAACTGTGTATAATTCTTATTACGTCTTATGTTATATTTTTCCGTCGTGTGAATGATTTTACTACGTCGAAATATTTTAAAAAACGTCGTGAAAGATCTAAATCTGGAATCACAACTCTGTTTTCTGTAATTATAGCATAAGACGTCGGTGGTTAATTTTTTTCGTCGTGTTAATGTTATTACTACGTCGAAATGTTTTCAAAAACGTCGTGAAAGATCTAAATCTGGAATCACAACTCTGTTTTCTGTAATTACAGCATAAGACGTCGGTGGTTTATTTATTGCGTCGTTTTAAACAACTAACCACGTCGGTTTTAATTAACGTCGTTATAAATATATTATAACGTCGATTTCTATATTGGTGCGTCGTGTGAAATTATATAATGCGTCGTTTGTTTATAAATAACCGTCGTGTGTTTTCTTGTGCTGACTTTTTTGTATGTCTTTGTTTTAGGATGAATTGCAAAAACAAGTGGCTGAAGGCAGTCTGAGTTTATTTGGCAGTAATGATGTGTTGACCTTGGCTTTGGGTCCCGAGCATCCAGGGAGAGTAAGAGGGGTAGGTGCTGGGATTTCCCCTAGGCAATTCTTCAATTTACCTAGACCACAGAGGGTAAAGTTTGCTGATCAATTGAAGGAAAGTGTAAGAATTGTCCTTCAAGAAGAGACTAAGAAGATGGAAGCTAGAACCAAACAATTAGTAGAGGCTGAGAGGGAACATTTACTAAGTCAGCTTTCCCACCTCATCCCCAATTTTGATCCAAGCATGCTTAAACCGAAAACTAGCCCTTGTCAAAACCAAGGTCTACAGCAAAGTCCCAAAAATCCAATGTCTGATAAAGCAAGCTGTTCTGGGGCTGAAGGGAGATCCCTACATTTAGAGGATGATACTGCCAGAAATGGGGAACAGCAGGAAGAAACGGTAACATAACTGAACTTTGAATTCTCTGTTTTTTTTTAAACATTAGACGTCGTTATTATGAATAAACCCGTCGTTTTAAAAACATACCACGACGATTTTATAAATAACCCGTCGTGTTTATTTAAATATCACGTCGTATTTAGTTTACTTGTTTTACACGCCATTAGACGTCGTACTTTGTGGTTTTTAGACGACGGTTTTATTCCTTAACGACGTAATATACAATTACCACGACGTTTATTATTTACCATCGTTTAATAATTTTAAGACGTCCATAATTCTTACATACCGTCTTATGTTATGCCTTACCACGACGTTTTGGTTTAATTTTTTTACTCTCTGTACAATCTGTCTTATATATATATTTCTTTATTATTTAAAACAGAAATCTGGGGCTTTAGATAATCAAGATGAAGAGAAGAAAGAAGAAAATAAAGATGAACAGAAGATGGGAGAAAAAAAAGATGAAGGGAAGAAGGAAGAAAAAAAAAGAAAAAAGATGAAGGCAAAAAGGAAGACACAAATGATGAAGAGAAGAAAGAAGAAAAACAAGATGAAGAAAAGCATGACGAGGAGGTATATTCTCATAACTTTGCCTTTTTAATTTGTTTTTCACATTTCAGACGTCGATATTTTTCTTTAAACCGTTGTTTGTTTTCACATTAGACGTCGGAATTTATTTTCTACGACGTAATAAATTATCTAAAACGACGGTATTTAATTACCGTCGTTTAAATTATAATCAGACGACGTTTTTTAATTTAAACCGTCGTTTTTAATGAATTACCACGTCATTTTATTTTGCTTTATTTCTTTAAACAGGGTAATGAAGTAGTTGATTATTCAAATGTGGAGGTGCCATCTTCCTTACAATCCCTTTGTGGTTATGTGGAAACTACACTAAAGCCACAGGGGAAGATCATGACCTTCAACATTGAGAAGGAGGTGTTTGGTGCAGATCGAAGTACCTTCGTCTTGCATGAAGATATTACACAGTTTGCAGGCATGGAAGAAATTGGGGCTACTGTGGTTGCAGTATATATGAGGTTTGTCCTAATCAAATATCAAACATTATATCATAAGACGTCGGTTGTTTAATTATTGCGTCGTTTTAAACCACTAACCACGTCGTTCTTTTTTACCGTCGTGATAAATTAGTTATCACGTCTGTTTCTATTTCAGTTCGTCGTGTGAAATTGTATAATACGTCGTTTGTGTATAAATAACCGTCGTTTGTTTTATATATTTAGGTGCTTATATGATCTTTTGAGAGAAGCAAATATGTGCAGCATGGTTGGCTTTATCGACCCTGCTCAAGTTAGTGCCAACGCTGGGTCACTAACTGACAGATCACGAATTGTAGCCAGTCGACTTCAGAAAACAGATGGTGAACAGATTTTCATGATGCCTTACAATCCAGGGTTAGTCTCCTTAAAAGGATTTTGTTTGTATGATTTTCACTAATTGACCACTTATAAAACTGTTTAACTAATTCTGTGTCGTTTGAAACATCTAACCACGTCGGTTAATTATTTATTGAGTCGTTTGAAACAACTAACCACGTCGGTAGGTAATTATCGTCGTGATAAATTTATAATGACGTCGATGATTAAGTTATTACGTCGTGTGAAACTATATAATACGTCGGTTTTTATAAATAAACGTCGTTTGTTTTCTGGTGCTGACTTTTTATATTAACCGTCGTTTTTTATTTTATTTTTGTGCAGCCGTCATTGGGTCTTGCTGATTGTGAGGGCAAAGAGGGAAACCGTCTATTTTCTGGATCCTCTGCCTGGAAATCGTGTGGTTGATGAGGAGGGCAAAAACATCGTGAACAGTGCTTTAAAAATTTATAATTCCCACATAGGCAGACCAGGCCGTAAAGCACCAATTTGGAAAACTCTGCCAGGCACACCAAAGCAACCCAGCAGTGTCGAATGCGGGTATTATGTGATGCGCTTCATGAGGGACATCATCATGGATCCTTCCTTGGAGTTTGAGAAGAAGGTAAGAATAAAATTTTCAGAAACATTTTATGTGGTTTTTTGTATTATCAACGACGGTCATTTAAAATTACCGTCGTTGAATCGATAGACTACGTCGGTTATGAAAAAAAAACGTCGTCTGTGTCTGAATTTCTTTTTATTTTGTAAAGCTTAATAATCATTGTTTATGGATTGCAGTTTGCCAAGGGAAAAGATCAAGCGCCATACCCCCAAGCAGCCATTGATGAAGTCAGGAAAGAATGGGCAGAGTTTGTTTGCCTTCATATGGATTAGAGGATTTTTGGAACACTTGATATTTTTATATGTACTAATTTTGTCTATAATATATAATGTACAAATTTTGTCTATAATATACATCCTTTTTTTCCCTGAAAATTTGCTGGGGTTTTCATAATATAAAAGAAAAAACAAATTGCGTAACCGACGTGTAATAACTTTCCAACGACATAATTATGTAAAAAACCGACGTAAAATGATATTTAGACGTGATGGGACGTACATAAGACGTCGTTTTGATGACAATTTCGCCATGGTTTCGCTTTTAAACGACGTCCTTTTGAACAAGTAAGTCGTTTATTAGGGTTTAGGTTAATACCTTTTAACGACGGTGATTCGGTCGTGGAATATGTATTTTACGTCAGATGGTGAAACATCCGCCATGGTTTCTCTTTTAAACGACGTCCTTTTTACATGTGAGTCGTTTATTATTATTTACAACGTCGTGGTTTGTTGTTGATATAAGAATATTTTATTATTTTTAATTCAAAATTTTAAAAATAAATTTAAAATAAATTCAAAAAATTCAACTTCAACTCCTATGAAGTCATTGATATATTTTCTTCCCCCTAAAACCCAAAAAAATGCAGTTTGTGTAATAAAAGTTTAAAATGACCAACCAAAATAAAATTGTTTTGATGAGTCATAGCATCACTTATATAGTTTGATGGTTTAGGGTTTAGGGTTGTTATTTATTAGGGTTTATGGTTAAAGTATAATTTTTGGGGTTTAGGGTTTATGTTTGTTATTTATTAGGATGTAAAACCATAAACAATTTTATAAAATTAAATTTTACAAATATATAATTTATGGTTTTAAAGTTTAGGGTATTACTTTTAACGACGGTGATTGAGTCGTGGAATATTGAGTTTACGTCGTATGGTGAAAAATCCGACGTGGTTTCTCTTTTAAACGACGTTTTGTTTACACGTAAGTCGTTTATTATTATTTACAACGTCGTTAATTACTTAACTCCGACGTGGTTTTTCATAGTTTTAACGCCTTTTTTGATTTTGCGTGGTACATAGTTTTACCACGACGTCCTTAATGTAATAAGCGTCATGTTTAATGTTAAATTTTAACGACGCGTGTTTTTTCGGTCGATGTTTTAAAAAGCGCGCTTTCTTAAAATATTCGCGGGACCTAAAATTTTCAGATTTGGCTCTTATTTTTATACTTCTAACCTGAACCCTAAAATTTTCAGATTTCGCGCAACATAACATTTCGCTCTCTCACTTCATCTCTAATTCAAAGTTGGGCCAGGCTGTGTCAAATCCAATTTGGTCATAATCTGTGAGCTCTGCCAACCTGTAAGTACAAACCCTCTCTTCCCCTTGTAAATTCATTGAATGATATATGTTTTGCGATCTGTTAATAATGTTGTTGGAGGTATGGGTTCATGGATTTTCTGTTTAATGTTTTCTTGATCACTCTCTATTATGTTGAATATGGAATGGATTTCATTTATATGTTGGTTTCTTGCTTGGTTTCATGTCTATGTTGTGTTCTTAATGGGGTTTTGGGATCTTGAAAATAAACTGGATATCGACGCGTTTTCAGGCATACGACGACGGTTTTTACTTTAAACCGTCGTTTTTATTACTTATACACGACGGTGTTATTTAACTACCGTCGTGGTTATAATTAGACGACGTAAAATCCGTCGTCTATATATGTCAAATACGTCTGTTTTTGTTTAAAAACCGTCGTCTCTGTTGTATATTACTTGCTATTAGACTTTATATAATCTGCTATAGTGATGGTCATTGCTTGTCTTTTCACTTTATTATATATAATAGGGTATAGTGTCGAAGATGGATAAGTCATGGATGCACTCGGATAGAAGATCGAAGGCATATGAGTTAGGGGTGGAAGCATTTTTGAAATTTTCTGTAAAAATCTTCTAACTACCACACATATCCGTTGTCCATGTGTTAAATGTGTTAATTTGAAATTGTTTGGGGTTGGAATTATAAGGGATCACTTATACTTTAATGGAGTTGACCAAAGCTATAAGAATTGGACATTTCACGGAGAACCTTGGGAAGCAGCTACTAATGCTAGTAGAAATGTTGAAGAAGATGATGACCATAGTAGGTACAGTTTTGTGTCTGAAGAAATAGAGATGGATGATAATGATTTTGGTGATTTTGGATCTGATCCTTATGAGTTTGCCAATGTGATTGGGGATGGAGATCAACCATTGTACCCTGGTTGTAGAAAGTACACGAAGTTATCGGCATTAGTGAAGTTGTATAATTTGAAGGCAAAATATGGGATGAGTGATGTCTGTTTTACAGAATTATTGATACTTCAAGGCGATTTGCTTCCAGAAGGAAATACAATACCGGCCTCTATGTATGAGGCAAAAAAGACTTTGTGTGCATTGGGGCTGAGTTATGAGAAAATGCACGCATGCCCCAATGATTGCATCTTGTATAGGAAGGAGTATGAGGATTTAACTCATTGTCCTAATTGTGGTATCTCAAGGTGGAAGGAAGGCAAAGATTCAATCTTGAAAGAGGGTGTGCCAGCGAAGGTGGTGTGGTATTTTCCTCCAATTCCAAGGTTTAAAAGGATGTTTCGATCACATGAGACCGCTAAGAGTTTGACTTGGTATGCTGCTAGAAAATCAATTAATGGCTGTGCATGAAACGAAAGTTCATGATGTTGACCTTATTGATTTCCGGTCCTAAACAGCCCGGAAATGATATAGACGTCTACTTGGAGCCTTTGATTGATGATTTAAAATCTTTGTGGGATGGGATTGGAGGAGTGTATGATGCACATAATGGAGAATACTTTACACTCAGAGCTGCATTAATGTGGACAATTAATGATTTCCCCGCCTATGGAAACTTATCTGGTTGTGTTGTTAAAGGATATAAAGCTTGTCCAATATGCGGCGATGATACACCTAGTCACAGGTTGAAAAATGGCCACAAAATTTGTTACATTGGGCATAGAAAATGGTTACCGATCAATCATCCATATAGGAGGCAACGTGCAGCTTTTAATGCGAAACCTGAATATGGCACGCATCCTGAGCCATTAACCGGAGAAGAAGTGCTGCATATGGTTGAAGATGGTGACAGAGTTTGTTGGAAGAAGAAATCAATATTCTTTGATCTCGAGTATTGGAAATACCTTCCTGTGAGGCATGTCCTAGATGTTATGCACATTGAGAAGAATGTTTGCGATAGTATCATTGGTACATTGCTGGAGATCCCTGGAAAAAATAAAGATGGAATTGCTGCTCGATTAGATTTATTGAACATGGGGGTCAAAACTGATTTGCAACCCGAGTATGGAGAAAGACGTACTCGTTTGCCTCCCGGGCCTTGGAATTTGTCAAGAGCAGAGAAGAGAGAGGTTTGCAATTCTTTCTATGGTATGAAGGTCCCTGAAGGTTATTCTTCAAATATAAAAAATCTTGTATCTTTACAAGATTCAAGACTTCTTGGCCTTAAATCACATGATTGTCATACCTTAATGCAACAATTGCTCCCTGTGGCAATTCGTTCTGTTTTGGAGAAGCCTGCAAGGTATGCAATAACTCGTTTGTGCTTCTTCTTCAATGCTATATGTGCAAAGACTGTTGATGTTTCCAAGCTAGATAAGTTGGAAGAAGATGTAGTAGTTACTTTGTGTTTGCTTGAGAAGTACTTTCCCCCTTCATTCTTTGATATCATGGTTCATCTAGTAGTACATCTTGTCAGAGAAGTTCGTCTGTGTGGGCCAGTATATTTTAGATGGATGTATCTGTTTGAAAGATATATGAAAGTGCTAAAGGGGTATGTTCAGAATCGTACTCGTCCCGAAGGTTGCATTGCTGAGCGGTATATAGCTGAAGAAGCTGTAGAGTTTTGTACCGAGCATTTATCTGAAAGAAAACTGCGGTTTCTTTCCACACACACTTAGAATCAGGCCCCCTGTGATGGAGCTCTGATACCAATTGTTGAGAACACTCATAAGAAACTATAGCACACAACCTTGAATGAAAAGTTCTTATTCTCATTGATAACAAACTGCAGGCTTATAAAGCCTTTTACAAATAGATAAAATCAAAATAACAGCCCACGTTTGCAACACCCTAAAACGTGGTAACAGACTAATAGGAATTTGTTAAAAACACAAACAACTAGTCCCTAAAGGATAGGACTTATTAACAGACTGATTAACTAAAAGATTTGAATAATAAACCGTTAACTCTAACAGTCTTATCATTGAGATCATCAGCATTCAATTGCATTCGCTCTTCCAAGGACACCTTCGCAGCCTCCTGATCCTCCAGATCAGGGACGTTCGCAGTTGTTCTCATCCGCGTCGTTCTCCTTGGGTTCGTTCTCATTACCCCCAAAACTAGCACGCCTCTTCATCTCGAAAGCTATTTCTTCTTATCTTCTTTCATTAGCCTGTTCTGCGAGCCTTCGACTCTTCCTTTATGCCTTCCTCTTTCTCTTGTGGGAGGTCTCGTGTCAGGGGCCGGATAAAGCTGGAGCTCCAACCCATTTGAACTTTTTTTCCATGGTAACAAAGAGAGCATTGAGGAAAGAAACAGCGTGTTGCAGAAGCTCTGCTTTCGCTTTTGCTTTTATAATTAATGTAATACATTTCAAGTTGGCTGGACAAGATAATATTTTATTTTATTTGTATATTATTCATGAATTTTTTTATTATTATTCATACTAACCTCTCTGCACGCGCTTCCTCGCCTGCGAGAGTCCTTTTTTATAAAAAAATTAAATTTATTTTAGAATTAAAAAGATAATGGATAGTTGTGTTCCATAAAAATAGGATTTATTATCTGATTTTTCTTTTAATTTTAATTTTTTAAATACGAAAAAGTGTGAATTTACCATATTATCCTCATTTAATTAATATTTTTAATTCTTAATGTTTGCATTAACTAAGGGCATTTTATGGTATTTTGAATGTTTCACCATTCTCTGCCTTTTGCTTTATATATATATATATAGATACGAATAATATTTTATTTGTATATTGTTCATGTAAGTCTATTATATTAATATAGATAAAGTTTAATGTGGCAATATGCAATCACCACATGTTAGTCTGGGCGCATATTGGTTTTGAACGGTAGAGTGCTATTTCGTTAACCAAAGTGTTTGGTAGAACAATTTTTTCTTCTATTAATCGTGCCAAAGGTTTCGATACAATCGGATTTGATTAACCGTAAGTTTGATTCGGTACAATGGTAGTAATTTTAACAAATCATCTACGAAAAAACAAAACCCACCTACTAAATAATAAATAAAACTAGCCCTAGTAGCTAGCTCCCCCTTTTTTTTTTTAAGGTTAGTTGCAAGTAATATGGAGATATGAACAAGTGTAGGCTCTAGAGAGATCTACAGAAGCTGTATATAATAGGAAATACTGTACTCATTTCAATATGGTGGAAACATAGGAAATATACTTACAATGATTACAATTATCTCTGCCTCTTATTCTTTCATCCTTTCCTCCTAGATTTTTCACACAAATTCTTTTGTCATTATTAATTATTTACCCGTTTTTTCCTTTGGTCAGGAGAGTCAGAACTATATTAACATTTTCCACACATTATTTCACCACAGCAACAGTTTGATAGCATGGCACTGAGACTTGAGAAATTATCATTTTTAATTAGCACATTGGTAAAAGTAGCTATATGCAAGCTCTGTCCATTTTCAGACAAAACTACTTAATGAGATTATGTTCTAAATGTTTCATTTAGGCAGTTTACTTACCTGTTTTCAGATATCATGATTGTCATAGTCTCAAGCATTTGTACATTATCTGTTCATCCTGAAAACAATAAAACCTGACACAGCAATTTAAATAGTAGCCACTAATACATTGCTTGCTTTTCCTCATCATTAACTGAATTGAACAACTTATGGTTATAAACATATACAACAACTGTGCATCTCTTTACTTTTGGAAATGGTGGAAAACTATATAACTAAAATGTAATAAGAGAATAGCTCTCCTCCTACCTTATAGATGAAAAATAAAACATTACCTTGCACTCGAATTGAAACTTGTTGAATGCCATCATCAAAGTGTTGAAGAAAATGTGAACCTCCTATCATAATTTCACCACCACTAATTAATTAATGGGGTTTTATTATTTTAGGTTTGACCCATTTGAGATGTAGCATCTCTTAATTACAATCCCTTACTTCAAGGGAACACCCTTTGATTCCATCATAAAGAAACAAAACGTGTGTCTTTGGTTTTGCAGCTGCCCCTAAGTTGAACCTTAGGGTGCCTACGTATCCCCCTGCGGGATTCAAGCCACTTGTAGTTCAAAGAATTGCAATGAATAAATGACTCATTGGAAAAGAGGGAATTTGAATGAATTTGATTGAAAAAAAAAATTGTTTTAGTGAATTTAGCTGAATGAATCGGGGATTCGATTTTGATGTGTGTTTGGGGTGAATTTGGTTAATAATAAACCAGGGATTCAAATTTGGTTGTTGTTGCGTCTATTGGGATGCTAGGCTTCTTACGTACCCTTGATGGGATCAAACTGGCGTAGTTCTACAAAGATTTAATTTGCGTGGTTTTGTACCACTTGGGCTTCAATTTGATGATTTGAGAATTAGTGGGCACTTTTAGAATTTAAGCCCGTTAATCCATATTGATTCTCCTTTGGTATCTTCTGAAATTTAGCTTGATCATCGGGGCATGACCAATCATTTATTTGGATTGGAGTCACCGTCACAGCATGGTTGAGTCCCTTAGCACTCCTTTCTAAATAGCTTCTTTGCCACAGTGATTGATTCCTATATTTCTTGTTCGGATTTTGTGGGCATGTTTGATAGCCATCTTGCATTTGAGAATTGAGGCAGATAGACCTGAATGCCATACGCATTTCATTGAGCATCCTTGACCGTCAGTTGATTTAGTTTTTGTGAACCTTTGCTGACACTCTTTGCCACTTCCCAAATGTCATTGACAATGGAATTTTACTTCTGCCATGGTGACTTATCTTGCAAACTTGAGAGTGAATTGTCCATCTTTGCCATCATGGCTTTCTAAGTTAAATCAGAAACTTGAAGGCTTAATAAAGAACACCGCCAAGTCCCAGACCTTGTTTTGTTTTTATGGTGAGGCTTTGTTCATGCCTTTGATTTAGGAACAACTGCTAATTAACCACCATTTGCTTGCCGCGAGGAGAGAACAATTATTGATAATTTATTGGTCGAAGTTTGAAACTAAGGAGAGAACAATTATTGATAATTTTATTGGTCGAAGTTTGAAACTAAGTGTCCCCAGTTTTGACAACCTGCTAATTGTTGATTGCCCCTTTCCACTGATTCATGTGGGATGTGTTCATTCCATAAGACTTGACAATTTGGTTTGCCATCTGATGTGGACCAAATCTCCTTGGTTTTTTTTCAAATCGCCATGATACTTGAAAACCATTTAAAGATATTGGTAAATAGGCCAATCCTGCAGCAAAGTAACGAGCACCATTGTTTCCTTGCTGCTAGCAGCAAGAGTAATTTGAGCGAGTTGGACCCTTCAAGCTTTGGTTTGAGAATTTGGTCTTTTCACCAATTGGAATTTTTAATGGACAATCCCATTAGGCTTGAGACTTGTAATGAATGAGTCCATTGTATTTGAGGCCGTTGAGTCTTGGAATCTCGGCTTGAAACTGTCTCATGTTGAGAGAGAGATGCACATCAACTTTTAACTGGTCCCAATTAATTTTGAATTGGATTATTGTCTTCATGGTAGACATCTGCTTGCTAGGCCAACTTGTGGCTTTGTTGGTCTCATATTTAACTGACATCACGCAGCCTGGTGACAAAAACAAGTATGTGTTTACCGCAAACACATGTCCCATAATTTGATTAGAACACCCAAGCAAATTACTTAAACCAACTGCTTTCTCTTTGCTAGATTGGAACTCCCAAACCATTAAAGAAACAAACTCGTCCAAATAGGATTAGAGAATTCATGCTTCTTAATACTTTTGCAGATGGCATTGGAGATTTGCTTTGCAGGTTAAAGACTCAAGCGTGGAGGAGCTCCAGAGATGCTTTGTTTTAGATGCAAAATTTTTCCTTAATTGGTGGTGAGTCAAAATGGCGCTCATCTCCTTGAATTGAAGCTGCTTCTTTTTTTTTCTTTGTTTTTTTTTTTTTTTTTTTGTTTGTTTTGCTTCTGTAGCGTCATAGCCCCAGAAATTGATTTCTTTGTTTCTGACCTGAAGAAGAGCAAAGCTTTCTTCATTGTTCTCTTTTTTCGGTGGCAGAGTCCTTAAATTTTGATTCAAGGCTTTGCTTTTGATTCAAAGCCAAAAGTCATCACGTGGTGGGCCTTCTTGGATTTTCAGCCAACAACATTGGCTTGTAAAATCCCTTTCTGATGGTGTTGAGGCGAGTCCTTGATTTCAAGGACATGTTAGCTTGCCACATGCTATGAGAAGAATAAGTCATCTTGCTTTGTTTCTTTGATTTTTTGGACTTTCGTGTGGTGACTTCCACCACATCCCTCTTCTATTTTTTTTTCTTCTATTTTCCTCCTTCACAAGGAGGGCTTTGTTTTCTTTGATGTGCAAGACATCAATTTCCAACCACGATGATGTGCTTTGTCGTGAGCTTCAAACACAGGCTTGCAATTACCCTTTGAGTAATTACATGAATTCCTCTTTTGCTCTAGACTCCATGATGGAATCACCACATCATTGTCCATTCTTTCTTTCCTTTTGTTTGCAGCCAAGTGTCAGGGGATGACTTTTTCGGAGTCTTCCTTTCGTGCGGCCTTAGACTTGATCGCCTCTCGAAACAAGCTAAGTCAGCCTCCTTCCTACAACACAAGATCGAACCAAGCAAAGAACAATCGCAAGAGCAAGAACACAAAAGAATGCTAAAGAAAGTTTGGGAGAATATCTGCTTGTATTGCTACTCAAATGCTTTACAAGTTGTGAGGTGAGGATACACAATGTGTCATCCCCCTTATATACTATCCATATCCCACCTACCACCACAGTAGGTGGCTAAGATACAATGTCACCTACCAACATCTACCAACTACTGTCACCAACTGTAGTATACCAACTAGTATACAACGAATCTAGACATGTGGGCTAAGAGGTCTAGCATGATCAATCCAACGGGTTAGGCCTTGAACATGCGGGCCGTGACATTCTCCCCCACCTAATCCGGTGATGTCCTCGTCGCCGCGGTAGATCCTTCTCGTTCGAATGCTTTGATGATGTCTTTGTACTTCCACAAAGACTCTTCTTTCTCCCAGTTGCCTTCGGCCTCTGGCAGGCCCTTCCATTTGATGAAGTAATCAAAGTACCTCGGTACACCCTTGAGTCGCACCTCTCGCTTGGCCATGATGCACTCAACCTCCTTGTCAAATGAAGTCACCATCAAAGGTAGAGCTTGTTGAGACTCTCCACGACTTGGCTCCTCGGGGTCGGCATGGTAGGGCTTGAGATTGCTCATGTGGAACACCGGATGAATCTTTAATCGGGGTGGTAGTTCCCCACGATAAGCAGCTCTTCCCACTGATCGGATGATAGGAAATGGGCCATCATATCTCCTCAACAATGCCTTGTGTAACTTTCTAGTGGACTTGTGTTGAGAGGGGTTGAGCTTCACAAAGACCATATCACCTGGTTGGAACACAACATCTCGCCTATGCTTGTCCGCCCCATTTCTTCATCTTCCGAGTTGCCTTCTCCAATTGAGCTCGAGCCAGCTCATTAGTCACCTGCCACTCCTTGGCGTCTTGTATGCAGCTAGGCTACTCCCCGTGTAGCCTGACACCACTGTGTTCGGTGTCCTAGGGTTGTTGTCCTGTTGCCAACTCAAAAGGGACTTGACCCTGTTGGCTCTGACCGCTGCAAGTTGTATGAGAACTGAGCAACATCCAACAACTTTGCCCAATCTCGCTGGTTGGCACTCACATAGTGCCCTCAAGTATAGCTCCAACAATGCATTCACCCTTCCGTCTGACCATCTGTCTGTGGGTGAAAGCTGGTAGAGAAGTTCAACTGTGACCCAAGTAGCCTGAAGAGCTCCGTCCAAAGTTTACCAGTAAAGCAAGTGTCGCGGTCACTGATAATACTCGTGGGAATTCCCCAATACTTCACCACATGCTTCAAAAACAAGCGTGCAGCTTCCTCTGCATTGCAGTCCACTGGTGCAGGGATGAAGGTAGCATACTTGGTGAACCTGTCGACCACCACACCAAATTGAGCCACACCCTTCTGACTTGGATAGACTCACAATGAAGTCCCTGGACAAACTCTCCCATGGTCTGGCTGGAACAGGAAGTGGCTCTAGCAACCAACCCGGCTGCTTCTGCAATGTCTTGTCTTTGTGGCATACAAGGCAAGTTCGCACGAACGAGTCTACATCCTCCCGCATCTGTGGCCATAGTAAGCTTCACTCATCAAGCTAACGTCCGATGAGTGCCTGGATGTCCCCCCACTTCGAGCATGACACTCCTTCAGTAATAAAAAAAAAAAAAAAAAAAAAAAAAAAAAAAAAAAAAAAAAAAAAAAAAAAAAAAAAAAAAAAAAAAAAAAAAAAAAAAAAAAAAAAAAAAAAAAAAAAAAAAAAAAAAAAAAAAAAAAAAAAAAAAAAAAAAAAAAAAAAAAAAAAAAAAAAAAAAAAAAAAAAAAAAAAAAAAAAAAAAAAAAAAAAAAAAAAAAAAAAAAAAAAAAAAAAAAAAAAAAAAAAAAAAAAAAAAAAAAAAAAAAAAAAAAAAAAAAAAAAAAAAAAAAAAAAAAAAAAAAAAAAAAAAAAAAAAAAAAAAAAAAAAAAAAAAAAAAAAAAAAAAAAAAAAAAAAAAAAAAAAAAAAAAAAAAAAAAAAAAAAAAAAAAAAAAAAAAAAAAAAAAAAAAAAAAAGGAAAAACACGACGGTAAATCACCGTCGTGTATTATGTTTTCAAATGGTCGTGGAATCCACCGACATCTTTTCCATAACCAAACCACGACGGTGAATAACCGTCGTTGTTAAAACAAAAACGTCATCAAAAATAAAAACCGACGTCTTTGTGCTGCAAAAAGACATAAAAAAAAGGGTCGAGGATGAGAATAGACGACCAACTCCAACAAAAAAACGTCGTTAAAAAGGAAACAGATGACATATATTAACAGAACATGGCCGCAAGATAAACATACAACGACGAGAACTTAAACTTGACGCCGTTAAATAAATATTTAACGACAAATATAAATACGACGTCTTTACAATAATAATAGACGACGTTATTGACACCTACTACGTCACAACATTTCCCACAACCGTCGTAAAATAAATTTTCCACTTCGATTTTTCTATGAATTATGACGTGGAAATAGATCTCAGGGTCATTACTTACGACGCATGTATTTACAGAGACGACGTTGAATTGATAAATAACGTCGGTTTCAAATAAATGAGAGCCGTATTACAGAATTTATACGTCATATTTTGAAAATAAACGACGTGGAAAAAATGATGGGGTCATTAATTACGACACAGTAATTTATAAGGACGACGTTGTCGTCTATATACAACGTCGGTACCATGAAAAAGACCGTCGTGTTTAATAATTTATACGTCTTCATTTAAAAAATTGACGTCGTCTAATGCATATATCTTAACGTCGACAAGTTTAATGGACTTCAAATACCGTCGTAAAATAAATTTTCCACTTCGATTTTTCTACGAATTATGACGTGGAAATAGATGTCAGGTTCATTAATTACGACGTATGTATTTACTGAGACGACGTTGAAATGAATAAACAACGTCGGTTCCAAATAAATGAGAGCCGTATTACAGAATTTATGCGTCATATTTTGAAAATAAACGACGTGGAAAAAATGATGGGGTCATTAATTACGACACAGTAATTTATGAGGACGACGTTGTCGTTTATATACAACGTCGGTACCATGAAAAAGACCGTCGTGTTTAATAATTTATACGTCTTCATTAAAAAAATTAACGTCGTCTAATTCATAAATCTTAACGTCGACAAATTTAATGGATTTCAAATACCGTCGTGAATTCATCCTTTTCCACTTCGTTTATGAAAGAACATGCGACGTGGTAAATTCATGACGACGTCGTCTTTTGTAACGTTCAGGTTAAAGTTCTCGTCTTTTAGACGTCGGTGTTATGGGATTGGAGACGTGTTATGTTGAATTACATGGCGGTTCTTTATCAAAACCGTCGTGTTTGTAATCTGGAACCAGTAATTTTTGTACTGATTGTTTTGTGGCCAAAACCTGTATAATGAAAGTGAAGAAATCACATTACAATATATTACAAAATTAATGTCATACACTGCCAATTACATAAAGCATCATTCAACCCATATATCTTCACACCCATCTCGAATATTTTGACTCCCTAACTCAACCACCACTTCATCAAATGTGTCAACATTTGGCATCCCCCTAGTAAATGGCTCACACTCAATTCTCACATCACCTAAGACATCATCACCAATAACATCATTATATTCTCTATTAGGCATTGATAACACTACCGACCAACCACGATGCATCGGGTCGTCAACAAAAAATACTTGTTTGACTTGAGAAGCCAAAACAAATTGGTCATTCCTATGTCCAATTTTACTCAAATCTACAAGGGTAAATCCAAGTTCGTCCACTACAAGACCAGAAGTATTATCAATCCAATCACACCTAAAGACTGGGATTGTAAACTTTTGGTAGTCAAGGTCCCAAATTTCTTGAATGACACCATAGAAACCCATATTTGAGATAATTGGGTTTTTATCCTTGGCACTAGCAACTTGCATAGTATGTGCAAGTAAATAAACTCCACTATTTTGAGTTGTCCGCACATCATCTTGTGCCTTGATGTTGAATTTAATACCTTTAATGAGATAGCTCCTATATAATGGCACTGCCATGTTTGGACCAGCTGCTAGCCACCTTAAATTTTCTGATACGCCATGATTGTCTTCCTCATTAAGTTCACTTTGAACCTGCAAATTAATCATAACTTAATTCAATCTAACACAGGAAGAAGAAAATTAAAAGTCCAATATGTTATTCAATAACATATACCTTGAAGCGTAGCCATTGAATGAAAGTGCTATTGTGCTTATCCTGCAGCCACTTTGTTCTCTTTCTAAATTTTGGATAAGCGGTCTGGATGTGGATCATATGTTGCCTACATGACACACAAAATTCAAGTATTACGATCCCAAACATATAAGATAAACATAAGAAATAATTTAAAATGGAAACTTAAAGAATAAAACTCATACGTACTCGATATAAGGTAGGACTTCCTCCGTATTCTCCAAGACATATAGATGTGCTTGGTTCAACAGGTCCCGATCAACTACGCTCACTGTGCAACCTGATAATGGCTTTGAAACTCCCATCTTTTGGCTTGAAGGCACTCCAACTGTACTAACATCAGATAAATGCTCGGTACAAAACTCTACAGCTTCTTCAGCTATATACCGCTCAGCAATGCAACCTTCGGGACGAGTACGATTCTGAACATACCCCTTTAGCACTTTCATATATCTTTCAAACGGATACATCCATCTAAAATATACTGGCCCACACAGACGAACTTCTCTGACAAGATGTACTACTAGATGAACCATGATATCAAAGAATGAAGGGGGAAAGTACTTCTCAAGCAAACACAAAGTAACTACTACATCTTCTTCCAACTTATCTAGCTTGGAAACATCAACAGTCTTTGCACATATAGCATTGAAGAAGAAGCACAAACGAGTTATTGCATACCTTGCAGGCTTCTCCAAAACAGAACGAATTGCCACAGGGAGCAATTGTTGCATTAGGTATGACAATCATGTGATTTAAGGCCAAGAAGTCTTGAATCTTGTAAAGATACAAGATTTTTTATATTTGAAGAATAACCTTCAGGGACCTTCATACCATAGAAAGAATTGCAAACCTCTCTCTTCTCTGCTCTTGACAAATTCCAAGGCCCGGGAGGCAAACGAGTACGTCTTTCTCCATACTCGGGTTGCAAATCAGTTTTGACCCCCATGTTCAATAAATCTAATCGAGCAGCAATCCCATCTTTATTTTTTCCAGGGATCTCCAGCAATGTACCAATGATACTATCGCAAACGTTCTTCTCAATGTGCATAACATCTAGGACATGCCTCACAGGAAGGTATTTCCAATACTCGAGATCAAAGAATATTGATTTCTTCTTCCAACAAACTCTGTCACCATCTTCAACCATATGCAGCACTTCTTCTCCGGTTAATGGCTCAGGAGGCGTGCCATATTCAGGTTTCCCATTAAAAGCTGCACGTTGCCTCCTATATGGATGATTGATCGGTAACCATTTTCTATGCCCAATGTAACAAATTTTGTGGCCATTTTTCAACCTGTGACTAGGTGTATCATCGCCGCATATTGGACAAGCTTTATATCCTTTAACAACACAACCAGATAAGTTTCCATAGGCGGGGAAATCATTAATTGTCCACATTAATGCAGCTCTGAGTGTAAAGTATTCTCCATTATGTGCATCATACACTCCTCCAATCCCATCCCACAAAGATTTTAAATCATCAATCAAAGGCTCCAAGTAGACGTCTATATCATTTCCGGGCTGTTTAGGACCGGAAATCAATAAGGTCAACATCATGAACTTTCGTTTCATGCACAGCCATGGAGGGAGATTATATGTAACTAAGATAACTGGCCAGCAACTATATCTGCTACTTAGAGAACTGTGGGGATTGAATCCATCAGATGAAAGAGCCAATCTCAAGTTTCTCGGCTCATTACCAAACTCGGGCCATTTATCATCAAGAAGTTTCCAAGACGGGGAATCCGCTGGATGAGACATATAACCGTCAATTGATTTTCTAGCAGCATGCCAAGTCAAACTCTTAGCGGTCTCATGTGATCGAAACATCCTTTTAAACCTTGGAATTGGAGGAAAATACCACACCACCTTCGCTGGCACACCCTCTTTCAAGATTGAATCTTTGCCTTCCTTCCACCTTGAGATACCACAATTAGGACAATGAGTTAAATCCTCATACTCCTTCCTATACAAGATGCAATCATTGGGGCATGCGTGCATTTTCTCATAACTCAGCCCCAATGCACACAAAGTCTTTTTTGCCTCATACATAGAGGCCGGTATTGTATTTCCGTCTGGAAGCAAATCGCCTTGAAGTATCAATAATTCTGTAAAACAGACATCACTCATCCCATATTTTGCCTTCAAATTATACAACTTCACTAATGCCGATAACTTCGTGTACTTTCTACAACCAGGGTACAATGGTTGATCTCCATCCCCAATCACATTGGCAAACTCATAAGGATCAGATCCAAAATCACCAAAATCATTATCATCCATCTCTATTTCTTCAGACACAAAACTGTACCTACTATGGTCATCATCTTCTTCAACATTTCTACTAGCATTAGTAGCTGCTTCCCAAGGTTCTCCGTGAAATGTCCAATTCTTATAGCTTTGGTCAACTCCATTAAAGTATAAGTGATCCCTTATAATTCCAACCCCAAACAATTTCAAATTAACACATTTAACACATGGACAACGGATATGTGTGGTAGTTAGAAGATTTTCTACAGAAAAGTTCAAAAATGCTTCCACCCCTAACTCATATGCCTTCGATCTTCTATCCGAGTGCATCCATGACTTATCCATCTCCGACACTATACCCTATTATATATAATAAAGTGAAAAGACAAGCAATGACCATCACTATAGCAGATTACATAAAGTCTAATAGCAAGTAATATACAACAGAGACGACGGTTTTTAAACAAAAACAGACGTATTTGACATATATAGACGACGGATTTTACGTCGTCTAATTGTAACCACGACGGTAGTTAAATAACACCGTCGTGTATAAGTAATAAAAACGACGGTTTAAAGTAAAAACCGTCGTCGTATGCCTGAAAACGCGTCGATATCCAGTTTATTTTCAAGATCCCAAAACCCTATTAAGAACACAACATAGACATGAAACCAAGCAAGAAACCAACATATACATGAAACCAACATATACTAAGCATGAAAACAATAAATCCATTCCCAATTCAACATAACAGAGAGTGATTAAAAGATCCGACAAAATGAAATCCATTCCATATTCAACATAACAGAGAGTGATCAAGAAAACATTAAACAGAAAATCCATGAACCCATACCTCCAACAACATTATTAACAGATCGCAAAACATATACCTAAAACCCTTTAACAAAACACGTAATATATCATTCAATGAATTTACAAGGGGAAGAGAGGGTTTGTACTTACAGGTTGGCAGAGCTCACAGATTATGACCAAATTGGATTTGACACAGCCTGGCCCAACTTTGAATTAGAGATGAAGTGAGAGAGCGAAATGTTATGTTGCGCGAAATCAGAAAATTTTAGGGTTCAGGGTTAGAAGTATAAAAATAAGAGCCAAATCTGAAAATTTTAGGTCCCGCGAATATTTTAAGAAAGCGCGCTTTTTAAAACATCGACCGAAAATACAAGCGTCGTTAAAATTTAACATTAAAGATGACGCTTATTACATTAAGGACGTCGTGGTAAAACTATGTACCACGCAAAATCAAAAAGGCGTTAAAACTATGAAAAACCACGGCGGGGTTAAGTAACTAACGACGTTGTAAACAATAATAAACGACTAACAGGTAAACAAAACGTCGTTTAAAAAAGAAACCACGTCGGATTTTTCACCATACGACGTAAACTCAATATTCCACGACTCAATCACCGTCGTTAAAAGTAATACCCTAAACTTTAAAACCATAAATTATATATGTGTAAAATTTAATTTTATAAAATTGTTTATGGTTTTACATCCTAATAAATAACAAGCATAAACCCTAAACCCCAAAAATTATACTTTATCCATAAACCCTAATAAATAACAACCCTAAACCCCAAACCCTAAACCCTAAACCCTAAACCATCAAACTATATAAGTGATGCTATGACTCATAAAAACAATTTTATTTTGGTTGGTCATTTTAAACTTTCATTACACAAACTGCATTTTTTTGGGGTTTAGGGGGAAGAAAATATATCAATGACTTCATAGGAGTTGAAGTTGAATTTTTTGAATTTATTTTAAATTTATTTTTAAAATTTTGAATTAAAAATAATAAAATATTCTTATATCAACAACAAACCACGGCGGGGTTAAGTAACTAACGACGTTGTAAAAAATAATAAACGACTAACAGGTAAACAAAACGTCGTTTAAAAAAGAAACCACGTCGGATTTTTCACCATACGACGTAAACTCAATATTCCACGACTCAATCACCGTCGTTAAAAGTAATACCCTAAACTTTAAAACCATAAATTATATATGTGTAAAATTTAATTTTATAAAATTGTTTATGGTTTTACATCCTAATAAATAACAAGCATAAACCCTAAACCCCAAAAATTATACTTTATCCATAAACCCTAATAAATAACAACCCTAAACCCCAAACCCTAAAACCTAAACCCTAAACCATCAAACTATATAAGTGATGCTATGACTCATAAAAACAATTTTATTTTGGTTGGTCATTTTAAACTTTCATTACACAAACTGCATTTTTTTGGGGTTTAGGGGGAAGAAAATATATCAATGACTTCATAGGATTGAAGTTGAATTTTTTGAATTTATTTTAAATTTATTTTTAAAATTTTGAATTAAAAATAATAAAATATTCTTATATCAACAACAAACCACGGCGGGGTTAAGTAACTAACGACGTTGTAAACAATAATAAACGACTAACAGGTAAACAAAACGTCGTTTAAAAAAGAAACCACGTCGGATTTTTCACCATACGACGTAAACTCAATATTCCACGACTCAATCACCGTCGTTAAAAGTAATACCCTAAACTTTAAAACCATAAATTATATATTTGTAAAATTTAATTTTATAAAATTGTTTATGGTTTTACATCCTAATAAATAACAAGCATAAACCCTAAACCCCAAAAATTATACTTTATCCATAAACCCTAATAAATAACAACCCTAAACCCCAAACCCTAAAACCTAAACCCTAAACCATCAAACTATATAAGTGATGCTATGACTCATAAAAACAATTTTATTTTGGTTGGTCATTTTAAACTTTCATTACACAAACTGCATTTTTTTGGGGTTTAGGGGGAAGAAAATATATCAATGACTTCATAGGAGTTGAAGTTGAATTTTTTGAATTTATTTTAAATTTATTTTTAAAATTTTGAATTAAAAATAATAAAATATTCTTATATCAACAACAAACCACGGCGGGGTTAAGTAACTAACGACGTTGTAAACAATAATAAACGACTAACAGGTAAACAAAACGTCGTTTAAAAAAGAAACCACGTCGTATTTTTCACCATACGACGTAAACTCAATATTCCACGACTCAATCACCGTCGTTAAAAGTAATACCCTAAACTTTAAAACCATAAATTATATATTTGTAAAATTTAATTTTATAAAATTGTTTATGGTTTTACATCCTAATAAATAACAAGCATAAACCCTAAACCCCAAAATTATACTTTATCCATAAACCCTAATAAATAACAACCCTAAACCCCAAACCCTAAACCCTAAACCCTAAACCATCAAACTATATAAGTGATGCTATGACTCATAAAAACAATTTTATTTTGGTTGGTCATTTTAAACTTTCATTACACAAACTGCATTTTTTTGGGGTTTAGGGGGAAGAAAATATATCAATGACTTCATAGGAGTTGAAGTTGAATTTTTTGAATTTATTTTAAATTTATTTTTAAAATTTTGAATTAAAAATAATAAAATATTCTTATATCAACAACAAACCACGGCGGGGTTAAGTAACTAACGACGTTGTAAACAATAATAAACGACTAACAGGTAAACAAAACGTCGTTTAAAAAAGAAACCACGTCGTATTTTTCACCATACGACGTAAACTCAATATTCCACGACTCAATCACCGTCGTTAAAAGTAATACCCTAAACTTTAAAACCATAAATTATATATTTGTAAAATTTAATTTTATA
The DNA here is from genome assembly GCA_903112645.1 of Prunus armeniaca. Taxonomy (NCBI): domain Eukaryota; kingdom Viridiplantae; phylum Streptophyta; class Magnoliopsida; order Rosales; family Rosaceae; genus Prunus; species Prunus armeniaca. The sequence goes on from CAEKDK010000004.1 coordinate 22,302,594, forward strand.
AAATTGTTTATGGTTTTACATCCTAATAAATAACAAGCATAAACCCTAAACCCCAAAAATTATACTTTATCCATAAACCCTAATAAATAACAACCCTAAACCCCAAACCCTAAAACCTAAACCCTAAACCATCAAACTATATAAGTGATGCTATGACTCATAAAAACAATTTTATTTTGGTTGGTCATTTTAAACTTTCATTACACAAACTGCATTTTTTTGGGGTTTAGGGGGAAGAAAATATATCAATGACTTCATAGGAGTTGAAGTTGAATTTTTTGAATTTATTTTAAATTTATTTTTAAAATTTTGAATTAAAAATAATAAAATATTCTTATATCAACAACAAACCACGGCGGGGTTAAGTAACTAACGACGTTGTAAACAATAATAAACGACTAACAGGTAAACAAAACGTCGTTTAAAAAAGAAACCACGTCGGATTTTTCACCATACGACGTAAACTCAATATTCCACGACTCAATCACCGTCGTTAAAAGTAATACCCTAAACTTTAAAACCATAAATTATATATGTGTAAAATTTAATTTTATAAAATTGTTTATGGTTTTACATCCTAATAAATAACAAGCATAAACCCTAAACCCCAAAAATTATACTTTATCCATAAACCCTAATAAATAACAACCCTAAACCCCAAACCCTAAAACCTAAACCCTAAACCATCAAACTATATAAGTGATGCTATGACTCATAAAAACAATTTTATTTTGGTTGGTCATTTTAAACTTTCATTACACAAACTGCATTTTTTTGGGGTTTAGGGGGAAGAAAATATATCAATGACTTCATAGGAGTTGAAGTTGAATTTTTTGAATTTATTTTAAATTTATTTTTAAAATTTTGAATTAAAAATAATAAAATATTCTTATATCAACAACAAACCACGGCGGGGTTAAGTAACTAACGACGTTGTAAACAATAATAAACGACTAACAGGTAAACAAAACGTCGTTTAAAAAAGAAACCACGTCGGATTTTTCACCATACGACGTAAACTCAATATTCCACGACTCAATCACCGTCGTTAAAAGTAATACCCTAAACTTTAAAACCATAAATTATATATGTGTAAAATTTAATTTTATAAAATTGTTTATGGTTTTACATCCTAATAAATAACAAGCATAAACCCTAAACCCCAAAAATTATACTTTATCCATAAACCCTAATAAATAACAACCCTAAACCCCAAACCCTAAAACCTAAACCCTAAACCATCAAACTATATAAGTGATGCTATGACTCATAAAAACAATTTTATTTTGGTTGGTCATTTTAAACTTTCATTACACAAACTGCATTTTTTTGGGGTTTAGGGGGAAGAAAATATATCAATGACTTCATAGGAGTTGAAGTTGAATTTTTTGAATTTATTTTAAATTTATTTTTAAAATTTTGAATTAAAAATAATAAAATATTCTTATATCAACAACAAACCACGGCGGGGTTAAGTAACTAACGACGTTGTAAACAATAATAAACGACTAACAGGTAAACAAAACGTCGTTTAAAAAAGAAACCACGTCGGATTTTTCACCATACGACGTAAACTCAATATTCCACGACTCAATCACCGTCGTTAAAAGTAATACCCTAAACTTTAAAACCATAAATTATATATGTGTAAAATATGAAAACCTCAGCAAATTGTTTTTTCTTTTATAATATGAAAACCTCAGCAAATTGTTTTTTCTTTTATAATATGAAAACCTCTGCAAATTTTCAGGGAAAAAAAGGATGTATATTATAGACAAAATTTGTACATTATATATTATAGACAAAATTAGTACATATAAAAATATCAAGTGTTCCAAAAATCCTCTAATCCATATGAAGGCAAACAAACTCTGCCCATTCTTTCCTGACTTCATCAATGGCTGCTTGGGGGTATGGCGCTTGATCTTTTCCCTTGGCAAACTGCAATCCATAAACAACGATTATTAAGCTTTACAAAATAAAAAGAAATTCAGTCACAGACGACGTTTTTTTTATAACCGACGTAGTCTATCGATTCAACGACGGTAATTTTAAATGACCGTCGTTGATAATACAAAAACCAAATAAAATGTTTCTGAAAATTTTTTTCTTACCTTCTTCTCAAACTCCAAGGAAGGATCCATGATGATGTCCCTCATGAAGCGCATGACATAATACCCGCATTCGACACTGCTGGGTTGCTTTGGTGTGCCTGGCAGAGTTTTCCAAATTGGTGCTTTACGGCCTGGTCTGCCTATGTGGGAATTATAAATTTTTAAAGCACTGTTCACGATGTTTTTGCCCTCCTCATCCACCACACGATTTCCAGGCAGAGGATCCAGAAAATAGACGGTTTCCCTCTTTGCCCTCACAATCAGCAAGACCCAATGACGGCTGCACAAAAATAAAATAAAAAACGACGGTTATTTATAAAAACCGACGTATTATATAGTTTCACACGACGTAAGAACTTAATCATCGACGTGATTATAAATTTATCACGACGAGAATTAACTACCGACGTGGTTAGTTGTTTCAAACGATGGTATAAATAAATAACCGACGTGGTTAGATGTTTCAAACGACACAGAATTAGTTAAACAGTTTTATAAGTGAAAATCATACAAACAAAATCCATTTAAGGAGACTAACCCTGGATTGTAAGGCATCATGAAAATCTGTTCACCATCTGTTTTCTGAAGTCGACTGGCTACAATTCGTGATCTGTCAGTTAGTGACCCAGCGTTGGCACTAACTTGAGCAGGGTCGATAAAGCCAACCATGCTGCACATATTTGCTTCTCTCAAAAGATCATATAAGCACCTAAATATATAAAACAAACGACGGTTATTTATACACAAACGACGTATTATATAATTTCACACGACGAACTGAAATAGAAACAGACGTGATAACTAATTTATCACGACGGTAAAAAAGAACGACGTGGTTAGTGATTTAAAACGACGCAATAATTAAACAACCGACGTCTTATGATATAATGTTTGATATTTGATTAGGACAAACCTCATATATACTGCAACCACAGTAGCCCCAATTTCTTCCATGCCTGCAAATTGTGTAATATCTTCATGCAAGACGAAGGTACTTCGATCTGCACCAAACACCTCCTTCTCAATGTTGAAGGTCATGATCTTCCCCTGTGGCTTTAGTGTAGTTTCCACATAACCACAAAGGGATTGTAAGGAAGATGGCACCTCCACATTTGAATAATCGAGTACTTCATCACCCTGTTTAAAGAAATAAAGCAAAATAAATTGTTGTGGTAATTCATTAAAAACGACGGCTTAAATTAAACAACGTCGTCTGATTATAATTTAAACGACGGTAATTAAATACCGTCGTTTTAGATTATTTATTACGTCGTAGAAAATAAATTCCGACGTCTAATGTTAAAACAAACGACGGTTTAAAGAAAAATATTGACGTCTGAAATGTGAAAAACAAATTAAAAAGGCAAAGTTATGAGAATATACCTCCTCGTCATGCTTTTCTTCATCTTGTTTTTCTTCTTTCTTCTCTTCAACATTTGTGTCTTCCTCTTTGCCTTCATCTTTATTCTCTTTTTCTTCTTCCTTCTTCCCTTCATCAATTGTTTCTCCCATCTTCTGTTCATCTTTATTTTCTTCTCTCTTCTCTTCATCTTGATTATCTAAAGCCCCAGATTTCTGTTTTAAATAATAAAGAAATATATATATAAGACAGATTGTACAGAGAGTAAAAAAATTAAACCAAAACGTCGTGGTAAGGCATAACATAAGACGGTATGTAAGAATTATGGACGTCTTAAAATTATTAAACGATGGTAAATAATAAACGTCGTGGTAATTTTATATCACGTCGTTGAGGACAAAAAACCGTCGTCTAAAAGCCACAAAGTACGACGTCTAATGGCGTGTAAAACAAGTAAACTAAATACGACGTGGTATTTAAATAAACACGACGGGTTATTTATAAAATCGTCGTGGTATGGTTTTAAAACGACGGGTTTATTCATAATAACGACGTCTAATGTTAAAAAAAAACAGGGAATTCAAAGTTCAGTTATGTTACCGTTTGTTCTTGCTGTTCCCCATTTCTGGCAGTATCATCCTCTAAATGTAGGGATCTCACGTCAGCCCCAGAACAGCTTGCTTTATCAGACATTGGATTCATGGGACTTGTTTTCGGTTTAAGCATGCTTGGATCAAAATTGGGGATGAGGTGGGAAAGCTGACTTAGTAAATGTTCCCTCTCAGCCTCTACTAATTGTTTGGTTCTAGCTTCCATCTTCTTAGTCTCTTCTTGAAGGACAATTCTTACACTTTCCTTCAATTGATCAGCAAACTTCACCCTTTGTGGTCTAGGTAAATTGAAGAATTGCCTAGGGGAAATCCCAGCACCTACCCCTCTTACTCTCCCTGGATGCTCGGGACCCAAAGCCATGGTCAACACATCATTACTGCCAGTTATACTCAGACTGCCTTCAGCCACTTGTTTTTGCAAGTCATCCTAAAACAAAGACAAAAAAAAAGTCAGCACAAGAAAATACACGACGGTTATTTATAAACAAACGACGCATTATATAATTTCACACGACGGACCAATATAGAAATCGACGTTATAATATCTTTATAACGACGTTAATTAAAACCGACGTGGTTAGTTTCTTAAAACGACGCAATAAATAAACCACCGACGTCTTATGCTGTAATTACAGAAAACAGAGTTGTGATTTCAGATTTAGATATTTCACGACGTTTTTGAAAACATTTCGACGTAGTAATAACATTAACACGACGGAAAACATTAACCACCGACGTCTTATGCTATAATTACAGAAAACAGAGTTGTGATTCCAGATTTATATCTTTCACGACGTTTTTAAAATATTTCGACGTAGTAAAATCATTCACACGACGGAAAAAATATAATATAAGACGTAGTAAGAATTCTACACAGTAATATAAAAATTTAAAACAGAGTGTGTAGGCTTACAATTAATTTTGCTTTCTCTGCCACCTTTGGATCCGGGATGTTACCAAGTTTGTCCTGTCTAGCTTTCTTCCATAAGGTAGATCGATCAATTTCTACCCCAGGCATGGTTTCCTCCAATTGATCCTCCAAACCAGCATATCCTTTTCGAGACAATCGATGATTGTACTCAAGTTTCTCCCTAATCTGTGCATGTTGAGAATGCACAGACTCAAAGTCTTTGGATAACCTTGAAGCTACAAAGGCATCCCATTCTGCTTTCTCTATGAATTTATATACTGCAGGGGGTTGGCTTAATTTCTCCCTCTCATTGATGTATGGAAGGATATAATGCCTCGTCAGTGTAGACTTGAAATCCTTCCATTTCTTGGCAGCAGAAGATAACACCGAGGTCTTGCCCCCTTGACCTACCACAAAAGCCATGTCAACGGCTTCCCAAATCTGCTCCTTTATATCATTGGGGATGTCAGCCCATTTCTTGTCCACAAGTGGGACTCTGGAGCGTGCCAACACACCAATGTAGGACTGCATCTCAGTATGTGCAGGGCCACATCCTTTCCCCCTTTTATTGTACTCAACAACTGGCTTGATTTTCTGCAATTTTCTCTTCACAACACGAGGCATTGTGCTCATACCTCGACCTGACTTTGAATCCTCAGAAATTGTTGTCGTGCTGCTTGGTTCTTTCTCAGCAGATGAAACAAACTTCATCTTCTTCAAGGGCTTGTCTTGAGGAGTTACCATTCCAAGCTCCTTACCTCCATTTTTTTTGGAGCAAGAGTACTTACTTTGGTCTTGAGAAACCATGGTTACAGAATAAACAAACCTGCAAGTGAAAATATTTCGTGAAAAAAATTAGAACACAAACGACGGTTATTTATAAACTACGACGTATGATAAGATTTTACACGACGTAATAACATAACATCAGACGTAATAAATGATTAAAGAAGAACAATATAAATGTTTAAACAACGACGAAAAAATATTAAATAAGACGTAATAAGATCTTATTACGTCGATATTTACACGACGTCGTGATATTCATATTGACACGGCGTAAATATTAATATAACGTCGTGTTATGTATATTCACACGACGTGAATAATAAGCTACCGTCGTATTTATAAGAAACCAAAAACATTTTTCTTTCTTTGTGAATGTTTGATTGTAGGTTTCATTTCTCTGAAACATGGTTTTTGTTTTTCCTAATTTGATAAAATACAAAGAAAAAAAGCTTTCTCATCTTTTTATAGACGACGGTATCTTATTATAACGTCGTGGTATGAACATTCACACGGCGTCAATAATAAGATACCGTCGTCTATATAAGATACCAAACCCTACTTTCTTTGTCTCTGTATTTTATCATATTAGGAAAAACGAAAACCATGGTTCAGAGAAATCAAACCTGCAACTAAACAAGCAAATAAAAAATTGAATGTCATTTTAAAAACAACTTAGATCAATTTTAAGACGACGCTAGGACGACTGACGAACCGTCGTGGTCTACGTATTTAACCACGTAAATAAAAAGCTACCGTCGTCTTATTTAGTTGAGTTAGTTATGTTCAAAGTTCAATCTTTCCCTCTCTGTCTGTGTATTTTATCAAACTTGGAAACAAAAAAATGATTTTCGCCAGAAAAAAGGTAAAAAGATTTTCAAAACAAAAACAGTATGAGCATGCAATATAGCAACAAAAATAGTGAGAAATGAAAGCTTACCTTTTGCGTGCAATGAAAGCTTTCTCTCGGATTTTGGTGTTTAAGTTCAGAGGCGACGATGAAGACAAGAGGAAGACGATGAGATACTTTGACAGTGCTCTGACAAGGAAAAAAGACGAAAAGTTTTCTCTGGGAGATTGAAATGTTTTCTCGGGTTTGGAAACAGTGCATGTGTAAGTCAGGTAGACGAAAAGTTGTATATGTATACAAACCGTTTCATAGTAATAAGACGGCGGTTTACATAGAACGACGACGTATTAATAGACAAACTACGACGCTAATTTGAACTTATGACGTGGTACATAAATACGACCGTAGTGTTGTAGGTACCGCCGTAGTAAACTCCTAAATAAAAGTCGATAACTCAATATCTCGCGTCATGGTAGAAATATTTAACACGACGGTTGTTTTAAAGTTACGACGTTTATTTTTATAATATACGTCGTTTTATTGTAATATACCGACGTGGATAACACTAAACTAAAACGACGTATTATTTTTCCGACGACGTGGATTCGTTTTTAAACGTCGTTATGTGTAATATAACCGACGTGGATTTTATTTTTTTTATTATAAATATAATTCTTTTCCCCTTTTTCTTATAGTGTATTTTTCAAAAACAGTGCCTTATAGATATAGTTTTTTTTCCCGAGGAAATTAATGTTCTAGAATTTGTAAAGTTTCTTTTCTAGGTGACTGATTTAAATCAAATAAAAATATAAAACAACGACTGTTTTTGTTATACCGTCGTCGTTTCTTGTCGTTTTAAGTAAGAATAAAACGACGTAATATATTTGTTACCGACGAGAATTGTTTTTTTTAAACGTCGTTATGTGTAATATAACCGACGTGGATTTGGTTTTTTAATTATAAATAGGGTTTTTTTCCACGGGTTCTTTCAGTTTTAGTATTCGATTAGGGTTTCAACTTCTTCTTGCCCCTTTCTCTGTCTCACCTCATCTCTTGGGAAGTTTTAGGAGTCAATTGTTTGGATGTGAATGTGTGTGTGCGTTTGTGTAGATACACAAACGCACATACATCATTCACTTCCAAAAAATTGTCTCTCTGATTGCAAATCTGTGGCTGCCGTCATGAAATTTTAGGAGGCAATTGTTTGGATGTGAATGTGTGTGTGCGTTTGTGTAGATACACAAACACACACACATCATTCACTTCCAAAAAATTGTCTCTCTGATTGCAAATCTGTGGCTGCCGTCGTGAAATTTTAGGAGGCAATTGTTTGGATGTTGATGTGTGCGTGCGTTTGTGTAGATACACAAACGCACACATATCATCAACTTCCAAAAAATTGTCTCTCTGATTGCAAATCTGAGGCTGCCGTCGTCAAATTTCAGAGGCAATTTTTTGGATGTTAATGTGTATGTGCGTTTGTGTATCTCAAAGACACAAATACACATACATCATTAACCTCTAAAATATTGTCTTTCTGGTAAGATTATAATGAGCAACAGATCTGGAGTTCCATCTTGTAAGATTTCCTAACCCTTGTGATCTCAGAATAATCTGATTATGTCGGCGGTTTTCTATATAAACCGTCGTGGTTATTTCAATTCTTGTCGTTAGGTAGATCTACCGACGTAGGATAACAAAATCGAAGAAATAAATTTTTTAAAAAAAATTCTTATTCAGACGACGGTTTAAATATAATTTATGACGTATAAAGTGGACAAATACGACGTTAAATTCTATAATACGTCGTTATATGAAAACCCCAACTTGGTAAGATTGAAAGATGTCGTCGTAGAAATACGAGAAAGACGTCGTTATATTTACCTTTGCCGTAGTTGTACATTAATTTAATACGGCGGTATTTTGTATTTTACCGCCGTGGATTTATTTGTAATTTTACGTCGCCTTATACGAAAACTTGGTCGTGTTAATTTCTGGGTAAAAACGACGGCTTTTTTTGAAACCGTCGTCTTTACTTTCTACGTCGGTCGGTTCATAACTTCCGCCGTTATTTGTTGGCTATGATTTTACCTCATGAAAATCCTATTTCAATAAGACGTCGGTTTTTAAATTAAGTACGTCGTGTTTTTGGAACAGCCATTTGAAACTCCATTTTTTAGTTGTCTAATGTGTTATTACACGGCGGTTTTATAAAACCGTCGTCTTTTAAAAAACAACGACGGTTTTCACGTAGACCGTCGTGTTTTTGTGGTCGTCTTTTTCACTTTTTGTAGTAGTGCATCTTGATCACAAGTGATGCCCTTCCAACGACAGCAATCAATGGATGTCCAATTTAAAGGAGGAGAAGAGAGAGTGGAGGCAAAGGACAAGAGGGAGCTGCGTTCAATTTGTTTGCAGGCATGAATATTTGTGGATATAATGTAAGGGAATAAGAGGAAGAGAAGGAAGGCGTGAGCCATTAGGGTATAAGCTTGCACTAGCATGTTGCTTTGTGTATGTGCCGTTGCTCACATGTATATTTATATATATATATATATATATATATATATATATATATAAGAGCAAACATGCTTGAAAAGGATGCAAACATCACTACTAATTGAGAAGTCGGCAAACAACAACCACACAATGCAAATTATTGATATTGAAACCCCTTTATACGTCGAAGATATATTTTCCATTAATGAAACCAAAGAGACGACCCCTTTTTTGGGCCACCAGGAGTGGACTTGACCGACTTAACTTGAGGGCTTCACGAAGTAGTCAAAGTTGTTGCCGTGATATATGGTGATAATTTTTCATGGAAATTTTTGGAAGATATATGGTGTTATTTTTCTTGGCAGACAGACATGGCATGTGGCCTTAGAGTGATGGGCACGTCTGCCACTAACCTTGCTTGTAAATAATCGCTCATGATTTGTATCAATTGCCTTTTGGGTTTGTTTGGGATGTGAAATTGGGTGAGTTGGTGATGATCACTTGTTCTTGTCTTTAAGTTACTAAAGCAAGCAGAAGCACTGAGACTGAGAGAGACAATAATTTATTTGTGTAATTGCTTTGTGGGTTTTGTTTGTATTGTTGAATGGGATGAATGAACTAATGATGAAGTGAATTGGGTTGTATTCACCATTGTTCCTATATTTAAGTTACTAAACCAAGCACAAGCACAAGCAATGAAACCAAATAGACGACTCTTTTGGCTCGATTTGGTTCACATAACAGATTTGAGGGGAAATCATTTTCCATGTCATTTTTCAAGAGATGCATGGAAAATGGACGATTCATTTTCCACGTTGGGTAATGTTCGCACACGGGGGAATTCGAACCCTCTCCTTCCCCATCCTCTTGCCCGACCTTATCCAACATGAAGTTATTATTGGAGGCTACAACGTTAATATTTATACTTTCTCTTAAACTTTCTACAGGCTTTTGATAAAAACAAGGGAAAAAAAACTTTCTACAAGCTTATTTTAATCTTCCCTATGATATATTTAATCTGTTTAATGTTATTTATTATATTATTATGGAGGTGTATTATCTATTATCTATCTATATATAAAGCAAAAGCTAAAGAAGGTGTAGTAAATTATTATATATATATATATAAATGGTGTTTTTAATTTTCTTTCATTAATTACTACAAATTTGCTAAAGTCATAGTATTTGTCAGTTCGCTATATGGTTAATTTAAATCACTCAAACCTACCATGCAATACATTTCCTTCCAATTTTTTGTGATAAAATAGTAGATAATTGACTAAATAAACATCTTCTAAAGTTTTGATAAAAATTTCCAAGTATTTCTCACAATTTCAATGGTTTTTATTCAATTTTTACCAATATCGATATTTACATCAATATATCTATATTTTTGGACCACTGATATTTTTGAAACCCTCGATATTTTAGACCTTGATTTTGATCACTTGTTCTTGTCTTTAAGTTACTAAAACAAGCACAAGCACTGAGACTGAGAGAGAATAATTTCTTTGTATAATTGCTTTGTGGGTTTTGCTTGTATTGTTGAATGGTATCAACCAATGATGAAGTAAATTGAATTTTTGTTTTAAAATGATGTGCCAACTTTTAAATCCCTTAGATTAAATTTTAATGAGGTGACGTTTGAAGAATAAAAGTAAAATAAATCATGGCAGAGAAAATTAGAGCAGAGGATCCGGCTCCGGATGCAAACATCACAAAGTATTCAAAGTTGTTGCCGTGATATATATGATAAACAGAATCCTTGTTGAATTCAAATTGGAATATGTTTTGACTATTTCCTTTTATTTTAAGGCGGCTGATAACTGATACCAGCGCATCTTCCATGTTAATCACTCAAAGTCCAAGTTCAAAGTTGTTTTTTCTTGTTTTTCTTGTTGATGGTGGATGTGGACCCCACCATCTTGTTCTGTCTATTTTGTCAATTTCTCCCACTTTCTATTTTGCTTGTTTTTTCTTTTGTTGCCCACCGCTCACTTTTGATCCCTCTGTTCCATCTTCTTGTGCGTTTATCCCTCTCTTGGGCTGCGTACTGCTCACTCTTTATAGTCTGTTTCAATTATAAACTCATGAATTTTAGTAAAAGTAAAATGAAATTCTTTTAAGTCCTTGGGTTATAACAAATCCCTATTTTTATTCTTTTTGGTGCAAGAATGATAATTTTCTATCTTGTAGTGTAGTACGGTAGTATGACCACATAGTACTTAAAATGGAAAAATATCAACTTAGTCCATTTATATTATAACACTTATATGATCTATATTCCGTACAAGAGTGGAACTAAAATTTTTCCAAAGGGTGCACTAATATTTTGTTAAACGATAAAACAAAATTAAGTCAACCCAAGAACAACTAAATTTTAATTTTTTTGAACTTGAACGATTCAATTAACATGATATAAACTCGAAAACTAGGACTTTTCTTAACTACCCAGCCATAAAAGTGAAGAATTTGCACATATGGGAGTTGGCTGGGGTGGGCTAAATGTCAAAATCTTGAAATTACTTGCTATAAAAAGTATTTTTGACCAAGGTTGCACTGGGCTATAGTCGAGGGTAGCCTATATCTAGTTCCACCATTACCACGTGACCGGACTCCAACACTGTTGTATAATTTCTCGTCAATTACAGAGAAGGTGCCTAATTTAAAGCACAAACTTCTGTTAAAATATATAGTTGCATAGGAAATGCTTGAAGCATTTGTTTGCATTATCAAATTGTCCATCTCTAGGTAACAAAGGGCCATAATTAATTAAACGTAGAACTGTTGGATTTGTTTAATTCATGACAGTTCACCAAGGAATTTCATAATGTTTCTCAAAATATGATGAGGGAGGGAATTACTTTTCCCTCATTGAAGGACATTCCCAAAAGTTCAATATTCTTTTGCTCTTATGTTTTATGTCACTGACGATATCAAAATACAATTAATATAAATGAGGCAGTTTGTAGAGGACAAGCATAAATCTTTTTCATGTATAAATCCTATCCTAGGATTCTGATGTGATTACTTTTTTTAATCCTATTCATCTCTGCTCACCCCACTTGGTCAATACCGGACATTAAGAAATTTATATCATTCGCCTTCAAGCACAAGAAATATCTTATTTCCCATGATAATCCAACTTGTACCTCGTTGGTCGGAAAGCACCAAAGATTTTCCCTAGTTACCTTCACAGTCAGCAGACTCTGGAATGGATAAGTGAAAGAGAATAGTAAGAGAATCATCAACTGAAGGAGCTGCCGTGGGTGAGGCTGAGACACTCGAGGTAGCGCAGGCGACTGGGCAGAAGAAAAACTAGCCAGCTGCAGCGACAACAGCTGCACTGCTCCAGCCATTCTTTTTCTTCACATGCGCCAGTTTTCGTTGCTTTTGGCATTCAAGGAACCACTTCGGAAACCCATTCTCGTGAAAAACATGTGGCCTCTATATGACGGTTACCATTACAGTAAGTGCAATATATGTTTTCTTTTTCCTCAAGGGTTGGACAGGGAAAAGAAAAACTAGCAGTAAGGGGTTTTGAAACCATTACAACAAAGGATTCAGTCTTTCCATCCTTCTTGAGCATCGTCTCCCGACTTTGGGCCTCTTTACAAATAAAAGCAAACGACTCCTCAAATTTTGGCAATGGACTTAACCTCAATAAATCTCCTCTAATTTTATCAAATTCATCATCTAGACTTGCAAGAAAATCATAAATATGGTCTTCCTGCATCTCAACATGAATCTTCAAATCATGAGGACACTTCAGTTGATTGGATGACGAAGGTCTAGTTCCAACCAAACGCTCTTGAGCTCAGCAAAGTACGATGCAATATTGCGACCTCCTTGAGTAATACGGGTTGCTTTACACCTTAATTCATAAATCTGCCACTCATCATACGCGTCATAATACATCTAGGCTGAACTGTCCTACACATCTTTAGCTATTGGTAGATCTAAGAAAAATTCTACCAAATCAGGTTCCATGGTTTTTATCAACCATTCTTTAACAATGGAATTCTCAATACACCACGAATCAAAGCTCGAAGCGTCTTCCTCCACTTGAGCCACCTTCCCTGTCAGATAACCTCTTTTTCCCTAGCAACATCTTCGACCAAGTGCTATAGTTCTTTTCATTCAACCATATGGTGAATGGGGCATCAAAAGTATCATTGCGAACTGTAATAATTGGTTGCGCCATGTCAGGAGTTTTGCTGGTTTTTGAAGCACTTGACTTTGCAGTGGTGGTGGGGGTGTCTAGGGTATCTTCGAAAACCATGGAGAGAGTACAAGTTTGGAGGGTAGTTTGCACCAGCTAGGATCGGCGGGTTTTTGCTTTTAGGGTCTTTTGTCGCACTTGGTTTGTGACGACGAGGATGTTGCCGCAATTTTGTGGCTTTTTTATTATTATTATTATTTTTTTTGTGTTTGGTTGCCGTCGGCAGTATAGGCTACTGATGGCTAGGGTTTTTTGTATTTTTGTTTGAGGTATGGGGGTTAGCTAGCTTTGATCCCAACTCAAACTGAACACAGAAGGATTGAATAATTGTGAATGATATTATATTTCTTCAAGAGGAGGAGGATATATATGCAAGTACAAGTTGACTTTTCCTACAAAGAAAAGTAATAAGCTAATTCAAAAGGAATCCTAACCAGGTAATTATTCTAATTAGATAACATGAATTACACTAGGAAATAAGGAATCAAGGGATCCCTAAATTATGGCACATGAATTCATTTCCTGTTGGGGTTGGACCAACAAAGCTCCTGGCTGTGACTTTTGTTTTTGTTTCTTTGTTCCTCGTTTATCTATGTAGCTAAACTATTACATTGTTAGCCCTAAAAAAACTTGTTTGTACCATATTTGGAAAATGAGCCAAAAATGGTTTTATTCTCAAAAAAGATCGATTAAACCCAAGCCCAACCTCTTTCCTTTAGAAACGACAAAAAATTGCTTTTTTTTATTTTGGGCCAGTAGTGGGTAGAAGCTTCTTAAAAGCCCATAGTAACAAAGGACCCCAACTTTGGTCCACACTAAAGTTAAGAAAATTGGAAACCGTTGCACATCGACCCACGTGAGGGTCTGAAGATGGATTGTTACCATTAATGGCGACTTGACTGCCGTCTTTCCCAGGACGAAAAGCAAGTTGATAATAGGTGCTAGAGTCGGAGGAAGCTGATTACTAGCTGGATTTCCAACTATGAAAGGACACAAATCAGAGTGGCATCCTTTGAGACCAATAGTTTTGTTTGAGATTGGTTTTCCTCCCACCTATGGACCGGTTCATAAAGACAGATCAACAGCTGACTTTGGATAGCAGCCAAATATCCTCTTTTAGCCTTCATCATTAGGAATTCTTGCCTATAAATACAGAGGCTCTACAACAGCAAAAGGAGACTCTCTCTCTAAAAACTAGACGCAACGTCTCGAAAACACTTGAAAAAACTTCAAGATCTTTTCAAATAGCCTACTTATTGTTCAGATAACCAGTTGACTACTCATGCGTTTATCTTTTGTTGTTCTTCCATCCTTATGGTATGATTCTTGTTAAAACAATCGGTTTGAATTCCTTTAAACATATTTTATGTTCAAACTGGATAGAGAAATCTCCAGCTTCTTTTATATTGTAACTGGTATTTAAAATTAGATAAATGGAAAAATCTTTGGCTTTCATTTTTATTTGTTATTGTACCAGAATTGGATAGAGGGATCTCCAACATCTGAAACCTCTTTACTTTCTGAAATTTGCTTTAGCTGCCTCATTAAATATCTACCATTTAGTTGCTTTATACACTCTTGTAGATTAACTTATTTTCCCACCTTTGCATATTCAAGCCTATCGTTATTTGGACCCAAGATACGGGTTTAGGCCCCAATAGGGCTTTATTAGTATGAAAGTAAGGTACCCTTCGTATCTATTAAACCAACAATGCACGAGTGAAAGAATATTGAAGTCCTCTTGATTAAGGCATGGAAAATAACTCATCCAAGCCAATACCCCCCTTCGAGCACAATGGCTTGATCAAGAGTCCAGAACAAGCACGAATCCACCAAACAGATATCCTACATCGCATATGCCAGGTCTATTAGGCTGGTCTCATACCCAATAGTGGCACGCCTAAGCAATCCACGATCAGGTCAGGAGAAGCAAATCATTAGGGCCCAACCTGAGCTCGTCCGTTCTTGTCAACCTGATCCAACTTTCAATTTTGTTCAAGAATTGGAAGAATCCTTTCGTGAGCCAGAAATCTAATCGGGGCATTGGTGTTGACCCGACAACCTTCCCACTTTCTAGAGCAGCTCAACCCAGAAGAGACAGAGTGTCGAAAAAAGGGACCAACAAAACTATTATATTGTTTAATTTCATATTTATTTTAGACTAACCTATTAGTGATGTATTGAATCGGGTCAGTGTTTTGCATCTACTTACAGAAGTTCCTATCTTCTCTTAGAAAACAAGGTCATCATCTGCTAAACTTTAGGTCACATCGTTCAGAGATTGAGAAATAACACTTTTCTTTCAGCCCGATTTCTCAGGCTCCATTGTTTTCTGATAGCTCTAAAGTCTACATTATTTTCTGTAAAGCAACCACTTGAATTTACAGAAATCAACTGAAACAAATCTGGGCTTCCCAAATTTCCAATCCCTCTCTTATCTTTGCATATTGTCACCAAATTGCTCCAGAGTTCCTAGAGTACGAAGAATAGAGAAAAATACTCGAAAAATAAAATAAATTTGAACCAAAACATAGCTAATCAGATAGTAAGAAAGAAGAGGGTAAAAAAAAACATAACTAATTACCATGACAACAACAATAAACGAAAATTAAAGACTTTCAACATTTCATTTCATTATTTATATGTAGACAATGCCACCACCACCACCACCGTCAAACTCCAAGCAAAAAATGAGCTAGCTACTTGGGTTGACAAATCTGGTTCAAACATTACATATATTTTTTCATTTGACCAAGCTTTTCTAGGGAATTGGAAGGTGCAGTGTAAATCTTCATCTTGACCACCAATTCTGCTACTTTTAGGGTTCATAAAGGGCTCAAGATAGAGTAGCAGAATTTTTCAGATGTAAGAGACAACTCACTAAGATGTTGATCAACTAATTCATCCACTAAAGCACAACCTTGATGCACTATGAGAATCGACGCGCTGGCCACAATGTTGGGCGATGCCAATGCATCTCCCAAGGGTCCGAGCCAGTCACCCCACTCGGTTAGCCCGGTGAGTGGTGAGGAACCTGTTTGCCCTCTTCCCACGATATAAAGATCATAGTCAGTTCCCATGGCGCTTATCAATTTGAGAGTTTCCTCCCCATTGTTCACCACCTCGTTAATTAATCTTATGGAAGGTTGGTTCCTAGTATTGAACACGAAGCTCTCTATATATTGGTCGTCTAGATGTTTCTCCTTCTCGTTTTCCTCTATCACCTCTAAAATATTCCTGTATTCGTCCTCATCGTGATCATGATCATTATTATTAGGATTGTTGGGAGGGAGATCTGAATGAACTGCCGCATCTTTACTGACGAGGAAACAAACCACAGTTAAGCTGATATTAGGTTGACCGCTGGCCCACCAATGAAGAGCATGGCACAGCGGCAGCCGCCATAGCCATCTTCATTTTTAATGTTAGATGAATTGGTGAGTCCACGATCCACGAAGATTGCCACCGAACAAGAAGCGTTCTCTAGAAGGTTCTTGTTAATGCCTGTAAAAGAGGGGTTTCCGTTGTCCATTCCCCCCTCAATGGTGGATTGCTTGTGGAAAGGAATGATTATAAGGTCTGCACTCTTGTTGTCCGCAAGGTTGCAAATGTCCTCATGCATGGAGGTGTAAGAGGACACAACAGTTAGTGCCTCCACGAACAAGCTGCTCTCTTCACTTTCGGTCTCAAGTTTTTTAAAGGCAGCGAAAATTTGGTCAGAAGGCGAACAGTGCTTTTGATTTTTGGCTATAATTTTACTTGTCTTACGAATATTGCAGCATGTGTCGTGGACTACGAGCATGGCCACTGAGCTCCACCAGATGAACCGCAAAGACGAATATCGGGGATTGTTTGGTGGATTGGAAGCCTCTAAGAGATTGATGATGCTTAAAACATTGCTTGAATGGATGCAAGTAAGGATTCGAAACTCTGAGTTGGGTTTTATCCTTCTTATGCTTCTGTGCGTGTGCTTCTTAGATGGCCCATTCGACTTGTGAATCAAAGCCAAAATGGGTCCAACCGCTGCCGTCATTATCAAAATTGCAAGCATCATTACTGAAAAAGTATTGTGGTCCAAAACCTGCATTTATATATATATATATATATATATATATTCGCAAATTAAAACAATATAAAATCAGGAATTAAACACATGGTTTTAAGATATATATTTCTTAGATGTAATCTATGTGTAGTATTGTTTAGGGGGACACTTGATACCATTGTGTTAAATTTCAGAGAGACGGGCTAGTGGTCCATTATCAGCAACACCGATATTATCCTCAACTTGATTAATTAATCATGGAATATTGTGTGCATGTGTGTGTGGAAGAGGCAGCTGCGCATGCAATAATGAAATAGTTGTACATAATAGTATATACATACATGTAAGTCCCGCCCAGAACTGAGGATTATATAGCCAGCAGGCCTTTGGTGTTCATGACTAGTCCGAAAGCCAAACTGTCCGTCACCGGCATTTTGTTAATGATGGCAGCGACAAAAGTCACAAGAAATTTAGCGAGGAAAGCCAGGGCAACAATTGACATGACAATTTGAAGGCTTGTACTACGAAAGACAACAACGACATGCGTTCTTATCCCAAGAATCAAAAAGAAGAGGGGCAACAAGATTTTTGACACAAAATCCTCAACCTTTTCGGTGATTGCAGTTTTGAGCTCTCCCTTAGGCAAAATGGCTCCCAACATGAAGGCCCCAAGAATGGAGTGTGACCCATACGCATCACTAATGAACCCAAACAGCAGAACCCCGGCCATGATGAAGCATATTTGGTTGTCCATGTCGTACTTTTCGCTGAAAAAGCTCGTGTTGCGAACCATCCACAACAGCGCCGGACGAAGCCCGTATACACAAAATATGATCAATGTGAAGGTGGACAACACTGTAAAGTTTGCCATCGCTGACTGTGGCCACCATGATAACAAGAAGAACCGAAGAAAGGACTCGGGCAACTTTGGCGAAGTTGGTGGTGGTAAGGGTGATGCCCTAGAAGAAAGTGTTAAACGTAATGCATTTGTATCAGTTATTAAAGTAGAGTTGTATCTCTTGAGAAGAGTTATGTTTAAGAAGAGTTGTATCTCTTTAGAAGTCAAGAGTTGTGTCTGCAACTCTTGGAACTAATCCAAGAGTTATGTCTGTTATGAAAAGATCTGAATATTATTATAAATAGCCAATAAGATGGCTTAGTGTTGTAATCAATTTTTAGGAAATCAATAAAGCTTCAGTATTTCTGTTTAAAACTCTCTTCCATATTCTCTCTTATCCATCTTTCTCCAACAAATTTGGTATATCAGAGCTAATCGATCCCTTCGCTGTGTTAATCATGGCATCAAGTTCAAATTCCTCAACCATTGGAAATATTCAAAATTTAATGCCTATTTTCGATGGAGAGAATTATGAATATTGGAGCCTACAAATGAAGACCTTGTTCATCTCTCAAGATCTTTGGGATCTTGTAGAAGATGGTTACGAGGAACTGGAAAAAACTTCGACGGGAAAAGCGACACCGGAATCACAGCAAGCACTTAAAGAAAATAAGAAAAGAGATGCCAAGGCTTTATTCCTAATTCAACAGGGAATAAGCAAAAATCTCTTTCCAAGATTACTTTCTGCTACGACATCAAAAAATGCTTGGGAAATACTCAAAATTGAGTTCCAAGGCTCACAGAAAGTGATCTCCATCAAACTCCAATCCTTGTGGCGAGAGTTTGATAATTTATTAATGAAGGAGAATGAGTCCATTCAGGTTTTCTTCACAAAAGTTTCTGGAATTGTTAACCAAATTAGAAGTTATGGGGATACAATTTTAGACAAGAAAATTGTAGAGAAAACTCTACGTAGTCTACCGCCAAAGTTCGATCATGTTGTTGCAGCAATAGAGGAGTCAAAAGATCTCGCTGCACTTTCGCTCCATGAACTAATTGGTTCATTGGAAGCACATGAAAAAAGGATTAATAGGTCTACAGACCACTCCTTGGAGCAAGCTTTTCAATCCAAGTTGGATTCGAAGGAGAAAGAAGACAAACAAAAAGGAGAATCTCAAAAGTCCCAAAACAGAAAAAGTAAAGGAGAATCTCATTGGCGGAAGAATCACAACAAAGGCAACTATAACAACAACAATCAGCAAGGACGTAGCCATCAAAACAACCAGAATGGTAACCTTGTCCCTGAATGTCGTGTTTGTAAGAAGACTGGGCACAAAAGTGCAGATTGTTGGTATAGGTGTACCCGATGCAGAATACCCAACCATTCTCAAAGAGATTGCAGATATCAGAAAAATAATGAAGCCAATTTCACAGAAAATAATGACTCTCCAGAGCAACTATTTTATACATGTCTCAGCGCTCGTCAAGAACCACAAGATATATGGTACGTGGATAGCGGATGCAGTAACCACATGACAGGAAACAGACAATGTTTTGTCAAATTTGAAGAAAATGTGAATTCACAAGTCAAGCTGGGAGATGGAAAGCTTCACAACGTGAAAGGCAAGGGTATTATCTAGTTCAAACTCGAGAAGGTACACCAAAACTAATCTATGATGTGCTATATGTTCCTAACTTGGCACAAAATTTATTAAGTGTAGGACAACTCCTACAAAAAGGCTTCTCTGTTAAATTTGATGATGATCACTGTGTTATTTCTGATAAAAAGAATAACATTGTAGTGGCTAAGATAAAAATGATGGCAAACAAAGTCTTTCCGTTGATCATGACATCAAAAGAAAACTATGTTTTGAAAGCTGAAAATGTAGAAGAATCACACTTGTGGCATATGAGATACGGACATCTAAATCAAAGAAGTCTACAGCTCTTACATCAGAAAGATATGGTGGTTGGCCTTCCTTCTATTCAGTCTGAGAAAGCAATATGTGAAGGTTGTATTTTTGGAAAATTCCACCGCTTAATATTTTCACAATCAACATGGAAAGCAAGAGCCCCTCTTGAGTTGGTACATGCAGATATATGCGGGCCGACTCGAACACCATCTTTTAATGGCAAGAAATACTTTCTTCTCTTTGTTGATGACTATAGCAGGATGATGTGGGTTTATTTTCTAGAACAAAAGTCAAAAGCATTCTCTTTTTTCAAGCAATTTAAAGCCTATGGAGAGAAACAAAGTGGATACAATCTCAAGACATTGAGAACTGATCGTGGTGGAGAATTCACATCAAATGAATTTTCAGAATTTTGCAAAAGAAATGGAATAAAAAGAGAATTGACGGCAAGCTACACTCCACAACAAAACGGTGTTGCGGAACGAAGAAATCGAACCATTGTGGAAATGGCAAGAAGCATGTTAAAAGCAAAAGGTCTGCCAAATGTGTTTTGGGCTGAAGCAATTCATACTCAGTGTTTATTCTCAACAGGTCACCTACCAAGTCTGTCAAGGATATGACTCCTTTTGAAGCATGGCATGGGTTTAAGCCAAAGGTTGATTTCTTTAAAATCTTTGGTTGCATAGCCTATGCACATGTTCCTTCTCAAAAGAGAGAAAAGTTTGATGAAAAGAGTGAAAAATATATTTTTGTGGGCTATAGTGACAAGTCCAAGGCATACAGATTGATTGATCCAAGAACTAATAAGTTGGTAATTTCTAGAGATGTTATTTTGATGAATTCAAGGTATGGAGATGGGAAAACAGACAAGGTGAAATACAGAGTTTTTTGCTGGAACCAGAAACATCAAATTTAGAAGAATCTCTGCTGCCCCAAAGTCCAATTTCAAAGGCAAGAAGTCCAATTCCAAGTGCAAGAACATCTTATCCTAGTTCACCAGATTCAACTCCTAGACTAAAATGCGTTCATTGGCAGACATATATGAGTCGTGTGATCTTGCTTTGAGTGTTTTGGAGCCTCAAAAATTTGAGGAAGCAGTGAAAGAAAAAATTTGGCACGACGCAATGGAAGAAGAAATTAGAGTTATCAAGAAAAATTCTACGTGGGAGCTTGTTGATCGGCCTAAATCAAAGGACATCATTGGACTTAAATGGATCTACAAGACAAAATACAATGAAGATGGCTCAATACAAAAGCATAAGGCTCGGTTGGTTGCCAAAGGCTACTCTCAACAACCTAGAGTAGATTTTAATGAAACGTTTGCTCCGGTTGTACGAATGGAAACTATACGAACTGTGTTGGCTTTGGCAGCACAATTGAAAACTCAAGTTTTTCAATTGGATGTCAAGTTCGCTTTTTTGAATGGAGAACTTGAAGAAGAAGTTTACGTGGAGCAGCCGCAAGGATATATTGAAAAGGGAAATGAAAACAAAGTTTGTCGACTTCGGAAAGCACTATACGGCTTAAAGCAAGCTCCAAGAGCCTGGAATAGCAAAATTGATCAATATTTCTGTCAAAGTGGATTTGTAAGAAGTCCAAGTGAGCCATCACTCTATCTCAAGAAAGAAGGTACACATGATTTTCTTATTGTGTGTCTTTATGTTGATGACTTGATTTATACAACTACCAAACCAAGGATGGTAGAAGCATTCAAGAAGGACATGATGAAAGAATATGAGATGACTGATTTGGGTTCTATGAAGTATTTTCTAGGAATTCAAGTCCAACAATCGAAAAAAGGGGTTTTTATGTATCAAGAAAAGTATGCAGAAAATCTCTTGAAAAGGTTCAATATGTTGAACAGCAAGCCAATGGATACTCCAATGGCAATTAATTTAAAGCTTTCAAGTAATGATGGAGCACCAAGAGCTGATGCTTCTATGTATAGAAGTATTGTTGGCTCACTTATTTATTTATCTAATACAAGGCCAGACATAGTTCATGCAGTTAGTGTTGTATCTCGATTCATGAATGATCCAAGTAATCATCATTTTGCTGCTGTTAAAAGAATACTAAGATATGTGCAAGGAACCAAAGGATATGGCCTCAAATATACACAAGAGAAAGAAAGCATTTTAGTTGGGTTCACAGACAGTGATTGGGCTGGTGCAATTGATGATAGAAGAAGCACATCTGGGCATGTGTTTTTCTTGGGAAAAAAAGTTATATCATGGTCATCGAAGAAGCAAAGTACAGTGGCATTATCAACAGCCGAAGCGGAATATATTTCAGCCACAAGTGCAGCATGTGAAGCAGTTTGGATTAGAAGAATATTAGCAGATCTTCATCAAAAGCAAAACACTCCAACAAATTTGTACTGTGATAACATGTCCACAATTGCCATGACAAAGAACCCAGTCTTTCATAGCAGGTCAAAGCACATAGAACTTCGTCATCATTTTATCAGAAAATTGGTTGAAGATGGAGAGATTGAATTGCAATTTTGTGGTACTGATGAGCAGATTGCAGATGTTTTTACAAAAGCACTTCCAAGAGAGAAGTTCTACTATTTCAGAGAAAACCTAAATGTCATAGGACAAATGCATTAAGAGGGAGTGTTAAACGTAATGCATTTGTATCAGTTATTAAAGTAGAGTTGTATCTCTTGAGAAGAGTTATGTTTAAGAAGAGTTGTATCTCTTTAGAAGTCAAGAGTTGTGTCTGCAACTCTTGGAACTAATCCAAGAGTTATGTCTGTTATGAAAAGATCTTAATATTATTATAAATAGCCAATAAGATGGCTTAGTGTTGTAATCAATTTTTAGGAAACCAATAAAGCTTCAGTATTTCTGTTTAAAACTCTCTTCCATATTCTCTCTTATCCATCTTTCTCCAACAGAAAGGACCATAAGTGGTAGCCTTTAGTGGGCGGGAGTTGGGTGTTAGGGTTTTGTGCAGAAGATAGCCAAGAGGGAGGGGAACCAGAATTCCAGCAGTGGCAATGCTCCAAACTTTTTTTCTGGCCTACAAAATTAGCTTGAAATCGACCTCTAAGCCCTGGAGGAACATGTAGTAAATCAACCCCAAGGTGGCCATTGTCTCTATGGTCAACGTGCTTTTGACTGGAAATAGGTATTTGCGAGAGAACTGGGTTTTCTGGATATAATATGGACCCAAAATTATGCCACCCTGCAATGTGCGTGCATGCATGCCAATGTATTATTATTTGTCTTTGTCATTAAAATATCAATATTATATGTATAGATGTGATATACTCAATTAAAATTTGTGTCTGACCAGGTAATCATTTGTCTCTTGCAATAAAATTTTGATAATAAAGCATAGAGCACAAAGCACAGAGCATAGAATTACAGCTTACTTACAATAATGTAAGCAACGATGCGAGGTTGGTGCAAACGTGCAAGGAGAAGCTTG
This sequence comes from Prunus armeniaca, assembly GCA_903112645.1. Classification (NCBI taxonomy): domain Eukaryota; kingdom Viridiplantae; phylum Streptophyta; class Magnoliopsida; order Rosales; family Rosaceae; genus Prunus; species Prunus armeniaca. The sequence goes on from CAEKDK010000004.1 coordinate 22,326,177, forward strand.
AGAAGGTGTTATATAAACATAATGAGACCTAGTTGAGTGAAGAAGAGAGGAAGAGTTGAAAGCAAGGCATTCTCAGCCTTCCACACCCCAGTCACGTGTGTTATCGTTTTATTATAACATACCCTCATAACATCTACTTCTACTACCCCGCCATTGCCCCGTAGCGCATCATCCATTATGTATGATACTTGTATTTACAATTCTTTTTTATAAAAGTGTTATTAAAGAATTGGAGGATTCGAACAAAAGACCTCTAGTGCAAAAGTAACTGCTATTACCCACTTGAGCTACAAGCTCTATTTACAAATTAGATAATAGGAATTCTGGGTTTCTGTCAGCCCTCCCTAGCTACCACAGGAGGTCTTTCTTTTGCCTTGGATGACGTCCAAATCGCTAGAAACACCACTCTCATCAAAGACAAAGACAAAGACTATGACAATGAAACTAGAAAAGAAAAGTGATTGTTATCACACAACACAAATTAAAGAGGAATAAATAGAAATTAAAGTTTTGATACTGAGGGATTAATTAGTTAATTAGTTGCGCCTAAACTAGCTGTAACCTCTTCTTAATTTGTTGGTTGTTCGTTCAGTTTGGTTGGCATCCACACATTATTAGACTTTTATTTTTATTTTTGGTGACATCCATATGTGCATTTGTTCACCCGTTTTGTGATCACTCCTGTGGTGGAAGGGCAAAGTTCCCCACTGCCTTGAAAACCAATGACTGGTCAGCAAGTCAGCTTTCTTTGGTGTATGAGCGTGCCACTGCTAGCAATGAAGATTCTAGCAGACTTATTCTAGAATAGATAACTTGCGCCCCAAGTTACTGATTTCCATAAACAAGCAAGTTCTTTTTTTGCCTCAGACTGGTGAGGACTTTAACAATTTATCTCAGTATAAAGAGGTTGTTCTGGCCAGAATGGTTGATGGAATTTAAGCTGTCTTAGGCAGAACTGCGTTTTACAAAACTATAAACATAAATATCCAAGCTAGAAAGATGAAAGGACAGCTGGAACTCCATTTCTGCCTAGATAGGAGGTTCTGATCTGGGCTGGACTGGAAATATCTGGGCTGGATTGGACTGTTAACAACTTTAGCTGCTAAGCTTCAACTGTAGATCGATACCAAACTTCAAGCTTTTGTGAGGCTTCTAAGTGGGCAGAACTGCGGCTTCTTCAGTCTGTAAGGGCAGAAGTGGTTGTTCTCGAGGACTTCAGTGGGCTAGAGACTGCACTGTAAAATTTGTTGAGGTTTTCATGTTTGGGAAAAGCTCAAGCTCTACCTGTCTTGGTTTTTTGCTAAACCAAATTTGTAACTAGAGAAATCTCGTTTTGAATCACTTATTTTCTAAGTCTGAGCCTTGGGAATTCTGATCTAAAGTTGGTTTTCACTTGGAATTCAATTGAGCTTTTGGTTGATTTTGAGTTGTTTATTTGATTGATGACTTGAGTGTTGGATTGATTGTTCTTGCCCTGTTCACTCCTTGTATTTATAAGAGATGTTATTTGGAGTAGGGTAATTCTTTTAAATAATCGGCGTCAATTTTCTTTAAAAAGGATCTTTCATTTTTAATTGTAAAGAAAGGGGGTTTTGATCAATTTCTAGTAGAGAAGCTCTCAATAGTCAGTTCTTAAGATCACTTCCCTATATTTTTCAAACTGTGATGGTTAGTTTGATCTTCCATTTGAACAACTCCCTGTCCTCCTGCTTATCTCCTTTTGAGAACATGGTCTGCTTATCTCTTGGGAGAATCACCATCTTTGGAGAAAAAATATTATTTCCAAATATGTAAAAAGGGATCTGATCTTCTGATGGCAAAGATTCAGAGAAGTCTTCTCCTAGCTGTCTGCTTTTGTTAATCCCAGTTGAAAATATTGACTTTTCTAAGTCAGAAACATCACATGGGTCTGTTCCTGTTTTGGTTTTCTTTCTTTTAATAATGGCAAACCCAAATTCGAGTTGAACCATGAACTGATTCCTTTCTTTTCTCTATTTCTCCGAGGCCCAGGTTTTGCGTTCTTAGATACCTCCTGAGCTGGGCTTCTTTTAGATGTGGGCCCTTGATTATAATTTGGGTCCTGAACTGCCTGGTTTTGTTTTTGTCTCATCCTTCTGGGCCTCCAATGCTGGGCTGAGTGTGTGTTTTGGCCCAATTTCAGGGAATGCAGGTGGCTGTCCAAAAATTGTCATGAGCTTTTGTTTTCCTTGGGCTCTGTGTCAAATTAGGCCCAAACAATGCCCCCTAAGTCTGAATCGTTTTTGAATGGTTTCAGACTTAATGACTTGGGCCATTAATTTGTGCATGCCAGTTTCTTTTCGTTAACCCACATTTGCCACGTCTTCCTACTGAGCTATAGTTCTTGGGAAACTGGGTAGTTATTAGCTCATTACTAGCTAGTCATCATCAAGTGTCGTATCATCTTCTCCTTCCCTGGTTTTCAAACTTTTAAAAGAAATCAAACTCAAAGCTTCTGTTCATTTCGAAAACCTAGCTTCAGACCTTGATTTTCTTAGTGTTTCAGAATTTCCACTCTTTTTTTTTAGTCAACTCTGCCTTTCTTACCACCTCCTTTGTTCCTAGCTCAAAACTTCTTAACATGTCTTCTCCGAAGACTCGTGCCCAGGGTTCGTCCTCCTCAGTTCCTCCTGATTACATCACTGGGGCTGGGGTTGACAACCATACCATAGAGGTCAGAAGCAAGCTCCATCCTTTTGCCCAAAAGAACTTGGATGAGAATGTCCTTCACCTATTCAAGAATACTATGGTTTTGGGTCCACACTGGTTTGGCCCAGTTCCGACTGAGATGGCAAAATTGATGAAGAAGGATGCTGAAGCTCCTTTGTGTTTTGAGAGCACTTCTGCCTTGGCCTCTCATTCTTGGGTCAGCAAGAATATGAGCCGTTCGTTCCCATCCAGTGAAGTGAGAAACAGTTCAATGAAATGGGTAGACTAGATTGACAGACTCCTTCCAAGATATGGAGCTCACTGGAAGAGGGCTGAAATATATGATGCCATACTTCTGTCCAAGCATTCCATCAATAGAGATGAGAACCTCCTGGCTGCTGCTTTATGTTTCTGCAATTCTGCTAGTAACACATTTGACTTCCGTGTGGGCCCCATGGCTCCAACTCTGCTGGATATGGCGTAAATCTTTGGGTTCAAGCCCCATGGAAGACCTGTGGATGCAGTAGGAGATTACCAGGAGAAACTAGCCAAGCCTTTCACTATCTCTCCAGCTCTTATCAACTAGAACTGCTCCTTCTCCAACTACCTGAGGAAGTTCAGTGCTGAGAAGGACAAGGACCAGCAACACATGCTATTCCTTCTGTACTGGCTGAATAGGTTCATTCTCCCCAATCGGTCTTCAGCAGTTCTGCTTGAATACAAACATTTGGTAGAAGCATTGCACAACCATACGGATGTAAGGGCTTGGCCCTACAGTTCTGGCCCATCTTTTCAAGAATCTGCACACTGCTACTTTGGAGAATCCTCTGAGCTTGTCTGCTCCCGGCGCATTCTGGATGATCCAGATTTGGCTGCAGGTTTATTTCACAGAATTGAGGTTTCCGGACATCATTCTGCTTGAAGATCAGGTCATGGCAGCTCCCTTGATGTCAGTAGAGGTGCCAAAGCAATCGATCAAGGAGTATCTGATGTTTTTCAGGCACTGTACTAAGAGGTCTGCAGCTCAGTGGCAGGTGGTGATTAGAAGATCATATGCCTGGTTCTAGGCTGGATACAGACTATTTAAGAAGGAGCCAGAAGAGGAGGCAGCCAGAACAGACTTTAGGAAGAAATTCCTAAGTGTCACTTTGCCGAGAGATCTGCCTCATGGAGGAGGAAAGCCTCCAAATTATCATTTGGGGGCAGAAGTCTACCATCCCAACTTCGGTGCAAGGCAACTTGGCTGCCCTCAGTTCATTCCACTTAAATCTTAAAGAAGTTGCAATCGGGGCACTTCTTGGAGAGATGCAGATGACCTGGAGGTGCACAAGGATGCTAGATGTGCAGTGAACAAGATAAACAATAGTGCAGATGCCTTCTATCCCTCATGGGAACCGAATTCCTGTAGTTCTGCCGAGTTCGATGCCTAGTGGAAGGTTAGGTTCCATGATCTACCTGCTTCAAGCACTGCACTTGAGGTGCTTTTTAAGGGCTGGGATGGATGGACTGTCCACACAGGAGAGGAGACTCACAAATTTATGGTGCAGACCATCAAGGACATCAATGCTCAAGTTATAGAAGGTAGTGTCTTACTTCTGTCTGTTCTGTCTATCCTTTTTGTAGTGATGATGTTTTAATACTTTGTTTTGTCTGCAACAGATCCCTCCTTGACACAGAACATTGGTGGACAGTCTGTCCAGGCCAGAGAAGTAATTGGTAATTTTTCTATGCTTCTGTTCCTTCTGCTTTTTGTCTTTCTCTTGATTGACCTTCTAACATGTTTGCTTCCTGTGCAGTCACTTCTGTTATTGCAACTGGAGATCTGGAGCTGCCTTCTGGAGAAGGAGAAGAAGAAGAAGAAGAAGATCGGGCAGAACAGACGGCTGTTGAGGCCACTCCTTCTTCTGCCAGAAGAAAAAGAAAGGAAACTGCTCAGCCTGCAGCTTCAGGTGAATTTTGACAGTTCATAATTCTATTATGTCATGTTCTACCTGTTTTAGCTTACGTTCTAATGGCCTATCTTCTGTCTACTGCAGTTGGGAGTCCCTCTCCTCCTCCTACTAAGTCAAAACAACTTAGAAAGAGGACTATAGAGGAATATGTGGCCGCGGAGGCAACTGCAGCAGTTCCCACCACAACTTCTGGCACAGATGAAGAGCTGAGAGAGGCTTTTGAAGCTGTGGAGCAGGAGAAGGAGTTAGAGGCTCTAGAAGAGGTTGGAGAAAGACCTCAAGAAGAAACAAAGACAGTAGAAGAAGAAGTGAGTCTCTGATCAACAGATCTGTTTCTATCTTTTATTCTTTCCATTTTCTAACTTTTGTCCGCCTGTCTGTTTGTCTGCAGGAAGAAATTCCTGCTGAAGTGATTGTAGAGAGCATCGCTTTGGCTCAGAAGCAGCAAGAGAAGACAAGGGTAGAGCTAACTAGCTCATAGCTGGCCCAGTTTGAGGATCCAGAGGCAGAACACTCTACTACTGCCCCAGCAGCTGAGGAGCAAGTAGGGCAATCTGCATCCGAGCCTGTGGAGCAGGCAAAAGTACCTGTTTTAGTTCCAGAAGCTGTAGTGGAAATGGCTGCAGCTGCTCCTGAAGTGGTGGTAATTTTCTTCCAATTTTGGTCATATTTTCTGCAATTCTGTTCTACTTCTACTTCTTTAACTATTTTAGTCTTTTTAGGTATAAGTGCCTAGATCTGCTGGTGTTCTGGCAGTGGTGACCAGTCCCTTGAATCCTCCAATCGTTGCTGTAAGTATTGTTGTAATTCTGAGCTCCTTTCTTATGCTTCTGCCTGAGTTTGACTTATGCTCTCTTGTGCAGATGCCTATTCATTCTCTTCCACGTTTGTTCGCTCTAAATTTGAACAGATAAGAGTTTAGGCTAACTTACAAGTGTGTTGATGGTTGAGGATTGGAGTGACCTTCTTCCGTGATGTCCTAAGGTTTGAGCAGGGGCTGGATCCGAACTAAGGAGGGGATACCAGTGTGGTACCTGCCAAAGGAACTCCGATGCCAAAGTTAGTAACTAAGAGCGATTCTATTGACAGTGGAAGCACTTAGTCCAATCAGAAAGTCTTACCACTTGGCTGGGCCAAGGGCCTCTATTTATAGAGAGCATTTGTGATGCTCCTAGCACTTTGTTTCGATGTGGGACTCGTGGGAGTGTCTTCGGAGATCGACACGTGCTCTGACAGGTTCTAGCAGAAGTTCTGAGGTAATCTGACATAATTGGATTGACGTGATGGTTGGTCGCTCGGCAGACCATGCTGAAGGTTAGTGAAGGGACTGATGGTGCGTAATCGACCCCCTGAATCGGTACAGCGTGCCGAAAGAACATTCGATATGGCCCGGTTGAGCTGGTCTCGGCTTTGAGGGTGTTCCACGTGTCACGACGTGAGTAGGCGGTCAGACATGGTACAAACAGTAGTCCCTCAAGTTTCCGATCGAGGAGGAACTTCTTGGTTGGGGACTTGCTTGTCCCTGATCTCCGGCATTCTGACCCGGGAACGAGAGTCTGTCGTTTGTAAGTCGGTGATGATCATGTAGTTCCCCAAGTCCCCAAGCCAAGAGGTTGGTTTGAAGATTGGAAGGGAACGGCAGGAAGAGGTTGGTTTGCTGAAGGTGGTTGAACGGTATGGAAAGCATGAGTCAGGAGGGGAAAAAAAACTCGACCCATGCATGCCTGCCGTTCGGCACGAGAGGTGAGTGAAAACTCGACCATGCGTGCCTGCCGTTCGGCACGAGAGGTGAGTGAAAAACTCGACCCATGCGTGCGTGCTGTTCGGCACAAGAGGTGAGTGAAAACTCGACCCGTGCGTGCCTGCAATTCAGCATGAGAGGTGGGTGAAAACTCAACCATGCGTGCCTGCCGTTCGGCACGAGAGGTGAGTGAAAACTCGACCATGCGTGCCTGCCCTTCGGCGTGAGAGGTGAGTGAAAACTCGACCATGCGTGCCTGCTGTTCGGCGCGAGAGGTGAGTGAAAACTCGACCCATGCGTGCCTGCCGTATGCTGGGAAAGTTGTGCTCTGTCTCAAAAAGGAGAAGAAGGGAGAAGTCGAAATGTTCGAAGTGTAGGCGCAAGTGGGGAGGTGAGGGCGGTTGGGCTCCCCTGTGCATGGGTGACACGTGTCGGCAAGGCTGCGAAGACTTGTGATGTTTCGGTTCCCAATGCTAGGCTCGTCCTATAAATTGAAGGAAGAGGCGGTAAGAGGAGGTACTTGAGGTTCTGAGAGCAAATGGAGCTTGTGAGAGGCGATTTCCAGCGAGTGCATTGCGGCGTTGTAGGAGATTTCCGGCGAGTGTTTGCGAAGGCAGAGCGATTTCCGGCGACTTCCACCACCGTGCAAAACAAGGTATGGTAATGTTTTCCCGCCTAGCATGAATCAAATGCTTGTATATTTGCATGAACACGTAAGAACATAGATGATCGTAGATGAACATTAGCTCTTGGGCTCTAGGATAGGGGTTTGATTCGAGCATGTCGTTTAGTTTTGGTTTGCTTTTGTTTGTAGATGTCAGACACCGAATCAGACTATAGTCGTAGCCCAAGAGCGTTTGATGGAGAATCGGCATTGGCGAGCTCGACCGCAGGGCTTGATAGTGCAGATTTTGAGGAGACCGAGGGAAGAGAAGTCACGGAGGTGTCTACCGATACGGGGAGCACTTCGAGTGTGGAAGTAGTGGGGGCTGACGACGCCCACCCATCGACATTTGATCATCGAATGGGAGAGGCCGAGGCCAATGTGTTGGTTGCTGATCCTAGGGAATCGGTAAAGATGCGGATCCCAGGGCCGTTAGAATCGCTGGGCAATCCGAAGAGAGAGGTGGTCTTCTTCACGGATGTCTTCAAGCACGGGCTTAGGTTGCCGCTGAGACATTCGGTACAGAAGATCCTGGCAGCGATCGGCTACGCCCCTGGGCAGTTTAATCCAAATTTTTGGATTACACTCTTGGGGACGGTCACGACCTTCAACATAGCTGGTGATGGGGAGCATAGCTATGAGCAATTCGCCCATCTATACAGTGTGACGAGGGCGAAGAGCGCCGATCAAGGGGGGTGGGTGCAGTTGAACTATTTGTCGGCGGGGCAGAAGGGGCACTTCGTAGTCGTGGTGTCGACCTCGCAGAAGACCTGGCGTCGGCGTCGGGTGTTAGTGTCCGGAGCTTGGGAATCGGCGCCAGGAGTGATTGTAGAGAGGCATATCCCCACTTCCTTCCAGACAGTCGGTAGGCCCATGGGGTGCCGTTCGGTAGCAATAGGGCCATATTTTTTTATATTTGTTTTTAATACCGAAGCTAACTGGAGGTTGTATTTTTGTGTTTCAGTGTCCTTGAAACGGCCGATCGCTACGAAGAGGGAGATAAAAGTGATCAAGCGCGTTCGGTCAAGAATAGCTGAGAAGGGTCGTGTGCACAAGGCTCTGCTAGACTACAAGAACCTATTCAAAGCGGGTCTGATCAGTGAGCCAGAGTACCTCCGAAGGAAGGAGGAAGAAGAGGAAGAGAGGCAAAGTAAGTAATGTCGTTCGACCTTTCATTGTTTCATTTTATTGTGACGTATGCCGAATCTACCCTAACTCCCCTTTGTTTTGTGCAGTGGCAAGAGAGTGGGCAATGTCCGAAGCGACGAGGAAGACACTCGAGTCGCGAGGCCGAAGACGAAGCCACCTCGCCAGGCCAAGGGTGCATCGGCACAGGAGGGCACGCCGGGCGATCGGCGGCGGGAGAGAAGGGTGGCGGAGGCCGACCTGATCCGGGAGGCCCATCTCCAGGTGACCGGAAAAAGGGTGATTGAGGGTGCCCTCGATGTGACCCCTCTACCGAAGAGGCCAAGGGGGCCGAATGAGGAAGCAGCCATCCTCGTGTCAGACGAGGAGGATGCCGAAGCGGAGCCGGTGAACATCACCTGCCCTCGAAAGGTGGTACCGTTCGTGAACTGCTTCATCGACGGTGCTTAGATGGAGCTCCCAGAGCTGGAGTAGCTGCCAAAGAAGTCGGTGCGCGAACAGGCTGGACGTGCCTTCCACCTCCAAGCTACCGTAAGTGTGCTTACCTTAGTTTTGTCCAAGGGTTGAGGTGATGGGAAAGTGCTAACGTTTGTGTTGTTTTGCAGGCTAACATGGAGATGTGGCTTAGCATGAAGCGGGCTATCAATGCAGCCGAGCACGTCCAGAAGAAGTATGAGGAGGGCTGAACCAAAATTGCCGAGGCTGGGAAGCTATTCCAGGATGCGGATCGGCATGCGGAGGAGAACGCTTCCAAGATAACCGAGCTATCCTCCAGGCTGGCGAAGGTCGAAAGGGCGGCAATGGATGCCGAAGAGGCGAGGGCGAAGGCAGAAGAGGCAAAGGAGGCCGAGCGTCGGTCTCGGGCAACGGAGTTGGAGACGGCCAAGAAACAGGCCATAGCTGAGTACCGAAACTCGCCGGAGTTCGTGGCATTACTGGACAAGGAGGTGATGGAGCAATGCGAGGATCTCATCTACCGGTTCAAGCGCTTTAATGCTGATAAAAAACTGAACCTGAACTTCGTTCGGGATCCGCCGCCGTTGCCCGAGAGGGTAACCGAGGACATGGTCGAGGCGTACCTCGAGGCGTACCTCGAGGAGGATGCCGAGGTCGATTCCTTGAGTGGCTCAGAATCGGACGGTCAGGAGGAAGAATCGACTTCCCCTGCCGAGCAGTTGAGTGCCCGAGACGATGAGGGGCCAGCACCCCCCGCTTCTGCTACCGAGGTCGATCCTCCAACTCCTTGACTGCTGCCCTACTTGTCTCTTTTTTTGTTCTAATATATAAAATTAGTGTTCGGATATTGAGGCCGTTCAACCAATTTTGTAAAGACAATTGCCCAGCTTGAGGCTTTAGTCATATCCAAGTCTAATTTGAATCAGCTTCGGTGTTTGTCCTTGTTGCTGAATATAAGCATGTATGCCGAATTGTGTAAAAATAGGAAAACGATAATGTTGTTGAAAGAAAAATTGTACAAAAGTGTAGTGGTCGAAGGTCCAATCACGATAATGTTGTTTGACATTCCAAGGGTGGCTGAGGGTTTGACCGTCGAAGCCACGTAATCGGTAGGTGCTGGGTCGACAGATGCTGACAATTTCATAGGGTCCTTCCCATGAGGGGCCGAGAGTGCCTTCAGTAGGATTTCTTGTTGCTAGAGACACTTTACGCAAAACCCAGTCGCCTATCTTGAACAATCGGTGTTTTACGCACGAGTCGTAATACCGAGCCGTTCGTTGTTTGTAGGTAGCGTTCCGGAGCTGTGCTTGCAATCGGTGTTCGTCAATGAGATCTAGATTGAGGGTGAGCTGCTGTTCATTCTGTTGAGGGTCGTAAGATGCCGTTCTGCATGTGGGCGCATGTACTTATACCGGTACGACAGCTTCGGTACCGAAGGCTAGGGAGAACGGTGTCTCACCAGTTGACCTTCGGTAGGAGGTATTGATGGCCCATAGTGCTTCTGGTAGTATGGCAGGCCAATTGCCCTTGGCGGCTCCCAGCTTCTTCAATGTTTTCTTGATGATCTTGTTGATGGCTTCTACTTGCCCATTGGAATGTGGATGTGTCGGAGATGCAAAGAAGATGCTGATGTTGAATCGGGAGCAGAGATGCCGAAACCGTGAGGAGTCGAATTGCTTACCGCTGTCCGTTACGATGGCGTTTGGTAGGCCGAATCGGCATAGGATGTTTTTCCATACAAAGTGTTCGATCTTAGCTGTCGTTATTGTTGTGAGGGCTTCGGCCTCAGTCCATTTGGTGAAGTAATCGACGGCTACGACTGCGAATTTAAGCTAACCCATGCCTTGCGGCATTGGGCAGATGAGATCGAGTCCCCAATGGGTGAATGGCCATGGGCTAGTCATCGGACTGAGTGGTTCAGCAGGGACTTTCGATACAGATCCGAAACGTTGGCACGGATCGCACCTTTGCACAATCTGGGTAGCGTCAGCGTGGAGAGTTGGCCAATAATAGCCTTGCCGAACGACCTTGAAGGCCAAGGATCGGGATCCTGAGTGGTTACCACACGCGCCTTCGTGTATCTCACACAAGATGTAGTCTCCTTGTTGTGGTGTAACACATCTCAGCAACAGCAGGGAGTAGCTGCGCCGATAGAGGATGCCTTGCAACAGAAGGTAGCGAGCCGATCGTCGTCGTACTGCCTTTGCTTCGGCTTTGTCAGTTGGTAGGGTGCCGTCGGTGAGGTGGGCGTGGATCGGGTCCATCCAACTAGGGTCCTGACGGACGGTGTTGACATCGGCTTCGGCCGTGCTCCGCCGAGCGAGAACTTCTTTGGGGACGTGGTGTCCGACACGGTCGTCGATTGCTGAAGCGAGCCTAGAGAGAGCATCGGCGTGGCTGTTCTCAGATCTGGGGACCTGGTAGATGTAGTAGCTTTTGAACTGTTTGAGCAATCGGCAAGTTTGCGCGAGATAGGCAGTCATTGATTCTTCTTTTGCTGCGAATTCGATGATTACCTGGTTGACGACGAGTTGCGAGTCGCTACATATCATCAATCGTTTGGCACCCGAGCTTTGGGCAAGCCGAAGGCCTGCTAGGAGCGCCTCGTACTCGGCCTCGTTGTTGGAAGCACGAAATTGGAAGCGGATAGCATATTCGATTGTGGTGTCATCCAGAGTCTTGAGGACTAGGCATACGCCGCTGCCCTGCCGATTGGATGAGCCGTCCACGTATAATGTCCAGTGAGGGCTGTTTTGATCGAACGTATTGTCGGCCGAAGGTGAATCTACAAAAGCCGAAGGTGGTGCCGTGACAGGGTCGATTGGTTGACCATGGTTGGTTGGAAATGTGAATTCTGAGATGAAATCGGCCACGGCCTGTCCTTTTCTGGAAGGCCGAGGGTGATACCTAATGTCGAACTCGCCAAGCTCGATGGCCCATTTGATCAGTCGTCCTGATGTCTCTGGCTTCTGCAAGACTTGCCGTAGGGGTTGATTGGTTAATACGTCGATGCTCTGTGTCCTGTAATGCATGGCTCATATAAAAGATGGGGAGCTCAATGTCGTTCGGTCGACGGATGAACACGGAACTCAGGGCCGACGCCGAGACCAAGAGATAGATGATGAGGTCTTCTCCGGGAAGAGGGGTGGATAGCAGAGGAGCTCTGCTCATGTAGGCTTTCAGATCTTCGAATGCTCGGTCGCATTCAGAAGTCCAATCGACCTGCCGTTTGCTCCCTTTGAGAGCTTTGAAGAAAGGGGCGCACTGATCAATGGCCTTTGATATGAAACCGGCCAAGGTGGCGACTTGGCCGGTGAGGCTCTGAACCTCCTTCTTCGTCCTCGGCACCCGCATATCGATGAGCGCTCGGATCTTCTCGGGGTTGGCTTCAATCCCCTTTGGCTAATCATGAAGCCTAGGAATTTGCTGGAAGAGACGCCGAAGGCGCATTTGCTCGGGTTCAGGCACATGTTATATTTTTTCAGCTTGCCGAACATGAGTGAGAGGTTTCGAAGATGATCGCCGGCGGTCCGACTTTTGACTAGCATATCGTCTACGTAGACTTCCATTGAAGTGCCAATGAGTTCGGCAAAGATTTTGTTGACCAGTCGCTGGTATGTAGCTCCAGCATTCTTTAGGCCGAACGGCATGACGTTGTAGCAATAAAACCCTCTGTCGGTAATGAATGCTGTATGCTCACGATCCGTAGGATGCATGAAAATCTGGTTGTAGCCGGAGTAGGCGTCCTGAGGAGCTCATGGCCAGCCGTGGCGTCCACCAGTTGGTCAATTCTTGGTAGTGGAAAACTATCCTTCGAACATGCTTTATTCAGATTGGTGTAATCCTGGCACATTCGCCAGGCGCCGCCGGATTTCTTCACCAAGACTGAGTTGGCGAGCCAAATGGGGTAGGTGACTTCGCGGATGAAGCCGATTGATTGAAGCTTGTCTACTTCGGTCTTCATGGCCTCGTATCGTTCGGTGTCATAGGATCGTCTCTTCTGTCGGACCGGCTTGAAAGAAAGGGAGATGCTGAGCTTGTGGCTGATGACGTCTGGGGAGATCCCAGGCATATCGTTGTAAGACCAGGCGAAAACTTCTGAATTGGCCCTTAAAAAGGTAATGAAGTCGGTTATGAGAGACGGGCTGAGGGAAGTGCCGATTCGGACCTGCTGATCCTGTGCGTCAGAGATGGAGATCGTTTCGAGCTCTTTAGCAGGTTGAGCTTGCGGCGTGACATTGTCCACCCGGGGGTCATCGGGACGTTCGGTCCCTCCTTTGCCGTTTGGCATGCTTGGGCGGGTAACGGCCAGTGTTTCGGGCGGCCTTTGCCCTGACGTCCGAGTTGCTGATTCCCCCGTGGATGACATGTAGCATATTCGTGCGCTCAATTAGTCCCCCCGAACCTGACCGACTCCTGAGTGTGTTGGGAATTTAAGCAGCAGCATATGTGGTGACAAAATAGCTTTCATTCAGGTGAGGGCGGGCCTGTCGATGATGGCGTTGTATGCGGTCGAACAGTTGACTACCAGGAAGTGAGTGTAGATGAAAGCCCTTCTGGAGCCGGAGCCGACGGCAAGGGGAAGCTGGATGCTCCCAATTGGCTCGACCACATCGCCCGAGAAGCTTAGAAGAGGAGTGATCTCCTTGTTGAGGCTTTGATGGTCAATTCCGAGGCCGTTGAAAGGATCGGCAAAGAGTACGTTGACCGAGCTTCCGGTGTCGATGAGGATTCGGCCTACGTCGAAATCGGCAATGTCTGCTCGAATGATCATGGGATTTTGCTGTTGTGCTCCTCAATGAGGCTGAGGACCTAAGGGTGCCGAACGGCACGTACGTAACTCTTGACGGACCGACGGCTGCAGTCAGCGATCGGTGTACCGCCGCTGATCATGTTGATCTGCTGATTGCCCTAGTGCTCGGGACCCGATTGTGCACTCAGATACTGGTCTAGTTTGCCGTCGCTGATCAGTTTTTCAATGATCCTTCGGAGGGCGATGCAGGACTCAGTATCGTGGTCGTTGTATTGGTGGTATCGGCAGAAGACTCTTGTATTCTTGTCGACTTGACGAGGGAACTTCCGGAGGCTTCGCTTCGGAATCATCTGATTTTCGGCCATGAGGACATGTTCGTAGGTCGAGTTAAGAATGGTGAAGACCTCCAGCGGTCGGTCGCTTTTGGTGCTTTGGAAGTTTCGGCCACCTGACTCCTTATTGCGTTTGCCTCCGTCCTGCCGACCCTGGAACAAGTCCCTTCGCTTATCCCCCGTTGTGCAAGGTGCGGGCACAGTGGGTGCCGTTCGGTAGGGAGTTTGATTAGTGGTCTGGTGGATGCTGAAACTTGTGCTTGCCGTCTGGCCAGGAGATGCCGAAGGCTGACTTGTGCTTGCCGTCTGGCCAGGAGATGCCGAAGGCATTCCTTTAGAGTTGAAGTGTTCGGCCTTGGCGTGAATGGTTGCCTGCTTCATAAGTTCGCCATAGGTGGTCCAATTGCTGCTGTGTACTAGGTAGCGAAATTGGGAGGCTCGGAGACCACTTTTGAAGGCGCCGAAGGCTGCTAGGTCGTCGATTTCTGGGCACCGAGAATACTCGTGGCTGAATCTAACTGCGTACTCCCGAAGGGGCTCACTGTCTCCTTGCCGAATGGTATAGAGGTCGTCGGCAGAGTATAGACAATCGGTCTGTATCATAAAATGATTGCGGAAAATTTGTTTCAACTGGTCGAAAAAGTTTACCGTACCTGGTTCCAGCCAATAAAACCAATTCAGAGCTGCCCCATCCAAGGTAGATGGGAACAACAGGCATTTGCCTTCATCGGTGAGTCCCTTGCAACCCAAGGCCGATTGAAATGTGTGAATGTGGGTGACGAGGTCTTCCACTCCCAAGTAGAATGAGATTCGGAGGGCCTGTACCTCTTTTTCAGGTCGGTAGAATCGGATTCGGCAGGTGAATGGTCCCGATTGTACCTTTCCCCAGGTTGGTGTCCGGATTTGATTCTGCTCTTCCTCAATCCGATTGACTTTTTGAAGGAGGAGGCGGATTGTAGGATCGGTATGAGGGAGGTTGGTCCCGAAGGGTTCTGCCGTTTGGGGGCCGGTTGGGAGGCGACCCTCGTGTCCTTATGCCTCGTGGCCCGCCGTCGGACGTTCTTGCCGCCGATCGTTCCTTCTGGCCAATCCGGATGTCGTCGACTGGCGTGAGAGTGTCGTGCCAAGGGAGGTCAAAATGTAGTCGGATTCGTCTGTCTCCTCTAGGCCGATCACGTCGTACCTCCGTCGAAGGGGAGATTTTGGTCTGAGTACGTCCAGATGCCGATTGTTGAGTTTTGCTTGGATGGGAATTGGTGATGTCTGCCGTTCCCGTCGTCAATCGTTGATTCTGTCGTGGTAGTCGGAGTAGACTCTGTCGAAGTTGGCACGAACAGTCTTCGGGAGGTGGATGGTTCGCCCTGAGCTAGCTGCTTTCCAGCCTTTCGATCGTAAGGCCTTGGTATGCTCTTCAGTGATCGTTCCTGCTGAAGCTGCGTGGTTTGTTCCAAACTGTCCTACAGTTGGGCTGAACGTGATTGTTACTCGTGAAGCTGTTTCTGGGTGTCGTCCAGTATGGAGGAGAGGATATTGTTGTGTTCTTGCATCCTGATCATTTCCCGCTGCAGGGCTTCCATCCTATCTTCCAAGGTGCTTTGCCAACCATGCGTTTCCACTCGGGGTGTGCCGGGTGGCACATCAAGGTTCTCTCGGTCGGCGAGGCCAAGGATGGGACCGTCGGCCGCAAAGGGCAAAGGCGGGTTTATAGTTTAGAAGTAAAAGGGAGATATGGGCTGATTGTCAATCGGTTTCCCACAGACGGCGCCAATCTGTTCGCGCTAAATCTAAACAGATAAGAGTTTAGGCTAACTTACAAGTGTGCTGATGGTTGAGGATTGGAGTGACCTTCTTCCGTGATGTCCGAACTGAGGAGGGGATACCGGTGTGGTACCTGCCGAACGCACTCCGATGCCAAAGTTAGTAACTAAGAGCGATTCTATTGACAGTGGAAGCACTTAGTCCAGTCAGAAAGTCTTACCACTTGGCTGGGCCAAGGGGCTCTATTTATAGAGAGTATTTGTGATGCTCTTAGCACTTAGTTTCGATGTGGGACTCATGGGAGTGTCTTCGGAGATTGACACGTGCTCTAACAGGTTCTGGCAGAAGTTCTGAGGTAATCTGACAGAATTGGATTGACGTGATGGTTGGTCTCTCGGCAGACCATGCCGAAGGTTAGCGATGGGACTGATGGTGCGTAATCGAACCCCTGAATCGGTACAGTGTGCCGAAAGAACATTCGGTATGGCCCGGTTGAGCTGGTCTCGACTTTGAGGGTGTTCCACGTGTCACGACGTGAGTGGGCGGTCAGACATGATACAAACAAGGTTCTTCTAACATGGCCTCCTTTGCTTATCCAAAACTAAGTGCAGCTGGATGCCCAACTGGACAAGCTGGAGAAGCTTAGTTCTACTCCTAGCAAAGCAAAATCTAAGGCAGTGGAGGAAGCTATGGAGAGGCTAAAGATCTGGCAGTCCACTGAGCTGGAGCTGGATGAGGATAGGGAAGCCATTGACTAGCTGATGAAAGACCTGGACCTGCTGCACAGACAGAACATATCTCCCAAGCCCATACTTGAGATGAGCCTTGGCCTGGCAAGAGATGTGCTTAACCTCCACGATCGATATGAGGATCTCAAGCCTACCTTCAAAACCTCTGAGTTCTGCAAGGCTACTCATGAAGCCAACCTGGCTGATTTTGCAAAGCAGAAGGCAGAACTGGACCAGATGGTGTCGGGATACAAGGAGGCCAAGGCCACTGCAGACAAGCTGGAGAAGCAGATTGAAGAGCTTCAAAAGCAACTGGCAGAGTGCAGGGAGGTGCAGAACAAGCTTGGGGCTGGACTGAGCTCCATGACTAAGGCCACCTTCCTTGTGCAGAGCATGGTTGCAGCTTCTAGGCCAGCCCTGGAGATTGCAGAGGCTTCAATTCATTAGGGGGTGATGCTTCAAAAAGAACTTTCCAGCTTGTTATTTATTTATCCTTTCAGTTTTTTTGCTTTATGATGAACAATTTGCCATGGGGAAGGCCCCATGGTTATCTATTTTAAATAAAGTTTATTTTTCTTGCTGCAATTTTCGGGTTTTTAATTTTCTTTTGATGAAATAAACAGAAGTAAAAAGTACAAAAGGAACAAACTGTAAACAACTTTAGAACCAAGATAACTCTAAATAGAAGTGAATCCCACATGGTTGGATAAAACTTCTTTAACCATTTGCCATTGATTGGGGCTGCATGAATTTCTCCATCTCTATCCTGCAACCTGTATGCCCCCATTCCAAGGATCTGATTGATTATGAAAGGGTCTTCCCATGTAGGTGACCATTTTCCATAACCAGCCACATGTGTTCCAAGGGGTAGAACTGCTTTCCAGACTATCTCTCCCTCTTCAAAACTCTTGTTCTTGACTCTTTTGTTATAGGCTTTTGACACAGCTTGCTTTCCTGTCTGGAGTTTATTGAGGGTGTCAATTCTGCTTGCATCCAATCCTTCCAGTTCTAGCAGCATGGCTTGAGAGTAGTTTTCTCCTACCAGATTATGTTGGTGAGCAATTCTGAGGGACTGAACAACTATTTCCATAGGCAGAATTGCATCATGACCATAGGTTAATGCATAGGGTGTCATGCCAGTTGCTTCTCTTTTAGAAGTTCTATATGCCCACAGAGTTTCTGACAACTTCTCATGTCATTGCTTTGGATTCTTCTCAAGCATTTTTCTGATAATGTTGATGATCACCTTGTTGCTTGATTCTGCCTGTCCATTAGCTTGAGCATAATAAGGAGTGGATTGAAGCAGTTTGAATTTGAATGCTTCTGCCATATCTAGCATATCTCTAGATATGAAAGAAGACCCTCTGTCAGTTGTGATTGATTCTGAGATGCCAAATCTCTATATAATGTGTTCTTCTATGAAAGTGATGATCTCTTGAGATGTAGTGGATTTAACAGGCTTGGCTTCTACCCACTTAGTGAAATAGTCTGTGGCAACAATGATAAAACAGTGCTGCTGGCTGCTGGCTGGATAGATCTTGCCAATGAGGTCCACTGCCCATCCTCTAAAAGGCCATGGCTTTACCACTGGATTCATGGGAACTGAAGGAGCCTGCTGGATTGGGTCGTGTCTTTGACAAGATTCACACCCCTTGGAATAGTCAATGCAATCTTTCATCATGGTTGGCCAAAAGTAGCCATACCTTCTAATTAACCAGCACATTTTCCTCCCACCTTGATGAGCTCCATAGATTCCTTCATGGGTTTCTCCCATGACTTTCGTGTATTCTTTCTTCCCAAGGCATCTCAATAGTACCTCATCCTTGCTTTTCCGGACCAAGTCTCCATTCCATATAAGGTAGTTCAGAGCCATGATTCTGACTCTTTTTTCATAAGGTAAGGTTGGATACTGCAAGTAGGTTATGATAGGATTTCTCCAATCATCTTCAATGATTATGGCAGAATTGACATCTATCTCCATCCCCCTGGTCAGAACTGATGGCAGGCTTTTCTTTCCCACCTTGATGATCCTCTGTACACAGTCTTCAGGCATTTGTATACCTGTTGCTACTTGGGCCAGTTCATTGGCTGCACAGTTTTCCTCCCTTGGGATGTGTTCCCAAATAGCTTCTCTAAATTCTGTTAGAAGATTCCTAGCTGCCACTAGATACACAGCTAGAGAAGGACTAAGGCACTTGTATTCCCCAGCAATCTGTTTTAATACAAGCATTGAATCTCCCAGGATTTCCACAGATTGGATTCCTAGTTCCACCAGCATTTCTAAGCCAATGATTAGAGCCTCATATTCTACCCTGTTGTTGGTGCACTGAAAATCCAATTGGAAAGAGTAACAGTGTCTGATTCCAAGCAGTTCTTCCAAAACAATTCCTGCCCCAGAAGCTATATAAGTTTTTGATCCATCAAAGTATAGCTTCCAAGGTGTGAGATGAATTGAATAGATAGGATTGTTGAGGCAAGTGTGAGCTCTGGTCAATAGATCTGCATTTGCTATGTCCAAAGAGTCCATGTTTTCAATCTCCTCCCCAAGATGATCTGCTAGGAAGTCTGCCACAGCTTGTCATTTGACAGCTTTCTGAGGAACATATCTGAAGGCAAATTCTGTCAAGGCCAAGGTCCATTTTCTTGTTCTTCCTACTTGAAGGTCTATTCCTGTTTCAATCTTAACAAAGAGGAGAAAGGCTGGATCTTTCCTGCAGAATTGGATATGAATCTCCTTAAAAAATTAATTTTTCCTAAGAGACTCTGCAATTCTTTCTTGTTCCTAGGCGGTAGAGCTTCTATGATGGACTTGCTTTGTTCTTGTCGATTTCTATGCCTCTCTGGTGGACCAAGAATCCTAGGAAATTTCCTGCTTGAACTCCAAAAACACATTTCTTTGGGTTCATCTTTAGTTTGTGCTGCCTCATTCTTAGGAATGCCCTCCTTAGATTTGGTATGTGGTTTCCCTCTTCTGGGGATTTAATCACCACATCATTGATATACACTTCCGAAGAATGTCCTATCATATCATGGAAGACAGAATTCATTGCCCTTTGATAAGTGGCTCCTGCATTTCTCAAGCCAAAAGGCATTACAATGTACTCAAAAGCACCTATATGTCCTGGACACATGAAGGCTATCTTGTGGATGTCTTCTTCTGCCACCATGATCTGATTGTAACCTGTATTGCCATCCATAAAAGATAGCATCTGGTTGTGGGCAGCTCCATCTACTAGCATGTCTGCCATTGGCATAGGGTACTCATCCTTTGGAGAAGCTTCATTTAGATTTCTGTAATCCACACAGATTCTGACTGCCCCAGTTTTTCTTTTCAGAACTGGTACAATATTAGCTATCCAATCAGCATAGATGGCTAGTATGATGAATCCTGGTTTGAGCAACCTTTCTATTTCTTCTTTGACCTTTAGTTTTGTGTCCATGGACATTCTTCTTCTGGCCTGTTTGACTGGAAGGTATCCCTCTTTGATTGGCAGCTTGTGCTCCACTAATTCCCTGTCTAGACCTGGCATTTCATGATAATGCCAAGCAAAACAATCTCTGAACTCCTGCAACAGTGCAATGAGCTCACTCTTGAGCGGTTCTTTCAATAGTGTGCTAATAAAAGTAGGCCTTGGATCCTCTTATGTCCCTAAGTTTATTTCATGTAAAGGATCTTCCACTTCTGGCAGAGAGTCATCTAGTGCTGCTGGAGCAAAATCTAACACTTCCTCCTGTAACTCTTCTTCCTCCTGGTCTTCCGTGCTCTCATGGCAGGATCCTGCATGAAGAGCTTCCTTTCCTCCCAATATATCAACAATCTTTTTGTAATGGATCGGATTGTTGCAGCTCGATCCTTTTCTTGTTGATAGGAACTAAACATCAAAGTTCTGGAGTTTTAGAACAAAAGGTCTATTCCAGTCTTCTAAGGAACTAGCTAGACCATCTTCAATGAGCCTCTGGGCCGGGACACCATGGGGACGGCCGTTCTGGTTGACTCCAAGGAAAGTGAAAGGACCAAGGTCATCATGGTAATACCTTGCCTCAAAACACATGGCAGAAGGCAGAAATGGTCGTGGATCGGCCTCTACTATCTCCATGTAACCTTCTTCATTCCACAGAGCTAATTGCTAGTGAAGAGTGGAGGGAACACACAGACTCTGGTGAATCCAGTCCCTGCCAAGTAGTGCATTATAGGTGGTGGAAGTGGTGACTACCACAAAGAATGCAATCTTCAGCTCTTTGCTTCCAACTATGACATCCACATCTAGGATCCCATGAGTTTTGGTGATGCCCCCTGCGAAATTGATGACAGTCAAGCGGGTTGGAATCAAATCCCTTTCTATTCTGCCCATCTTGCTCAGCATTCTGTGAGGCAGAAGGTTGATGGCTGCACCTCCAAAGTTTGCTGTTATAAACAAGGGTCTTAGGTGGTTTGCCATCTCTTTGGTTGGTTTGGAGAAGCAAAGCTGGTCTGCAGCCAGCTTGTTGTCAGTTCCTTCCGTCCTGGGATTGCCTACTTGCTATTCTGGCGTCTCTTCTGGCTCTGCTAACCTGCATTCGAAACTTTCCTGGGAGAAAACATCTCCCTCTAGAGTACTTTCTTGTCCTTCTGCAACTCTAAACTTTTCTGGCATAATGAACACCATATTGATGCCCAAATCACCCTGCAACAGGTTTTCCAATTCTGCACCAAAAGCTTCAGTTTCTGCATCTAATTCCCCATCATATTCCATCTGTTCCTCCCCGAATCCTTCTGTTCAATCTTCCTGTTCTTCTGTTTCGAGGAGTGCATTCTGGTCATCTGCAGATGGCTCATAATCTAGCTGCTCCTCTTCATTTTCCTTAGTCCAGTCTTCTTGCCCTTCTACTAGAATAGGTTCAGATTCTCCTCGTATCTGTGAATGTTTAAATTGATTGTCTGAGGATGAAGCAAGATGGATAGAAGGCTTAACTGGAGATCTAGCTTTCAACATTTTCTGTGGCTGGATTACTTGTTCTGCCTGGGAAGGTATTTCCGAATCTTTCCCTTTTCTGTCAGAAGTGGTCTCCGGAGGTGCCTGTGCATCACTTTTGTTCTTGAGGAATATGCAGTATTGCCTTTGAACCCTCCTCTTATGGGTTCTGGTTAATTCCATAGTTGGTCTGCCACTTTTCCCGACAGCATACCACCTTCCTTCTATGATAGCAGCCAGAGGTTTGTCATTCCCGGGCATCTTGATTGATATTTCCTTCTTGGGCTGCTCTGTCATCCTCCTGCTGTGCTGGGCTGGTCTGGGATACTCCTTCCACCTGGCTCTATCTCGAGATGAGGTTCCAATCCTATCAAAAACACTCGGAATGGGCTGACTCTGCCTGTCCAGGACCACTTCTAGCTCAGCTTCACATTTGCACTTGCTGCAGAGCACTACTCCAGCTGAGATAGTTGCTTTTGGCCTTTCAATAGTTTCCCTTGAAACCATTCTGCCTCTGCTGGAACTGGCTTCCGTCGTTGGCCTGCTTCTCTTCTATTCTGGCCAATTTAAGTTGACCATGTTGACTTGTGGTTGGAGAAAAGGATCTATTGTGACTAAATGAGATTTATCTGCCAGTTTCAACCTTCCTACTGCTATTCCTTCCCGTATAACATCTCTGAAAACTAGACAACTATTGGTAGAATGGTTCTAAGAGTTGTGCCACCTGCAATACTGCCTGCCCTTAAGCTCTTCTGGCTTGGGCATCCTGTGGGGTGTCTCTATTGCCTTTTGCAGCAACATTAAAGCATCCACCTTGGTTAGATCAAAGGAATAAACCTTGTTCTGTGTTGGTTTGCTCGGAACAAACCCTCCTGTGAAAGGTGGTGGCTTCTGATCCTTTGGTGGCTTAGTAAGGGCCTTGCAGCTGATGGGATGTTTCAATTTTGCCATTTCTGCTACTGCAACTTCTCCCTCCTTTGAGAATTCTGCTTCCTCTTCTGATTATACCTGAACCAGATGTATTGAAGAGGAAGGTGACTTGTAATACGTGCCTTTGGATGAGTTCATCTTCTGCTGTTCTTCCCTAAGCAATTCCTCATACTTGGATGCTTTATCTGCCAGTTCTGCCAGGTCTCCAAACAGCATCCCATCAAATTTTTTTCTTAGAGAGATCTTGAGGGCAGCTTTAGCCATCTGGATGAAGTGTCTTTCTTCCATAGGGATTCGGCACTTCATTTTGAGCTTCCTGAACCTGGTTATGAAGTCTTGAGCAGGTTCATCTTCACTCTGTTTGAGGGCAGCAAGGTCACTGATGGTGACTTCTGGCTGAATCCTGTAATAATAGTCGTGGAAAACACTTTCCATCTGCTCCCAGGTTTGAACAGAATTAGCTGGCAGGTTGGTGTACCAAGTAAAAGCTTGTCCAAACAGAGAATTCCCGAAAAGCCTCAACTTCAAAAGAGGATTGTTCTCTATGGCTATGCACTGGACAAAGAACCTACCTATATTCTCAATTGATGAAGCATGGGGATCCTCTCCGTTGAATAAGGTGAAGTTTGACACCTTAAAACCCGGGGATAGAAGTATTTGATCGATATAAGCCGGATATGGCTTCCTATAGGTGGGCCTTTCTCCTCTTCTGGCTTCAGGCTCCATCATCTCTCTGATCATCCTTTGTAATGCCCCCACGTCATTCAGAGCATTGACAGGGTGGTGATTTCGCCCCTGTTCTGGCTGGGCGTGATCAATCCTGGGCTCCGCTCTGTATGGCCTGGGCAGAACTTCCTCCCTGTGTTCTTCCTGTTCTTCCAGATCTGGATTATTCCTCCAGTTTGCCCCCAGCCTGTTCCTATCATTGTTGGCAAAAAGGTTATTACCCCTTCCGCCTCTTCTGCCTCTTTCAGGTGGAGGGAATGGATTGGGATCCGTCCTTCTGGGTCTATAAGGCAACATTGCTGGTGGCTCAGGCAGAAGTGCCAAAGGTTGATCCTGTGGAATAGGGTGAGGTTCTGGTTGGTTCTGTTGCATCTGAACTGGTGCAGGGCCTTCTGGCCGAGCTGGGGCCTCATGCTCTTGGACAGGAAGGGCTCCTCCCCTTTGTCCAGCCTGAATTTCCCCACGTTCTGGCATCCCAGCTATCTGTGCAATAAGAGGATTCTCTTGATATGGCCATGCCAATCCTGGTGGGGGACCATAGGGAAGGTTTAGCTGCTGGACTACAGCATCCGGATTTGGAATTCTGGCTATGGCAGCCTCACGGTCCTTCCTGAACTACCTGTTGACCTGCCATTGCATCATGGCTGTCATATTATTGAGAGTGTCCTAGCTCCTTTGTGTTGTGACTTCTTGTCGCAACACAGATTCCTGAATCAGGTTCATCCTTCTGGAGCCAGTCTTGGACCTTCTACTCCCTGTGCTGCCGTGTGCTGAGTGCCTAGCATCACTTTCCTTTGACTCCAATCCTTCCCTGAGAGCCACCTGGTTTATCTCCATGGCGTGGTGTGGGTTCTGGCTAGAGCTTCCAATATTCATAAACTTGAGAGGAATTCTGTGAGAATATGTATACTGAGAAGTCCCACTGGGCGTGCCAAATTGTTCACCCGTTTTGTGATCACTCCTGTGGTGGAAGGGCAAAGTTCCCCATTGCCTTGAAAACCATTGACTGGTCAGCATGTCAGCTTTCTTTGGTGTATGAGCGTGCCACTGCTAGCAATGAAGATTCTAGCATACTTATTCTAGAATAGATAACTTGCGCCCCAAGTTACTGATTTCCATAAACAAGCGATTGTGAATTTGGGTGAGGAATATCTCCCAAGTAAGTTCTTTTCTTGCCTCAGACTGGTGAGGACTTTAACAATTTATCTTAGTATAAAGAGGTAGTTCTGGCCAGAATGGTTGATGGAATTTAAGCTGTCTTAGGCAGAACTGCCTTTTACAAAACTATAAACATAAATATCCAAGCTAGAAAGATGAAAGGACAACTGGAACTCCATTTCTGACTGGATAGGAGGTTCTGATCCGGGCTGGACTAGAAATATCTGGGCTGGACTGGAATGTTAACAACTTCAGCTGCTAAGCTTCAGCTGTAGATCGATACTAAAGGTTAATTTTGGCAGAGCTTTAATACACTTCAATGCCACGTATGGGAAGTGTCTCACACACCAGAATATTCCAATGTCACATGTGAGACCTGATAATCACATATTCTTCCCATACGTCGGAAAATTTCCAACGCCACGTATGGGAAGTATCTCACAAGCCGGAATATTGGAATATGGCCATGCCAATCCTCCCCTTTGTCCAGCCTGAATTTCCCCACGTTCTGGCATCCCAGCTATCTGTGCAATAAGAGGATTCTCTTGATATGGCCATGCCAATCCTGGTGGGGGACCATAGGGAAGGTTTAGCTGCTGGACTACAGCATCCGGATTTGGAATTCTGGCTATGGCAGCCTCACGGTCCTTCCTGAACTACCTGTTGACCTGCCATTGCATCATGGCTGTCATATTATTGAGAGTGTCCTAGCTCCTTTGTGTTGTGACTTCTTGTCGCAACACAGATTCCTGAATCAGGTTCATCCTTCTGGAGCCAGTCTTGGACCTTCTACTCCCTGTGCTGCCGTGTGCTGAGTGCCTAGCATCACTTTCCTTTGACTCCAATCCTTCCCTGAGAGCCACCTGGTTTATCTCCATGGCGTGGTGTGGGTTCTGGCTAGAGCTTCCAATATTCATAAACTTGAGAGGAATTCTGTGAGAATATGTATACTGAGAAGTCCCACTGGGCGTGCCAAATTGTTCACCCGTTTTGTGATCACTCCTGTGGTGGAAGGGCAAAGTTCCCCATTGCCTTGAAAACCATTGACTGGTCAGCATGTCAGCTTTCTTTGGTGTATGAGCGTGCCACTGCTAGCAATGAAGATTCTAGCATACTTATTCTAGAATAGATAACTTGCGCCCCAAGTTACTGATTTCCATAAACAAGCGATTGTGAATTTGGGTGAGGAATATCTCCCAAGTAAGTTCTTTTCTTGCCTCAGACTGGTGAGGACTTTAACAATTTATCTTAGTATAAAGAGGTAGTTCTGGCCAGAATGGTTGATGGAATTTAAGCTGTCTTAGGCAGAACTGCCTTTTACAAAACTATAAACATAAATATCCAAGCTAGAAAGATGAAAGGACAACTGGAACTCCATTTCTGACTGGATAGGAGGTTCTGATCCGGGCTGGACTAGAAATATCTGGGCTGGACTGGAATGTTAACAACTTCAGCTGCTAAGCTTCAGCTGTAGATCGATACTAAAGGTTAATTTTGGCAGAGCTTTAATACACTTCAATGCCACGTATGGGAAGTGTCTCACACACCAGAATATTCCAATGTCACATGTGAGACCTGATAATCACATATTCTTCCCATACGTCGGAAAATTTCCAACGCCACGTATGGGAAGTATCTCACAAGCCGGAATATTGGAATATGGCCATGCCAATCCTCCCCTTTGTCCAGCCTGAATTTCCCCACGTTCTGGCATCCCAGCTATCTGTGCAATAAGAGGATTCTCTTGATATGGCCATGCCAATCCTGGTGGGGGACCATAGGGAAGGTTTAGCTGCTGGACTACAGCATCCGGATTTGGAATTCTGGCTATGGCAGCCTCACGGTCCTTCCTGAACTACCTGTTGACCTGCCATTGCATCATGGCTGTCATATTATTGAGAGTGTCCTAGCTCCTTTGTGTTGTGACTTCTTGTCGCAACACAGATTCCTGAATCAGGTTCATCCTTCTGGAGCCAGTCTTGGACCTTCTACTCCCTGTGCTGCCGTGTGCTGAGTGCCTAGCATCACTTTCCTTTGACTCCAATCCTTCCCTGAGAGCCACCTGGT
This sequence comes from Prunus armeniaca, assembly GCA_903112645.1. Classification (NCBI taxonomy): domain Eukaryota; kingdom Viridiplantae; phylum Streptophyta; class Magnoliopsida; order Rosales; family Rosaceae; genus Prunus; species Prunus armeniaca. The sequence goes on from CAEKDK010000004.1 coordinate 22,352,207, forward strand.
TTATCTCCATGGCGTGGTGTGGGTTCTGGCTAGAGCTTCCAATATTCATAAACTTGAGAGGAATTCTGTGAGAATATGTATACTGAGAAGTCCCACTGGGCGTGCCAAATTGTTCACCCGTTTTGTGATCACTCCTGTGGTGGAAGGGCAAAGTTCCCCATTGCCTTGAAAACCATTGACTGGTCAGCATGTCAGCTTTCTTTGGTGTATGAGCGTGCCACTGCTAGCAATGAAGATTCTAGCATACTTATTCTAGAATAGATAACTTGCGCCCCAAGTTACTGATTTCCATAAACAAGCGATTGTGAATTTGGGTGAGGAATATCTCCCAAGTAAGTTCTTTTCTTGCCTCAGACTGGTGAGGACTTTAACAATTTATCTTAGTATAAAGAGGTAGTTCTGGCCAGAATGGTTGATGGAATTTAAGCTGTCTTAGGCAGAACTGCCTTTTACAAAACTATAAACATAAATATCCAAGCTAGAAAGATGAAAGGACAACTGGAACTCCATTTCTGACTGGATAGGAGGTTCTGATCCGGGCTGGACTAGAAATATCTGGGCTGGACTGGAATGTTAACAACTTCAGCTGCTAAGCTTCAGCTGTAGATCGATACTAAAGGTTAATTTTGGCAGAGCTTTAATACACTTCAATGCCACGTATGGGAAGTGTCTCACACACCAGAATATTCCAATGTCACATGTGAGACCTGATAATCACATATTCTTCCCATACGTCGGAAAATTTCCAACGCCACGTATGGGAAGTATCTCACAAGCCGGAATATTGGAATATGGCCATGCCAATCCTCCCCTTTGTCCAGCCTGAATTTCCCCACGTTCTGGCATCCCAGCTATCTGTGCAATAAGAGGATTCTCTTGATATGGCCATGCCAATCCTGGTGGGGGACCATAGGGAAGGTTTAGCTGCTGGACTACAGCATCCGGATTTGGAATTCTGGCTATGGCAGCCTCACGGTCCTTCCTGAACTACCTGTTGACCTGCCATTGCATCATGGCTGTCATATTATTGAGAGTGTCCTAGCTCCTTTGTGTTGTGACTTCTTGTCGCAACACAGATTCCTGAATCAGGTTCATCCTTCTGGAGCCAGTCTTGGACCTTCTACTCCCTGTGCTGCCGTGTGCTGAGTGCCTAGCATCACTTTCCTTTGACTCCAATCCTTCCCTGAGAGCCACCTGGTTTATCTCCATGGCGTGGTGTGGGTTCTGGCTAGAGCTTCCAATATTCATAAACTTGAGAGGAATTCTGTGAGAATATGTATACTGAGAAGTCCCACTGGGCGTGCCAAATTGTTCACCCGTTTTGTGATCACTCCTGTGGTGGAAGGGCAAAGTTCCCCATTGCCTTGAAAACCATTGACTGGTCAGCATGTCAGCTTTCTTTGGTGTATGAGCGTGCCACTGCTAGCAATGAAGATTCTAGCATACTTATTCTAGAATAGATAACTTGCGCCCCAAGTTACTGATTTCCATAAACAAGCGATTGTGAATTTGGGTGAGGAATATCTCCCAAGTAAGTTCTTTTCTTGCCTCAGACTGGTGAGGACTTTAACAATTTATCTTAGTATAAAGAGGTAGTTCTGGCCAGAATGGTTGATGGAATTTAAGCTGTCTTAGGCAGAACTGCCTTTTACAAAACTATAAACATAAATATCCAAGCTAGAAAGATGAAAGGACAACTGGAACTCCATTTCTGACTGGATAGGAGGTTCTGATCCGGGCTGGACTAGAAATATCTGGGCTGGACTGGAATGTTAACAACTTCAGCTGCTAAGCTTCAGCTGTAGATCGATACTAAAGGTTAATTTTGGCAGAGCTTTAATACACTTCAATGCCACGTATGGGAAGTGTCTCACACACCAGAATATTCCAATGTCACATGTGAGACCTGATAATCACATATTCTTCCCATACGTCGGAAAATTTCCAACGCCACGTATGGGAAGTATCTCACAAGCCGGAATATTGGAATATGGCCATGCCAATCCTCCCCTTTGTCCAGCCTGAATTTCCCCACGTTCTGGCATCCCAGCTATCTGTGCAATAAGAGGATTCTCTTGATATGGCCATGCCAATCCTGGTGGGGGACCATAGGGAAGGTTTAGCTGCTGGACTACAGCATCCGGATTTGGAATTCTGGCTATGGCAGCCTCACGGTCCTTCCTGAACTACCTGTTGACCTGCCATTGCATCATGGCTGTCATATTATTGAGAGTGTCCTAGCTCCTTTGTGTTGTGACTTCTTGTCGCAACACAGATTCCTGAATCAGGTTCATCCTTCTGGAGCCAGTCTTGGACCTTCTACTCCCTGTGCTGCCGTGTGCTGAGTGCCTAGCATCACTTTCCTTTGACTCCAATCCTTCCCTGAGAGCCACCTGGTTTATCTCCATGGCGTGGTGTGGGTTCTGGCTAGAGCTTCCAATATTCATAAACTTGAGAGGAATTCTGTGAGAATATGTATACTGAGAAGTCCCACTGGGCGTGCCAAATTGTTCACCCGTTTTGTGATCACTCCTGTGGTGGAAGGGCAAAGTTCCCCATTGCCTTGAAAACCATTGACTGGTCAGCATGTCAGCTTTCTTTGGTGTATGAGCGTGCCACTGCTAGCAATGAAGATTCTAGCATACTTATTCTAGAATAGATAACTTGCGCCCCAAGTTACTGATTTCCATAAACAAGCGATTGTGAATTTGGGTGAGGAATATCTCCCAAGTAAGTTCTTTTCTTGCCTCAGACTGGTGAGGACTTTAACAATTTATCTTAGTATAAAGAGGTAGTTCTGGCCAGAATGGTTGATGGAATTTAAGCTGTCTTAGGCAGAACTGCCTTTTACAAAACTATAAACATAAATATCCAAGCTAGAAAGATGAAAGGACAACTGGAACTCCATTTCTGACTGGATAGGAGGTTCTGATCCGGGCTGGACTAGAAATATCTGGGCTGGACTGGAATGTTAACAACTTCAGCTGCTAAGCTTCAGCTGTAGATCGATACTAAAGGTTAATTTTGGCAGAGCTTTAATACACTTCAATGCCACGTATGGGAAGTGTCTCACACACCAGAATATTCCAATGTCACATGTGAGACCTGATAATCACATATTCTTCCCATACGTCGGAAAATTTCCAACGCCACGTATGGGAAGTATCTCACAAGCCGGAATATTGGAATATGGCCATGCCAATCCTCCCCTTTGTCCAGCCTGAATTTCCCCACGTTCTGGCATCCCAGCTATCTGTGCAATAAGAGGATTCTCTTGATATGGCCATGCCAATCCTGGTGGGGGACCATAGGGAAGGTTTAGCTGCTGGACTACAGCATCCGGATTTGGAATTCTGGCTATGGCAGCCTCACGGTCCTTCCTGAACTACCTGTTGACCTGCCATTGCATCATGGCTGTCATATTATTGAGAGTGTCCTAGCTCCTTTGTGTTGTGACTTCTTGTCGCAACACAGATTCCTGAATCAGGTTCATCCTTCTGGAGCCAGTCTTGGACCTTCTACTCCCTGTGCTGCCGTGTGCTGAGTGCCTAGCATCACTTTCCTTTGACTCCAATCCTTCCCTGAGAGCCACCTGGTTTATCTCCATGGCGTGGTGTGGGTTCTGGCTAGAGCTTCCAATATTCATAAACTTGAGAGGAATTCTGTGAGAATATGTATACTGAGAAGTCCCACTGGGCGTGCCAAATTGTTCACCCGTTTTGTGATCACTCCTGTGGTGGAAGGGCAAAGTTCCCCATTGCCTTGAAAACCATTGACTGGTCAGCATGTCAGCTTTCTTTGGTGTATGAGCGTGCCACTGCTAGCAATGAAGATTCTAGCATACTTATTCTAGAATAGATAACTTGCGCCCCAAGTTACTGATTTCCATAAACAAGCGATTGTGAATTTGGGTGAGGAATATCTCCCAAGTAAGTTCTTTTCTTGCCTCAGACTGGTGAGGACTTTAACAATTTATCTTAGTATAAAGAGGTAGTTCTGGCCAGAATGGTTGATGGAATTTAAGCTGTCTTAGGCAGAACTGCCTTTTACAAAACTATAAACATAAATATCCAAGCTAGAAAGATGAAAGGACAACTGGAACTCCATTTCTGACTGGATAGGAGGTTCTGATCCGGGCTGGACTAGAAATATCTGGGCTGGACTGGAATGTTAACAACTTCAGCTGCTAAGCTTCAGCTGTAGATCGATACTAAAGGTTAATTTTGGCAGAGCTTTAATACACTTCAATGCCACGTATGGGAAGTGTCTCACACACCAGAATATTCCAATGTCACATGTGAGACCTGATAATCACATATTCTTCCCATACGTCGGAAAATTTCCAACGCCACGTATGGGAAGTATCTCACAAGCCGGAATATTCCAATGCCACGTGTGAGACCAAATAATCATATTTCTTCCCATACACCAGAAAATTTCCAAAGCCAAGTATGGGAAGTCTAGTATCTGAGGGATGGTACTCAACATATATAATCCGTATTCCGAATAATTATAAATCTCAAATATCAAAATAATAATAGAGATATTCACAACTTAACGATACAAGTCTATAGTAGAATGCAACGTAATTTAATCAATGGAAATAATGTTATTTTAAACCAACGATCATGCACATAAGCATAAATTTCATAAAGATCCTAAAACAATTTAAATTGAAATCAACACTTATTTTCACACAAATTCCATAAAATACTGTACCCCACCATTAAAACATTATTCTTTATTATAATCAAAATAATATTAATTAATGATAAGCAATAATCTTTAAGGAAAATCCCATATCGAATCAATTACCAATCTAAACTTAAATAACAATTAAGACTCATTTACAAGGTTATCCTAATACCTTCGAATGGTGAAATTACCTCGGAAGACTCACGGTCAACCGAGGGGTCAAACTTCCCAACTTGGTCAACTGGGCCCACGGGACTCACAACCTCCTATCACAAATCCGGGAGTCCCTAAAGGTTCCAATATGCCTAGGACACATGTCCCGAGAGTCTGGTCTTGATCAGATGGTCGGATTACTCACGATCGGGCGATTACTGTAAGCCTAGCCTTAGGGTTGGCATTTCCAGAGTATTCGAGACTCCGTTTAATGATCCGTCGAATCCTATACGATCCTAGAATTTCCTAGATCAACATACTTGAATTCGAGTTCGATCCAACAGTCTGAACCTATCAAACCCGGAAATTGCGCATTAGGTGAAATCCGTTTGACGCTCAAACGATATCCAAATTGGAATCCGAGCACGTCTACGCGCTCGTGACCACTAGGAGATCATTTTAAGATACAATGTCGGTCCACCACACTGACCACGTGCTGCCGCACGCGCCGGCAACGTATGGGTGGCTTGATCAAATTTCGACAGCTAGAAAACTTCAAAATTGAAAACCCAGCTTCCTACCCTAGGTTCATAACATCGATTGGCCAAAACCTAAATTCTAAATTGAGTTTCTAAACACGACTATCGTCCAATTCTTACACAACAGGCAGCTAGAGCGTGAAGAATAGGTGAGAAATCGTACCTTGGTGTCGGAGATGGCAGTCGGAATCGGCCGTAGCGACTCCGTGAACAACAGGAGAAACTAGTCGATATCGCAGGTGAATCTCAAGCTCTCCGGCCAGGAAAAGGGGTGGGTCGTGACCGTGGCGTCGAGACGAAGCAAATGGGACCGGTGTCGGCCCTTGCCGTGGGCGAAGCTGAGAGAATAGAAGAGAGAGGGAATTGGAGTTGGGGAGAGAGAGAGGAGAGAGAGAGTTGCACGTGTGCATCGAAAGAGAAGAAGATTTCTCCTTTGAGATTTTCTATTTAAACCCCACACTTCTCTTAGTTCACCCCATATTCTAAGTTCACCCCAACTTTTAATTTAAATTTTCACAATTCCTAAAAAACCACATTATCTTTCCAAACTACCCTTAAATACACCCCAAGCTAAAAAAATAAGAAATAAAAGAAATTTTCTATTTAAACCCCACAAGCTTCCCTTAGAGGAGGAATTACGTTCTGCAAGCTCTAATGCTAATTCATTAATTTTGAATAATCTCTAGAACATACAGTAGTGTTGGAAACATGCTGAGGGTTATCTAGTAGCACATGAATGGCATCCACCAGAATCTATGCCTGTTTTGCTTGTTGTCCAGCCTCAAAACTATTTGCATATGGGGATTCCATGGGAGGCTATACGAGATGGAGGTGGCAAAGTATTTGCTAAAGCATGGCGAGGTTTTGACTAAGGTGACAATTTGTTATACCCATGATTTGGGTGTAGCAGAAGAGATGAGGTCACGGCAAGAACTTTCGAAGTCCCAAGGGGTTCAAAGACTTGCCAAGTTGAACTTTTGGAACTCAAGTCCTAGGTCTTATGATATATTACAACATTTGTGAATAGCATACTTTCTTTTTCGATGAAAGGTGAATTTATTAGCAGTAGTTTTGGAGGAATTGGCGTATGGCCTTATTATATATAATCAGTTTTGCAAAGAAATTCACAAGCTATGTTTATGGTATAGGATCTGAAGAAAAAATAATTCTAGAAACAAAATAAAGATTTCGGACTAAAACTATTCAAACGCGTAGACAAGTAAATCGCCAAACTATGTGATTCTTGAACAATAAAATCTGCAACAGTTAATATTATTTAAGAAATACATAGGAACTGTGTATCAAGAACATCTCCAATATTAGAGACCCATATTTAGAGCCCTCGATTTCTAATAAAGCATTGCAACCATGCATATATATGCACATAAAATAGATTTATGCCCTTATCGTTCTTAATATGGAGTGGTGGGGTGTGTGTATAAATGTAATAGGGTTAAGTATTAAGTTGGATGACCTTTTTTGTCTTTTTACACAATAATAAAACTACAACTTAATGATTTAAGTATTTGGGTGAACTAAGAGAAGTGTGGGGTGTAATAGAAAATCTCTTCTCCTTTTTCTAAAACCAACTTCAAGTTATTTACGGTTATGCCACTGAGACATTTTTTATCGCCACTTCTTCGTTACAACTCCGATTCGAGCCTACTACGCGTCTACGGACTCATCTCGATACGATCTGTGTAATAATACCACTTGCTGCCCCAAAATCCTTCCGGATTAAAAAGTGACCAAAATACCCCTATTCCGAGGGCAAAATTATAAATTCATATTTAATTTAATTTAATTAATTAATGAATAGTCATATTTTGGGTTGGGATGTTACAGCATTAGACTCTTCTTAATTAAGCTGTAATTTGGTCCACTTTCGCGACTAGAAATTGTATGATTGTAGAAGTGAAGAGAGAATAGGAAGTATATATAGAGTATAGAAGGCATCCATTCTATTTATCTGAAAGGACACTACCAAATATCATATCTGTTGGTATGTACCATTTAGCCAAAAAATACATTGATTAAACCAAAAGACATATTGATTAATCAAAACTCTTTGCCGTAGAAATTGAATCTAACTTACTCTATCTATATATTATATTATTGAAATCTTCAACAAGCCTTCCCAATTTCAATAATATGTATATATATATATATATATATAGTAATCCACACTTCTCTCAATTAAAAGTAAACAATTCCACACTGAATTGTAACACCATCACACCAATATTATCATGCATACAAGAAGATGTCTTTCGAATTAAACCTTTAATTAGTGTAAGTAAATCAAAGTTTTAACAAAGCCTATGGTGGCCTACTCAAATAGAATTTAGGATTATGAATAATTCTATTATTCTCACAAGGAGGTATTTATAGTGATACAAATACAAGTCTATCTATGAAGTAATTACAATAAAAAAAATAGAAATAAATTCAATCCCAGTCAACTGGTATTCCTATAACTACAAATCAATTACAATAAAGGTAATTGTCTATAATTCCTATTGTGATTCAGTGATTCATGCCAACACTCTCCTTCAAGATAGTGCATAGATGTCACAGATGTCATGCTTGAAAAGTGAATCAGTAAAGGCTTGATTTGGTACAGCCTTTGTCAATATATCCACCAATTGTTCAGCAGTCTTAACATACGAAACTTCAATAATCTTCTCTTCCAATTTTCCATAAATAAAGTTCCGATCAATCTCTACATGTTTCGTTCTATCATGTTGAATTGGATTTTTAACAATCTTAATTGCTGACTGATTATCACAATACAACTGCATAGTATCCTCAGTAGGAAAACCCAGCTCCCCCATAAGCCTTTTCAACCATAGCAGTTCGCAAACACCTTTCACCCTAGCCTGATACTCAAAAAATGGTAAGTAAACGCAGGAGAAGTAAGAAATTGGAATCATTCTAATACCCATGTGTAAGTAAATGCAGGAAAAGAAAGAATTGGAATGATTCTAATGCCTCTTTTTCTCTGTTAAAGTAAGTTTTCTTAATGTTTTATTATTACTAAAAATAACTGAAAGAATAAAATTTTGAATAAGAGATGTGGATGTCCGACTCAAGCTACCATATAAATTATAGTTTACAAATTAATGTATATAGAATTGTGGTATGAGTTAAAGAAGGAGATATAAAATTATGGTATATGAGTTGTATTATTATTGGTGCTTGATATGATATAAGAACATGGTAGGCGAGCTTAGTTTGCGCCAGGCACGCCCTCAGTGAGTGTGAGAGTGGAGGGATCTCCCGTTGAATTGAGATTGATATTCAGGTGTCAGCTTACATATGATAGAGGAAATGAAGAAAGATTCTGCTACTTTTGAGGAAAGATTCACGGGACAGATACTGCATACAGTTGTTGATTTTGATCTATAAAAGTCAAACTGCCCAGCATTAAGACAATGCCGCCCTAATTAGAATCTTAGGGCCTGTTTGGTGGGCTGGACTGAACAAGACTTTTTCAATTAAAATGAATTACAATCCTGTCCGTCGTTTGGTGAGCTTAAATGCACAATGGGACTGGTTATGACTCATATTTCCTGTTGGATAACAATCCAGCATACCCTAGTATTGTAAACCTGAGGGGAACCTCGGGTTTAGAACAACATCGCCTCCTTTCTCCTTTCTCCTTCGATCGTCTACGGCCTACGCTTCCTCCCTCCTTCGTTCTTCTACGCCCTTACCTCCGCCTCTGCTCTTTCGATTGTCTACGCCTCTTCCTCCTCCTCCTTGGCTTTTCTCCTCGGCTATCGGCTATTTCGTACCCAGAAGTGTTGGATCCTGAGCAAGCAGTGAAAGAGCTATCTGGTAATCTAATGACTAATACTATTAATTGGATATGCTGTGTATGTTTTCTCTTCAAAATTCCAGATTTAGTAGGGTTGGCATACACTATCATGGCCTGATATATTTTGCTGTTTGCTGTTTTGGGGTTTTCTTGTTTTTGTTAATTCTTTTGTTTGTTGGAAGAAGAATGAGATATTGTGGATGGTTGGGGTTTTGCAGGGTGGGTTTTGAGTGGACCAACAAGTCTGAATTTTGGGTTCATACTTGCATTTTGAATGTGCCAGCAAAGATTGTATGTTAGCTTTTTTTTTGGGTGATTAATTGGAGATTATGAACATCAGTTTCAAGTGCTGGTCCTTGTTGCTATCAGTTTAAAATATTTTTTCAAGTCTTATGAGTGAGTTGGGTTCAAAAGCAATTTTCTAAAGTCATATTTTATTTATTTTTAATTATGAAAAGTTTTTTGTGTCAATTGCTTGATCTGCTGTTTTATGTAGTTTTTCAATGCTTGATCTGCTGTTTTGTGTCAATTGCTTGATCTGCTGTTTTACTTAGTGGAGCAGTTCTGTTGATATATGCAATGTTCACTTTGATTATAGGCTCTTGCTGGGGGTCCCTTGATGCAAGCTCGCAACTTTGCTGTTATGACTGGTGTCAATGCTGGCATATCCTGTGTCATGAAAAGATTGAGAGGTTTTTACCAAAAAAAATTGAGAGGCAAGGAGGATGTTCAATCTAGGTGAGCCTATTCTTTCCTCCGTATTGCTTATGACATCCCAATCACAATCAATTAGTGTTATGGTTGAATTGAGTCTGGCTGTTAATTTTGATTGCTGCAGTGAATCATTCTAGGTAGAAATTAGCACAATTTCTTCATGTTCAATCTTCTGAGATTCACCTAAAATTATATAAGTTGTGAAACAATATTAGGTTAACCCTTCTTTTGAAATTTATCCTATCACCTTTTAGACATCACCTCGATGCCTTTATGTCTGTATATAGGTCATTTGAGGAGTAAGAAACAGACCTTAGTGAATTTGTTCCTTTGGTCCACTTATGGAAAAGGGAAACTTATTGGCTCCCTGTGTTTCATAGAGATCATAGTTCTAAGGCAGAATTTCTGAGGTACTCCCTGAAACTGAAGATGCTTTTTTTTTCCTGTCCCAGAGCCATTTTGCTATTTGGTTCATTCTATGAGCGTTAGACCTGGATCTCTTTCTTTGCCTTTTGCAAATCTATAGTATGATTTTACTTGAAATAATTTGAAGATTTTAATTTCTGCTTTGATTGTCAAACTATTTATTTATCTATTAGTAATGAAGTCTTTTTTGGTACAAAGTCCCAAGATCTTTCTATGTTATCAGAACAGAACAGGATATCTTTCTTTATGCATCAGCCTTTGACTCTGAGTTTTAGGATTGAGATGACTATATGCATTTCATATAGTCATAATTAAGCATTAAATTGGTGCTTACTAGCTATCCAAACAATAATACAACTTCATTTTTTCAACAAACAAATAATAATGCAACGAAAAGTATAATTGTTTGAGGACTTCTTTTACATAATTAGTTTATGTTTGAGTATAGAAAAGAAAGTCACAGATTATGATTTTGTTCTTGCCAATATTGTTAATGGCAGGGTAGACATGGATCGAAAGAGAAAGAGGAAGATTGTGACAACTCTAGTTGCAGTAGAGTTAGAGAAACAACGTTTGTGTGCATCCATGATGTTAGTAACTGTCATATATGCTTTGATAGCATGGTACTATGAAAAGTACTATCTTAAGAACCGAACCTTTGTTAGGCATGAGACTTGTTTGAGTGTTCTAGACAGATTTATAGGACATAGTGATATAACGTGTGTGAATGAACTTCGAATGGATAGAAAAACATTTGGCATGTTGTGCGAATTACTTCGTACTCATGGAAGGTTGAAGATGTATGGCTCAGTGGCCATTGAGGAGCAAGTTTGTATGTTTTTATATATTCTTGCCAAGTTGCCTGACCTTTCCTCCAATCATCAAATTGGTCTTCGCCCCCATCTCCACTTGTCCACTTTCTCCACCTACCATTTTTATGGTTTTTAAACCCTTATCACCCCCTATTAATTGGTCAAGAATAAAACCCTTATCTTGGATCTTGGCATTCCCTACACATCGCATTCGTAGAATCGAACCCTTCACTTATAGTTAATAAAAGGCTTCTTCAAGTGTCTGCAGCTCTGAAAGTAGTTAGTTAGGCCATGGCTGCTAGTCCTTCTCCAAACCCCGTGCCGGTTGCGTACCGGGGAGGTGCTGGCATGGTGCCAGTATGGTTGAACAAAGGGGACAACGCATGGCAAATGGTAGCAGCAACACTCGTCGGCCTCCAAAGTGTGTCGGGTCTTGTCATCCTGTACGGAAGCATAGTAAAAAAGAAATGGGCAGTGAACTCAGCTTTCATGGCTCTCTACGCTTTTGCGGCCGTCATAATCTGCTGGGTGTCGTGGGCTTACGAGATGTCGTTTGGGGACACGCTCCTACCCTTCTGGGGCAAAGCTGGTCCTGCCTTGCGCCAGAATTTCCTCATCAACCAGGCAGCTCTGCCCGCGAGCATGCACAACTTCAGCGACCAGAAGACTGGAGACTCCTGAGACCACACCCTGGTACCTGATGGCGACCATGGTGTGGTTTCAGTGCGTGTTTGCAGCCATTACAGTGATATTGCTGGTGGGGTCGATGCTTGGGAGGATGAACTTCAAGGCGTGGATGATGTTCGTGCCGCTTTGGCTTACATTTTCATACACTGTCGGAGCGTTCAGCTTGTGGGGTGGAGGGTTCTTGTTCCATTGGGGTGTCATGGACTATTCCGGTGGTTACTAGAGAATTCTTGCAGGATGCTCAATGGCACCCAAAAAAGACAAGCAAAAAGAATCAACCAGACAATCTAAGCCATCTCAGTCGCCCTCCCAGTCGCTCCGAATCCTTCCTTCATCTATGAGTCAAAATAAGCCAGAAATTCCCAAACAGGTAGTCCCTTACCCTGGTCACCCACCAATTTCAGTTGCCACACCAATATCAGTTGCTAACAAGTTTTCTGCTTTAGGTTCCACAATTGGCCAGATACGCCCTAGTTACCAATCGACCCTAATCTCTAGTTATGATCCTTTCTCAGTTGATCCTTCAGTTGGTCCCTCAGTTACCTTCAAAAAGTCATCTCCTTATATGCCCAAAAGTACCTCTCACTTATTTGTTCTTGAGCCTATTTATGATATTCATTCTGATCCAGTTGAAATAGCTAAACACTATTTTCCTCCTGGATTCCATTATATGCCTCCTAGCCCATACAAGTCTCTCAAGTATTATAGAGATATATTACTTGAAACTCAGTCCGTTGAAATCAAGCCGATAAGGGATCGAGATCATCCTGAGATCATCCTTTATCATTCCCTTTATATCCATAAGATCATAAGCTAAGAATCCTTCAGTAGCCACCCTTATGAGTTGAAAACCCTTCAGTCAAAATTGCAATATAATTATTCTGATTATATTGAAGCCTGGTACTCTATTTTCCTCCATCAATCTGAGGATTTTAGTCATTCATGGTTTATAAATTTTGACAAGAAATTCAAGTCTCCTCTTCCCTTCTGGTTTCTCCACTGGTGGGAAAAGCATGGTCCAGTTGATGAAATTCTGCCCATCTCAGATCATGAGCTAATTCGTCATTATACTAAAAAAGTCAAGTTCTCCAAAGTTGATTTATTTTTCCCGAAACAGTTGCTTTTTATTGCCAGATACAAAGTTCCTTGGATTCTCAAATGGTCCTACAAAGTTGCCAGAGATACTACCAGAGTTCTTGCTCGCCAATTCTCAGTTAAACGGAGGGACAAATTTGAAGTTGACAGAATTGCCAAATATATATACAATGATCTGCCCCAAGAACCTATTCCGCATCCAGTCTCCCTCACTGGTTCGACCCGATCTTCTCTTTCAGTTGAAGGAAAATCGAAGTCCGAACTCCAAGAAATTGCCCGTCAGTTGATAATCCAAGCCTCTCAAATGGATGATGATGAAGACAATGATTCCCCTTCATCGTCCAGTTGTCAACCCATGCAAAGCCCTGCCAAGAAAAAGTCTTGGTATGAAGATAGTCAAGATCCATACGATGCTTATGATTTGAATTCTGACTAAGCATCACAGTTGCAGACACAATAATTGCCTCTAGTTGCCGACACAATAGTTGCCCCGGAGTATGATTGAAGTATCTTCAAAAGCAGTCAGTTGCCCGACATTTCACCTTGAGTAAAAGAAGAAAGTTGCCAAGTAAAAGTCAAAAGTTACTAAAGTTATTCCTTCTCCAGACATAATTGAAAGTTGAATCAGGTTGCTCTCGTGCTTCCACAGTTGCCTCTCCATTATCAGAATTGCTTTCGGTTACCCTAGTCACTTTTCAAAATAACCCTAGTTGCTTTTGTATACCATAGTTACTTCCCTTAAGCTATTTAAGCCGGCCTTAGCCTCAGTTATATCCATATTACAATTTACATTTCAGTCTTTTAAAGATTCTCTCTGAACACTTTTTCGTAGATAGCTAGGCTTATTTTTTCTAGAAGGAGGGATACTGGCAAGACCATACTGTTCGCAGAAATTTCCCAACTCATATTTAGCTGATTTCCTATCAGACTGTATTTGTTTACCAATTTTAAAGTCAATACACATTTTCATTCCAACTTGGTTGATTGTACTTATAATATTTCCATACGTCAAACTATCCCAATCTATATGACCTTGTTCATTACTCAGAGTTGTTCGCATCTTATGGGCAAACAGATTTGGAAGGCCATTAACAAATTTTTCTTTCCAAAAAGGCTGATTACTATCATCTCTAAGCACGACTCTAGAAATGAAGACATCTTTGTACCATCTGAGATCAGACAACTTAGGGCATCTAAGATTGCTCAACTGATCATGTATCCTACCAATGGTATTACTAGGGGTTCCAGTGAAATGCTCAATTATTTTGTAAAACAAAGTATTGACTCCGTCTTCTATACCTTGACCTATTTGTTCGTTAAATATAGGGAGACCGTCTTCATTAAGTTTTACAGCATGAATGATCAAGTTTTTAGACTCAGGAGTTAAGTGTTTATCCCACCAATACCTGAGAGTACCAGTAAATCCGGTGACTAACAGGGGTACAATCTCAGACTGTCTAAAACTGTTTTTGGTAATGTAACTATTGGCAACCATGGACATGTGTTGTAGCTTATTAAAGATTTCTTGCTCAGAAAGACCATCAATGTTCCATTCATACAATTTATCAGAAGAAACTGAAAACTGGGTTTGAAAATTTCTTTCTTCGAATTGGATATCTGGAGGTGTTGGTCTAGGATACCAATTCTTAGTTAAACTAGTAGGGCTTATGTGTTTTTCTAATTTTTTGACTTTGGGCTCAACTTGGACTTCTAAGTTTCTGAAAGCATTTTCAATTTTTGAAATATTGCTGGTTTCATAATTTGTCGTCTCTGGCTCGGACTCAGAAGGATTTGCGAAGGAATCTAGTGTTTTAAGATCAGATTTTTCAGCTTTACTTGGGGTTAATTGTTCTAACATTTCTTCAATTTTCTTCATTGTTGGTTTAATTTTAAGCGTAGGGCTCGACTGGAGATCCTGGAACTGAACTATCGGCTTTTCAACTTTTGTTTTAGACTTAATTTCTGGGGAACTTATTTTATCAATTTTTGTTTCGATTGTATCTAACTGTTTTCCTATGACAATTAGACTCTGGTTGGTATAATTCTTTTGCTCAATTAACCTTTTACTTTCATCATCATTTTCATATGTTTTGAAAGGGCTAGCTAGTATGGGCGTATTCCTATGGTTGATAATTATGGTATCAACTGGGGGGTGACTGGCTTCAACTACTGATCTATCTATCAATTTCCATTTTTCTTTAGTTAGGGTTTTTAGCTTACTAGACATGTAACGGCTTTCAACAAAATCAAGGTAGAAAATTTCAACTTTGGCAGATCGCATATAATCTTTCCATTCGTTAAAGATTCTTTGACGACTTTCATTATCAGGACAGGCTTGGTGGTAATTATCTCTTCTATGTTGATTTTCTGGAGATTTAAGGTGAGAATTTAGACATTTCCAATTAATCTCAAATTTCCTATTAAGGGTCCTAAGCTGGTTATCAACTGCTGCAAAGTTTTCAACTAAGAAGTCAGACTGTGTAGGTGACTCAGGGGAAACGGACTTATCGTCTTGAACTGGTGCCTTACCGTAGCAAGGTTGGTTTACCGGAGAGGATTTTCTCAGGGATTCAAGTTTGAAATCAATCATGGCTTTTTCTAACTCTAGGTCTCGTTCTATAGTGGAGGAAGAGGCAGCAAAAGAGCGTATAGCAGGGGCATGTCTCTGGGACTGACCAGGGGTTGGTAACTGTTGTAACTGGACATTAGACTTCTTTAGGGGTTGATTATCAAATCTGATTTGTACTGTGCCATCTAGGTATTGTTGAATGGTGGGACTTAGACAAATTTAAGCCCCTAGTTTGGTATATGCAATTATGCAATTAAAATAATGCTTATAAGAAATTACTCAAAATAAAGATAACTAAAAGTATCAAATTTTATTTATACTCACAACAGCAATGATTGAATGATCGACTGCTGCGAATGATCGACTGAAGTACCTATTTCGAGATACGAACTCTTGATTAATATAATACACTTCGAAACGGGAATTCACAAAAGAGAATACTTAAATCCCCAAGATCCCGGTGTGTGTACGTCCAATAGGATATCCTAAGGTCCGGTTACAAGTTTGGGAATTGCTTCCCATTCTACAGTTATCGTTAATCCCACAAACTTCGAATTATTGAATTGGAACATCCGGGGCTCCGATTCACGATCCACGAATTCCTATAGGATTCTAAGAGTACCTAAATCAACATACTTCAATTTGGAAACGATCCAACGGTTAGAACTTATCGAACCCGAATAACGCACAATATGCGAAATCCATTCGATAGTCAAACGACATCCAAATTGAGATCCGTAAAATCCTATGCACTCGTGACAACCTAGGGATCTCATCAAGATAAAAAGCAACTTCACCAGCCTTGCCCACGCGCCGCCACACGCGCCGGCAGCGCGTGGGTGTGTAGAGAAATTTCCGGCGACGGAAAATCTCCACACCGACGCTCACCCTTCCTACCCTAGCTTCTTCTCAAGGTCAGGATCACTTTATTCAACTACCACGAGGTGCAATTCGCACGGGAACTGGCCGGAATTTAAATTTGAAAACCGGCCAAAACCTAGGTTTCTAATTCGGTTCCAAAACTCAAAATCGATCCAAACCTAAACAACAGTCAGCTAGAATACGTAAAAAGGAGAAGAAAACTCACCAACTTTACCTGAAACAGACAGCGGAGGCGGCGGCGCAACGATCAGAAACTTCCGGTTCGAACCAGTCGATATCGTCGACGATTCTCCGGCTTTCCGGCAAGGAAATTGGGTGGGTCTTAATCAGGACTTCACGACGAGTCAAACGGGATCGGTCTCGAGGGCTGAGGTGGCCGGACGTGGTGGCGGTGTGGGTTTTTCTGTTCGGTTTGCACAGTGACGGGGGAGAACTATCGCACGCAAAGGGAGGAGACGCGGGAGAGAGAGAGAGAGAGAGAGAAAGTGAGGGGTAAATGTGAAAAATCTGATTTTACCCCAAACTTACTTTAAAATAATTACGGTTCCGCCACTGAACCTAATTTGCTCGCCAAAACTTCGTTACAACTCCAATTCAAGGCTACCGCCTGTCTACGGTTTCGTCTCAGTACCACCTACGCAACCAAACCACTCGTGGTCCCGAAATCCTTCTGGATAAGAAAATGACCAAAATTACCCTTAACCCGAGAGTAAATTAATAATTCTCTTAATTTAATTAAAATAGGAATAAATTTTGAGTCGGGGTGTTACAATAGCACCTTAGGAGTCGCTGAATCTAGTTTATGTAATGGCCCAGTACACTTTGTTACCCAGATTTCACTGTAAGCCTTAGTGATCCTCATATATTAAGAACTTTAACTCTGAATATTAAGACTGAAGGTTACAATGTCCTCCTAGGAACTCAACCTTTAGCCTTAGTTTATAGAATTTACTACAAAGTTACAGGCACTAATATGAATTTCCAAGCTCTTAATAAAAGCCCAAAAGACCAAACTGTTTTGATACAAAGTCATACACCAGATGCCCGGATCCAAGTCCCTCAAACCATGAAGTGGTCAGAGGTTACCCTTCCAAAAGAATGGACCTTAGTCACCGAGAGTCAGCCAGCTCCCATACAACGCAGTCTAAACAATTTAGACTACATTCAACAATACCTAGATGGCACAGTAAAAATCAGATTTGATAATCAACCCCTAAAGAAGTCTAATGTCCAGTTACAACAGTTACCAACCCCTGGTCAGTCCCAGAGACATGCCCCTGCTAGACGCTCTTTTGCTGCCTCTTCCTCTACTCTAGAACGAGACCTAGAGTTAGAAAAAGCCATGATTGATTTCAAACTTGAATCCATGAGAAAATCCTCTCAGGTAAACCAACCTTGCTACGGCAAGGCACCAGTTCAAGACGATAAGTCCGTTTCCCCTGAGTCACCTACACAGTCTGACTTCTTAGTTGAAAACTTTGCAGCAGTTGATAACCAGCTTAGGACCCTTAATAGGAAATTTGAGATTAATTGGAAACGTCTAGATTCTCACCTTAAATCTCCAAAAAATCAACATAGAAGAGATAATTACCACCAAGCCTGTCCTGATAATGAAAGCCGTCAAAGAATCTTTAATGAATGGAAAGATTATATGCGATCTGCCAAAGTTGAAATTTTCTACCTTGATTTTGTTGAAAGCCGTTACATGTCTAGTAAGCTAAAAACCCTAACTAAAGAAAATGGAAATTGATAGATAGATCAGTAGTTGAAGCCAGTCACCCCCCAGTTGATACCATAATTATCAACCATAGGAATACGCCCATACCATCCAGCCTCTTCAAAACATATGAAAATGATGATGAAAGTAAAAGGTTAATTGAGCAAAATAATTATACCAACCAGAGTCTAATTGTCATAGGAAAACAGTTAGATACAATCGAAACAAAAATTGATAAAATAAGTTCCCCAGAAATTAAGTCTAAAACAAAAGTTGAAAAGCCGATAGTTCAGTTCCAGGATCTCCAGTCGAGCCCTAAGCTTAAAATTAAACCAACAATGAAGAAATGTTAGAACAATTAACCCCAAGTAAAGCTGAAAAATCCGATCTTAAAACACTAGATTCCTTCGCAAATCCTTCTGAGTCCGAGCCAGAGACGACAGATTCTGAAACCAGCAATATTTCAAAAATTGAAAATGCTTTCAGAAACTTAGAAGTCCAAGTTGAGCCCAAAGTCAAAAAATTAGAAAAACACATAAGCCCTACTAGTTTAACCAAGAATTGGTATCCTAGACCAACACCTCCAGATATCCAATTCGAAGAAAGAAATTTTCAAACCTAGTTTTCAGTTTCTTCTGATAAATTGTATGAATGGAACATTGATGGTCTTTCTGAGCAAGAAATCTTTAATAAGCTACAACACATGTCCATGGTTGCCAATAGTTACATTACCAACCACAGTTTTAGACAGTCTGAGATTGTACCCCTGTTAGTCACCGGATTTACTGGTACTCTCAGGTATTGGTGGGATGAACACTTAACTCCTGAGTCTAAAAACTTGATCATTCATGCTGTAAAACTTAATAAAGACGGTCTCCCTATATTTAACGAACAAATAGGTCAAGGTATAGAAGACGGAGTCAATACTTTGTTTTACACAATAATTGAGCATTTCATTGGAACCCCTAGTAATACCACTGCTAGGATACATGATCAGTTGAGCAATCTTAGATGCCCTAAGTTGTCTGATTTCAGATGGTACAAAGATGTCTTCATTTCTAGAGTCATGCTTAGAGATGATAGTAATCAGCCTTTTTGGAAAGAAAAATTTGTTAATGGCCTTCCAAATCTGTTTGCCCATAAGATACGAACAACTCTGAGTAATGAACAAGGTCATATAGATTGGGATAGTTTGACGTATGGAAATATTATAAGTACAATCAACCAAGTTGGAATGAAAATGTGTATTGACTTTAAAATTGGTAAACAAATACAGTCTGATAGGAAATCAGCTAAATATGAGTTGGGGAATTTCTGCGAACAGTATGGTCTTGCCAGTATCCCTCCTTCCAGAAAAAATAAGCCTAGCTATCTTCGAAAAAAACCGTCATTATTCCCGTAGGAAGCAATTATCCCAACGTAATAATGATGATCATGAATTTTACAAGAAAAGAAAATTCTCTCCTAAGAAAAATTGGTCGAAAACCCCAAAAGGTCAAAAGAAGAATCGGTCCAAAAGAAATAATAATAAAACTAAAGTCAAATGTTTTAAATGTCAAAAATTTGGTCATTATGCCTCTGAATGTAAAGTAAAGGATACTATTAAACAATTGAAAATTGCAGATGACGAAAAAGAAAAGCTGATAAAAGTTTTAGAGTTGCGAGACTCTGAGACAAGCAGTGTTGAAACCTTAGTAGCCAGTTCTGAGTCTGATTCTGACCAGTCTTCAGATTCACAGTTAAGTTCACCTGACATTCAAATTGGTTGTAAAGATAAATGTTGTAATAGACTAAAATCCATTGCTGTCCTTACAAAACAGGAAGAACAAGAAGAACTACTGATAGACTTAATAAGCAAGGTTGAGAATCCTGATTTGAAATCTGAGTATTTGAAAATGTTAAGGAAAGTTATTAGCCAAGAGAGCCCGAGTCAGTCCGCCCCCCAGCCAATTAGTTTAAACACTACTTTAGAAAAATTTGCTAAAAAGAAAGAAGTCACCAGACAAGATCTGCAGTTAGAAGTAAAAATGATTAAAAAGAAATAATTGAATTAAAACAGATGAGTCATAAATTACAGAGTGAAAATTATGCAATCAAACAAGATTTAGTTCATATAATGGAAAAAGAATATTCTGAGTCTAAAAGCCAGTCTGGAAGTCCACATAACTCTGATGATGAACCTCCAGAAGACCAACAAGTAGTCAACTTAATTAGACAAGTCAACTTTAGAAAATGGTATTCAAAAGTAACAATATTTGTCCAAAACTTTGAGTTTACCACAGTTGCCTTATTTGATTCAGGAGCTGATCTTAATTGTATTCAAGAAGGTCTAATCCCTACAAAATTTTACCAGAAGTCTAGAGAATCCTTAAGTACTGCTTCGGGAAAATCTCTCCAGTTGAATTTCGAAATACCAAAAGCCCATGTTTGCCAAAATAAGATCTGTTTCAAAACCTCATTTGTGTTAGTTAAAAATATTACTGATGAAGTCATATTAGGATTACCTTTTATTGCCTTATTGTATCCCTTTCAGGTAGACTATGATGGTGTCATTTCTACCTATCTAG
Organism: Prunus armeniaca; assembly: GCA_903112645.1. Lineage (NCBI taxonomy): Eukaryota > Viridiplantae > Streptophyta > Magnoliopsida > Rosales > Rosaceae > Prunus > Prunus armeniaca. The sequence continues at coordinate 22,372,883 of CAEKDK010000004.1, forward strand.
GAGAAAAAGTTAGATTTGAGTTTTTGTCTAAGCCAGAATTGCATAATCTGAGAGCCTTGCAAAAACAGTCGGTTTCTAAGTCAGTACAAATTATTCGAAAAAATAATCAGTTGAATTTTCTTAAAGAAGAAATTAGATTTAAAAGAATTGAACAACAGCTTAGTGATACTTCCTTACAGTTGCAAATTCAGCAGTTTGAAACTAAATTAAAAAATGAGATTTGCTCTGAGTTGCCTAATGCTTTTTGGTATAGAAAACAACATGTTGTCTGTCTTCCTTATATCAAAACCTTTAGTGAGAAAAACATTCCCACTAAAGCCAGGCCAATTCAGATGAGTCAGGAAATAATGGAGTTCTGTAAAAAAGAAATTCATGAGTTGCTTCAGAAGAAAATAATTCGCAAAAGCAAGTCCCCTTGGTATTGTCCTGCTTTTTATGTCCAGAAAAATGCTGAACTAGAAAGAGGAGTCCCAAGATTAGTTATCAATTATAAGCCACTTAATTCAGTCTTAGAATGGATTAGGTACCCCATACCTAATAAAAGAGACTTGATTAATAGATTAGGAAAAGCAGTTGTTTATTCTAAATTCGATATGAAAAGTGGTTTCTGGCAAATCCAAATACATGAGTCAGATAGGTATAAGACTGCATTTGTCACCCCTTTTGGTCATTATGAATGGAATGTAATGCCTTTTGGTCTGAAGAATGCCCCTAGTGAATTCCAGAATATTATGAATGAGATTTTTAATCCTTACAGTCATTTTTCAATCGTCTATATTGATGATGTTCTCATCTTTTCTGAGTCAATAGAACAGCATTGGAAACATTTGCATAAGTTTCTTCAAATTGTCAAACAAAATGGTTTAGTTGTTTCTGCCAAGAAAATCAAGTTATTCCAAACCAATATCAGATTTCTTGGTTTCAATATCCATCAGTCACAAATCTCCCCCATTGATCGAGTCGTTCAGTTTGCTGATAAATTTCCTGATCAAATTCTTGATAAAAGTCAACTCCAGAGGTTTCTAGGATCTCTAAATTATGTCTCTGACTTTTACAAAAACCTGAGAAAACAATGTAAGCCCTTGTTTGATAGATTGCAGAGCAATCCTCCTCCATGGTCAAATACTCATACTGAGATTGTCAAGCAAATCAAAGCCCATGTCAAGACACTTCCATGCCTTGGCATTCCTTCAGTTGATTCCTTCAAAATAGTTGAAACTGATGCCTCTGACAAAGTTTATGGTGGCATTCTGAAACAAAGAGCCTGTCCAAATTCTCCAGAACAGATTGTTCGTTTTCATTCTGGAATTTGGACCCAATCGCAATATAATTATAGTACTATTAAAAAAGAAATATTAGCTATTGTATTATGCATCAGTAAGTTTCAAGACGATTTGCTTAATCAAAAATTTTTAATACGAGTTGATTGTAAATCTGCAAAACATATTTTAGAAAAAGATGTTCAAAACATTGCATCTAAACAGATTTTTGCACAATGGCAAAGTATTTTAAGTATATTTGATTTTGATATTGAGTACCTAAGAGGAAGTGAGAATTCAATTCCTGATTTTCTTACTAGAGAATTCTTGCAGGATGCTCAATGGCACCTAAAAAAGACAAGCAAAAAGAATCAACCAGCCAATCTAAGCCATCTCAGTCGCCCTCCCAGTCGCTCCGAATCCTTCCTTCATCTATGAGTCAAAATAAACCAGAAATTCCCAAACAGGTGGTCCCTTACCCTGGTTACCCACCAATTTCAGTTGCCACACCAATATCAGTTGCCAACAAGTTTTCTGCTTTAGGTTCCACAATTGGCCAAATAAGCCCTAGTTACCAATCGACCCTAATCTTTAGTTATGATCCTTTCTCAGTTGATCCTTCAGTTGGTCCCTCAGTTACCTTCAAAAAGTCATCTCCTTATATGCCCAAAAGTACCTCTCACTTATTTGTTCTTGAGCCTATTTATGATATTCATTCTGATCCAGTTGAAATAGCCAAACACTATTTTCCTCCTGGATTCCATTATATGCCTCCTAGCCCATACAAGTCTCTCAAGTATTATAGAGATATATTACTTGAAACTCAGTCCGTTGAAATCAAGCCGATAAGGGATCGAGATCATCCTGAGATCATCCTTTATCATTCCCTTTATATCCATAAGATCATAAGCCAAGAATCCTTCAGTAGCCACCCTTATGAGTTGAAAACCCTTCAGTCAAAATTGCAATATAATTATTCTGATTATATTGAAGCCTGGTACTCTATTTTCCTCCATCAATCTGAGGATTTTAGTCATTCCTGGTTTATAAATTTTGACAATAAATTCAAGTCTCCTCTTCCCTTCTGGTTTCTCCACTGGTGGGAAAAGCATGGTCCAGTTGATGAAATTCTGCCCATCTCAGTTCATGAGCTAATTCGTCATTATACTAAAAAAGTCAAGTTCTCCAAAGTTGATTTATTTTTCCCGAAACAGTTGCTTTTTATTGCCAGATACAAAGTTCCTTGGATCCTCAAATGGTCCTACAAAGTTGCCAGAGATACTACCAGAGTTCTTGCCCGCCAATTCTCAGTTAAATGGTGGGACAAATTTGAAGTTGACAGAATTGCCAAATATGTATACAATGATCTGCCCCAAGAACCTATTCCGCATCCAATCTCCCCCACTGGTTCGACCCGATCTTCTCTTTCAGTTGAAGGAAAATCGAAGACCGAACTCCAAGAAATTGCCCGTCAGTTGATAATCCAAGCCTCTCAAATGGATGATGATGAAGACAATGATTCCCCTTCATCGTCCAGTTGTCAGCCCATGCAAAGCCCTGCCAAGAAAAAGTTTTGGTATAAAGATAGTCAAGATCCATACGATGCTTATGATTTGAATTCTGACTAAGCATCACAGTTCCAGACACAATAATTGCCTCTAGTTGCCGATACAATAGTTGCCCCGGAGTATGATTGAAGTATCTTCAAAAGCAGTCAGTTGCCCGACATTTCACCTTGAGTAAAAGAAGAAAGTTGCCAAGTAAAAGTCAAAAGTTACTAAAGTTATTCCTTCTCCAGACATAATTGAAAGTTGAATCAGGTTGCTCTCGTGCTTCCACAGTTGCCTCTCCATTATTAGAATTGCTTTCGGTTACCCTAGTCACTTTTCAAAATAACCCTAGTTGCTTTTGTATACCATAGTTACTTCCCTTAAGCTATTTAAGCCGGCCTTGGCCTCAGTTGTATCCAGATTACAATTTACATTTCAGTCTTTTAAAGATTCTCTCTGAACACTTTGGAGAAATCATCTTTGTAAACACTGAGTGTTTTGTATCTGGAGTTTGAAGTTGCTATCTTGAAGTTGATGTTGTGAGTATAAATAAAATTTGATATTTTCAGTTATCTTTATTTTGAGTAATTTCTTATAAGCATTATTTTAATTGCATAATTGCATATACCAATTATTTGCTTGCTTCCGTTCCCTTCACCTTCATGGTATCAGAGCCCTAAGAGTTACTCTAAGCCATATAATGGAATTTACATATTTTATCAATTGTAAATTGTAACTGAACCTTGACCTATTTGTTCGTTAGTAAAGATCATTAGTTATGTTTTGACATTGCCTACATATAACTGAACCCCAACTTAGACAAAGATCGTTTCCTCTTCTAAGAAACTAGTGTCCATTTGTTTTATTTTATTTCTCTTCCTCCTACACTACTTATAGAGGTTCCTATCTTCTCTTCGAGTACGAAGAATAGAGAAAAATACTTGGAAAAAAAAATAATATTGAAAAAGCGCTAATCAGATAGTAACAAACAAGAGGGAAAAAAAAAGAACTAAGAACCATGACAACAACAATAAACGAAAATTAAAAGACTTTCAACATTTCGTTTCATTTATATGTAGGCAATGTCAAAACATCAATTAATCAAATACTACTTGGATTGTCAAACCTGGTCCAAGCACATATACATGTATTTTACCAAGCTTTTCTAGTTTGACAATGTTTGAGAAAACAATAATAATGATATACTTGTTGTTGCAAGAACATAAGAAGCAGATGGTAATACAGGGAATTGGAAGCATTGTATAAATTTTCATAGTTGGGTACATACACCCTGAACTTAAAGATGATCACCATGTTCTACATCTCGACCACCAGTTCTGCTACCTGATGTAGATATGCAGGCTTTGGCATTCATGGATCAATGGGATAAACAGAAGTAAATAAGCACGTTTGTAATGGTGTCATAATCAGAGGGTTTATCTTATAATTTCTAATAATTGTCAATGCCATTTTCAGTTACATTTTCGTGGCTTTATTGCTGAGGGCAATATACAGCTTTTTAATCTGAATATGTAATAAGACTTTTGAATATAGAATTGAACCATTTCAAAGGAGTTTCATCTCTCTTTGTGTTAAGTGCCTTTCTCTTGAGAGATTGTTGCTTTTGTTCCTAGTTCTCTGATTTTCAGGGTAGTACTAGAAACATAGCAATCTAGGGTTTTCATGTCTCTCCTTCTACTTGGAGACAGTGGACCCTAATTTACCTGTGTTTTGCTTGGCCCTGCATCAATACATTTAGGGTTCACAAAGGGCTCAAGATAGAGTAGTTGTATTTTTCAGATGTAAGGGACTACTCGCTAAGATGTTGATCAACTAATTCATCCACTAAAGCACCACCTTAATGCATTATGAGAATCGACGCCATGGCCACAATGTTGGACGATGCCAATGTATCTCCCAAGGGTCCAAGCTCCGGGCAGTCACCCCACTCCGATAGCCCAAACGTGAGTGGTGAAGAACCTGTTTGCCCTTGTTGACGCAGAAAAATGGTTTGGCACTTTCCCACGCAACTTAGTGATGTTGGGCCTTCGGTATGCTCTGGGCCTCGGTAGGGCGTTTGATCTGCAAGATAACAAACGCTCGGTAAGACCTAGGGCACCGGTGTGGTACCGGCCAAAGACTCTCCGATGCTTAAGTAAGTACGGATTTAGTAAGATTGAACTACAGATCAATAGGCAGTATGCCGTAAGTTCTGATTGATTACCTTCAAGTTGGGATAGTTGTCCTCTTTTATAGGCCTTGGGAGGTGTGCAAGTTGTTTAGAATTTCGATGTGGGACTGTGGACTCCAATTGTGGGACTGCCACGTGTCCCTGGGGGTGAAGTTGCCCTAATCGTGCGATCGGTAGGAACAGTACCGAAGCTAGGTGTCGAAGGCTTCCATAGCTCCAGTTTGGTCCACGTGTCCGATGCTTATTGGCTGTTCATTTTGGTATAAACAGTCCTCTTCCCACGATATAAAGATCATAGTCATTTCCCATGGAGCTACATATATTTCAAAACAAAGAATAAGTTTTATAGAAAGTGGGTTGGATATTTATGCGATTTTTCTCACCACTTGAACTTAAGGTGTATTATCACTACACTTCTCAATACTTGACATGTGTCTATGGGTATAATCATGGTTCCACAAATACAAATAAGAGAGTTAACTATGGTTATGCCCATGGATACATGTCAAGTGTCGAAAATGGTAGTTAGGATACACCTTGAGTTAAAGTGGTGAGTAAAAATATTTCCAAATTTTGATAACATTTATGACATTCTAAATTTTGATTCAAGCGTTTTGACTTTCACCCACTGTTCGTGTCATAATCTGCACTTTTATCCAGGAATTTAGTCCCGGATGAATTTATTATGAGCTAACTTGTGGCTTGTATGACCTGATTTCATGAGCATTGCAGAAGTGATTAGCCTGAGTGGAAGTCTTTGTCCCTTATCTTGGCATTTTATCAGAGCACGCTTAACTGGAAGTGCGCTTGGTAGACAGCAAATGGTAGTTCGGTCAAGCAAAGCATGCTTCTTGTTTTGTTTGTGGAAAAATTAATTCACTCTAGCTGTACCCAACAAATCTGAAGAATAATTACTCGTCAAAGTAATCTTCATCGACGCCTCTCATTACCATCCTCTTTTCTTTCTTTCTATTATGATACTCATTACCATCCTCTTTTCTTTCTTTCTATTATGATCTATATTCATCATGAACGTGAAGAATTGAAGTTTCAAAGTAATGATAGTTGTATACATTTTACTCCAATTTCCTATTCAAAATTTTGATTTAACATTCGTGACATTTTAAGGCCCGTTTGATAACCATTTTGGCTTTATAAAAAAATAAAGAATATGAAACTCGTTTGGTAATTGTTTTCAATTTTTAAATAAAAGATTAATTGAAAATTGTTTATAAGTTGTTTGATAATTGTTTTCAATTTTTGGTTTTATGTGAAACTTGGAATTTAGGATGAATTTTTAATGAATTTCGAGGCTCGGAATGCAAGAATTTGTCGGTCCCTTGGGTCAGACTAGAGGGTTTAAATGTTTTTTTTAGAACTAGTTCCACAACAAACAAAATAAGGAAATCAAAACTAAAAAGAAAAAAGAAGAGTTGAAAGTTCATCACTACAATATATTTTATTAAACAGGATCATCTTATTTTTGTGTCATGATCAGATACGGTACTCAAAGTACCATTCAGAGCATAGATCAGTTGCTCAAGTGTGATGTTGGGACCTAATCCTTTGAATTCTCTGATACTAAAAATGCATGATGACACTATAAAAGCAACGAAAAAAAAAATATGACAGTGTGGATTGGAACCTAATGCTGCAAAACCAAAATTCCTTATTTTATTTTTCATTCTTCACTTTCATAAATCTCTCTTAGGTTCAAACAAAAATTGCTTTCAAAAGAGGAGAGTTATAAGCTAACATTGATGAAGTCGAGGATAACTGCTGCATCGGAACTCAACTTCATTTCCACTAACTCATTTGCTACAAGCATACATTCTTTGTCTACATCATCACCACCTAATACTTAGATTCATAATGTAGTAAAAGAAAAAAAATGTAGACTCCCTGTTTGTGACCATTATACATTTGGTCATTAAGAAATTGGTCACTACGGACCTTTTTTCTTGTAGTGAACATTTACAAGTACAAACATCTAAGAAGAATTAGAACAAGGCAGACACAAATGAAGTGAAATACAACCAAAGCAGCACATATCCTAATCAGGTTGTGAAACCATCAAGAGCAAGTAATTCACCAAATGTTGTCATATGTAATGGCTTTGACAAATGCAGCCTCTGAGTTGATGAGAGGAGCTGAGAAACTTTCTTCATCGTTGGACGACACTGTGGACTAGGATTCAAGGATGCAAATGCTATCTTCACAAGAGACACCACCTCCTCTGCTTCTTGTTTTGTGGGTGGCGAGATGCGTTGGTCGAGAATGTCTAAAATTGGCATTTCTGGGGCAGGTGATGCAGATGAGGATGACGATGATGCCCTGGATGATAAAGATGAGAAAACATCTCCTGGATGTCTTCCCATAATTATTTCTAGTGTGACAACTCCAAAGCTATAAACATCGCACTTCTCGGTTACTTCCATTGTATATGCAAGCTCTGTTCAGAAACAGTTCACACAAGAAATTGTATCATGCATAAATCGTACACACCAAGTACAAAAGACAGAGATTTCAGTGGTCAAAACATTACCTGGTGCCATGTAGCCATATGTGCCTGCAGCGGCAGTCCAATTAGTTGAGTCTGGATTTAAAAACTTAGCAGTCCCAAAGTCTGAAACACATGCCTCATATTCAGAATCCAACAAAATGTTCTTGCTCGAGATGTCACGATGTACAATCGGTGGTAAGCAATCATGGTGCATGTAAGACAAGGCATGAGCTACACCTTTAACAACATTCACCCTTTTGCTCCACCCCAACACTTCAGCTTCTTCATCTTTGCTCAACATGGCAGCCAAGCTACCTCTTTCAAGATACTCATACACCAAAAACAAGTGTCGTTTGTGTGCACAGAAACCATAGAGCTTCACAATGCTTCGGTGTCTTATCTCAGTGAGTGCCCTTACTTCATTTAAGAACTCTTTCTGAAGATTTGTCTCTCCATCCCACAACAGATGGAGTTTCTTCACGGCCACTAAGTTGGCAGATGACAAATTCACTCTATAAACGCTTCCATGTACTCCCTTCCCAATACAATAAGTGGAATCAAAATCTTCTGTTGCTTTTATGATTTCCTCATACATTGATTTTCCATCAAAATTTAAAACAGAAAAGGAGATTTCTTCATGCATGGTGTTTTGGTCTTTATCCTGATGCGTATTCTTTCTTTGCACTACAAAGACAATTGTAAAGAAAGCCGATAGAAATACAAATACTGCTAGAAGAGAGAATATTAATTTGAAGTGCTTTTTTGAGCCACGTTCATTGCAGGGTGGCAGAGTGCCAACTGTGCCACACAATCCTTTGTTCCCTTGTAATGCTTCTGGCAGAGCTTCTCGAAATGCGCTGATGTTGGGAAGGGGACCTTCCAAGTGATTGTAGGATATGTCTACATACAACAAGCCGTACATGTCTTGAAAACTTGTTGGTATGAAACCTGAAAGATTGTTGTGGGAAACATTGAGCGTCACCAAACTCTCCATGTTGCTCATTTTTATGGTATCTTACCTTCAAGTGAGTTATGACTTAAATCCAGGTTCGTCAACTGAACTAACGCCCCCAACTCAAGTGGAACTGCTTGAACCAACTTGTTGTTGCTCAAATTCAAGTAGTGCAATTTGAACAAGTTGCCTAGAATGCCAGGAATTGAATCATGGAATTTGTTTGTAGACAAGTCAAGATATTCAAGATCAGTCAATGATCTGAATTCTGACGGTATACGACCCGAAAGGTGATTTCCATTCAACATCAACTTCTCCAAAGAAGTGAGTCTCCCAAATTCCTTCGGGATCGTGCCAGCTAAATTATTCAAAGAGAGATCAAGCTCATGAATTTGGGTTGCATTTCCGATCTCAGTTGGTATGGTCCCAGTAAGGTTGTTTCCCGCAAGTCGTAGGATTTTTAACAATGGGCATTGACCCCATTTGCATGAGATTTCACCATACAAATTATTGTGGCTTATATCTATAAAATCAACATTTGGATAAATACCAAAGTCTTCAGATATATTGCTTGTCAATTGGTTCCTTTCAAGACGGACTCTGAATAAGCTTGTGCATGTTTTTAAGCTTTTGGGTATTGGACCAGTGAAATGGTTGTCACTTGCTGAAAAGTTTACGAGTTTTCCACCTTGGCAAATATTGTGGGGTAAATGACCAGAAAATTGGTTTGTATCCAAATACAAGATAGTCAACTTTTCGAGATTCTCTATCTCTTGAGGGATGGGGCCGGAAAGTTGGTTATCTCGTAGGTTTAAATTTTCCAAGTTGCTTAGGTTATCAAACGAAGCAAGAATTGAACCATTAAGCTTATTCACGCTCAAGGATAGCTCCACAATAGATTTCAAGTTCTCTATCTCTTTGGGAATAGAACCCGAAAGTTGATTGTCATCCAAGTACAGAGTGTTTAACTGGCTTAAGTTACCAATATTTGGAGGGATGGGACCACTTAAAGTATTATAGGACAACTCAAGATCTACAAGGGACTTCAAGTTAAATATCTCAATAGGAACAGTGCCAGAAAGTTTATTTTCAAAGAGATAGAGATAGGTAAGGTTTGTTAGATCACCTAGTGATCTTGGAATTGAACCACTGAGTTGATTTGCACTCAATTCTAGATCCACAAGAGATTGCAAGTTCCCTATCTCTTCGGGAATCAAACCAGAAAGTTGATTGGTATGCAAATACAAAGTGTTTAACCTTTCTAAGTTCATAATATTTTGAGGGATGTAACCACTTAAAATGTTGGAGGACAACTCTAGATCTACAAGAGACTTCAAGTTACCTATCTCATTAGGAATAGTGCCAGAAAGTTTATTGCCATAGAGATAAAGATAGGCAAGGTTTGATAGATTACCTAGTGATCTTGGAATTGAACCATTGAGTTTATTCTCAGAGAAAATTAACTTCACAAGAGATTTTAAATTCCCTATCTCTTCAGGAATAGAACCAGAAAGTTGATTGCCATAGAGATAAAGATGAGTAAGTCTTGTTAGATCACCCAGAGATCTTGGGATTGAACCGTTGAGTTTATTGTCATTCAAATATAGCTCCACAAGAGATTTCAAGTTGCCTATCTCATTGGGAATATCCCCCCAAAATGCATTTTCAGCGAGCTGGAGAAATGTAAGATTTTTGAGGAGACCAATTTCTGGTGGGATTCTCCCAGACAACTTATTCTCAGAGAGATCAAGATAGTAGAGTTTAGAGAGGTAACTGATTTCAGGTGGGATGGCATCAAAGAGTTTGTTCATATTGAGATCAACATGTTCAAGATTAGGGAAAGACAAGAATGGAAATTCATGTAGCGTACCTTGTATACCATATCTGGAAAGGTTTATCATGCTGACACTTCCAGCTGCATTGCATGAAACACCAGTCCAAGTGCATGGGCTTGTTTTTGGTTTTGGATTGCTGCTGGAAGAGTTGGTGGCATTAATATTATGAGTGGGAGGGTACCAGGTGAGATTATTGAGGGCTTGATTTTGAAATAAGCTGGCTTTCCATTTGAGAAGAGCCTTTGCTTCAGTATCAGAAGCAAAAGCAACCCAATTTGGTGATGAAACATACAACAAGATAACAAGGCAACATGATAGAAAGCATACTTTACCATAACTTAAAGATCTCATGGTTATTGTTTTATGCACTAAAAGTATGGGCAGTGCCTTACTTATAGGGCAGTGCCTTAGCCTTTGGGATTCAGAATTGAAAATCTTCTGGAATCTCTTCTATCTCAATTATACAATGGTTGGAGTCTTCCATACACTTTGAGTCAAAGTCTATCTCTCATTCGTTAAAGTTGCATTTGCTGCTTGACATGTGTCCCACCTAAATGCTTGACACTAGTGTGTTAGAAGAACTAAACGCAAAATTGTCGTTTGTTGTTTTGATTTACCATACATAGGAACAGGAATAGGAATGTGAAATTGATGCTTTGCTTTCGTAAACTTGTTTTCTAAAATTTCCTAACCTCATAATTATTGCGTGAGCTTGCCATTGTTAGAACTACAAGGAACTTAAAATATTTAAATGAAAATTGTTAGGTTCCAATAAAATTGTCTAAGTATAAAATATTAGAACTCCCATACACTGAAATATAGGAAAGAAACACACAATTATCTCCTTCAGTCAAAGTCTCCATCTGTTATCTTTTTGATGAAATGAAATTGATGGAAGTGAGAGCTTAATGGATGTTATTGGTGGATCAGCAAAGAAGGTTTGTTGTATGCTTCACAGAAGGGGTTGAAATGTGTCCCACATTGAACTGTTGTTGAGTAAATGGATGATCAAGAAGGCCAAAGAGACCTGGCAGTGGCTGTCACTTCACTTTGGGTTTCCTTCGGGATAGTAGGGCCACTGCTCTCTGAAAATGACTCTGCGCGTCGGATTAATTGACTTTCTCTTCACCTTGGGGCTCACGCACACGACTGAAAAGATCATTCAATATTCTGTGTTTTTTCTTCTTTTATTTTTGAAAATGTATTGATTGTTTCATTTAGGATGCGTTAGTTTGATGGTTTGATTTGAACTGGATTGGACCGAGACAGTTCTTATGAGTCACATCCGTCTAAATGAGACTTGTCAGACTATAAAAAATGAAGCAAATTCATTCATTTCCTTTTTTTTTTACACAAAGGCGATAAACAAGTACCCAAAAAAAAGAAGGAACTAAGTCCTGAAGGATTAGGTGAGTATTCTACACTAAACGGGCGTAATGGTCGTTGGACTACCAAAGTGGCCTACCTTCTCAACTGTAATGGTTGTCAGACTACCTAAACCCTAATTCATTCTTTTTAAAAATGGGAAATATCACTTTTGGTTTGTGTAGTTTGCAAGTTTTTCCACTTTGATTCATGTAGTTTTAATTTTGTCAATTTAACCCATGTAGTTTCTATCACAATTCAAGGACACATCCAAATTTCCATCCAAAATACCGCTCAGTAAGAGACACATGTTTATTCCGTCAAGAAATTGGAAGTGTCCTTAAATTGCAATAAAATCAAACTACCGGGGTTAAATTTCCAGAATTGAAACTATAGGGAAGAACATGGAAATTTTGTCAAACTACATGGACGAAAAGTGAGTTTTTGCCTTTTAAAAACCAAAAGGATAAGGCTTGTAACTCAAGTGGTTAAGCGCATTTACCCTTGCACCCGAGATCCTAGTTCTATGGAAGAAAAAAAACCAAAATGATAAAAAATGATGTTCATCGTTATCCACAACTTTTTCAAGTACATGGCCGCTTAAGGATGCGAAGATTGTAAGTTAGTTTTGTTTCAAGTACTTGTGCCAAACGCTATTTTCAATGTTTTGATTTTGAGAGAAATTGTATTGTTTTGTTGGTTGGTATGAACATTGAGCCTATGTATTATATGCTGGCCTTTGCTGCTCAGACACGAAACAGAAGTGACCAAAGTGAAAGCATAAAGAGTATCTAATTAACACCTTATTTTAACTGTAACATTGTAGATAGAAACAACTTGTTGGAATATTACCCTTCGTTTTTCTCACAAGGAAAAGCATTTTTTAACTGGAAATCACCCTTATTGAAACATCCAAAACTATGTGAACCAAATGAAAATCGAAATCATATATTACATGACCAGGAAGAAATTGTCAAATGTCTTTGATTTTGCCCGTATGGAAATAGGAACGAAGAACATTAAAGTGCACAAGGGGGCAGGAAATAGATTCGCAATAACACAACGTCCAAGAAGAATTGGAAGAACGTGCAGACACAGAGTGAAATATTATTATAGGAAAGAAGCACATTTTCAGGTTGCAAAGTCATTGAGAGCAAGCAAAATAGAATATTACGGGGTAATTTTCATTGTATTACTTCCTTGAAATATATACATATATAATCCTTGTTCTACAAGGAAACACTACTCAGTAAGGACACAACAATAAATCCTTCCTAATAAAGGACTCCTAGTATTCACAATATATTTACATACTTATTTAAATAACTCACGTTTACACTCCCCCTCAAGTTGGTGCATATATATCACACATGCCCAACTTGTCAAGTGAGTTACCAAACTTTCGGCTACATACTGCATGAGTAAGAACATCTGCAAGTTGTCCCTCTGACTCCACAAATGGTATTGATACAATCTTCTTCTCAAGCTTCTCTTTGATAAAATGACGATCAACCTCTACATGCTTTGTTCTATCATGCTGTACTGGGTTATCAGCTATGTCCCTTGCTAACTTGTTATCACAAAACAACTTCATGGTATCCTTTGGTTTAAACCCAAGTCCCAAAAGAAGTTTTCGTAGCCAAAGGATTTCGCAGATTCCTTGAGTCATACCTCTATATTCGGCCTCAGCTAAAGACTGTGACACCACCTTCTGTTTTTTACTTCGCCATGTCACCAAATTCCCTCCAACGAAGGTATAAACAGCCCTCTTCCCACGATATAAAGATCATCGTCATTTCCCATGGAGCTACATATATTTCAAAACAAAGAATAAGTTTTATAGAAAGTGGGTTGGATATTTATGCGATTTTGCTCACCACTTGAACTTAAGGTGTATTATCACTACACTTCTCAATACTTGACATGTGTCTATGGGTATAATCATGGTTCCACAAATACAAATAAGAGAGTTAACTATGATTATGCCCATGGATACATGTCAAGTGTTGAAAATGGTAGTTAGGATACACCTTGAGTTAAAGTGGTGAGTAAAAATATTTCCAAATTTTGATAACATTTATGACATTCTAAATTTTGATTCAAGCGTTTTGACTTTCACCCACTGTTCGTGTCATAATCTGCACTTTTATCCAGGAATTTAGTCCCGGATGAATTTATTATGAGCTAACTTGTGGCTTGTATGACCTGATTTCATGAGCATTGCAGAAGTGATTAGCCTGAGTGGAAGTCTTTGTCCCTTATCTTGGCATTTTATCAGAGCACGCTTAACTGGAAGTGCGCTTGGTAGACAGCAAATGGTAGTTCGGTCAAGCAAAGCATGCTTCTTGTTTTGTTTGTGGAAAAATGAATTCACTCTAGCTGTACCCAACAAATCTGAAGAATAATAACTCGTCAAAGTAATATTCATCGACGCCTCTCATTACCATCCTCTTTTCTTTCTTTCTATTATGATACTCATTACCATCCTCTTTTCTTTCTTTCTATTATGATCTATATTCATCATGAACGTGAAGAATTGAAGTTTCAAAGTAATGATAGTTGTTTACATTTTACTCCAATTTCCTATTCAAAATTTTGATTTAACATTTGTGACATTCTAAGGCCCGTTTGATAACCATTTGGCTTTATAAAAAAATAAAAAATATGAAACTCGTTTGGTAATTGTTTTCAATTTTCAAATAAAAGATTAATTGAAAATTGTTTATAAGTTGTTTGATAATTGTTTTCAATTTTTGGTTTTATGTGAAACTTGGAATTTAGGATGAATTTTTAATGAATTTCGAGGCTCGGAATGCAAGAATTTGTCGGTCCCTTGGGTCAGACTAGAGGGTTTAAATGTTTTTTTAAGAACTAGTTCCACAACAAACAAAATAAGGAAATCAAAACTAAAAAGAAAAAAGAAGAGTTGAAAGTTCATCACTACAATATATTTTATTAAACAGGATCATCTTATTTTTGTGTCATGATCAGATACGGTACTCAAAGTACCATTCAGAGCATAGATCCTTTGAATTCTCTGATACTAAAAATGCATGATGACACTATAAAAGCATAGATCGTTTGTGTGCACAGAAACCATAGAGCTTCACAATGCTTCGGTGTCTTATCTCAGTGAGTGCCCTTACTTCATTTAAGAACTCTTTCTGAAGATTTGTCTCTCCATCCCACAACTGATGGAGTTTCTTCACGGCCACTAAGTTGGCAGATGACAAATTCACTCTATAAACGCTTCCATGTACTCCCTTCCCAATACAATAAGTGGAATCAAAATCTTCTGTTGCTTTTATGATTTCCTCATACATTGATTTTCCATCAAAATTTGAAACAGAAAAGGAGATTTCTTCATGCATGGTGTTTTGGTCTTTATCCTGATGCTTATTCTTTCTTTGCACTACAAAGACAATTGTAAAGAAAGCAGATAGAAATACAAATACTGCTAGAAGAGAGAATATTAATTTGAAGTGCTTTTTTGAGCCATGTTAATTGCAGGGTGGCAGAGTGCCAACTGTGCCACACAATCCTTTGTTCCCTTGTAATGCTTCTGGCAGAGCTTCTCGAAATGCGCTGATGTTCGGAAGGGGACCTTCTAAGTGATTGTAGGATATGTCTACATACAACAAGCCGTGCATGTCTTGGAAACTTGTTGGTATGAAACCCGAAAGATTGTTGTGGGAAACATTGAGCATCACCAAACTCTCCATGTTGCTCATTTTTTATGGTATCTTACCTTCAAGTGAGTTATGACTTAAATCCAGGTCCGTCAACTAAACTAACGCCCCCAACTCAAGTGGAACTGCTTGAGCCAACTTGTTGCTCAAATTCAAGTAGTGCAATCTGAACAAGTGGCCTAGAATGCCAGGAATTGACTCATGGAATTTGTTTGTAGACAAGTCAAGATATTCAAGATCAGTCAATGATCTGAATTCTGACGGTATACGACCCGAAAGGTGATTTCCATTCAACATCAACTTCACCAAAGAAGTGAGTCTCCCAAATGCCTTCGGGATCATGCCAGCTAAATTATTCGAAGAGAGATCAAGCTCATGAACTTGGGTTGCATTTCCGATCTCAGTTGGTATGGTCCCAGTAAGGTTGTTTCCAGGAAGTCGTAGGGTTTTTAAGACCATCTCCAACCATATTGGGGCTAAACTCAAATTTTCACCCTCCAAAATACAACTATTCATGTATTTTCAGGACTCAAAATTTTTTTTCCTCCAACCTTGTAGACTCAAAATTTTAGTCCGCAACTTTATTAAATTGTTTAAGAATGATTAACCCCTAAATTTTGTTTCTTGTTAATTTTTCTTGACATTATTTTTGTTTCAACACTCGTGATTTAATTTTCTAAACATTTTAACCTAAAAAAATTAAAATTCCAAAACATAATTGAATTTCACTTAAAAAATAAAAATAAGTACAATACCATACGTATGCCCGGAATAATTCGAACTCTTCATTGAATTATGTAAGTGTGTGTTTAAATTATCTAAGCATTTTTAAATAAACGACAATCATTAAATTTTGCCGTTGAGATTGCTTAAAATTAATCATGATTATTGATTACAAATATAGTTGTTGGAATATTTAAAATAAAACAAAACAAAACAAAACAAAAAAACAAAAACAAACCAGCAATATCAGATTTTTGGCACAAAGTTGCTGCCCAAACAGTGTAACCAAATCTGGGCCCAACAAACATTGTGCAGCACATGGGCTTCAGTCAGAAAAAAAATAATAAAAAAAGCAGATTTTGGGCCCACAAAATTATCAGTCCAGGCAAAAATGGGACTGGAATTCCACCCAAGATTTGAGATTTCTCAAATTTCCACCCCCCAAAATACATGAGTTGGAGATGGTTTTTGGAGGCTAAACTCAAAATTTGAGTTTCCACCCCAAGGGTTGGAGATGGTCTAACAATGGGCATTATCCCCATTTGCGTGAGATTTCACCGTACAAATTATTGTGGCTTATATCTATAAAATCAACATTTGGATAAACACCAAAGTCTTCAGATATATTGCTTGTCAATTGGTTCCTTTCAAGACGGACTCTGAATAAGCTTGTGCATGTTTTTAAGCTTTTGGGTATTGGACCAATGAAATGGTTGTCGCTTGCTGAAAAGTTTATGAGTTTTCCACCTTGGCAAATATTATGGGGTAAATGACCAGAAAATTGGTTTGTATCCAAATACAAGATAGTTAACTTTTCAAGATTCTCTATCCCTTGAGGGATGGGGCCGGAAAGTTTGTTATCTTGTAGGTTTAAATTTTCCAAGTTGCTTAGGTTACCAAACGAAGCAAGAATTGAACCATTAAGCTGATTCACGCTCAAGGATAGCTCCACAATAGATTTCAAGTTCTCTATCTCTTTGGGAATAGAACCCGAAAGTTGATTGTCATCCAAGTACAAAGTGTTTAACTAGTTTAAGTTACCAATATTTGGAGGGATGAGACCACTTAAAGTATTATAAGAGACATTAAGATAAGTAAGAAACGCATTTTATCCTTCCATTGATTGAAATTTGCTCCATTGAATTTGTCTAACTTGCAGACATCTTGATTTTTTTAAATAAACCAAAGGATTAGGCGAGATTAGCTCCTCAATATCGGTCATCAAATGCACAAACATCCACCACCCTCAAAGAGGTGACAAGAAACAACAAGAGATACAAGAACAACAGGGGGGGACCAAACCAAACCTTACAGAAGAGAAAGACAATGACAGAAAGGCACAACAACATGCTGACCTAAGAGACTAAAACTCTGAAAGAGTAAACAAAAGAAACTAGGAGAACGGGTAATTAGGCATGCCCAGCCAGTCCCGCTGACAAAAAGGTAAAAATAAAAGAAGGTGCAGTATCCCACCAAGTTAAACCAAAGCCCAAAGCACCGTGATTTGCCAAACCATCAACAGCATGACTACGCTCACGAAAGATATGAGAAATCTTAAATGACATGTGTTGGAGACAATGCAAGCAATTTTACCAATCAACTTGTAGACGCCAAGGGACCAAATGTGGAGAGCGAAAGAATTTAGTAACTAACAACGAATCAGTTTCAATCCAAATATTATGCCAAGCATGGAGCCAAGCAAGCTCAATAGCCTTAATGACCGCTAAAACTTCAGTATGAACTGCATTAGGAACATCTAAATTGGCTGAAAATGCCCCAAGAACATGGCCCTGATAATTGCGAAACACACCACCACTACCTGCTTTACCAGAGTCTCTTTTGTGAGCGCCATCAATTTTAATTTTGACAAAGCCAAAACAAGGGGTATGCCATGCAACCTCAACAATTTTGGAATTGGGGCGGGGATGATAGTGCACCCCAATGGAACGAATAATACACATATCACGCACCTTAGTTAACATATGACCCCTAGCTAGAGGACTAGAGGCACACACATGATTAATAATGGTACAACAGGTAGAAGAAACTGTAGAAACCTTCTCCTCAAACTGCAACTTATTCCTTAAATCCCAAATTATAGCCACACAGTAGTTCCGAGCATAAGAAGCCACAGATCCATGAGTTGAGGCCTAAAATGAGCAGATAGGCCGGAAGAAAGAATAATCGCTAAAGGCCCCGAAGTAAAGTGCAGACCAAAAAAAATAAACATAGAACTCCATATGGAACAGGTAAAGGGGCACTCAGAAAATAAATGATTAATATTCTCCGGAGCCATCCTGCAAAATAAGCACATAGAATCAAGGGCAATACCACGCTTTTGAAGAAAATCCTCAGTGAGAAGCCTGCCATGCATAACTTTCCACACTAAAAAATGATTTCCGAGGCTCAATAAAAGGTTTCCAAAAATTAACTTACACCAAGGAACCTCGACAAACTTAGGCCGTGTGAATTCATAAGCATCCTTAGCAGAGAAGCCGCCAGACGAGGATGGCGCCCAAAGTAACAAATCACCTGCAGCAGGATCATGAAAGGAAGAAATATCCATAATATGCTCACAAATACCTGGAAAGTGCATAGTTAGGAGAGGCGAAAGGTGCCAAACACTGGAGGGAATGATTTTCCCCACGAGAATATTCGTCAAAGATTCCTTCGTCTTCTCCGCTTCTCTTTCTCTCTGCAAAACAGATCGGAGTAAAAGGACCACACCCGGGGGGTGTTGGCCAAAGGCCCTCCGATGCCTAAGTTAGGTAAGGTATTTCAAGGAAAACCGGGTGGCCGGAGCCGTGTGTGGTGGCCGGAGCCTTGTGTAAGGGAGAGAAAGAAAGTGGTGGCTAGGGTTTGTGAGAAATGATTTCTGCAGAGTTTCAGTAGGAATTTAGACGTACCTCCACCATTGTGTGTGGCTATGCTTTTATAATGGTCTTGGAGGCTAGGGTTTCAGAGGAATAATTCCGTAGATGGAAGGGAATTATTCCTCCCCTTTATGGAATTGATTTGATTAATTAGGGATTTGATTTATTAGGGTAAATCAAATCCCTAATTGTGGTAGGTATCAAATCAAATCCTATTTCAATTAGGTAACTCCTCATTTAATTGAGAATCGGGGTAGGAATTAGGAATCAATTCTCAACCCAATTAGGTAGTCTTCAATTTAATTGGGTAACCCCCAATTAAATTGAGTAACTCCCAATTAGGTTGATTAATTCCCAATTAGGTCAAATAATCCCCAAATGGAATGAATTATTTGACCTAGGGTTTTGACTTAATTTGGTTACCACAAACACCATTTACACAATACTAAGAAACCAATTCCCCCATGAGCGGTCGTAAAGAAGGGTGAAGACCAAAATAATTAGCTAAAGGTTGACCAATAAAGTTATTCCGCCAAAAAGAAGTGCTCCTACCATCTCCAAGAAGAGGAACCGGATCAACTATTCGCCTAGTTGATCTGATTCCTAGTTTTGAGGGTATTTGATTACATATTTTACGATGGAACTCCTATAATTTTAGAGTAATGCTATTCTTACCACATTTGTATACCATATTCTCATACCACCTTATGTGGCAAATGAAATGGACATCCACATCAATTAAAAAGTGTCAATAAATCATAAAAGAAAAGAAAATGTTACATAAATTTAAGGTGGTATGGGAATGTGGTATACAAATGTGGTAAGAGTAGATTATTCTTTTTTTATTTTGTATGTGTAAGTAAATGCAGGAAAAGTAAGAAATTGGAATCATTCTAATACCCATGTGTTAGTAAACACAGGAAACGAATGAATTGGAATGATTTTGATACCTCTTTCTCTCTTTTAAAGTAAGTTTTCTTATTGTTTTATTATTACTAAAAATAATTGAAAGAATAAAATTTTGAATAAGAGATGTGGATGTCTGACTCAAGCTACCATCTAAATTAGTTTACAAATTAATGTATATAGAATTGTGGTATGAGTTAAAGAAAGAGATATAAAATTATGGTATATGAGTTGTATTATTATTGGTGCTTGATATGATATAAGAACATGGTAGGCAAGCTTAGTTTGCGCTAGGCACGCCCTCAGTAAGTGTGAGAGTGAAGGGATCTCCCATTGAATTGAGATTAATATTCAGGTGCCAGCTTATATATGATAGAGGTAATGAAGAAAGATTCTGCTACTTTTGAGGAAAGATTTGCGGACAGATACTGCATACAGTTGTTCTTGATTTTGATCTATAAAAGTCAAACTGCGCAGCATTAAGACAAATGCCGCCCTAATTAGAATCTTAAATTTTATATGCCAAGTTGCCTGACCTTTCCTCCAATCATCAAATTGGTCTTCACCCCCATCTCCACTTCTCCACCTACCATTTTTATGTTTTTTAAACATTTATCACCCCCTGTTCATTGGTCAAGAATAAAACCCTTATCTTGGATCTTGGCTTTCCCTACACATCGCATTCGTAGAATCGAACACTTCACTTATAGTTAATAAAAGGCTTCGTCAAGTCTCTGCAGCTCTGAAAGTAGTTAGGCCATGGATGCTAGTCCTCCTCCTTATAACCCCGTGCCGGTTGCGTACCAGGGAGGTGCCGGCGCGGTGCCAGTATGGTTGAACAAAGGGGACAACGCGTGGCAAATGGTAGCAGCCACACTCGTCGGCCTCCAAAGCGTGCCGGGTCTTGTCATCCTGTACGGAAGCATAGTAAAAAAGAAATGGGCAGTGAACTCAGCTTTCATGGCTCTCTACGCTTTTGCGGCCGTCGTAATCTGCTGGGTGTCGTGGGCTTACAAGATGTCGTTTGGGGACAAGCTCCTACCCTTCTGGGGCAAAGCGGGCCCTGCCTTGGGCCAGAAGTTCCTCATCAACCAGGCAGCTCTGCCCGCGAGCACGCACTACTTCAGCGACCACAAGACTGTGGAGACTGCTGAGATCACACCCTGGTACCCGATGGCGACCATGGTGTGGTTTCAGTGCGTGTTTGCAGCCATTACATTGATATTGCTGGCGGGGTCGGTGCTTGGGAGGATGAACTTCAAGGCGTGGATGATGTTCGTGCCGCTTTGGCTTACATTTTCGTACACTGTCGGAGCGTTCAGCTTGTGGGGTGGAGGGTTCTTGTTCCATTGGGGTGTCATGGACTATTCCGGTGGTTATGTCATTCATCTTTCTTCCGGGATTGCTGGCTTCACCACTGCTTACTGGGTAAATTAATTAAATAATTAACTACGCTATTTCTAGTTTTCTCTCTCTCCATTAGTCAACGTCTACAGGCCTGGTAATTATTGATTAAATAGTGCATTAATTCCTTGTAATTATAAAATAGCGGCTTTAATTTCTTTCTTTTTCTTCTTTGGATTTAATTGCGGCTAAACTCACACACTACATGAATATTAGGACTCGAATTCAGAACTTTTTCAAACCGCTACATTAGGATCAATAGGATCAAATTGATGAGATTCAATTACAAAATTCCCTGAAAAGGTGGAAGAAGAAAGGAAAAGTCCTCCCTTAGGTTGCTTTAAAACTGGCCTCTTAATTCTTCAAAAGTATCTGTGGAAGAATCATGCATCATCAGAATCCTTAGACTTCGCATTTCATGCCTTAGACTTCGTGGATAGTGATCACATATTTTCTATCCGCAAGCTATCTTTTATAGTAAAGTATAGGATCAAATTCTTCAGATTCGAATACAAGATTCCCCATGAACGTGTAAGAAGAAATAAAAAGTCTACTAGGTTGGAATATTATTATTTTAATTGGGTTACAAAGTTATAATATTAACGATGATGACGTACAAGTAGTTTTATTTTATATGTTGTCCCATTTTTAAATACTATTTTGTCCTATGTATATGGATCACAATATTTATCAATATGTATAGTTCAGGTTAGGAAACGACAAAAAGTTGATATGACTAGGAGCTTAATGAATTAATGAAGCATGGATGCATTAACAAGGGTGGACCATATAGATGTGGACATCAAAAATAAAAACAAAAACAAAATTGAATATATGAAATGCGACGGACGTGGTGTTTCATTTTTAGTTTTTCTCTAATAACATCTTACGGAAATCATAGTCTAAATTACTTTAAGTTATTCTAACATACGAAAAGGTTAATGGGTCTAACCTAGTGGAACAGAGCATTGACTTGCAGATCAGTGATCTTAGATTCGAACTCTCATAACATTTTGATAATGTGTGTGTGAGAAACTTCATTTTCCTTGTAATTTACACTATCGATTGTATTGCAATATATTATATATATATATATATAAAAGAGAGTATTAATTAGTTATTATTGTTTGTTAATTCATAAAAATGAAATGGTTATGATGAATAGGTAGGACCAAGGGTGAAGAAGGACAGGGAGAGATTTCCACCAAACAATGTACTTCTGGTGTTAGCAGGAGCCGGGTTGCTGTGGATGGGATGGGCAGGTTTCAACGGGGGAGATCCGTACGCGGCAAACACGGACTCATCCATGGCCGTCCTCAACACCAACATCTGCGCCGCCACGAGCTTCTTGGTTTGGACTTGGCTCGATGTCATCTTCTTTGAGAAGCCTTCCGTCATTGGAGCTGTCCAAGGAATGATCACTGGCCTCGTCTGCATTACTCCTGCTGCAGGTACGTATTACGTAAGTTCTCAAGTTGACTTTTTTCCACAATTAAGCAAAGTTGAATTATATGCCTATCGGTCTAATTTAGTGACAAAGGACTATGATTTGCAAAACAATGAGATTGTGTATGAGAAAACTCCCCTCTCCTTTTCAAACTTTAACCAAATAAATAAATAAAACAAAGCAAAGTTGACTTATATTTATCATCCCAATTAATAAAAACAAAATTAATATACTTACTTACTTGTCACAAAACGCGTTGCCTTCCATTAATTAATCCAGGAAAATAAAGTTTATTTGACTTTTGACTACTTATATTTACATTCTCTCACAGGCCACGTTCTAGTTTTATTTGGTATCCTACTTGGATCCAATTTTATAAACTCAAAAACAGATTTGAAGTTTAAAACCACAAAAATCCGTTTGGTATACCCATTTTTAAAAACTCAAACTAAAAAAAAATTCAAAAACACCCCATTATTAAAAACAAAAAAATGAGGTTTTGTAGTTTTTTTCTCTCTCTCCTCCCTCTCATCATGCTCTCTCTCTCTCTCTCTCTTCTTCCTCCCTCTCCCTCTCTATTTCTCCTTCTCTCTCCTTTTCTTTTGGGAATTTAGGGTTTCTAATTTTAATTTCAATTTTTTTAGATCTTAAAAATAGTTTGGAGTTCAATACTAAATTTTTTTTAAAATCTTAAAATCACTATTTGAAAACTCATATTTTTTTAAAATTATTATTATTTTTTAATTTTTTTTTTTGGAGATAAAAAAAGGATACCAAACCAAGGCCAATTTATATAAAATTATTATATATCTCTATATCTTTCTCTAAAATATTTTTTTTATTTTTTTTTTTTTTTTTTTTTTTTTTTTTTTTTTTTTTTTTTTATATATATATTTACCCAGTTTTTAACAGGAGAGGTGACTATTGAGAAAATAAGAACCTTGTGCGAAGGAGATATAAGGTGACATGTGATGCATTGTATAAGTTTTAACACCTCGCATGACTCATGGCATGTTGTGTTGACCATGCACAATCATTTAATTAACCATATTAACTAGCTAGCTTTTATTTTAGTTTTGTTTTGTTCATAGACTGATACAATATTATTGTTTAAATATGTAAATTAATTAGGTCTTGTTCAAGGATGGGCCGCTATAGTGATGGGAGTTATGTCAGGCAGTGTGCCATGGTTCACCATGATGATAGTGGACAAGAGGTGGAAACTGCTATCCGCGGTTGACGACACCCTTGGTGTAGTTCACACCCACGCCGTGGCCGGTCTTCTTGGCGGCGTTTTAACGGGGCTTTTCGCTGAGCCTGAACTATGTGCACTCTTTTTGCCCGTCACAAACTCGCGCGGAGGCGTGTACGGAGGCTCAGGAGGAATGCAAATCCTCAAACAAATTGTAGGAGCCCTATTTATCATTGGATGGAATATTGTGGTCACCTCCATTATTTGTCTAGTCTTACGGTGTATAGTTCCGTTGCGCATGCCAGAGGAACAGTTGCTGATTGGGGATGACGCAGTGCATGGAGAAGAGGCATATGCATTGTGGGGTGATGGGGAGAAGTATGATGTTACTAGGCATGAGCTTTACTCCGATGATACGTCACACGCTCAAAAATATCCATCCAGTGGTGCCACTCAGGTGGTCTAACTCAAAGTCATATATTATTTATGTTAATAATCTGTTCCAAAAAGAAAAAAGAAAAAAATGCCAAAAAAGAAAAGAAGAAAAAACGAAGTACGAAAAATAGGTGTGTTATTGTCAATTATTATTTTATTTTCTGGTGGTCTTTTCAATGTTTTATGTTAATTGCCTATTGCCTATGGTAATTATTATGCACTTTATTCAGCAAAATTTGGAACACCAAACCATCTTAAACATGTTTAAGATTATTAGCCCCTTTTTTTAATTTACAAAATATAATCACTAGAGCCCTCTCGAATAGTGTTACCCTTACTTGAACCCTAGCATTAGTACTTGGATCTTTATTAGTAACTACAAAGGCTCCATTTGGTGGAAAGAGACTTTCATGCAATAAGGATAACACTTTTTGTTATCTCCGACCAATAGAGCAATAACATTGGGGATAATTTTTCCATGTGTCATTGCATTATTAGCAAAACAAACAAGGATAAATCAACCCTTTGCATAATCCTAAAAGAAATAATGTTTTTTTTTTTTATTGTTTTGTTTTTTTTGGATAAAACACTGGATTGGATCCATAATCCTACTCTTGTGTTTAGTGGCCCAAGTCCACTTGGATTGGATTACTTCTAAATTCTATTCCTGTCAAGCTCAATTTTAGTAGGATTAGGAATCCCTAAAAAACTAAGGGTAGACATTTAAATTGGAAAACCGAAAAACTGAGCCGACAAAAAACCGCAATTTTGTATGGTTCTAGTTCTGATTCTTGTAGTGAAAACCAGATTGACTACATATTTTTAAAATTTTTAATAAATATTTAACCCCATTGCTAAATTTGTAAGCCTATAACTAATCTTTCTCTAAATCACCTATATTTTTTAGGCCTAATCACTTTCCTTTGCATTAAATTAGGTTCCTTGTGAAATTTTAAAATTCAAATTTTTTTTTTTTAAAACAAAGATTTCAGTCCAAAACCAACTTATGGGCAAATCAGACCGCAATGAAATAATTTTTTTTTTTTTTTTTTTTTTTTTTTTTTTTTAAACCAAACCAAACCAAACCAAATGAATAGTGCTAGTTCCGATTTGAGGTGAGAACCAGATCGTGATAACCCCTAATGAAAACTATGGGATAAACTCGGATATGCTACGATCGAGTGCAATCCAACCCCGATAAATTAGGTCGCAGTCGTCTCCTCCAATCTTCATCCCCAACATTAAGCCTCCATCACCTGGACGATAATTGAGCCATCTCCCACAAACTTGAGCAATTTCCAGCAAAACCCACCCATCTCTTGCCCAAACCATTTCATCACTGATCATATTTCTCCTATGAACTTCTTCATCATAGGTGATCATTTCATCACTGAGATTCTCAACATCTTGTGTTTTTGTTTAGATTGTATGTGAGTTTTGATTATTAAATTCTTTGACAATATTTGAGTAGTTTATAGGTTAGGATAAAGCTCGAATTCACCGGAAAATTTTCATTTTTTCTATAAATATTTGACATACAATATTGGATTTTTTTTCATTTTCTCTTTTACATTTCCTGGGTTTTTGTAATGTTTGAAATCTGTGTGTGTCTGGGACTGCAATTGGGTATATTCTTTGAAGGCCCAATTTTGTCTTTTATAAATTTACAACTGCTATTAAATTTCTAATATCCATTTAAGCAATTAACAGAGCGGAGATGATTAAATTTGTTTAAATTTATATTGATTATGATTATTTATAAATGTATATAGATTATGGTTATTTATAGTATTTTTTTGGATTTATAATTTTATTTTAATTTATGGGAATTTGACTTTTTATCTCTAGGTATTGGAAAATTACTGTTTTTATTTATTTTATTACAAAATTGTTATTTTTCATGTAGAAAAATTGTAGTTTAATTTATTTGTATAAAAGTTCAAACTTAAAATGGCAGGTGTAACTTAATCCAGATTGACACCAAACATAGGATTTGATTGGTGTTATCCACTCCAATCCAATGCAATTCAATCCTACTTCATAATCCAATTCAATCTCGGTCCCCAAACAGACCCAAAAGGTTCAAAAGACATATTAACGACACAGTTAAACCTTATTAATTCCCTTCCAAGCAGTGCTTGAACCTTACTTGAATCTCTTAATTAGCACCAATGTTTGCATAGAGGGATTCAATTAATGTGTAAATAGACATCAGTTCAATCCAAAATCAAATTCAAAAGATATTTAACCCCAATTTATAGACCTTAACTATGTACAAATGGTTCAGTCCTAAGGAAAGAGAGAAAATACTAAGGAACCCCTTGGGGTCAGTGGCCTCTCCCCTCCTCCAACCTCCCCCCTCCTATCCTCCCCTCCCCTCCCCTCTCCTCTCATCTCCTTACCTCCCTTTTCCCCTAGATACTTCTTTGTTATTTTTGTTTTGTGGTGTGAAATCAATAGTTGTGAAACGATGTAGTTGTTATGATAGTTGTCATATTTCAACCCACGTACATGAGAATTTGGCTCCACTTGTCATCCTTCAACATGGTTTGGAGCCACAAGATGGGAAAAATGTAGGGTTGCGTCGCGTTTGGGTTTAACCGGTGACGCTATGACTCTCTTCCGGCTGTCAAGGATGTGGAGTGGTGGCCTTGCTTCTTAATTTTTTTTTGTCTAATAATTTCCACGTTTCCATGAACTGTATAGCAGTTTGATGCGTGTGTGTTTTTTTTAAAATTTAAAAAATTTATGTTTAGGAGGTTTTTATTTCTTTTTAGCTTTTACTGATTTGTCATTTTTGCTAATGCACATCGAATTTTTATTGCAGGTTCGAGTAGGTGTGCTTCTAGTTGCTGAGTTGGGGATTATAGTAATTTTGTGGAGAAGATTCGTGTTGTTGTTACATTTCATCACTGGAGAAGATTTACCATTATTCAGAACCATAATTGCTTTGTACTTTTTTCATAAAAAAAATATTATCGAATATTCAGAAGGCATTTAATTCCCTTTTCTTGAATCATTGGTCATCTATGTTGCACGGGTACACTGATATGATACGATACGATTCACCGATAAGGCAAAATTCCAAAAAACTAGGATACGGGTATAGCATTGATACGGTGATTAAAATAATATATATTTAAAATTAATATAAATAGAAAAAATTAATATTACATCCATCATAAGTGCAAAATTTAAAACTAAACACAAAATACAAGTCTCTATAAACAAAACACAAAATACAAGTCTTCATAGGATTGTTCAAATCATAAGAATAAAAATAAAAAAAGCAACACAAAAACAAATTAAAGCATTGAGAAGCCACTTCTCAAATTTCTAACTTCATTAATCATTGTTGTGGTAACCAAATTAAATCAAAACCCTAGGTCAAATAATTCATTCTATTTGGGGATTATTTGACCTAATTGGGAATTAATCAACCTAATTGGGAGTTACTCAATTTAATTGGGGATTACCTAATTAAATTGAACGTTACCTAATTGAGTTGAGAATTGATTTGATTCCTACCACGATTCCCAATTAAATGAGGAGTTACCTAATTAAAATGGGATTTGATTTGATACCTACCACAATTAGGGATTTGATTTACCCTAATAAATCAAATCCCTAATTAATCAAATCAATTCCAAATAGGGGAGGAATAATTCCCTTCCATCTACGGAATTATTCCTCTCAAACCCTAGCCACCTCTTCTCTCTCTCTCTCTCTCTCTCTCTCTCTCTCATTTACATAAGGCTCTGGCCGCCCGGTTTACACCATAAACACATCTCCGTATCCTAATTAGCTAGTATTTTTCTTACAAACTCTTGAACTAATTTAGGCATCGGAGGGCCTTTGGCCAACACCCCCTGGGTGTGGTCCTCTTATTGGTTCTATTTTGCAGGGAGAAAGAGGCGGCGAAGAAGAAAAGGGAATCTTTCCAATCGAATATTCTCGTGGGGAAATTTGCTCACACAAATTGGTGCTTTCATTGAGAGCACGAGTTATACTCAACGCGTGCTCAAGGAATCCGTTCCTATTATTTTCCAATCCACCAAAGCCTTCCAAACAACCATGGTTGGAAGCAAGAAGACGAGAGGCAAAACCGCCGCGATGGCTAAATCCATGGCGGTCCAAAGCCACTCCACCCACGATCTCGAGATCGACATGGTGGCACCACCACCTCTCACCACCGCACCGACCACTGCCGCCGAACATGGTGGAACCTCCCATCAAGGTGGGCTCGTTACCACCACCGACTTAGGCCTGGTCTTGGAGCAACTTCAAGCATTCCCTCCCTTGCCTCCACGCTCGACGCACGCTCCTGCGTACACCTCCAATGAAACCCTAGCCCGTGTGCAATTGGGCTCCACACACTTCTCTCCTCTCGATCCACAAAGTCAAGCAGATCTTAATCTGAGAGTTGACCAACTAGCTCAGAGAATGGACGACCAAAGCAATCTAATAAGGCAACTCCTCCACCAAATAAGCTTGGCTCAAAACCTTGGCCTTAGACAATCGGGTGAAGAGAGAAGGATGAACGAGTGCATCGGCAGGCAGCTCGATGGGTACCAAGCAGGTCGAGCAGGAGTGAGCAGACAAGGCGAGGGACAACAACATGATCGGCCTGTCGACATGTCGCAAGCATCTGCAAGCCACACTCAGAGCATATTAAGCTTAAGGAACAACGTGCGCGAAAGGCTGGGCCCACGACTTGACATCCGCGCCCGCCTGGGCTTCAAGGAAATGTATATCAAAGGCTAGGCCCCCAGGGAGGTAAGCCAGACAACCATCGCAGCGAAGATCATGAAGAAAGGTGCTCAGCTGTCCACTCGCAGATGAACATTCACGAAAGGCTAGGTCCCCAGGGTGGTCAGCTGGATAACCCTCACAGTGAGGACTATGAGGAAAGGCGCTCCACTACTCACTCTCGAAGAGTTGATTCTCGTCGGCAAGCTACAAAAAATCATTCGCAAGCGCAGTCCACCAACACGCTGCCTAAGCAGCGTAGGAGAGAAGATCGACCTTTGCAGATCAACGAGGAGGTCAATCAGCATTGCCAAAACCGCTAAGGTCGCCAACGTGATCGACCAGCGATGTGTGCGAAAGACGTTGAGAAGCTTGTGAACAACCGACTTTGAGACCTGAAGACCGGTGGGAACGTTGAAGATGCACTACTTAAGGAGATGGACCAGGCGAACTCTACGCCTTTCACCCCTGAAATTGAGCAGGCTGCTCCCCCGAAGAGATTCTCAACGCCTTCGTTTACGCACTTCAAATGGGACTCCGGTCCCGAGAGCCACCTAAAACACTTCAAAAGTGTCATGATTCTCCACAAGGCTGACGACGCGCTGATGTGCAAGGTATTTGTAATGACCTTGCGAGGAGCAGCCTAAGACTGGTTCCACACTCTACCATCCAGGTCGATCAGCAGCTTCAAGGAGTTGGCTTACGTCTTCATCAAAGAATACACCTCTTACCGGACGATCAAGAAGAACCTTGACCACCTGTACAACCTGTGCAAGAAGTCTGACAAATCCCTTCGAGATTACATCAACAGATTCAAAGCAGAAAAGGCCAACATTGTAGGATGTGACGACCGAATCACCTCATTTGCTTTCAAGAAAGGCTTTCTAGCTGAACACGACTTGTACCGCGAGCTGACTAGACAGGGAAGTGGGGAGTCTCCGAGGAAGGGGCCAAGGAAAATAGAACAGGTTCGGAACGCTACGCGCTCTGGGATGACGATCTAATCGCTGCAAAAAAGTCTATTAAGCAAGAAGATCAGCTGACTAAGCAGGCAGGCCAAAGAACCGAAGGGTTTAGCAACAGGAACAAGGACAAGCGCAGGTCACACCCACAGGGGGATGCTACGGCAGGAGAGAACTACACTAAGTTCGCCATCCCCATACATCAAATCTTAGCCCAAGTGAAAGACAAACATTGGGTAAGAAGACCACCACCCTTGAAAGGAGATCCAGACAAGAGGGATACTAGCAAATATTGTGCCTTTCATGGGATGTACGAGCATACTATGAACAACTGCTTCACTTGGAAAGCGCACCTTGAAGAACTCATGAGGGAAGGTCACTACACAGAATTCATCACGAAGCAGGCCATCCAGCGAATTGAAGATCAAGATACCGCCAAGGAGCTGCCCCAGAAGGTCATAAGGATTAACACAATCCTAGCTAATGCTGAGGAATCAGGGCTGACCAGGAAGGAAAAGAAGATGAAGATCAAACAGGACAATCCCTGGGTGCTGTGTCGGCCAGATTAACAGCGATCAGGCAATGACAAGGAAATGCTCTGCCCAAGGGCTAAAGAAAAGCAAACAAACGCAGTTCCTCCCTGTGAGCCAGCCAGATCTGAAGGAGGTTGAACAACCGAATCTTGCTCTCTTATACCAATCAAAGCGTCAAGACCAAGCCCAGGAAATCTATCTAGAGGACTTTCCTGAAGAAGGATGGAAACTGAGGAGGACGTCGAGTTAATACCCTTGGATCCTGACCAGCCAGACAAAAAAGCGCGGATCGGCTCGCACCTAAGCCCATACGAGAAGGTGGAGCTTACCATATTCCTCCAGAACAACAAAGACATGTTTGCAGGGTCGCCGTCAGACATGCTTGGCATCGACTCGAACATCATCTGTCACCAACTCCACGTCAACCTTGCATGCAAGCCAGTGGCGTAGAAGAGACGCAACTTCGCACCCGAGCGAGTTGCTATCATCGAAGCTGAGATTGACAAACTCCTAGCTGCCAGCTTCATTGAAGAGGTCTCCTACTTAGAGTGGCTCGCCAACGTTGTTCTGGTGGCAAAACAAGAGAAGGGCAAGTGGAGAGTCTGCGTCAATTACACCGACCTCAACAAAGCATGCCCTAAAGACAACTTCCCATTGTCGAGAATCGACCAACTCGTGGATTCCACTTCTGGCAATCAGCTGCTCAGCTTCATGGATGCCTACTTTGACTATAACCAAATCCTGATGCACGAGGATGATAAGGAGAAAACCTCTTTCATCATCGAGAGGGGGACCTACTGCTACAAGGTTGGGCTAAAGAACGCTGGAGCAACCTATCAAGGGCTCGTGAATAAAATCAAAGCTATGGAAGTCTACATGGACGACATGCTGGTCAAGGCCCCAAAGCGTGAAGATCACATCAAAAACATCGCTGAGGCATTCAGCCTGCTCGGCCCATATCACATGAAGTTGAATCCAAGTAAATGCACATTTGGTGTATCCTCTGGCCGATTCTTAGGATACCTAGTTACACAACGAGGTATAGAGGCACACCCACGTCAAATCAAAGCCATTCTCGAGATGAAGTCACCTTCCACAGTGAAGGAAATACAAAGTCTGACAGGTAGAGCAGCGACCCTTAACCGATTCATCTCGAGATCTACCGACAAGTGCAGACCATTCTTCAAAGCTTTGAAGAAAGGACAAAAAGACAAATGGGATGAAGAGTGTGAAGTAGCTTTCCAGAATCTGAAGACTTACCTCACTTCACCTCCTTTGCTCTCAAAGCCCGTTCCTGGTGAAGATTTGTTCGTGTACCTGGCAGTGTCCAACTCAGCCATCAACTTAGCTCTCATCTGAGAAGAGCTGGGGGCCCAACATCCGGTATTCTACACGTCAAAAGCTCTCCTCGATGCAGAAACTTGCTACTCGAAATTGGAAAAGCTCATTTTGGCCCTTGTAGTTTCCGCGAGAAAGCTGCGACCCTATTACCAAGCTCACCGAGTCATTGTCATGACCGACTTTCCTTTAAGATCAATCCTCCATAGCCCTGACGCTTCTCAGCGACTCATGAAGTGCGCTATAGAGCTAAGCCAATATGACCTCTTCTATAGGCCAAAAGCTGCAATAAAAACCCAGGCTTGAGCAGACTTCGTAGTAGAATTCACCCCATCAGTCGAAGAAGAGAAATTGGTCAACAAAAAGAAGGAAAGTTCAAAAGCAGACGGGACCTCCGCTAAACCAAGCCAACCCAGTGACATGTGGCAATTGCGCGTAGACGGAGCGTCGAACTGAAAGGGAGCTGGAGCGGGTGTCGTCATCACCACACCAGATGGAACCCTGTTGGAGCAAAATATTACGCTTGGCTTCCCGGTTTCGAACAACAAGGCAGAATACGAGGCATTGCTCGCCGACCTGCGCTTGGCAAGAGAACTCGCAATCAAGAAACTAGGCATATACTCATATTCCTAGTTGATCACGAATTAAGACTCAGGTGAATACATGGTGAAGCACCCAAAGATGATCTTATACCTTGACAAAATCCAAGAGCTATTGAAGGCGTTTCATACCTTCACCATCCAACAAGTACCTCAGGTAGAGAGCGCGCATGCAGACTCACTGGCCAACTTAGGGTCAGCGCTAGATACCTAGTTCAGACGCTCCATCCCGGTTGAACACCTTGACTAACCAAGCATTAAAGAAATAGAACCAATCGACACAATGCAGATTGACGAGGACCCCAGCTGGCAAGACCTCATCATCGACTACTTGATGAATGGAAACCTGCCATCGGACAAGTCCGAAGCTAGAAATGTCCAGCAGAAGGCTGCTAGATACTATATGCATGGCAACAAGCTCATCTGCATATCATACTCCGGCCCTCATCTCACCTGCATATAGTACCCTCAAACACTCAAGATACTACATGCATGGCAACCACTCTGGGAGCAGGTCATTTGCCCAGAAAACTCTAAACATAGGCTACTTCTGGCCTATCATGCACCACGACTCTGCTAAATATGTTAAGAAGTGTGATCACTGCCAGCAATACAAGCCGATCCCTAACCTGCCTGCCGAAGTTTACCATCCGCAAAATAGTCCATGGCCATTCATGCAATGGGCCATCGACCTAGTGGGTCCCTTGCCACCGGCACTGGCCAAAAAAGACTTGATGATCGTCGCCACCGACTACTTCACTAAATGAATCGAGGCTGAAACTCTATCCTCTACTAAAAAAGTCGATGTGGAGCAATTCATCTAAAGAAACATCATCTGCCGGTTTGGCTGCCCACAGTTGCTGGTTACCGACAATGGCTCACAGTTCATTGGCAAGCAAATAACCGCAAAATAGTTGCCCATAAGCAGCGTCCTTCGGGAGAGGCAGCCCGTAAGAAGCGTCCTAAGGGAGACGCAGGGTGTGCCAGGAATTTATTAAAGGGAGGTCTCCATGCCTCCTGCGGGAAGTATCTAGGTTCCTATCCGTTTCCTAAATTAGGCAAGATAGTCATACAGTTGTCCATAAGGAGCGTCCTCAGGGAGATGTAGGGTGACGACCAGAAGCGTCCTTCGGGAGATGCAGCCCTTAAAAAGCGTCTTAAGGAAGATGCAGGGTGTGCCAGGAATTTCTTAAAAGAAGGTCTCCACACCTCATGCAGGAAGTATCCAGGTTCCTATCTGTTTCCTAAGGAAGGCAGGATAGTCACACAGTTGCCCATAAGTAGTATCCTTCGAGAGACGTAGGGTGACGACCAAGGCATCCTACGGGATGTGCAGAACACGCCCGGAGTCCCTTAAGGGGGACCCTGACACTCGCCAACTTCCTAAGGGGAACCATCCTAAGGGATATGCAGAACACGCCCGGAGTGCTCCAAGGGGGACCCTGACACTCATGAGTCTCCGAAGGGAGATATGCAATCAAGACACAGGCTGGTTACTTAAGCAGTTCACAAATCAATATGCAAATTGAAGTGAAAAAATAAACTAAAATTTCCATAACAAGCTGACTAATCGGCCAAGTTCAACAAAGAGAATATGGTCAAATAAGACAAATTATTCTAAGCAAGAAAGCAAACTACAAAAGCTAAAAAGAAACAAAGAAGTCTTCATCTACTCAGGGACGCCAGCAGGAGACCTCTGAGCTGCAGCCTCTTCGGCCTCCGCCTGATCAGCTACTCCTTTAGCGGCTCCATCTGCTTGCTCCGCGACATTTGCCATCATCTCATCTATTGCTTCCTCCTCTGCTTCATCCTCTCCGGCTGCCTGCTCTTCAGTTCCTCCTTCCACAAGGGGTGAGTCGGGGCAGAGTGTCTCGATGTCTATGTCGTCAATTGCATACAAGGGAGTAGTCTCATCTGCGCAGTGCAAGTAGCCCAACTTGTACACATCAATGATGGCTTTAGACTTGGATTTTTCTGCAGACTTGTGGTATGCATGAAATCTAGCCAGGAGCTTGTCATAGCTAAGGGAGATGTCAGCATTCTTAAGCTCAAGACAAAAGAAGGCATCTTTTCGACTAACCAAATCAGCGGCAAGAGAGTTTAGTTCAGAATCCTTCTCGGTAAGGGAGCTTTTCAACTCAGATATCATCACCCTCAAATCAGACGTCTTCTTCTCATAACGGGCCTGCTCGGTGGAAAGCTGGCTGGCCAATTCAGCGTTCTTCTTCTCCAACTCACTGAGCTAGGCAGAAGAGGGGGCAACAGTAGATGAGTTTCAGATAGTCTCAGCAACAAAAACCAATTCTTTTTGAATCAGATGGAATGTTGCTTCCCTTTGTTTTTCCAAGGAAAGGCTCGAGAAAGTGTCAAGATCGCCGGCCTAATGGATGTGATCAACCAACTCAACACAGGAAGACGGGTTTGATAGGAGGTTCTTCTTCAGCATATCAGACATGCTTGCATCCCCTGCAGGGCTGGACTTGTCCACTTTGGGATCAGCCACTGAAGTTGCAGAAGAGCCATTCGCCCGGGGAGATGACTCTCTCGTCTTCTTAGCTGCCTCCATCCTCACCTCCAATGAAGTCAATGATGCTGAATCACCTCCAAGCTTGAATGCTCGTGACTCAACAGCTAGATCATGAGCAGACTTCCCGCTTCAATTTTCATCATTTTACTAATGCAGACAACTCGAACTTCGAAGAGGAATATTTGCATCTCTTTGACACTCGGCAGAACGAGATAGGGCATGAGCTATTCCAGGAAGCAGATCATGGTTTTCAAGCTTGTCAACATGAGACTCGGGTAGAGCACCCCGAACAGTGCGCATACCACCAACATTCCTACTATCTACACAAACAAGATGTTTAACCCTGGTAGATGACGATGAAACAGCTCTCACTTGGGTCTTCTCAGCAGAAGGGATCCTTGGCTTCTTCCTCAATGGGGAAGCATCTTTCGCCAGCGAATTCGCAGCTTCATTTCTTGAAGACTTGACATCAGCTTTTCTTTTTTAAAGGGAGTCCGGCAGAACTCTCCTCTTGCCCAGCCAGCAAATCATCCAAGTCTGGACCATTATGCTTCCATCTCTCAATATCCTAGGCAGGGAGCAAACCACCAACTTCCTCCGGATACCCACTTAGCTGACGAGGCCCAACGCATGAGGCCAAACCTGTGAAGACCTGCGATGATAGGCAGTAGCTGGTCCATCTGCGCGCACCTGCCCCACCACAACTGCCGCCCACTGCCAACCGTCGCATGTCACGACAACAACTAGCCGGACTTCCCCCAGCTGACCTTCGCCACAAAAAAGAAGAAAAGAAGAAGAAAAAGAAATATACGTGCTCGACTTACCTTGGGATGCACGACGACTCCTCTCTTCGACAAGCAGTACAAATTCTCCAAGATCTATCTCAAGCTAGAAAGTAGAGAAGTTAAGTTTGTGATGTGAAGAGGAGTGAAGAGAAGCCCTACATTTACACAGGTTGGGCATCCTAGGTCAAGAAGGAATTGCAAGGCCATCCCTATTGGGAACCCAACTCCAAGAACAGTCAAAAGCTCACTTCAATTGGGAACCCAATCTGCAAAAAGAGTCCAAATCCAAGAAGGAAGCCTAGTTACAGCTGGACAGCCCAACAAATAATTCACATCTCCTACATGCCACCGCGCACCATGCAGAAGCTGGGGGGCATTTGTGGTAATCAAATTAAATCATAACCCTAGGTCAAATAATTCATTCCATTTGGGGATTATTTGACCTAATTGGGAATTAATCAACCTGATTTGGAGTTACTCAATTTAATTGGGGATTACCCAATTAAATTGAACGTTACCTAATTGGGTTGAGAATTGATTTGATTCTTACCACGATTCCCAATTAAATGAGGAGTTACCTAATTAAAATGGGATTTGATTTGATACCTACCACAATTAGGGATTTGATTTACCCTAATAAATCAAATCCCTAATTAATCAAATCAATTCCAAATAGGGGAGGAATAATTCCCTTCCATCTACGAAATTATTCCTCTGAAACCCTAGCCTCCAAGACCACTATAAAAAGATAGCCACACACAAGGGTTGAGGTACGTCTAAAATCTCTACTAAAACTTTGCAGAAAAACCCTAGCCACCTCTTCTCTCTCTCTCTCTCTCTCTCTCTCTCTCTCTCTCTCTCTCTTTTACATAAGGCTCCGGCCGCCCAGTTTACACCATAAACACATCTCCGTACCCTAATTAGCTAGTGTTTTTCTTACAAACTCTTGAACTAATTTAGGCATTGAAGGGCCTTTGGCCAACACCCCCCCAGGTGTGGTCCTCTTATAGGTTCTATTTTGCAGGGAGAAAGAGGCGGCGAAGAAGAAAGGGGAATCTTTCCAATCGAATATTCTCGTGGGGAAATTTGGTCACACAATTGTCATCACAAGTAAATATGATTGCTTGTAATTCCTTCTTCCTATTTCTTCTTCTTTTATAGTTATTCTTTGTTGACGTGAGTCTCCTAATTAATCAAGGAGATTTATTTCCTTGATTAATTAAAGGATTTACTTTCTTTAGGAGAT
The DNA here is from genome assembly GCA_903112645.1 of Prunus armeniaca. Classification (NCBI taxonomy): domain Eukaryota; kingdom Viridiplantae; phylum Streptophyta; class Magnoliopsida; order Rosales; family Rosaceae; genus Prunus; species Prunus armeniaca. The sequence continues at coordinate 22,409,946 of CAEKDK010000004.1, forward strand.
ACTATCCTTATGGAGAAGAATAAAACCTAACCCAAAGTATTCAAACCATATTCATATTTTAGCATGCTATTAGTGCAATCGATCCAAGGTATTTCTCATATTCAAATCCAACACCCTAAATCAAATTCCTCATATTTTTCCTCAAATCCAAATTCCACATCCGGATTCTGTATTACTTGTTCCATCTTTGGACCATAACTTGCTATCTGTTGCACAACTTACTACTACTTTGAGGTGTACTGTAACATTTTGACCGAATCATTGTGTTTTTCAAGACATCCTCACAGGAAAGACAATTGGTTGTGGTACTCGACGGGGCAAACTCTATTACTTAGACTGGGCACCAGATAGTGAGGTCAAGGTTGGTCAAGCCTTCACAACCAGTGGAACTCATTCTGAGGGGGAGAGAGAGACAAAATTTGGTTATGGAATAAACTTCTTGGGCATGCCTCGTCGGTTATCTTAAGAAGTTGTTTCCATCGTTATTTTCCAGTCTTGATGTTTCCAGCTTCCAGTGTGATACTTGTGAATTGGCTAAGAGCCATTGTGTCCCGTTTCCATTAAGTTCAAATAAGAGTTTGGTTTCGTTTTCCCTTGTTCATTTTGATGTTTGGAGACCTATTAAAATTGCCACTCCGACAGGGGCGCGATGGTTTGTCACGTTTATAGATGATTGGCACACGCATGACTTGGGTTTACCTTCTCCAAACTAAAAGGGAAGTCAGTTCCAGGTTTCAACAGTTTTATCAAATGGTGGAGACTTAGTTTCATGCCAGAATTCAGTTTCATAACCCTAAACAAGAATGCTTGGATGTAAGCCTGCTGACATACCCATTGAGATGAATCACAAGTTGTGTGAAGACATGGACCAAGAACCAACCAATAAGGAACAGTACCAACGCCTTGTTGGACGGTTGATATACCTGGCACACACAAGACCAGATATTGCATATGCTGTGAGTGTGGTTAGTCAGTTTATGCATTCACCCAGTGTTTCTCATATTTATAATGCAGTTGATCGGATCTTAAGATACTTAAAGTCAGCCCCTGGGAAAGGATTAATGTTCTAAAAAATGGAGATCTTGAAGTTGGATACAGATGTTGATTGGGTTGGTTCCATTACAGATAGACGCTTTACTGCCGGTTACTTTACATTCATAGGAGGTAACCTAGTCACTTGGTGAAGTAAAAAGCAAAATGTGGTGTCTCGGTCTAGTGCAGAAGCAGAGTATCGAGGAATGGCTCACGGAGTTTGTGAATTATTGTAGATCAGAAGACTCTTGACAGAATTGGGCTTCAAGCCAGAAAAGCCAATGGAGTTGCATTGTGACAACAAATCAGCTATCAATATTGCCCATAATCCAGTTCAACATGATCGAACCAAACATGTTGAGGTGGATAGACATTTTATCAAAGAAAAAATTGAGAAGAAGATCATCTGCCTACCATTTGTAAAATCAGAAGATTAATTGGCAGATATCTTAACAAAAACTGTTTGTGGCAGAGTATTTCATGACTCACTTACCAAGTTGGGCATTGGTGACATATATGCACCAACTTGAGGAGGAGTGTTGACGTGAGTCTCCTAATTAATCAAGGAGATTTATTTCCTTAATTAATTCAGGGATTTACTTTCCAATTCTATATAGTTGACAAATTATTGTATAATTAGGAGATACTATTCTAATTGATTAATGTATCTATTTCTTTGTAAAGCACTCATGTAAACTCCTATATATACCTCCTTATGGAGAAGAATAAAACCTAACCCAAAGTTTTCAAACCATATTCATTTTTTAGCATTCTCTCCCAAATGAAATGAAGACCTAGCTTCTATCAAGAAGAATTAACATTATCAGAAGACAATAGGAGTATCGACATATCGGATACGAGTATCGGAGTATTAGATATGAGCACACCCCTCTAGTTAAGAGTATCGGTGCAACATAGTTGGTCATTAAGGTCTACAAGAATCGATTAAATGTCTTTCCAACGATCAAGTTTTTTTTCTAGTTTTTGGAAATACTTAATAGTGTTGTTTTTGTATCCAAGTTATTTTAGTTATGTGAGACAAATTGTATAGAAAAGTGATAAAGTTTTTTCTAGTTTTTGGAAATACTTAATAGTGTTGTTTTTGTAGCCAAGTTATTTTGGTTATGTGAGACAAATTGTATAGAAAAGTGAGAAGTAGAGAAAGAAAATAGAAATTGTTCTTAAAAGTATCTTTTGTGCTTCATAAAGCACCTGTACTGGTAATTACCATAATAAGTGTATAGGTTACAAAACATAGAAATTGTGGAGATTATATGAATGTTATGGTGGTCACTTACATTCTATATTGTTTACCTGAACTCTACCTACTTGAATAAAGAAATGTATCAAAGATTGGTTGGACAATTGATTTACTTGTCACACACACCTCGTGGCATATATTGTGAGTGTGGTTTAGTCAATTCATGCATGCTCACAGTAAAGATCATGCAAATTATGTAAGTCATTTATATACTTAAGTAAAGATGAAGACTGGAAAAGATGAAGATTAAAAGCATCTTAAATCAATCCCACTCAAAATTTAATCAACAATGTCTCATAGACCACATACATATCCACCCGAGCAAATGTAGTGGTTATACGAAATGAAGACTTATCTTTGGCTATATGATATCCCACAACTTTCTTTTCCTCTCTTCTCTTATCTTTTCACACAAATATACATTTATACTATATATGGTACAATAATTAGTAATATTTGGGTTAATTCTAAATTAGGGAATGTAGGAAACAACTACTATCTTGCCTTGGACAATTGTATAGCTTCTTGATCATGTGTAGACTCTTCAGCCCAGGCAAACTGGTGATGAGACAGGAGTGAGAATTCGCGATTCCTTACATCCTCAAGCTGCTCCCACTCTGCCCATCTCTCTGCTAGATCCACTCCCTGCAGCAATCTAACCACTTGTGCCATTGTCGGACGGTCCTCGGGTGAGCTTTGAGTGCAAAGCAATGCAACCTGAATGACAGTCTCAACCTCTTTTGGATCGTGCATCTTCATGTTTCCATCCACAATGTCATCAAGCCTATTTTCTCTCTGCAGCTTCTTGATCTGTTGAGATCATATTTACATAATTTAATTAAGACATCAAATAGGAAGCAGCAACAAAGCATTGAAGAAGACTGTATTTGCAAAAAACTTCAATGTGGTTGAAACTTGTTTCCAAAATATCGAGCTACATTGGAACCCGAGCAAGATTGAAGTTAAAGGTGACAATTTACACAGGCATCATGGAAAATGTCAAACAAGAATTATCTACGACTAGTTTCTTAGATAAAATTAATCCCTAGAAATGAACATAAGCTGATTCTTACTAGACTATATAATAGTTAAGAGTTAGAAAGCCCCCTCCGCCCTCTCTAAGAAAATTTGGCGAACCCTATAACAGTTCCCTAGCCATCCCGCCTACTCCTCCAAAATAAGGTGTAGCTGCTACTTGTTCCCCAAGAAACACCATAGTCACAATCACATCACACACTCTCATGATGATCAATTGAGCATAAATATATTGCAGTTAAGTTTCTTTAGCCCAAATTAAGTACTGCTTGTAACACTCTCATTCACCCAATGTTAGACAAGGTCCCAGCCCAAATCTATGCAAATATTCTACATATCTAAAGTCGCCTGGGATTTTTGGAGCATGCCATGCCTGACAATCTTCTTTCTAGCATCTCCATTCAATCCTGCCAATTTGTGGTCTTGTGACTTCCTCCTCATAGTATTATCCCTAGCCTAGAGAAAAGGTTCCATTGACCCATAATTTCTACTACTAGTTCATAAAATTGAATAGTGGCATGCTCACCAACTAAAAGGGGTAGACATCCTTTTCTAACAATCCCATGAAGGATTATATAAATCTTCAGAGAGAGGCAGAGAAAACTTGAGAAATGAACTAATTATGTACTCGCTCATCAATTATGCACATCGATTATCAGGGAGAAAAAAAGCAGAAAAGCAAAAAACTTGACAAACTAACTGATAGAAGATAGAAGATAAAAGATAAAAGCTGCCATAAAGGAGAGGTACCATTTTAACAGATAAGAATCCCGTCAAGTATAGATATGTCCAAAGAGTTCAGGAAGTCATATAGGAGACTATAAATCTTACATGATCAAGCAGAAGAACATCCTCCTCTTCTTCAAGCCGAGCAAAATCTATAGCACGCTGACCAGTGACAAGTTCGAGAAGTGTGATACCATATCCAAAAACATCAGTCTTTTCTGACGATTTTCCAGTGGACAAATATTCTGGGGCAATATGACCCATGGTACCACGCACTTGAGTGGTAACGTGAGTTGATTTGTATCAACCAGCTTTGCTAGCCCAAAATCTCCAAGAACGGGCTCAAAATTATCATCTAGAAGAATGTTTGCAGCCTTTAAGTCACGGTGTATAATCTTAGGATTACAATGCTCATGTAAATACTCTAAGCCATGGGCTGCACCAAAAGCGATGCGTTTCCTTGTTGACCAGTCCAAGCCTTTCTCACCAGGTTTTAAATCTAACACATATATCAGGAAGAAAATGTTATGAATTAAAAATATTGAACAGTAGATATATGAGAATCATGATATGCCATTCCAAAGAATTAAGTGATGATTAACCTTCAAATGAACAAGCATAAAATACAAATGATGTAAATCCCATCTCCCCTCTTAAGAAGTAGGGAGGGGGGTTGATGTTCAGGATGTCCTTACTTGAATATTGAGTTGGTTGAAGAAAATAGAAATTTGGATTTGGGAATTTGAATCACAAAATGGTGGTTATATATCAATTCGTGCGATGAAAGACCTCCTCCATAAGTATGGGCTGGAAGGTGAGGTTGACCGTACGATACCTAATGGGTGTAAGTAAAATTACCAAGAAAAACAACAAAGGAAGTAGGGATTAGGGAGCATCTCAGAAAAAATTTCAAAGATGGTACCTCATGTCATAATATGTTGCAGAATTCTATTGCTAAATTAAACCACGAAAACAGAAGTAAAATTACAGGCTCTCAAATGAAACAGAACTTGGCAACAGCAATGATTTTTTCTTTTTTCTTTTGGGACTGAAGACTGAATTAGGGCTTCTAATCACTTACCAAGCACAAAAAGAAGTTCAAACCATGGTTGTAAAACATGCCCGTGTTCCGAGCCACTCACACTGAAAAATGCAAAGGGGAAATAGAAAAGTAAACTTAAGCAATGCTCTTTTAGGACATACCTCTCAAGCGATACGCAACACTAAGATTTTTCATGAATGGATAAACAAGGATTCTCTCGGATGAAGTTGTACAAAATCCAATCAACCGTAAAAGATTCTTGTGAACTGCAACACTAATGAGTTGTACTTCTCTCAAGAATGCAGCCTCTCCACCAGGACTGTTATAATCTGTAAGGCGTTTCACTGCAACCTTTACATTGTCTGAGAGGACACCTTTATAAACTCTTCCAAAGCCTCCTTGTCCAATTATGTTGCTTTCATCGAAGTTATCTGTAGCAAGCTGAATTTCACGCCAAGAAAATCTTCTTAACTGGCCAAAGGAAATTTTGCACTCATCTTCACCTAAAATTACATTAAAATAAGAAAAGGGGGTGGAGTAGATATTAGTTTGACAAGATTGTGTAGCTCGTGATGTGACTTCAGGCATTTGGACTTTTGAATACAGATTAAATGAATACATAAATCAAACTTGGTAAGTGATTATTTACACATCTGACTTACAAAGGGTGGGGATCGATTCTAACTTAACTAGATTGAGATGATTTCAAATTTAAATTTCCATAACGATGCTTGGTACAAACTGAAAGTGATCTCAAAAGTAAAAGGTAAGGAAAATTTACCTGTAACATCAACAAAGACATCATTTGTTAGTTTGTGCGTGCGATAATATCGATAAGCGAAAAGAGCCCCAATCAAAAGAATTACTGTTACACCACAACTTGCCGAAGTTATAACCGTTCCAAGTTTTGATTTCTCGGTTGAAACTGCCAAATTTTAAAATATTAGGTTATTCCTAGGTAATTCAAACATAGTTGGTAAACTGAAATAGTAGAGTTGTACAAAGAATAAACCTCGGAGAACAGAGCCAGAAGCACAAGGCTGCTTCAAGCTAGAACCACAAGCAAGACGTGCTCCTGTAAAACTATAAGGACAAAACAATTAATAGCAAACCATTAAGGATATATAATATAACTACTGGACAAGTATACAGTAAGTTGCAAATTATAGAATGTAGACGCAATGCTGAAGGAAAATATTATAATAACGGAAAGGTCATCTAGAATCAAATTACACAACATTGGAACCAAAGGAGTTTATGCCATTTTTTATTATAATAAGTAGGAATTTAAGCATTTGAAAAATAATATATATACATCCAAAATGATACTTGTGCTTGATGAAACTATTATAAGTGGCAGTCCAGAAGTCAGATCCTATACCTCCAACTTACTGTAATAGAAGAAGTAAACTCGTCTCTTAATGACCATAGCACCATTTCATGATAAAGACATTATCATACATCTTTAGTGCTGGAACTCTCTCAAACGTCTTACTTAGAATTCTAGATTTTTAATGGGCTGGTCAGCCCGGTCCTACACCAACAGTAGGGGTGGGCGAAACCAGACTGAACCAGACCGAACCGGCTGGTTTGGTTAGGATTTTGACAAAAATTAAGGTCAAACGGTTCAAAACCCAGCTCAGTTCAGCTGGTGGTTTCAATTCCCTCAGGAACGAGAGAACATAACCGAATCGATTCCCACTCTTTTTATTAATTCCACCCGTATCCCTCCTATAAATCATCTTTTTCCACTAGCTGTAGCCACATAAACCTGTCTCTCCAGTGAAGGAATTAAACAAAGACATTCTTTGCATAACTCCTTTAGCATGCAGACAAACACAAATAAGGATGTATTTAAAAATAATATATATTATATGAGTATGATATATATCCAATTTTCTATAACACGGCTAACCGTACTTGCGGATAACCAAGGTTGCCCGGCCAGTGCATCTTGGTAAACTAGCCGTGCAAAATCTGGTTATCCACAAGTGTGGTTAACCATATTATAGAAACACGGATGTATATAAGTAATCCCCATTAACTCTCTTACAATAAGAATTCGTAATTATTGCTGATGCCAATACATCAATACAAGGGAATATAAAAGGAAATGAGAATCAGAGTTTAATGGGATTTACTTGAATTTTGGAATTGTAAAGAATTGCATTGGAACTCTTCCGGTTAACTCATTCGATGAAAGATCCCTGCCCAAAAAAAAAAAGGAATTTATAAATGGTAAAGAATTTCACACAGTGTGCAAGCTCAGATGGGCATGCAATTATATTTAGGCAATAATTCAAACGGCAGGATTGCGAAAAAAAGGAATTGCTTACAGTTCAGTCAACCCACTTATATTTGAAAGTGAATCCGGAATATGTCCAGATATGTGGTTACCCCTCAATACCCTGAAGCACAGGTGAGATGATTAATTTTTCTTTTCTGGAGAACAGGAAAGTGTTCACAAGATAGTACTTTGCAATATAAACAGTTGTAGAACACTCAGATAAGACAACAACATAAGTAACTGCTACAGATCAAGGCAATTCCCCAATAAATACAAGAACGTTTTACATATATAGAAGAATAAGAAAGTTGGAATCTTTTAGGAATGGAAATGCAGCCTTACAAATGCTTTAAATTGGACAGTTGACCCCAGGTATTGGGTATAGGACCTCTGAAATTATTGTTTGCAAGATTTAGATTCTGTAGATGTGTCATGTTGGCAAGATAAATGGGTAACAGGCCTGTTAGACTATTATCCTGGAAGTCCCTGCATAAATAAAGTTATTTTATCAAAATTCATGACCGGATGCAAAAAAATATATTCTTCAGAATTAAACAAACAAGAACTACAATAATGAAGGCGTTGGTATTATATTCCACTTTTTTCTATGACTCAGTTGACAGTATGTAAAGTTACAATGATAAAGGGAAAACTTAAATTCTCCCTCTCTCTCTCTCTCTCTCTCTCTCTCTCTCTCTCTCTCTCGGTACCAGAGCACAAACTAGTGATCCAAATCAGGTTTCAGCCAATGGAAATAGTTATGTTACATTTTCTGACACCATCAGCCCCATAATACTAATGCATCAAGAAGTTGACTTACAGGCTAGCCAAAAATTTCAGTTTAGTAATCGAAGGAGAAAGCGTTCCAGAAAATCCATTTGATGCCAGGCTCCTGCAAAGTAGTACATTCACAAACTAATGTACTGCAATGATAAATGATTTTCAAAGATGGCGATATTAATAAAATATATATTTTTCATGATCATAAAAGTTAGTTTAACTTACAGGGATATGACATTTCCATTTCTACAAGTGACATGAGACCAGCTAAAACAGGGGCTAACGAGATTATAATTCCAATCTGTTATTCGGCCACTGGAATCATTCAGTGCCCTAAGCAAATCGATCAATGCTTCGCCTGCACATTATTATCGTAAGTGAAGAACGAAATTGTATGTAGAGCCATAAATGGCTGGTGAAAAGAACTTCTGTTTATATTACAATTCTGACAAATTAAAAATTAAAAATTCTTGGGCTTTTTCATATATGTCATTCACTTAGACTAGTTATCAAGATTGAAAAATAGATGACAACGCTCTTAACTAAGTAGTGAGAAAAGTATCACTTAAATCATATCCGCATTGATAATTTCAGAAACAACCTCATTTTACAACCAGAAATAAATCTTGCTTAAAAACAAATAAAAGTTAGATATCACCATACCTTCAACATCTGGATCTGTAGATGCAAAACTGACTCTTAACAAAGTGAGTAACATTAGCCAATTTATGATTGGCTTTAAAAGATGCCAGCTAGAAAATGCTCCAGACATGTCTCCTGAACTACCGACGATTATTCACCCACACACCTCTAGCCTCTTTATGGGAAGACTGCATAAATAATATTTTTAAAAAAGCATTTTCAGTTGAGAGTAGAAGAGATTCCTGCCTGGAAAGCAAAGAATTTTTTTTATAATTGTACAGATGGAACTTAATACATCTACTACAATGAAGGAGAGGGGAAATACACATGTTTTGGGGGTAAAATCCACAACAGAATTAATAAAATATAAAATCAGCGCATTATGTTCTGGGGAAAATACACATGTTTTTGGGTTCATTCCTGTAACAACTACTTCTGTTTATGCTGTTGACATTGCTTACCCTCATAACTTGTGGGGCCTTTTCTGGACCACAAGCATTTGTTACCTTTGGTACTAGCCCTGCAATCTAGTAGCTCAATGTTTTAGGATTATGTATCCCAGCTCTCATCTACTGACTTGATTTTGGACATGGAATATTATGTAACAATACGATTATGAGAATTTTATTTTTTCTATAACTCTTATGTTATACTGATTTGGAATTTTTTGTCCACAAGTTTGCTATTATAGTAATTTGATTTTGGACATTGATGTACTAACTATGCAATAATAGGATTGCATGATCTCCTTTCTACAAATTTGCAGTTATAGTGTTTGGGATTTTCTAAATGTTAATTCTCTGCGTGGAAGTATTTATGAGACTAGGAGTTCTTGCAGTGATCTAAACTCACTTCAAAGAAATGATGTGACCAGAATTCCAAGTAGTTCACCTCAAGTGCACTTAGAAACCCAGAAAATTAGAAATCATTTTGGTATTCAACCCGAGATTAAAGCTTCCTCGAAGGTGAATGAAATTTTCATATGCAACCTGAAAAGAAAACCCTTTTGGAATATCATTGCCTCTTCAGACAGAGTAACCTAAAACAGTCATTCTAGACACCGCCAATTTCTGTTGGCTGAAGAGGAGAATATGAGTTTTTACAATCAGACCCAGTCCCAATTTCTAATACAACCCAACCCAGATAATTGAAATATAGTTACAATATAAATAATGAAAAACAAAACAAAACAAAACAAAAATAAAATAAAATGGAACATACAAAACTAAAAAAAGTGAAAGAAAACAAGAACTTACTAGTTTCAGCCATGGCTGTTGCAACCCACCAGGAAACAAGATAGCATGGCTCAAGAAGGAGAAGAAGTTAAATAATGTGATTATTGTTATTATTATTGTTGTGATCATGATTGATTGTGAAGATATGAATTGAGTGCTGCTGGGTTAGTGCAAGGGTCCACAAGGCACTGAGAATAAAAAATAAAAAATAAAAAAAATAAAAGGTGGGAAGAATGAAGAAAGAGGAATTTGGGAAGGCCAGTGGCAGAGAATAATATGAGAGAGAGCTACTTGGGGTTGGACTAGGGGGTTATGCTGCTGTGGAGTGTGGAGTTTGGAATGTGGAATAAGAATCAGAATCCCACTAATTACTGGGTCACTGGGCTTTAAAGTGATAACAACCATTATCTTGTTTTCTTTTATTCAAATAACAGCCATTTGGCCTTATCAGAATGTCTTTTAGATGCAATTGCAGTGTTAAGTCACCTCGCATGATTGTTTGGTAAAGTCGTTTTTACATTTCATGGCAATGTAAAATCTGTTCTATGTTTGTGCAAGGGAAATTACCCTTACAGGACAAGTCCTATATGTTCGAATTTGTCTTCCTCCGAAGATAGTGTGTCCGCCTCCTTGTTCCCGAGTTCGTCACGTAAATTAGAGTAATTTAGTATATTATCGCTTTTATTACACAATTTTAGTTTTTAAAGTTTAATCATGCGCTCTCGAAAGAAACCACTCCCCAACTTCCATTTTCTCCATCTCTCTGTCGCATCGCATCCTCTTCCCCGACCCAATTTTCCCCTCCCCATCGCTTTTCCTGTCCAACCCTCTCTCTTTATCCTTGTCCGCTCCCTTCCTCTCTGTATGTTTTGCGTTTTTCAAGATTTCATCTATTTTAACCACCACCATTTCTATTGATTGTTTTGTTGGGTTTCATCTTTTTTGGCGACACCGGCCGGGGAAATTTCTACAAGAAGTGTTGGATAAAACTGAAGCTCTAAGAGTATTTGCTTGCTTAAACGTTGTGAAAATACCTGTAGGATGTCTATATATACCTAGAGAAGGTTAAATAGGCTAATTTGAGTTTTTTCAATAAATAATAATCAACTTTCGAAGCAGGATTGATATGAGTTATCAATCCTGAAATGTGCAGAGCTTAAAATAAAAGAACACACCGAGAATTATTTTACATAGTAAAACCCCACCTCTGGGGAAAATCCACAAGACTCCTCAGTCCAACACAAATCCACTATAGAACGATAATTACAATAAGTACTCACACACTTATACTAGACACATTCTAGATAACGTTTATTGACTTCTTCGTAACTCAACTTCTGTTATGGGATGATCTTCGACACTCCTTATGTTGAACGCAATATAGGTCATGATTGCTTCAAGCTCACCGGAGTAAAACCGTCACCACGGTCTTGGTGCCCTCAACTGTATGAGTCACCGAACAATGCAAATGAATGCAATATGAACTATTAAAGTGTTTCATAAATCACCAAGTAAACATGGAATACTTAATGATTTATCTCAAATATATGCACAACAGCTTTCTTAGGAATTTTACATGCTCAAACAAAATATAGGACCGCTCACCCAAACAAAGAAGCACATCATATTCTTATACAAACCTCAATCTCCTTTTTGCAAGAGAAGAGCACCAAGCCACGTGCTCAATCTCTTGCCATTAATCATATTTGATTCACTTAGAATCCTATATCAATTCGTCAGCCCATGCAGACTTCCTATCATGAATATAAGATCTAGATGCCTTGTGAATAACAGACCCACACTTCTTATATGGTTCTAAGTAATGACGCCAAACAGGAGACCACAAATTCTATTCAATCATGAATTCAGATTTGATCCAATATGGACTCTAAGTGATTGACGCCAAAATAGCCACTCTTTTATGGAGAAACAATATCTCCTAAAACCAATTAATAGACCAAACAAAGATAATATTTTAACTTAAATCAAAATAGAGGCCAACTAGGAAAGTAATCTCAAGAGATAAAATCTAATCCTATTAAAAATAAGATTAACATAAAAAATACTTGAGTGAAAAACTCCAACTAGGAATCCTATAATGAATGCATGATTATGTCACGATTTACCTGAAGTCAAGTTTCCCATATTGGTCAAGTCATGTCTCGGATGTATGGGGTTGAATGAGTTGTGCAAAACGTCCAGTAACAATTCTTCACACACTAATTTTCAACCTATGCTAGAGTCTAGGAAATGACAACACTATTTTCATACTAACTTGTTGAACACAAAAGTTATGGCTAAAAGCTTCAAACTTGATAAATTGAACTAAATGTAAGAGTACACCTTAAATAGGAAAACAAAGCTACTGTTGCAAGTAACATGATCGCTACTTAGCAGATTTTGTGGAGCCACAATCCACGATTAAAAACATGAAAATAAACATGGTTACCCACACTAACCCATGACTCCTACAAACTAGGAATTCTCCTATAGTCCACTAATCTCCTAACCATAGGCGACAATTATTATTAAATAAATAATTTAAAAACAAATCTTAACACCCTCCCTTAAACTGATTTCTACAGAAAACAGTTTAGTATTTAAACTTCAACTCTAGTACAGTGCTGATACCCTGCCTTGAACAATGACATGTGAAGAGCAAACTCCAAGTCTGCTTTTGAGCTTCTCGAACAATGGTTGTTTGAGAGGTTTAGTTAGGTATCAACAGCTTGATCTTCACTCTTGCAAAACTCTAACTCAATCACATCATCTTTGCAAAGATCATGAAGAAGTGATAATGAACATCTATATGTTTGCTTCTCCCATGCATAACTGGATTCCTTGAAAGCTTTATGGCAGAAAAATTGTCACAAAATATTGTTGTTAGACCTTGCTGCTGATGACCAAGAACTTCAAGCATCTTCTTAGCCAAATGGCTTGACAGGAACACGAAGCAGCTACAACAAATTCAGCTTTAGTAGTGGATAGTGTCATGATCTACTACTTCTTTGAGGACTACGAAACAACACCTGAACTCATCAGGAACACATGCCCATAAGTGTTTTTTTCAATCATCAATATCACCTGCATAATCATTGTCAGTAAATCCGAAAAGACTTGGTTTTTCACCCTTTTTATAAAGAACACGAAAATCAGATGTTCCCTTTAAGTATCGAAAGATTCTCTTGGCTGCCTTGAGATGCATTTCAATAGGATTCTCCATGTAACGACTTGTGATACTAAAAGTATGCATGACGTCAGGCCTTGTTGAGGTCAAGTACATTAGACTTCCAACTATTTGCTTGAAGTAAGTATTGTTAATTCTCTCACCATGGGGATCTCTTGTAACTTCAAACCAATTTCAGTTGGTGTTCCAACTAGATTGCAACTCATCATCTGCAAACTTTCAAGCATTTCAAGAACATATTTCTTTTGACAAAGAAAATTTTCAGCAGCTGATTATACTACTTCTATGTCAAGAAAGTAGTGCATCAGTCCCAAATCAGCCACATCAAACACATTTATCATAGACTTTTTAAACTCATCAAACATATCACAATCATTTCCAATGTAATTCAAGTCATCAACATAAAGAGACACGATGAGCATTTTACCTTCATCACCAACCTTAACATACAAAGTATGTTCATATGGACACTTTTGGAAGCCTTGTTTGACAAAATATGCATTTATGCAGCTATACCAACCTCGTGGTGCTTGTTTTAGCCCATAGAGTGCCTTCTTCAATCTCAAAACTTTCTTATGTTTTCCTTCATGTACATAGCCTAGAGGTTGATCTACAAATACTTGTTCTTTCAATTCAACATGTAAAAAGGCAGACTTTACATCTAATTGAAAAATAGGCCAAGAGCTTTGGGCAGCTAAAGAGATTACTAAATGAATTGTATCTTGCCGTGCAACAAGCGCAAACACCTCTTTATAATCAACTCCATATTCTTGCTTGTGTCCCTTAGCCACCAAACGAGCCTTGTGCTTGTCTATTTCACCTTTCTCATTCAATTTGGTTTTAAACACCCACTTCACTCCAATAGTTTTCTGACCCTTAGGCAAATCAGTCAGCTCCCATGTATGATTCTTCTCAATAGAATTGATTTCAGCCTCCATTGCCTTTTGCCATTTTGTATCTTTGACTGCCTTTTCAAGGGAGATAGGATCCAAATCTACAAACAAAGAAAATGAGCAGTAGTGTCATCATCTGAGAGTTCATATCTAGTTACATAATCAATCATCCAAGCTGGCCTCTTCCTTGGACATTGGTTTTCGGGTGGCTGCTCATTTGCCAGTGGCTGCTCGTGTTCTTTGAATTTTCCATTCCAATCCCACATCTTTTCTTCATCAAAGATCACATCTCAGCTGATAATCACTTTCTTAGTAATTGGATTGTACAATTTGTAGGTTTTGGAGTGTTCAATAACTCCAAGAAACACACACTTCTTGCCCTTGTCATCGAGCTTTTTTCTCTTTTCATCTGGAATGTGTGCATATGCTATGCATCCAAACACTTTGAAGTGGTCTATGGTTGGCCTCCTTCCACTCCACACTTCCTTAGGTGTCATATTTTTAACAGAAAAAGTAGGACATGTGTTTAAAATATGAATGGACCACAGAACTGCTTCAGGCCAAAAGATCTTTGGAACTCTTCCCTTGACCAACAAGCTTCTAACCATGTTGAGAATGGTTCGATATTTCCTCTCTGATACACCCTTCTGCTTAGGTGTATATGAGGCTGTGAGCTGCCTTCTTATGCCTTGTCCATCAAAAAAACCTCAAACTGCTTTGAGCAATACTCTAGACTCGACCACGATTTGTTTGAAGGGTTCTAATCATTCCAATTTCGTTCTCAACAAGTGCCTTGAAACTTTTATATGCATTAAAAGGTTCTGATTTTTCCTGCATGAAATACACCCATGACTATCAACTAAAGTCATCGATAAAAGAAACAAAATATTTGTTTTTACCATTTGAAATTGGATTAATTGGGCCACATATGTCTGAATGCACCAAATCTAGCAGATTATAAGTCCTCCACGCCTTTCCTTTTGGGAATTAATCTTGGTGTTGCTTGCCAACAATGCAATCTTCACAAATTTTGGATGGTGATGTGATCATGGGAAGGCCAATCACCATTTGCTTTTGACAAATTGTCCTCAATCCATTGAAATTCAAGTGACCATATCTAAAGTGCCACAACGATGACGAGTCATCTTCCTTAGCCATCAAACAAGCTTGAACTATCTTTATCTTCAGCAGAAACAATCTGTTGGTTGTCTGTTGTAAAATTATTGCAAGCGCACAATCCGCACAAGTGATATAGAGATAAGTGAACTGTCGTTCCCACAAAGACTGTAATTTCCTTTTAAGTACCAATTATGATTCATTCTGAAGTTTCTTTGAACAATTAATTAATGAGAGTAATTGATTTATTAAACTAAATTTAAACAAATATGAAAAATAGCAATTTAATTAATGGTGGAAAATCAAGTTGATGAGACACTAGAGCATCCGATTTTACCATAACCAATTCCACTTAATTCTTATAGCCAATTAACATTACCCATGTTGACAGTTGGTTTCTCCTAATTCATTCGATATCCCCTCTCGGACTCAACCAAAAGTATTCTTAATTAACAACCCATACTCTCACGAGCAATGGATTTAGAAAATCAAGAACTCATTAAGTTCTATGAGAACCTGCAAGAAAACTACATGAGTCATGTTAGTACCTCTCGAGCACTCATTCAAGACATGGTATTTGTTACAAGAAGCAAACACCGAACATCTTTGGCAGATGGATTTGATCACTGGATTCTCCATAGCAACCCCTTCGTAAGCTCAAAAAGCACTGCAGCAGCAAACTTTTGGCTCTCTCTCTGATATATTTTTGGGTGTATGAAAGTTGTATATGGCAGGAGATCGTCCATAGAGAGAGCTTAGGGTGACCTTATATAGTATCAAACAACTAAACCCTACTCTAAAAAGGTCTAGAAAAATTATCCTAAAGCAAAACAAAATCCCAAACAACTAAGGAAACAAACTAGAAAAGAATCTTTCTTTGACTTGGAAACACGTTAGCCAAATTTCATGCACCCTTTGGGGTCTTTCCACTTGCTATAAAATTGTTGAAAAATATGAGAAACGTAGCTTGATCTCTAAGCTTCCAAGCATATATCACACGCCACTAGGAAAAATCAGAAAAGATTTCAAATCTTCAATCTTCAACAGCGGTGCAGTTCTGACTGGATTTCAACTTAGGCTGTCTTGACTTGCATGTTTGGAGCATTTGGCTTGGTAGAAAATTATGAAATTTTGACACAAAGATCTTCAATGTCTTAGCTTTCTTCTCCAATTGGCTTGCACAAAATTCATTCGAAAAGTTTATTTTCAGTCGAAATCCTTCCAA
Organism: Prunus armeniaca; assembly: GCA_903112645.1. Classification (NCBI taxonomy): domain Eukaryota; kingdom Viridiplantae; phylum Streptophyta; class Magnoliopsida; order Rosales; family Rosaceae; genus Prunus; species Prunus armeniaca. Next base: position 22,426,407 of record CAEKDK010000004.1, read on the forward strand.
GAGCACAGAATAGCTAAAAATAAGGAAAGTAAGGTAATAATGCTCTTTTTAATTAACTTTCCCTACAAAAACCAAATATAATAGGTATATAAATATAGGAAATAATGCACTTATCATTTTCATTTGAACAACGGCAATGGCACCCCTTGCTGGATCATATATTTCACATGCACCTTTTTGAATTGTTATAACATAACCCTTATCTTGTAATTGGCCAGCACTCAACCGGATAGTCTTCAAATCAGGAAGATAAAACACATTCGAAATTGTCTCAACAAAGTCATTTTTAGTCCTAATTTGAATATCACCCTTTCCCATCATAGTTACTGTTGAACAATCCCCAAAACTTATAGCAGTACGAAAGACTTACTACCACTTACATGGTTGCTGCAACCTGTGGCAATATACCATACATCTAGCTCAGGTTCCTCCTTGGCATGGAGGGCCATCAAAAGTGTTTCTCCTTCCTTCTTTTCAGCAAAGTTTGATCTTTCCCCTTTTTCATTGTCTTTAGGCAGCTTCGTGTAGCACTCACTTTGATAGTGCCCAAGGTTTCCACACCTATAACACTCAATTTTGGACTTGTCACTTTGTCCTCTTCCTCTGTTTTGGGAATGGTCATTGATAAGTGTATTATTTCCTATATTTTTATACCTCTTATATGTGGGTTTTGTAGGGAAAGTTAATTAAAAAGAGCATTATTACCTTACTTTCCTTATTTTCAGCGATTTTGCTCTCTTGGAAGAATTTCAATTGGAAATTGACTTTTCGAACGAATTTTAGCGCAAGGCTAATTGGAGAAGAAATCTAAGACATTGAAGATCATTGTGTCAAAGTTTCATAATTTTCTACCAAGCCAAATGCTCCAGACTTACAAGTCAAGACAGCTTAAGTTGAAATCCTGTCAGAACTACACTGCTGTGGAAGATTGAAGATTTGAAGACCTTTACGATTTTTCCTAGTGGCGTATAATATATGCTTGGAAAGCTTAGAGATAAAGCTACGTTACTAATATATGCTTTGGGAGCTTTCAAATGTGTTCTTGTGGAGATTTTGAAGATCAAGTCCATCGACCAAATCGGTTTTATGACAATAATTCTCTTGTTTATATTTTCTTTTGTCATGAACTAATTTCCTTTGCTAGGGCTAAGATATAGCCTAGCCATGAATACTTAATTTTTATAGTTATATTAATTTATTATTATTATCCCATGTTGAGTATTTGTTGCTTTTCTTAATCCTTTGAAAATTTGGCCAATATTTAATTGATTTGATGATCCAAGCTGAGACCGAGAGGAGATGTTTGGTGTTTGCTTCTTGTAACAAATACCATGTCTTGAATGAGTTCCCGAGAGGGACTAACATGACTCATGCAGTTTTCTTGTAAGTTCTCATAGAACTTAATGGGTTCTTGGTTTTCTAAATCCGTTGCTCGAGAGAGAATGGGTTGTTAATTAAGAAGACTTTTGGTTGAGCTCAAGAGGGGATATTGAATGAATTAGGAGAAACCAACTGTCAACATGGATAGTAATTAGGGTTAATTGGCTATAAGAATTAAGTAGAATTGGTTATGGTGAAATCAAATGCTCTAGTGTCTCATCATCTTGATTTTCTATCATTAATTAAATTGCTTTTTTTTTCATAATTGTTTTAGGTTACTTAAATCAATCAATCTTCTTAATCAACTGTTCAAATAAACTTCTGAATTAATCATAATTGGTAGTTAATAGGAAATTACAGTCTTTGTGGGAACAACACTGTACTTACTTCTATATTACTGTGCGGATTGTATGCTTGCAATAATTTCACAACAAGTTTTTAGTGCCGCTGCCGGGGACTGTTTTATTTTCTATTAATATCAATATATTTTAATTTTGAGTTTAATTTGAATTTCTTCTTTTTGTTTTAGGTACTTTGATCTGTGTATGCACTATTCTCGTACCCTAGAACTCATACCACTTGACCCAGAAATCGAACGTATGTTTCATAAGCGGAACAAAGGAAACAAAAAGCACACTTTGGTGGAACCACCACTCACACCTATGGCAGAGGAAGCAAAAAGAGCAGTGAGGGAATTTGGCCCCCCAGTGGCAACTCCCTTAGCGATCCAACGTCCTGCTATTCCAGCCAACAATTTTGAGATCAAACCAGCCATGATCACCATGTTGCAAAATTCATCCGTATTTTGTGGTCCGCCAAATGAAGATCCAAATATACATCTTGCAATATTTTTGGAGATTTGTGACACGTCCAAGTTCAATGGGGTAGCTGACGATGCAATTCGTTTAAGGCTATTCCCCTTCTCCTTGAAGGATAAAGCCAAGCTTTGGTTACTGTCACAACCACATGACTCCATCCGCACTTGGGATGATTTATTTAAGAAATTCCTTGCTAAATTTTTCCCACTAGCCAAAACTGCAAAATTCCGACAAGATATTTTGTCATTCACTCAATATGATAAGGAGCCTCTATACGGAGCCTGGGAACGATTCAAAGATTTATTTGCGCAAGTGTCCTCACCATGAGCTACCAACCTGGTTCAAGTTCAAACTTTCTACAATGGGATGAGTCAAACAAGCATGACACTAGTTGATGCAGTTGCTGGATGGGCTTTAATGGAAAAAATGGTTGCCGAAGAATTTGAATTATTGGAGACCATGGCATCCAACAACTACCAATGGCCGAGTGAGAGAATGAATCTAAAGCCAGTTGGGGTCTTGGAAGTCGATGCTATGGCGTTGCTAACAACACAAATTTCTAACCTTACTAAAAAAGTTGATTTTATAAGTGTTAATGCTATAAACACTAATACTAATTTTGGTTGTCAATTTTGTGCAGGCCCTCATCCAAGTTCAGAGTGCACCACAGGGAACCCATTCGCGTCCGCTGAGCAAGTCAATCAGGTTGGAGAATAGTTTCCAAAATAGCACGATCAATAGCCTGGAATAAATAATTCTTCACCTTTAAATCTTTCAGCCTTTGATCATCAAGTTTCTTCTATTGTTGTTGTGTCAGTAGTGCTCCTTCTTCTGGCACTTCATATCCCGTCTCCGCAAGATCCCAAAATTCTTTGGACCTTAGAAAAGTCTCCATCAAGATGCTCCAATGATCATAGTGACCATCAAAGCGAGGTATGACTGGCTGGACAAAGGTCTCTACTAGCTTGTCAGTCGGCAGGGATTCCTATTGCTACAAGATACAAGAAGTTGTTGCTGTTTGGGATTTTTTAATTTAGGCCCAATGGGGCTCTGATACCAGATGTTGGATAAAACTGAAACTCTAAGAGTATTTGCTTGCTTAAACATTGAACACAAAATCTGTGGCTGAAAGCTTCGAACTTGATAAATTGAACTAAATATAAGAGTACACCTTAAGTAGGAAAAACTAAACTACTGCTTTAAGTAGCATGATCGTTACTAAGCAGATTTTGTGTAGCCACAATCCATGATTAAAAGTATGAAAATAAACATGGTTACCCAGACTAGCATTACTCGTACAAACTAAGGATTCTCTTATAGTCTAGGTATCACTAATCTCCTAACCATAGGCAACAACTATTATTAAATAAATAATTTAAAAACAAATCTTAACAAGAAGTGGTGCGGTTTTTGCACAAAGTATGATCGATCAGAGTAGTTATTGCCAGTTTTATTGTGCAAGGATACAATTCGTTGGGTGGTAGTTGCTTAGTCAAGAAGTGAAAAATCTTTTTGAATGAACGTTTGATTGTTGTTTCTGAAGACTGCCCTTAATGGGTTTATTATCGTTGATGTTTCGGTTCGTTTTGTTGGTATAGACAATTGTTCCATCTCGTTGTGCTGTTATGCAGTTTTTGGTCTGTCACGTTTTACTGTCGATTGGTTTTGTTATGTTCTTTTTTGGTGACATTTCTCCATGAAGCATGATCGGTCTTGGAGCAGTTATTGATGGTTTGTTTGTGCATAGATACAATCGTTGGTTTACATGTTTTATAACACTGATCTTTCCTCTACTTTTTCCTTTTTCTCCAGTCACATTTCTCTTTTCTCTTCTCTCCTCCTTCCTTCTCCTTCTTTCTCTTTTCGCGTTCTTCCGTCTCCTTCTTTTCTCTTATGTTCTTCTTCCTATTTCTCCTGTCCCTTTTCTTTGTTTCTTACTCTTTCTTCTTTTTCCTTTCTCTCCTTCTTTCTTCTCTGTTTTTCTTTCCTTTATTTTTCTTCTTTCTCTCCTTTTTCCTTTTCTGTTTTATATCCTCTTTTTTTCCTTTTTCCTTGTTTCTCTTTTTTTTTCCTTTTTCTTTTAGTTTTGTTTTTTCCTCCTTGTTTGTTTCTCTCTACTTCTTTTTTCTCTCTTTCGTCCTGTGGCTGTCACATATCGTGAATTTTGCAATTGTGTTCGAGTTGTTGATCTTCATTGCCACGTCCTTCTTTAGCGCAGGGAGTTGTTTTTCTTTCTCAGTATTCCTTCATTTGATTTATTGTGTAATGAGCCTTGATTTTGGCTTAGCCCAAGTGTCTTTTTTATTTTTTATTTTTTTCCTGCTCATACTTATTTTGTTTTTCTTCTATTTTAGATCCATGTTTACGCTAGCATTGCTTATTTGGTTGCAAGTTTCTGGTGCTGCCAATGTTTTATTGATGTGCAGATTGAAGGGATGTATAGGCTTCCTATTCTTTCTTGTTTCCCCTTGAGTTGTTCAGGCACAAGTCTTTTTTTAAAAGATCGTGCATTTGTTCCTGTCTCTCATGCTTGTGTTTTGGATAATATTGGTTGTTTTAGTACTATCTTTGTACACTTTTATGGTACTATCTTTCTTCCTCCAATAGAAGAAATTGCTGAAATACCTCCGAATTAAAAAATCAACAAATTTATCACATTTTTAAAAATAAAAAAAATCAAAACAACCAATTTGACTTTTGTTAGTGAGATCCTAGCTTAATTAGGAGATTTATTTCCTAGTTTGTTAGGACTCTATTTCTTTCCTTTTTGTACAGATATTGTGTATTTAGGATTTTATCTTATTTCTTTGTATAACCCTACTAAGGTTGTAACCTTTTATTATAAATACCTCATTTTGGAGAATGAAATACATCTGAAAACATTCTACCCATATTGTTTGACTTGGTTTCAAAGCCGACTTTCTGGTGACCTGTGTGTTGTGATGTAGTGTTCATGCCTCTACTATGTTCGTGTCATTCCTGTCTACGTGCATCTGCCGTATTTGTACTTATGTTGTGCTCCACTGTGCACTCTTACGTATTCGTGCCTCTAATGTGTCTGTGCCTGTCTTCGTGCATTTGTCGTATTTGTGCATCAACTATGTTTTGTTGTGTACTATGTTGCTGAAATACCTCCATTGTTGGTGTTGTTGTTGCTACTTCTGCAAATTTGTGTGTTTCTGACTATAGTCCAGGTACTGGCTCCAATACTTGGATAATTGACACTGATGCTTTTGATCATATGACTTATGATGCTAAATTTTTTGATGAGTTGTCTAGTAACACCTATGACCCATACATAACTAGTGCTAATGGCTTGCTCTCTCCAATTACAAGCGAGGGCACAATCTCTCTCACTCCCACTTGGTCCTTGTCTCGTGCGTTACTAGTTTCCAATATCCATTGTAACTTGTTATATGTTGGTCGATTAGTTAATAAACTTAATGCTTCTTCTACTTTCTATCCTACACATTGCCCTTTTCAGGATCTCAAGACTCACGAGACGAATGGGCATGGTAAACGGATAGGGGGGTTATAGAGATAAGAGAGCAATGAGGGTGGCATCAGTGGGGTTGCCACTAGCTAGGGTAGAGAAGAGAGAGAGAGAGAGAGATCTCAGGTATTTTTGTAGGGTTTTGGAGCTAGGTAAAGAAGTACCTTGAATGATGTATGAAGCCATCTATTTATAGGAAGAAGTTTATTCTTTCCCCAAATTATAGAGATTGAGTCCATTAGGAATTTGATTGGGATCCAAATCTCCTCATTTGATGATGATTATATCTCCTCGTTAGGATAATTTCTAAATTAATGGTATTGTCACATTAAATAAAGATAATGTCCTATAATTAAGATATTATCCCAAATTAATTAATTGGCCAAATAAATTGGTTCAATTAATTAATTTAAGAGATATTCTTCTTTTCCACATGGCGTCCTATAATTGGAAACGAAAATATTTGCTCCCACAAATGCCCCCTAACTTCTGCATGGTGCTTGTGTAGCATGCAAAAGATGAACTTATTTTTCGGGCTCTCCAACTATGTCTGGGCTTTCTTCTGTGAGTTGGACTCCTTTTGCATATTGGATTCCCAATTGGAGTGGGCTTCTGACTAATCTTGGAGTTGGGTTCCCACTTGGAGTGGGCTTTGGACTTGCCCCTTGCTCAAGGTAAGCATATCAGTATTGTGGAAGTCGTCGAAGGGCTGGTAGCTAATGAGGCTGCAATTGAGGAGGATGATGCTCTAGAGGGCTCATCTGGTGAGATGGCGATAGAGGCCGTGGAGCAGGCAGTTGAGGCTGCTGAGCAAGTGGCTAAATAGGATGGGGCGTTGGCGCCGAGCAGGTAGCTGAGGCTGCTGAGCAAGTGGCTAAATAGGATAAGGGTCGCTGGCACCGAGCAAGCAACTAAGGTAGCTGAACAGGTGACTGGAGCTGCTATGCATGTCGTTGACTAGAGGCCACCTACATTTGGAGGCGTGTCGATGAGAGTGGCTTGTTTAGCCTACGTCCGGAGACGTGTCGATTAGAGTGGCTCGTTTGGCCTACGTCTGGAGACATGTCGATGGGTGTGGCCAGTTTGGCCTATGTCCAGAGACATGTCGATGGGTGTGGCCTATTTGGCTTACGTCCAGAGACGTATCGATTGCTCTCGTGAACACTCTATTGGAAAGAAAAGTTTGAACTTGTATCACTACTACATTTTACAAATTGCGTGACGAACAATTTTTTGTCTTGCAAAGAGAAATCTGGTCGTGCAAAAATACGCGCGACAAAAACTTTGTCGTGCACATTCCATCGCGCAATGGTCGTAAAGAAATGCTTTGCGCGACAAATACTGTTCATTGGTCCCGTGAAAATAGCGACAGGGAAACATTTGTCTCACATACTGTACTTCTTGCCAATCCTTGTGCGACCATACATGTTTCGTCGCCCATGTTTAGCGCGACGGAAGGGATTGTCGCACAGATATTTGGGGACGAGAGAATCCTTCGTTTGTCAAATCTCTGCGTGACGAAAAATTTGTAATCGCACGAAACTTTGCGTGACGACAAACATTTCGTTGCGCGTTTTGTGGGGACGAGAGACATCTTTGTGTTGCAAAACATTTGGACGACCTATGCGCGACGAAGAATACATTCGTCACACAAAACATATATTTTCAAAGCAATTACCGTAACGACAGTTTTTCGTCGCGCAAAATGATATAAATTATTTAATTATTATTTTTTGTTTTTTTTTTTATATTTTGTTAAAAAAAATTAGGAATTTTTAATAAAATGAAATTGCAATAAAAAAAATTGTAGAAAACCAAATTTCAGGAAAAATATATATATATATATATATATATAGAATACAAGAAAAAAGTTTAAAATATAATGAAAAAAGTAAAATATAATCAAAATAATATTCCAAAATCTATGTCGTCGTTTTGCAAATGCGGCTCAAAAGTCTGGACATGGTCGACAAGAGCAGAGGTCTGGTGGCCATGCTCGGATTGGATAGAGTCGGAGGTGGACGAGGGACCAACATTCGAAGCTGGAACGCCGGACCGAACGATCGATGCTAGAAGCTGTGACATCAAAGCAGTCACTTGGTTTGACTGTGACATCTGGGTACTATATGAGGCGAGTTGGGTCTTCGGCTCGGCCACCTCTGTTGTCAAAGCAGTCACTTGATTTGATTGCGACGATGAAGGGCCTATAGGTTCCCGCCGCCTGGCATTCCCTATCCCGAGAGTTTGATCCAAGGTCTTGGTTAGGATCTGAAACCCCGCATCTTGTGGAGGATCCACGGACTCAAGTGGAGTGTTAGGAGGAAGCTGAGAGGCAGACTCATGAAGAACCAACTGGCTCCTCTCCAGCATCGTCGCCTGTTTGACATAATATAAAATATTAATTATAACATTCATATAGTAACTATGACACTTGAAGGGACTCTGCCAACTCATTGCCATCTCGAACATAAACGTCGCCAAAGATGTCGATTTCCAAAAATTTCCCGCCCCCCCCCCCCCCCCCCCCCCCCCCCCAATTGAACAAGAGATGAAAAGTGTTAGTACGAAAAAAAAATATATTAATGACATTAAAAATTTAATATAAACAACTTTATTACCCGCCGCCGCGCCTCCATCCTATATGAGAATGGCCTGGGACTTGAATGGTGGAGAAGCGTCTTCTTGTTCCTATTGCCCTTATTTGCTTTCGCCGCCTTCTGTTATACAAAAAATAAACATATTAGTTGAAATTGAAATGAAATATAAATAAATAAATAAACATTAGTAAAAAACGTGTAATAATATTAAACTGAATTTATAAAATAAAAAAAAACCACATAATCAAACTCCTGAAAATGACCGCAGAGCCAAGTCCAACTATCCTCCCGCCCCTCCAACTCTTTCAGGCAACCCTCCTGAAGAGCAACATGCGGATCATCAAATGCCTAAAAATGGTGGTGCAGATCGCTCTTCCATTGCTTGTACATCTCAGCAAAGAGTCTGTTGAAGTACGCCACCGACTCGTCATCGAGGTCCTCTAAATTGTAGTTCGTTTGCAATAAATTAATTACATACATTAAGTAATTGAAATATAGAAAGTTTGAAAGAAAAACATTTAAAAGGTAGGATACATACCAACAACTGTCCAAGCACCTCTGTTCGCATCTCTGACCTTCCAAGACTTCTATTGCATCGGGCAATAGGTCCGAATGACGTGACCAATGTCGTGGGCCAAAGAGCTATGCAATTCGGCCGTTGATGCAGCCCGATGTCGCCCATCGTATCCGATGCTGATACGACTGTTGGTCACTCGGGTGACCTTCGCCGTCTTCAATTGCCGACAAGGTCCCCGGGTGTTCTTCTTGGCCATAAAGAAATCGAAAGTACACGCTCAATAGTAATCATACAAAAATGTTGGACAACAACAAATGGTGTTCAAGGCAATCTTTACCTGGTTGTGATCCTGACGCACCAGTACTGTTTGTCGATGCTGTGTCGCTCATGCTGGGGGGGGCGGTGACGACGTCTGGAGCTAAGAGGTTGCGCCACAGATGACGGTGATGACGTAGGGGCATGGGAGACCGCGGGATCACGAGGCAACTGCTCCATCTGTGCTGGAGCAGTGATAGCAGCAGGCTAAGCCGGAGAAGGACAACTCTGTCCAGTGGTCACCGCCTTACGGCTTCGAATAAGGTTTGACATCTTGCCCTAGGAACACCATGTAACATTTATTAACTTTTTTGGTAAAGCATGTAACATAGTTAATCTAATTGGGTTAACGTGTAATGAAAAAAAAGTAAATATTTCAACAACAAATAAAACAAAAACATATCAAAATTAAAAACATAATTTTTTTTTTTTTTTTTTTTTTTTTTTTTTTTTTTTTCAACAATCTTAACTAATTTTAATTAAAGCATATCTTTCCCTAGGGTTAGCGATTCTGATCGAAAATCCGCCAAATCCTATACGATCCTAAAAATACAAGGTACAACATACGTGATTTTGAGTTTGATCTAACGGTCCAAACATATCAAACCTGAAAATAGCAAAATAGGCGAAATTCGTTCGAGCATATCTTGCCCTAGGGTTCGTGATTGCGGAGTATCCGAGACTCCGATCGAAAATCAGTCGAATCCTATACGATCCTAGAAATACACGGAACAACATACGTGATTCTGAGTTCGATCCACTAGTCTAAACACATTAAAATCCGTTTGACACTGAAACGGTAACCAAATTGAAATCCGAACACACCTATGCGCTCGTGACAACTAGGGGATCGCAGTGGGACACAATGTCCCTCTGCTACAACATCCACATGCCGCCACACGCGCTGACAGCGTGTGGAGTCCAAAGCAATAATGATCGCCGAAAAATTCTCAAAATTACTGGCCAAGCTTCCTACCCTAGGTTCAAAACATCAATTGGAGCCACTTTGGTTCTTGGGCCTACCCCGAAAAATGGCCGGAAGTGGCCGGAAATTGAAACAAAAAATTCATAAAATTCTATCCAACCATCAGCTAGAGCACGAAATTTAGTCGAGATGCATACCTCAATCGTCTGGTTTCGTGGCCGGAGGAGAGAGAATTCGCCCGGCGAAAATTGGCCCAATTTCGATGATGTTGCGGCGGCGAGAAGGGTGGGCTTCGAAGGGGTGGTCGGTGGAAGGGCTATGTGTGGGTTCAGGAGGTAGGACGTGGCGGTTATGGCGGGAGGGCACTCTAGAGAGAGAGAGGGAGACGAAGGGAGGAGATAGACCAAACCAGGGGTCTGTCGTGTTTTTTAGAAAATTTACAGGCCTTTGCGTGACAAAGGTTTAAATCGTCACGCAACATATATTTTTTTGCCCTTTGCATGACGAGAAAGTTAAAACGGTCTAGCAAAAATGTCACGCCGCTCAAAATTTCAGACCCTTGTGCGACTAGAATGGTGAAACCATCGCGCAAGGCCGTCACCTTGCCCAAAATTTCACACCCTTGCGCGACTAAATGGCAAAATCGTCGCGCAAGGATGACACGGAGCCCAAAATTTCAGACCCTTGCTTGACAATCAAACTGTCACGCAAGGACGTCAGGCCGCCCAAAATTTCAGACTCTTGCGCGACGATTATGGACAAAACCGTCACGCAAGGCCATCATACAGCCCTAACGTTCAGACCCTTGCGTGACGGTTAAGGAAAAACTGTCGTGCAAGGACGTCATGGCGCTCCAAATATCAGACCCTTGCGCAACGGTTAAGCAAAAACCGTCTTGCGAGCACGTCATGACACTCCAAATTTCAGACCGTTGCGCGACGACATCATTTATCTGTCACACAAAACGGAAACCCTGATTCGTGAACCCTAAACCTTAAACCCTTAGCCCTAGGCCGCCACAGTTATACCAGATTGCGATGAAGCCTCCGTCATTGCTGCACAACGCATTATTCCTTTCGTTGCGCAAAGATTATTTGCGCGACAGTTTCCTCCGTTCCACAAACTTTTGCACGACAAGGAGCGTGCTTTCATCGCGCAAAGGTTTTTAAAAATCACATTACTAAATTCCCTTTTAAATGGATAAAAAGTGGATGTTCCTTGCCATTATTTTGAAAAAATGATTAGAATGTGGATCATAAGGTCTCAATTGAATTAGGATTGACCATTTTCAATTTAACAAAGACTTAATTACTCATCCACAACATAGCCGGTATATTATGTATACATATGAAGTTAGAGTACATTAACTTGTACAAACTCACCACAAATCAGTATAAAATAGTGTCTCTTAATACGTGCAACAATTCATAATTATATATTTATATACGAACAACGTCAATGAGGCATATTGTTTATATACGTATATTTCCTCCTTGTACACACATACATTATATAGATGGCATGCACATATATATATTTATATATAAAAAACCTTCATATTTATATACACATTATACATACATGGCCATTATATATTTATATAATTGTATAACATATAAATTTTATAAAATCGTATTAATAAATTCCCTTAAATATTTATATATTCCTATATTTCTAACATATACACATGAAAATATAAATATAATATATATATATACACATATACAGTTTATATTATAACTTAGTATAATGTATATAATATACATTGTCTATATTTTATATATTTATTTATATATATACAATTTATATATATATATATATATATTTGCACGATGACGCATATATTGGTCGCGTAAGCAGCTCTTGCGTGACGAAAAATCTCTATTGGTTGCGCAAAATGATCTTGTGCGACGAATATTTTTGTTTGGTCGTGTAAAGCCTTCTTGTGCGACGTGTGTTCTTTTTGATTGCGCAAAAAATGTGCGACAACTGTCAAAAAGTTTTTTTTTTTTTTTTTTTTTTTTTTTTTTTTTTTTTTTTTTTTTTTTTTTTTAATTATGGAGAATAATTACATTGACTTGTAAGGCTTGTTTCTCATATTCATATTTTTTGTCCTTCTATTTTGCTAAGGAAATGTTAAAGTTTGTTTCTATTTCATTATGTTTTTTATTTCTCACTGTCGCCTAAAGCCCAATTTATTTTAATTTCTCATTTTCTTTTGAAGATTCTGCGGTGCATATATTCAAATAAGCATATTTGGCAAAAGCTTTACATAAACATAATTAACTTACAAAAAATTACATTGACTATGTTTTACATGGGAAGTCGCAAATAAATTGTACTATTCATCATCTGAAGTATAATAACTTTCGTTATCGTCGCTATCCTCACTTTCGGTCTCCCAATCCTCCTCCTCTATAACTACATCATCGTCATTGTGGTGCCCCACTGCAACATCATAGCGCGGAAGATCACTGAGATCAATTGTAATTGACTAAATCGGTATTTCAATTGAAGAGACTCCTTGTATCTGAAACGGTTCTTGTATAACACTTGTATCTCGAAGTGTTTCCACATCATTTTCTATTGAAGATTCTGCGCGTTGGTCAGCGATGTTGTCGGTTGAGTCTAATCCTAGTATAGCATACACGTTCCTCTGATCCATCTTTTGAACAACTTTCCAACCGCTCCTTGCTTTAGGGTCATCTAGATACACAATCTGTGTAGCCATGTTTGCTAAACTGTAAGGGTCGTCATCATACCAAATTTTGTTAATGTTCACAGATAGTAAGCCATGGTCGATTTTAACACTTCCCTGCCTACTTGGGTTTGTATCAAACCATCGACACTTAAACATGATGACTTGGTAACGGTCTTTGTAAAGCAATTGCACGACAATTGTGAGTTTGCCATAAAAATCAATGTCCGTACTTTCGCCTCCTCCTGAGACATGGACATCACTGTTTTGCGTACACAACCTATCATCTCGTGCAGTCCCCAAAAACTTAACGCCGTTAACATGACAACCCGAGAATAATTTAGCCGGAATCGGCCCGAATGCCAAGTTATGTAACTCTTCATTGTAAGTAGGGGAATTCGATGATTTCAACTTATTCACTTAATATTATACAAAACGGAATATGTTAGTTTGAGAATATTAAATAGTAGAATATATATGTGAAAAACAAAACACTTATAACTTACATATTCTAAAAATCATTGTGGAAACAATTCACGGTGTTTCTTGGCATACAAATGTGATGGATGTTCTTGCTTCATCATCTCTTCATGTTCATCTAAGTATGCCATTATCTCATCACAATTGTTCAGTATGAACCAATGCGCTACGTCCATGTCATTTCTAGAAAACGACTCCCCTCGTGCAGGATCTCCAAAGGGTCGTGCGCTTTGGGCAAAAACAGAAAGTTTTTCATTTCTCACACCTCCATCATTATTGCGCTGAGGACAATTGAAAGCCATCTCGACATCTTTTAAATACATTCCACAAAAAGTAAGCAACTCATATTGAACCCATGCCTCTATAATTGATCCTTCGGGCTTCGCCCTGTTGCGTACAGTTTTTTTCAGCTCGCCGAGAAGCCTGCAAAAATAAAACGATTCGATTCAAATTATCAAGCATGGGATAATGATGCATAAAAAAATGATGAGAAACAAGCGTACCTTTCTATTGGATACATCCAACGATAGTTGACAGGACTAGCAAGCAATGCCTTTTCTGGTAAGTGAACCATCACGCGGATCATACTTGTAAAGAAAGCTGGAGGGAATATCATCTCAAACTTGCATAGGACTTGGACAATGTCATGCCGCAACTAATTAATGTCTGTCTTTCGCAATGTTTTCACCGTGAGTTGTGAAAAAAATCTGGACAACAACATGATTGGTTTCACTACATCTTGCGGCAATAGGTGTCGAATACCCACAGGAAGTAGGCATTGCATAAACACATGACAGTCATGGCTCTTTAGTCCAGCAAATTTACCCCCGTCAACATTTACGCAACGCACAATATTAGAAGCATACCCATCAGGAAACTTTACAGACGATACGAACTTTAGAAAAGTGAAGTGAACCCACATAACTGCTGCCCGTAAAGTGAACATCTTCCCAGTCTATTTATCGAACGTACGCACACCGTTTGTCCATAAATCCTTCAGCTCATCAACCAACGACCTTAAGTACACATCGATTGACCTGCCGGGATCCTCAATTATCAAAACAATCATCATCATGTATTCTTTTTTCATGCATTTCCAAGGCTGCAAATTATATGGGAATACGAAAATCGGCCAAGTGCTATGGTATTGGTTTAGAACAACGTACGGATTGAATCCGTCAGTGACAAGTCCCAATCTAACATTTTGGGAATCAGCAGCAAACTCGGGGAACGTTCGATCGAACTTTTTCCATGCCTCCCCATCTGCAAGATGTCGCATCACATCGTCGTCTACCCATTTTTTCTTATGCCATCTCATGTCTGTGGCAGTATGCGTCGACATATACAATCGCTGCAACCTAGGTTTCAGGGGCAATTAACGCTTAACTTTTTGTGGGATCTTAGTCATTCTATTCTGAGAAGTCATTTTGAACATCGACTCATTGCATATAAGGCATGTATCCAATGTTTCGTACTCTTTGTAGAATAACATACAATTGTTTTTGCATGCGTGAATTTATTCATAACCCAATCCAAGGCCATTCAAGACCTTTTGCGCGTGTCTATGGTCTTTCGGCAAACAATTGTCCACCGGAAGCATTCTTTTGAAAAGGCCCAAAAAGTAATCGGAACATTGGTTCGACATACGATACTTTATTTTTCCCTGCATTAGCTCCACAATGGTCGTAAGAATGGAAATACTATCGCACCCCGAGTATAACTCTTGGTTGGCATTTTTTAACAGTTTTTCATACTATTCGAACTCCGCACTGTCTATTGGTGTAGGCATGTCATCTTCCTCTTCTTGATTGATGTTGGTCAATGCAAATGGAAAAGCATCATTTATAATATCCATGACTTGTTCATTAGAATCCAAAATAGGTTCAACATTGTCCACTCTTGTGGCCCTTGAAGAGGAAGCTTTGTCTAATTGTTCCCTGTGATGGTTCCAATTGCTATATGTCTCAATCATTCCACTTCTTACTAAATGAAATCGAACATTTTCAATTGTCTCCCACAACGTGTTGTTACACCTCATACATGGACATCGAATTCTAGTTGCATCTGGTTGTGTGTACGTGCAAAGTCAATAAAATCATCGATTCCATCCAAGTATTCCTCTGCGCATCTATTCGGATTCTGTATCCTCCTCCTGTTCATAATTCCTAGAACCACAATCAAAATACAACAATCACAACCACTTCGGGAATGCATAATGCCTCTCCGGTAAGGGTCCTATCCCATTCGGGAATGCATAGTCATGTCACATAATTTACAGCTACATGAGATTAGATTTCCATGTGGATAAATTTCGGCAGCATCTCGATACAGTTCTTGAGGTGTACCGTAGGTACAAAATAACTACGTACCACCCGAAAAATGTATAGAGATGACATCGAAATCACCAGAACTGAAACCTAATCATGTAGCCCTAAATTACGTGACATGCCTATGCATTCCCAAACTGTCCAAATAATGATACAATTCAAGAAATAATTGGACCGCAATCATGCATTACGCATCCATGCACGAAATCCAACTACTCTCAAACAGGAAACTAAGTTTTATTAAAATGAAAAAAAAATGTACGAAGTTAATTTCAATTAACTTCGTACATCACAAAACATTGTGCTCCGTCACACACAATTTAACAAAATAAAATAAAATATAAACATAACAACCTGAGTTTAACATAATGTAATTAATTTAAGTTATTCAAATATAAAACAAATAAAATACCTTCTCAATCGTTCTCCACCAACCGCTAATCACACAAAATATCCATACAGAGAATGAAATTAATAACATTAGTATGAATTTACATGAATACTTTCAAATTAACGACAAAATATACTTACCTACTGAATGTAGTAAATTCCTAGCAGAAGCAGCAGTAGAGGAAGCGGGAGCGGGAGCGGGAGCAGCAGAGGTAGAAATTCTCAGCTTTCTACCTCTGCCACGGCGTAAATCAGATTTGAAGACAACTAACTTTTGCGCGATGAAGAGGTACTTCGTTGCACAAGAATTCGTCGTGCCAAGCACAAGTTTCGTCGCACAAAACTTTCACTTTTGTCGTGCAAGTCCACATTTTCATCGCATCAGTTTTCGTCGCGCAAAGTCTACATCCCGTAGCGCAAGAAGCTGTTGACATCTAATTTTATGCAACGAAAACGTCCACTGGTTGAGCAATTTTGGCTCGAAAAGAATAATTCCCACGTTTTTTTTGCGTGACAGAAATGCTCTCTTGTCGCGCGAAAGTTCCTTTTGCGATGAAGTATTTCGTGGGGCAAGGTTTTGGCGTAACATAAATATTTCCTTGCTTATATTGAGCGACGTATTTCCCTTTCGTCGTGCTAAGTTTTTTACACGACAATATCTCTCGTCGTGCAATTGTTTCGCGTGAATAAAAGTTGGCCCGCATTTTTTCTGCTTGCTTTGCGCGACGATTCATGTTTGGGTCGCTCGAATTGTATTTGTGTGACGACTTTTTTCATCGCGCAAATGTGATAAGAGTTTGCGCTACCATACATTTTTTTCATCTCGCAAGTAACACTTGTGCGACGTTTCCTTCGTCTCGCAAATAGTAAAATGTAGTAGTGTATTGATGTTTGTGTGACTACATTGCTTTTTTAAACAAAAGAGATGAGTTGCATGGGTAACATCAAAGGTAACTTGTCTTCAATGGAGGTGAGGGAGGCTTGGCCACTTGCTTGGAGCCGAGCTAATAGGTGAGGAGCTTCATGGATAGTACCCTTTGAGGTGATGGGGATTCCATTGTCTTAGAACTTCCTTTCCTTGAAAGATGACGATAGGATCGCCTTCCATGACTAGGTAGTTGGTTGTCCCGCCGACTAACAAGCTAGTAGTGATGGGGATTCCGTTGTCCCGCCTAGGCGATGTGTTGGTGGACTATGCTTACGAGGGATGTCACATCCTGGGATCGGCTCCGCCGTAGCACGATATTGTCCGTTTTGGCCCCCTATCTGCCCTCACGATTTTGTTTCTGGGAGCTCACAAGCAACTTCCCAGTAGGTCACCGATCCTGGGATTGCTCTAGCTCCCAACTCGCTTAACTTCGGAGTTCCTATAACTTTGAAGCCAGTGAGCTCCCAAAAGGCCTCGTGCTAGATGGAGGCGGACATGTACATATAAGGCACATCACCCCTTCTCCGTTGGTCGATGTGGGATGTTACAATCCACCCCCCTTAGGGGCTTGACGTCCTCATCAGCACACTTGCACCACACGACAGAGTGGCTTTGATACTAAATTGTCACATCCCAGGGTCGGCTCCATCGTAGCACGATATTGTCCGCTTTGGGCCCCCCTTTCTGCCCTCGCGATTTTGTTTCTGGGAACTCACGAGCAACTTCCTAGTGGGTCACCCATCCTAGGATTGCTCTAGCCCCCAACTTGCTTAACTTCGAAGGTCCTATGACTCCGAAACCAATGAGCTCCCAAATTGCCTCGTGCTAGATGGAAGCGGACATGTACATATAAGGCACATCACCCCCTCTTCGTTGGTCGATGTGGGATGTTACAAGGGATTCCCTATAGCTTGTAGATGGGAATTGGTTCTTCGAGAGTGGGTAGTGAAGCGTCTTTCTTCACGATCCTCATTGTGAGAGTCGTCAGGTTGATCTCCATGAGGGCCTAGCCTTTCGTGAAAATTTTCCTACGGGCCCAAATAGGGGCGAATGTCAAGTCGTCATCGAAGCCTTTCGCGCGCATTGGTCCTTAAACTCAATCTAGATGGGAGACTTCGTTTGCTCTGAGTATGGCTTGCATATGCTAGTGACATCTCAGCAAGTTGACCACATTGTTGTCCCTCTCTTTCTCTGCTTACTCCTGCTCAATCTGCTTGAGACCTATCGAACTGCCCACCGGGGTGTTCGTCCATCCTTCTCTCTTCGCCCTGTTGTCCAAAGCCAAGGTTTTGTGCCAAGTTTATTTGATTGAGGAGCTTCCTCACCAAGTCACTTTGGTCGTCCATTCTCTGAGTTAGTTGGTCAACTCTCAGATTGAGGTCTACTTGACTTTATGGACATGGAGGAGAGAATTGTATGGATCCCAATTGTGTGGACATTGATTTGATTAATTAGGGTAAATCAAATCCCTAATTGTGGTAGGTATCAAATCAATTCCTAATTGGGGAGGAATAATTCCTTTCCATCTACGAA
Source organism: Prunus armeniaca (assembly GCA_903112645.1). Lineage (NCBI taxonomy): Eukaryota > Viridiplantae > Streptophyta > Magnoliopsida > Rosales > Rosaceae > Prunus > Prunus armeniaca. The sequence continues at coordinate 22,444,808 of CAEKDK010000004.1, forward strand.
ATGATTCCTCTGAAACCCTAGCCTCCGAGACTACTATAAAAGGATGCCACACACAAGGGTTGAGGTACGTTAGAATTCCTATTGAAACTCTATAGAAAATCTCCTTCACAAAACCCTAGTCATCATATTTTTTCTCTCTCTCACACAAGGCTCCGACTACTCGTTTTCCCTACAAACTCACAACCTAGCTTAGGCATCGGAGGTGCTTTGGCCAACACCCCCTAGGTGTGGTCCTTTTACTTCGATTTGTTTTGCAGGGAGAAAAAGCAGTGGAGAAGACGAAGGAATCTGTCAATCGAATATTCTTGTGGGAAAAATTGCTCCCACAAATTGGTGCTTTCATTGAGAGCACGAGTTATACTCAACGCGTGCTCAAGGAATCCGTTCCTCCTATTTTCCAATCCACTTAAGCCTTCCAAACAATCATGGTTGGAAGCAAGAAGACAAGAGGCAAAACCGCTGCGATGGCTAAATCCGCAATGGCCCAAAGCCACTCCACCCACGATTCCGCAATCGACATGGTGGCACCACCACCTCTTACCATCGTGCCACCTACCAGACTCACAGTTGAGACCATCGCACCGGTAAGCTTGGCTCAAAACCTTGTCCTTGGACAACCTGGCGAAGAGAGAAGGATGGACTAACGTGCCGATAGGCAGCTCGATAGGTGCCAAGCATGTCAAGCAGGAGTAAGCAGACAAGGAGAAGGACAAAGTGATCAGCCTGTCGACATGTTGCAAGCATCAGCAAGCCATACTCAGAGCAGATTGAGTTTAAGGAAGAACGTGTGCGAAAGGCTGGGCCCACGACTTGACGTTCACGCTCGCCTGTGCCCGCAGGGAACTGTACATCAAAGGCTAGGCTCCTAGGGAGGTCAGCCAAACAACCATTGCAAAGAGGATCGTGAAGACTGGCGCTCAGCTATCCACTCGCAGAGGAGCATTCATGAAAGGCTAGGCCCCTAGGGAGGTCAACTGGATAACCCTCACAATGAGGATCATGAGGAAAGGCGCTCTAATGCTCACTCTCGAAGAGTTGATTCTCGTTGACAGGCTATAGAAAATCCTTTGCAAGCGCAATCCACCAACACGCCGCCTGGGCAGCGCAGGAGAGGAGGTCAATCAGCATAGCCCAAATCGCGAAGGTCCCCCACGTGATCGACCAGCAATGTGCGTAGAAGACGTTAATAAGCATGTGAATGATCGACTTCGAGATTTGAAGACCAGCGGAAATTTAGAAGATGCACTATGTAAGGAGACAAACCAGGCAAACTCTAAGCCTTTCAGTGCCGAAATCGAGCAGGTTGCTCCTTCTTAGCGATTCTCAACACCTTCGTTTACACACTTCAAAGGGGATTTCAATCTCGAAAGCCACCTAAAACACTTCAAAAGTATCATGATCCTCCACAATACCGACGACGCTAATGTGCAAGGTGTTTGCGATGACCTTGCGAGAAGCAGCCCAAGACTGGTTCCACACTCTGTCGTCCGGGTTGATCAGCAGCTTCAAGGAGCTCGCTTATGTCTTCACCAAAAATACACCTCTTATCGGATAATCAAGAAGAACCTTGACCACCTATACAACCTGCGCAAGAAGTCTGACAAATCCCTTCAAGACTACATCAAGAGATTCAAAGCAGAAAAGGCCAATACTATAGGAAGTGACGACTGAATCGCATCCTCTGCTTTCAAGAAAGGCCTTCCAGCTGAACAAGACTTGTATCGCAAGCTGACCATCACTCCCAGCCAGACTCTGGTAGAGGTCTTCGTGACCGCAGAACGCTACGCGCTCTGAGATCGAATCGCCACAAAGAAGTCTATTAAGCAGGAAGATCAACCGACTAAGCGGGCAGGCCAAAGAAGCGATGAGTTTAGCTACAGGAACAAGGACAAGCGTAGGTCACACCCACAAGGGGATGCTACGACAGGAGATAACTACACCAAGTTCACCATCCCCATACATCAAATCTTAGTCCAAGTGAAAGACAAACCTTGGGTAAGAAGGCCACAACCATTGAAAGGAGATCCGGACAAGAGGGATACTAGCAAATACTGTTCCTTCCATGGGACGCAAGGGCACACTATGAACAACTGCTTTGCTTGGAAAACGCACCTTGAAGAACTCATAAGAGAAGGTCACTGCACGAAATTCATTGTGAAGCAGGCCATCCAAACGGATTGAGGATCGTGACACCGCCAAGGAGCCACCTCAAAAGGTCATAAGGATTAACACAATCCTAGCCGACTCCAAGGAGTCTGGGCTGACCAACAAAGAAAAAAAAGAAGGAAGATTAAGTAGGCCACTGTGATCTCCCAAGTCTCGACTGACCTTCCACCGGCAGAAGACAATCCTGTCATCAGCAATCAAATCACTCAAGCTATGGCCAACCAAATCCATGTAGACGAGGGCAGCGCAACCAATATCCTGTAACTGGCAGTCATCCAGCAAATGGGCTTGGAGACAAAGATCAATAAATCAGCCAGATTGTTGACTGGCTTTAATGGTGCGACAACGGTTACCATGGACACGATAGACCTCGACGTCTACTCCCCACCTGTAATCAGCTTGCAAACATTCATGGTCATTAATGAGGTCTCACCCTACAACGACATTCTAGGCAGACCATGGATCGGCAAGATCAATGCCATCACCTCCGCCACACATTAGAAAATTCGGTACCCAACCCTTGGGGGCGGTGTCAGCCAAATCAACGACCAGGCAATGGCGAGAAAATGCTCTGCCCAAGGGATGAAGAAAAGCAAATAAGCATAGTTCATCCTTGTGAGTCAGGCAGATCTGAAGGAGGTTGAACAACTAAATCTTGCTCACTTATAACAATCAAAGCGTCAGGACCAAGCCGAGGAAGTCCGTCCAGAGGTCTCTCTTGAAGAAGGATGGAAACTCAAAAAGGACGTCGAGCTAATACCTTTGGATCCTAACCAGCTAGACAGAAAAGCGCGAATTGCCTCGCACCTAAGCTCAGACGAGAAGGTGGAGTTGACCACCTTCCTCCAGAAAAACAAAGACATGTTCACATGGTCGCCATCAGACATGCTTGGCATCGACCTAAGCATCATCTGCCATCGACTCCACGTCAACCCTACTAACAAGCCAATGACATAGAAAAGACGCAACTTCGCTCCCTAACGGGTCGCTATCATCGAAGCCGAGATTGACAAACTCCTAGCTGCCGGCTTCATCAAAGAGGTCTCCTACTTGGAGTGGCTGGCCAACGTTGTTCTGGTGGTGAAACAAGAAAAGGGCAAATGGAGAGTCTGCGTTGACAACTTCCCATTGCTAAGAATCGACCAACTTGTGGATCCCACTTTTGGCAATCAGTTGCTCAGCTTCATGGACGCCTACTCCAACTAGAACCAAATCCTTATGCACAAGGATGACAAGGCGGAAACTTCTTTCATCATCAAGAGAGGGACCTACTGCCACAAGGTCATGCACTTTGGGCTGAAGAATGTCGGAGCAACCTACTAAAGGCTTGTGAAAAAAATCTTCAAGGAGCAGATTGGCAAAACTATGAAAGTCTACGTGGATGACATGCTGGTCAAGGCCCCAAAACGTGCAGATCACATAAAAAACCTAGCCGAGGCATTCAGCCTACTTTGCCAGTATCACATGAAATTGAATCCAAGTAAGTGCGCATCTGGTGTATCATCCTATCGATTCTTAGGATACCTAGTCACACAACGAGGTATCGAGGCACACCCAAGCCAAATCAAAGACATTCTCGACCGAGCAGCGGCCCTCAACTGATTCCTCTCGAGATTTAGCTACAAGTACAGACCATTCTTTAAAACTTTGAAGAAATGACAAAGAGACAAATGGGATGAGGAGTGCAAAGTCGCTTTCCAGAAACTGAAGACTTACCTCACTTCACCTCCCCTGCTCTCAAAGCCAATTACTGGTGAAGACTTGTTCGTGTACCTGGCAGTATCCCACTCAGCTGTCAGCTCAGCTCTCATTCGAGAAGAACTGGGGGCCCAACATCCGGTATTCTACACATCAAAAGCTTTCCTTGATGCAAAGACTTGCTACCCGAAATTGGAGAAGCTCATTTTGGCTCTTGTAGTTTCAGCGAGAAAGCTGCAACCCTACTACCAAGCTCATCGAGTCATCGTCATGATCGACTTTCCTTTGAGATCAATCCTCCACAGCCCTGACGCGTCACAGGGACTCATGAAGTGGGTTATAGAGCTAAGCCAATATGACCTCCTCTACCAGCCAAAAAGGGCAATAAAAGCCCAAGTTTTAGTAGACTTCGTACCAAAATTCACCCCATCAGCCAAAGAAGATAAGATGGTCAACAAAAAGAAGGAAAGTTCAAAAGCATACGAGACCTCTGCTGAACCTAGCCAACCTAGAGACATGTGGCAGTTGAGCGTAGATGAAGCATTGAACCAAAAGGGAGCTGGAGCAGTGGTCGTCATCACCACCCCAGATGGAACCTTGTTGGAGCAAGCGATCACGCTTGGCTTTCCGACCTCGAACAAAGAGGCAGAATACGAGGCATTGCTCGCCGGCCTGCGCTTGGCAAGGAGCTCACAATCAAGAAGCTAGCCATCTACTCAGATTCCCAGTTGATCACGAATTAAGCTTCAGATGAATACATGGCGAAGCACCCAAGGATGATCTTATACCTTGACAAAGTCCAAGAGCTATTGAAGGCGTTTCCTACCTTCACCATCCAACAAGTACCCCGGGCAGAGAATGCTCATTCAGACACACTGGCCAGCCTAGGGTCAGTGCTAGATACCCAGTTCAAACGCTTCATCTAGGTCAAACACCTTGACCGACCAAGCATTGAAGAAATAGAGCAGATCGACACAATGCAGATTGATGAGGACCCTAGCAGGCAAGACCCCATCGTTGACTACTTGATGATTGGAAATCTGCCAACGGATAAGTCCGAAGCTAGAAATATCCAGTACAAGGCCGCGAGATACTACATGCACGGCAACAAGCTCATCCTCAGATCATACTCTAGCCCTCATCTCACCTGCATAAAGTACCCTTAAACACTTGCGGTCCTCTGCAAAATTTACAACGATGAGTGTGGCAACCACTCTGGAGGCAAGTCACTCGCCCAGAAGGCTCTGAACATAGGCTACTTCTGGCCTACCATACGCCACAACTCCACCGAATATGTCAAAAAATGTGATCACTAACCTACCTGCCGAAGTCTACCATCCGCAAAACATTCCATGACCATTCATGCAATGGGTCATTGACCTAGTGGGTCCCTTGCCACCGGTGCCCGCCAAGAAGGACATAATGATCTTCACCACCGACTAATTTACCAAATGGATCGAGGCCGAAACTCTATCATCTACTAAAGAAGCTGATGTGGAGCGATTTATCTGGAAGAACATCATCTGTTGGTTTGGCTGCCCATATCCACCCCGAGGTATCTACAAGCAGATCACTGCCTTCTTTGCGAAATACAAGATCAAGCAGCACCTATCCACCCCGAGATATCCACAAGGAAATGTACAGGCCGAGGCATCCAACAAAGTCATATTTGACTGCTTGAAGAAAAAGCTAGAAGGCGCCGAACGGAAATGGGTTGATGAGCTCCCCGGAGTACTATAGGCCTATCGCACCACCAAACGAAGATCGACTGGTGAAATCCAATTCTCCTATGGAATAGAAGCGATCATTCCTCCTCACATCACTGTTCCCTCCATAAGCCTTGAGGTGGGCAGTGTTGATCAGAACTTCGAGCAGATGAGGCTCAACCTAGACTTACTTGAGGGTGAGGCATCCAAACCATGATCCAAGTCGCCTCTTTTTAGCAGCAGTTGAAGTCTTACTACAACAAAAGAGCTAAGGTCAGACAGTTCCAACCAAGCGACCTCGTGCTAAGAAAGGCTTTCATAACTGCACCAAGACAAGTGTCAAAAAGATGAATCCTAACTAGAAGGGCCCTTATGTGATCAGTCGGTCCGAGGGTAGAGAAAGCTACACACTGGACACCATGGATGGGAAGGAAATACCACGACAATGGAACGCTTACCATCTCCGAACTTTTACATATCTATGGCGGCTTCATAGTGCAGATAGCCCAACTTGTACGTATGTATGGTGGCTTCAGACTTGGATTTTTTTAGCAGACTTGTGGTAGGCACGAAATCTAGCCAAGAGCTTGTCATAGCTAAGGGAGATGTCAGCATTCTTGCGCTCAAGATGAAAGAAGACATCTTTTCCACTAGCCAAATCAGCAGCAGAATCCTTCTTGATAAGGGAGCTTTTCAGCTCAGATATCATCGCCCTCAAATCAGACGTCTTCTTCTCATAACGGGCCTGCTCTGCAGAAAGCTTGCTGGCCAGTTCAACATTCTTCTTCTCTAGCTCGTTGAGCTGGGCAAAAGATTGGGCAACAGAAAATGAGTTATGGATAGTCTCAGCAGCAAAAACCAATCCTTTTTGAATATGATGGAGTGTCGCTTCCCTTTGTTTTTCCAAGGAAAGGCTCGAGAAGGTGCCAAGATCGCTGGCTTGACGGATGTGATTGACCAACTCAACACAGGAGGATGGGTTTGATAGGAAGTTCGTCTTGAGCAGATCAAACACGCATGCATCCCCTGCAGGGTTAGACTTGTTTGCCTTGGGATCAACCGCCGACACTGAAGAAGAAACCCTTAGCCCAGGCAGACGACTCTCTCATCTTCTTAGCCTCTTGTTGCGTCTACCCAAGTGCAAGTAGTCACACGTAGTAATAATCTTGGAAGTCCAAGTATCGTATCCTCAAGGAGCAGGTAGGCAAATATCTGCACACAAAGAAATAATTAAACGTACCACAATAAAAGTGACAAGCAAAATGGAAAAGTAATTTGATTTGATTGTTGTGGAAAATTGAGTTTAAAAATGAAATATCAATAATGGAAATGCTGAGGCATCAAGGTTCAATTCTTTAAACAAAATATGTTTCATGCTCTTTAATCCAAATTATAACTCGATTAAAATCATCATTGAGAAACTTTAACCGGAAGATAAAGAAATTAAAACCAATTTAATTTTTCAATGTAATCTTTTATTAATGATTGTTCAGAAATGGAGTTGCTTAATATCTACTCTTTTAATTTAAAAGCATGCCAAGTCAGTTCTTAACAATGAGAAAAATATAATTGAACTCATGAAAAGATAATAGCACTTAACATCAATCAAAATAAAAGGATATGAAAATATTGAACAACCAAAAATAAAAGAATTTAGCAATTCATACCGTATATTGGATTAAAGAACAATTCACAAACTTACTCAAAGAACATTCCCTTTAGCCTTAGCTAGAGTTCTAGCAACTCATTACAAAGGAAAACATAAACTAAATGGATAAAGAAATATGTCGTAGGGGTGCCCTTGCCAAATAAGTTGATGGGTGATTTATAGTAGTCAATGAGGTGAGTGGGAAGTTAATACATTCATGGTGGGTGATGAAGGGTTTAATTGAGGGATTAATTGGATTAAACATGTGTTGATGGTGAAGAGTTAGTGGAAAAGAAATAACGGTGAGGTAAGTGGGCGTTAAATGGCTATGAATGACATAAAATAGGCTCTTTAGCTTCAACGGTTTTGTCTTCTCTTCTCCCTCTTTACTTCTCTTTATAATCACAATAATCCCACAATCAATTCTTCAATTAAATCTGCCAGCAATTCTCTTCACACCTAGCTTGAACTTGGACAAATGTATGTCTTCATCTTTTGGTTTTCCAACTTCCTACAGAAGATAAATTCACCTAATAAGTTCACCAAATTAATATAGAAAATTCATAAATCCAGTTGGTGAGAATAAAATGTAACAACAAGTGAAATTATATTCATTAAGCCAAAATTATATCATAAAGTCTCCAAAATAATAGTAAAAAGATGTAATTTGAGACTCTCATCACAACCCCCAACCAGCTTATTGCTAGTCCCTAGCTATTCAAGCGACTAAAAGAAACTCAAATTTAAGTAAAAATGACAAAAAGAAAAAAAACAAATAAAACAGCTAAACCACTTTCGTGGGATACGATTGCATTTAGCGTATGCAACAAGCCTTTAAACCCTTAGGTGACCCCTAAAGGACGAGTTGTAGTCTCGTGAGGGTTTCCAGGGATGATACCCACAAACATCAAGTATGAGGCTAGCACAATTATTCAGAAACATGAAATAAAATAAAATTTGGAAAATAATTTCAACATCTGTCACCAACAAAAAGGACAAAGCACAAAGTCCAAATTTTCAATTCATGAACAACGTTAAAAGTAGGGGTGGGCACGGTTCGGTTTGGACCGGTTTTTGGAGAAAAATGGAACCTGATCCAATAGTGCAATCCGGTTCGGTTTGGACCGGTTCTGCTCAATATCCATACAGAAATCCGAACCAAACCGGACCTGTCCGGTTCTAGTTCGAATCCAACGGTTCCGGTTTTTTTTTTTTTTTTTTATTTTAAATAATAATAAACAAACCTGCCCAAAATGAATTTATATACTAACATACCTCAAATTTGAGGTTCTATCAAGCTTTCAACGCATCAAAATGAATCTAACTTTAACAAAAATGCAATCCAAATTCAATCAAACTTTAACATATAAATTACAACCCAAATTCAATCAAACTTCAACAAAAATGCAATCCAAATTCAATCCAACTTCAACATATAAATTACAACCCAAATTCAATCAAACTTCAACAAAATAAGTTCCAAAATAAATTACTAGCCAAATACAACCCAAATTCAATTCAAATATACATTACAACCCAAATTCAATCCAACTTCATTAAATTCCTCCTAACATTGAAAAGTAGTTGGAGCTATGGTGCTAGGTGTGGATGAACTCATAATATCTACATAAAAAAAACATAAACCCATTAAAATATTAGTCAAACATACACATTATATAATACATTAATAAAGCATATAAAATTACAAAGACATACCTAATTCAATCGATTCATAGAACTCCATCTCTTGAATTGTTGGCTCATATTGTAAAGAGGAAATGTCATCCGACCTTAACCAATTTTGAGAACAAATTAAGGCCTCCACAATCTTAGGAGTCAAAGAAGCACGAAATGAATTAACTACCCGACCACCCGTGCTAAAGCATGATTCCGAAGCCACCGTTGATACCGGGATGGCAAGCACATCCTTTGCAATAAGTGCCAACCCCGGATACTTAACCCCATTCAATTTCCACCACTTCAAAACATCAAATTCATCAACCACATCTTCAATAGGGTCGGTGATGTACCTATCAATCTCATGCTCCAATACCACAACATCATTTGCTCGAGTCTCTTTTCTCCAATTTTCGGTCATTTGCCTTCGTTTCTTTCCCCCTCGGCTACTACTTGTACTCATTGTAGTAGTATCACTAGAATAATAACTACTACTTTGAGTAGGTGGTGGTGGTGGTGGTGGCATGGCATATTCTTCATAAAACTTCTTTAAAATCTCTTTGATCTCATTCTTCTTCTTAACCGCATCTTCCGGGTTTTCAAACCGGCTTTTCAAGATAAACTCCAAGTTCCCCCAATTTGTATCGAGGGTCAAGAACAAGAGCAACCATCAAAATTTGGTTCAATTTATCAAGGTCACCCCAATACTTTTTAAACTTCATCTTCATGTTAAGTGCCATGTCCTTCAAAACCTTGGAGGTTTGGGTTTCACTTAATATTTCCTCCTCTTCCATCAACAAATCCTCAATTTCTTCTTCCATTGCAATCAAGTCATGAAATGTGGTGTGGGAAGCGGGATGCAAAGTGACACTCATCTTCAATGTAGCATCATAAAATACCTTCAAAAAATTCACAAAGGTACGAGCATTGTTCCAATCTTCATTAGTTGGTGGTCCTTCCCTCTTTCTAGGATAATGAGACATAACCACCCCATCTTCAAGATCCGGTTCATCTTCACCAAACCAAGAAATATATGGGCCTTCATCATCTTCTCCCATTCTCCAAAATGCCTTTTCAAACTTTAAGGCGGCTTCCAACATCATATATGTGGAATTCCACCTTGTTGGCACATCCAACACCACAAGCCCTTTGCATTCAATTTGCTCTTTCTTAACACAACTCTTAAAGTCCTCCAACCTTTTGGGAGAAGATCTTACATACTTCACAGCATTTCTTATACACACTATGCTTTTTTCCAACTTCTTCAACCCATCACGAACTATCAAATTCACAATATGAGCACAACACCTAATGTGCATATACTTTCCCTCTAATAAAAGACTACCATTTCCCCAATGGCCCATTTTCGACTTCAAGTAATCTATAGCCTTTGTGTTTGAAGAAGCATTATCGGCCGTGATGGTTAATATCTTCTTCAAATCCCAATCAAGCAAGCATGACTCAAGGAGTTTACCAATTGAGTTCCCCTTGTGATTGGAAATCACACAAAAGTTCAAGATTCTTTTGTGCAAGTTCCAATCACCATCTATGAAGTGTGCCGTGATGACCATGTAATTGATGTTTTGAACACTTGTCCAAGTGTCCGTTGTGAGGCATACTCTATGTGGTGCTAATTCTTCTTTCAATTTTTGTTTCATGGCATCATACATTACCATGAAATGCCTCACAAGTGTCCTACGCGATGGCACTTGAAAATGGGGGTTCAAAGAATTACAAAACCGCCTAAACCCTTTTCCTTCAACCACACTAAACGGCATCTCATCCATTACTACCATCTCTACACATGCCTTTAACCACTCTTCTTTACCATGCATTGTTGATGTAAGAACCCCATGTTCTTGGTCAAAAGACAAGAGCTTTTGCCGTTTATCTTTAGGAACCCTTCCCGGATATTTCTTACATAAGTTTTCAATATGTTTCCTCAAATTTGAGGTCCCATTTCTAGTAGAGTCTGCTGCATAGCTCATAGTGCAATACTTGCACCTAGCTCTCTTCTTAGTGGTTGCATATTTGCTCCCATCCTCCTTCACACTCTCAACCACTTCTTCATATTTCTCAAAGTGATCCCATACTTCCGATTTTTCTCTTTTTGGGCCGAAATGAGGTAATGGTGGAAGACCACTCGGTTGAGGTGTACTTTGAGTTAGTGTTTGAGGGTTAGGTAAAGTGGATGAAGGTGTTGAAGAAGATGCGGATGCGGATGCGGATGTGGATACGGATGCGGATGATGAACCAACTTCACTATTAGTAGTGGGATGTACCTCTCCAAATGGGTTTGACTCATTCATGATTTCTTTAAGAAACAAAAAAAAAAGCAACTTAAACATGATACTAACAAAAAACAAGCCCTCAATTTAAAAAAAAAACAGAAAATTAAATATTATACAATCGAACTAACAAAACAAAACACTTGAGTAAAAAAAAACAACTATGTCTCATTTCCCAATTACAAGTTGTACATACAGATATAATCAAAACCAATTATCATACAAGCTATACAAATTTCAATTGCAAAATATCAAAATTTCAGCTGTAAACATCCAAATTTCAGATATAATCAAAACATACAGATATAATCAAAACCAATTTCAGCTGCAAACATCCAAATTTCAGTTGCAAACATCCAAATTTCAGTTGCAAAACATCAAATTCAAAATATCTGAGAGAGAGAGAGAGAGAGAGAGAGAGGAGAGAGAGAGAGAGAGATGAAGAATACCTGAGATAGACAGAATTGCTGCTGATGGAAGCTGCGAGAAAATTGATGCTGGTCTGCGTGAAACCAATGAAACTTCGAGCCTATGGAGGTGTATTTACCACCGTGAGCTGCTGCTGAGAGGATGATGCCAACCCTAGACATTAGCATGAAGGAAGGTATTAGTATCAGCACTGATGAAAGAGAAGAACCCATAAGCTGTCAATAAAAGAAAAAATGGTTTTTTTGGTCGAAAACTACTAAATTGGTATTTCACCTTCTTCTGTGTAAGAATTTCACCACTTAGGCTTGTAAGAACCCATTCCCGATCATGAAGCAAACCTGCTAAAAAACCACCGAAAAAATAATAAAATTCCATTAACCAATACACTCCCAGATATGACAAAGATTCTACCCATCAAACAGGGATATTCAAATAATGGAACATACAGTGCCTCTAGGCCCTCTATATATTGTCACTGCATTAAGATGCATACATTCATACATACATACATAATAAATAACAAACGAAATTTTGCTAATTTCCTGGAGCAGCACATACTTATAAGAAATGAACAGAGTATACCAAAGAAAAAAGGGAAAACAATTATAAAATCATAAGGTTCAATCTACATTCTTGAAACTGTGAAACACATCCAGCTTTATTAAGTCACCAAGGTTCAACAACAAAATTTGGTTATGGTAAATGTTAATACAGGTTATCTTCAAGAGATAAGTACAATTCCAATCTTCAAGAGATAAGCAGAGTTTGGTAAGGACGAGACAAATGCAGACTGTATCCGTGACTTGAATCCATGACACCGAGTCACTTGGGACAATATCATTGCAAGAATTTGCACCTCAAATTGATTCATGAAATCTAACCAGAACTGATATTTCATAAAAACTAAATAATAAGAAATAAAAAAACAAGAAGCCATTGATATTTCATAAAAACGAAAAGATAAGAAAGCAAAGAGAAAGTTATTTTCAGATCTAACTGATTAACAAGGTTAGGATACAACCTTTGCAGGTGATACACAAGTAAACTCAGGAATCGAGCACGTTATGTCACTCATAAGTCTGCACGTTGCTGATTTTGAGAAAAAGAAAACTTGTCAGAAGATTTTGAATTGCAGGAACTCCATGGAAAATTTGTCAAAAAATAAAAAGAAAAGACAGAATCTATCTAACCTGCGTCACGACATGGAACTCCATCTCTTGAGGTCGGATGACATCTCTTGAATTGCAGGCTGCGTGAGTGAGAGAGACGGCGGCGCGACGGCTGAGAGAGAGAAGAGCGACAGAACGACGGCGGCGACTGGAAGAAGAGCGACGGCAGAGAGGCGTGACGTGATGGCTGAGACTGAGAGAGAAATAGAGGTTTGGAAGAAGGCAAGGAACGAACGAAGGAAAGGAACGAACGAACGAACGAAGAATGAAGGAAAGGAACGGAACGAACGAACGAAGAAGAAATGAAATCGAAGAAGAGAGGAACGAAGACAAAAAAAACCTAGGTCGTTTCAGTCAGTCAGGGGGCAGCTCTGTATGAATGAAGGAAAGGAACGAACGAAGAAGAAATGAAATCGAAGAAGAAAGGAACGAAGAAAAAAAAACCTAGGTCGTTTCAGTCAGTCAGAGTCAGCGTCTTTTTTTTTTCCTCTGTGATGCGCGCCTATGGTAGTAGCGTAGACACCCAATCAAACTTAGCCAAGTATAAAAATATTTATATAATTTCAAATATAATATAAAAATATATATATATTAATTTTATTGGACCGGTTCGGATTGGACCGGTTCCTAAGGGTGGAAAACCGAAACCAAAACCGGTCTGAACCGGTTCGGTTTGGATTTTTCTCGGTTTTTGACTTTTTCGGTCAACACGGTTTTTTTCGGTTTTTTCCGGATTGGTTTGGTTCGGTTTTACAGTTTTGCGGTTCCAATGCCCACCCCTAGTTAAAAGAGAGAACACTTATTTAACATTTCAAGTTAATCCCACCTCGAAGTCCCAAATCATTTATAATTAGCTAGCAAAATTTTCACATGTTTCCTTTGGTGTAAAGTGAACCAACACAATTGAGTGGCATTACCTAAATTCCAATCACACCAACCTTTTGATCTCAAGAGTTGTTGAACTCCCTTGCGAGAAACAAACCAAGGTTTTTATTTTTATTTTTATTTATTTTTAATATACTATTTTTTTCTTTATGTGGGCTGTGCAATGCTTAGCTCCATTAAGCTTTCTAATTAACCCATATAGCGAGTGTTAGGCTAGCGACTCTCAAACCAAAAAAGCTTTAAGGCACTAGGTGTAGAGACACCCCTAAGAGCTTACTAACTCGAGTTAAAAAGGCTACGAAACTAAACTAGCCACGCAAAATTATTCACACCCAGAACTTCACCGTTTGACGCAAACACTCACTGCTGATTAGGCAACAGGCTCGGTTACTAAGTAGAAGCTTGAGTAGAACACTATTATTTCATGAACCTTTTTATTTTATTTTAAACCAAGATGAGTCAAAAGCAAGGTCGTCCAAGTTTACCAAAGACAAAAGATTAAGCACAATTGGTTTTTAACTTTATACCCCACAAAAGGTGTTAGTGTGCTTGTGTAAATTGTCAAAGTATAACTCATGAATCATCCACTAACTAGAAATAAATGAAAAAGACACAGAAGTGGGATAATTATCATATAATTCATATGTTCTCAATCTTAAAATCATTCATGAATATCAAATAAATCTAAGTGCAATGTAATCTTGTCACAGACAGACTGTAAAAAACAAACAACACAGTGCACTAACCTCATAAACAATTTTTTTTCTTCACACTTTTCAGTTTTTTTTAAAATATTTTTTTTACAATTTAAATAAATGACGAAAATAAACAAAAATAAACAAAAACAAAATTCAAAAACAAACCCAAACCAAAAAAGAAAAACAAAAATGAAAGGAAAACTAACATGTTGCAACAAGAAAATAATACAATAAACACATCTTCTCCACCCCCAACCAAAGATTGACATTGTCCTCAATGTTTAAACATATAAGCATAATAAAAAGAAGAGGGTAGCGTTACCTGAGAATTGACATCCAAAGTGAAAGCCTGCAACGTGTTAGTGTAAAAACAAAACAAAAAAAACAGAAATGTTTTTTTTGTTTTTTTTTTTTTTTTTTTTTTTTAAAAAAAATTTCTAAACTAATTATATACAACAAATGGACTAAGGGAAGTCCAATCAATCCTGGTAAACAGGTTCGTTCAAAGAAACTGTCTCATCTTCTGGAACACATCTCCCCAAGTAAGGTTTAAGTCGTTGGCCATTAACCTTAAAAATATTTCCATTCTTGGGATCCTCAACTTCAACAGTCCCATATGGGAAAACTTTTTTAACAATGAAAGGCCCTGTCCATTTAGTTCTTAATTTTCCAGGAAACAAATGAAGTCTAGAATTATACAAAAGAACAAGTTGAGAAGGCTCAAAATTTTTCCTCAAAATATTTTTATCATGAAAAACTTTAGTACGTTCTTTGTAAATTCGTGAGTTCTCATATGCATCATTCCTGACTTCCTCAAGTTCATTCAATTGGAGTTTTCTCAAGGTACCTGCATCTCCAAGACTAAAGTTAAACAATTTGATAGCCCAATATGCTTTATTTTCTAATTCAACAGGTAAATGACAAGGTTTACCATAAACTAGCCTATATGGAGACATACCAAGAGGTGATTTGTATGCAGTACGGTATGCCCACAAGGTATCAGTTAGTCTCAATGACCAATCCTTCCGGGTTGGATTCACCGTCTTTTCCAAAATTTGCTTGATTTCCTTGTTTGCAAGTTCTGCTTGGCCATTTGTCTGTGGATGGTATGGAGTGGAAATCTTATGGGTTATCCCATATTTTTTCATCAAAGCTTCAAATGGTCGGTTGCAAAAATGTGATCCTCCATCACTGATGATCGCTCTAGGAATACCAAACCTGGACAATACATTTTCTTTCAAAAATTTCAAAACAGTTTTATGATCATTCTTCCGACATGGTATGGCCTCAATCCATTTTGAAACATAATCCACAGCAACAAGGATATAGAAGTAACCAAAAGATGGAGGAAAAGGACCCATAAAATCAATGCACCAACAGTCAAAAATTTCAATAATTAAAATTGGGTTAAGAGGCATCATATTACGTCGAGTAATTTTTCCCAACTTTTGACAACTTGGACAAGTTTTGCAAAATTCATACACATCTTTAAAAAGTCTAGGCCAATAAAAACCACATTGAAGAATTTTGGCCGAAGTCTTTTTGGAAGAAAAGTGACCTCCACAAGCCTCAGAATGACAAAAAGATATGACACTAAATATTTCATCATCAGGAACACATCTACAGATTACCTGGTCAGGACAATATTTGAAGAGATACGGGTCATCCCAAAAGAATTTTCTCACCTCAACCATAAATTTCTTTTTATCTTGTGAGGTCCAATGAGGTGGAATAAGACCTATAGCAAGAAAATTCACAATGTTAGCAAACCATGGTAATGTAGAAACACTAAACAATTGTTCATCAGGAAATGAATCTTTTATAGGCAAATATTCATAAGGCTCCTCAAAAGATATCCTAGAAAGATGGTCTGCAACAAAATTCTCCACTCCTTTCTTGTCCTTGATTGTAAGATCAAATTCTTGGAGAAGCAAAATCCATCTAATCAATCGTGATTTGGATTCCTTCTTTGTCAATAAATACTTCAAGGCCGAATGATCTGTAAATACAACAATTTGTGAGCCCAAAATATATGACCTAAACTTTTCCAATGCAAAAACTACAGCAAGCAATTCTTTTTCTGTTGTAGTGTAATTTTTCTGTGCACTATTCAAAGTTCTGCTCGCGTAGCAGATGACAACAGGCTTCTTGTCTTTTCTTTGGCCTAGCACTGCACCAATAGCACCATCACTAGCATCACACATTACTTCAAACGGCATGGACCAATCTGGGGCCTGCATTACAGGAGTTGATGTTAGCATTTTAATCAATTTCTCAAATGCTTCTTGACATGCATAATTCCAATCAAATTTAGCATCTTTCTCCAAGAGATTATTCAATGGCCTTGCAATCGCACTAAAATTTTGTATGAATCTCCGATAAAAACCTGCATGTCCTAAAAAAGATCTAATATCTTTAACAGTTTTAGGAATAGGCAGATTAGCAATTAAATCAATTTTTGACTTATCTACTTCAATTCCTTTGTGAGAAACAATGTGTCCAAATACTATGCCAGATGTGACCATGAATTGGCATTTCTCCCAGTTAAGCACCAAATTTTTCTCCTTACACCTGATAAGAACATTCTCCAAGTTAGATAAACAATCAGAAAATGAATCACCAAACACAGTAATATCATCCATGAAAACTTCTAAATATTTTTCTACCATGTCACTAAATATGCTTATCATGCAACGTTGGAATGTAGCTGGTGCATTGCAAAGACCAAAAGGCATTTTTCTAAAAGCGAAAGTTCCAAATGGGCAAGTAAAAGTTGTTTTTTCTTGATCTTCTAATGAAATCTCAATTTGATAATATCCTGAATAACCATCTAAAAAACAATAATACATATGCCCTGCAACTCTTTCCAAAATTTGGTCAAGAAATGGTAAAGGAAAATGATCCTTTCTTGTGACTGAGTTCAATTTACGATAATCAATACACATTCTCCTTCCAGTAGTGACCCTAGTTGGTACCATTTCTCCATTATCATTTTCAACTACTGTGACTCATGATTTTTTAGGAACAACCTGTGTAGGACTTACCCATTTGCTATCAGAAATTGGATATATGATACCTGCATCCCAAAGTTTAAGTACTTCTTTTTGCACGACTTCTTTCATTGTTGGGTTAAGTCTACGTTGAGCCTGCCTAACTGGTTTAGCATCTTCTTCAAGAAAAATTTTGTGTGTGCAAACCAAAGGACTAATACCTTTAATATCAGATAAAGTCCATACAATAGCAGTCCTATGATCTTTCAAAACTTTAAGTAACATACCTTCATGCAAAAGCTCTAGTTTAGAAGATATTACCACTGGATAGGTCTCATCTTCTCCCAGAAAAGCATATTTAAGTCCAGCAGGAAGAGGCTTCAATTCACACTTTGGGGCTTCTTCTCTTGATGATTTTGTCTCATCACTCACAGTTGCCAGCTCCTCATATATTGGTATCCAACCATTATGTTCTTGTACCTGCGCAAAATCCAACAAAGAACAAAGATATTGTACTTCAAAATCTTGTGCAAAATTACAATCCCCATTTACTAAACAAATTTGCAATGGAACAGAAGGAAAAGAAGAATTAAAGCAATTTTGAACAATCGTCTCGATCATGTAAACTTCTTTGTCATCTTCATTGTTTGCTGGCTGCTTGCTATGTTGAGCTCCAATGTCATGTTCCCAAATGATAGTTGCATAAGTCCATTCCTGCAATTTATATGAGCATTAGATGTAGCAAGAAATGGTCTTCCAAGAATAACAGGAATTTGAGAATTAGAATACACAACTGGTTCAGTATCCAAAACTATAAAATCAACTGGAAAATAAAATTTGTCTACCTGAACCAGCACATCTTCCACCATACCTCTTGGGATTTTGACTGAACGGTCAGCCAATTGCAATGTTATTGAGGTGGGTTTTAATTCACCAAGACCCAATTGCTTATAAACCGAGTAAGGCAACAAATTAACACTAGCACCCAAATCCAATAAAGCTTGTTCAATGATAAAATTTCCAATAATACAAGAAATTGTGGGACAACCTGGATCTTTGTACTTGGGTGGAGTATTAGTTTGAAGAATTGCACTTACATTTTCAGTTAAAAATGCGGTCTTATCAACATTGTGCTTTCTTTTGATAGTGCATAAATCCTTTAAAAATTTTGAATATGAAGGAATTTGTTTTATAGCATCCAAAAGAGGTATATTGATTTTCACTTGTTTAAAAACCTCCAAAATTTCAGGATTTTGATTTTTCTTTCCAACCTTAAGTGCTTGTGGGAATGGAGCAGGAAAAGGGCACTTAACAATTTCATAATCATTATTTTCTTTTTCATTATTTTTGTATTTTTCTGAATTCTTTTTATTTTCAACTGTTACTAAATCATCTTTCCCAATTATTTTTCCACTACGAAGAGTAGCGACAGCCTTCACATATTCATGCTTATTTTCATTCAAAGAAGAAGAAGAAGAAGGGGTATTTACCTCTAACTGTGCATGTGGATTAGGTTGGACTTGAGAAGGAAATTTACCCTTTTCTTGAATTGACAGTGAAGAAGTGAGTTTGGAAAGAGTGCTCTTAATCTCACCAATGTCTTGTGCATTCTTTTGATTTGTGGCAGTTTGGCTTTGTATGAATTGCTTCATAACATCTTCCAAATTTGATGACGATGATTGTCCTTCCACCTGTGGAGAATAATAAAAAGAATTAGATTTTTGTTGAGGCACATTATTATTAGTATTATTTCTCCAACTGAAATTTGGGTGGTTTCTCCATCCTGGATTATAAGTTTCAGAAAAAGTGGATGGTTTTTTAAATTGATTCACAAAGTTTGCTTGATCATGCAACATTTCTCTGAAAGCTGGAAGTGTTGGACACTCTTTTGTTACATGTCCCATGACCCCGCAAACTTCACAAATCTCAAAAATTTCTTGACTTGCAATTGAATTAACTTTTTGAGGCAATTTTGATTTTAGAGTTTCAACTTCCCTAGCCATTGTTGCCAATTGAGCTTTGAGACTATCTTCCTCCTTAAGGTGATAAATACCGCCGCTAGAAGGATTAATGGAAGATTTTGCCTTTTGGGAATTAGGCTCAAATGTGTTGGGAGTGCTCCAAATCTGAGATTTCTCTGCAATTTCATCAAGAAAATCAAAAGCATCTTCAGGATCTTTATACATAAAATTTCCATTGCACATCATCTCAATAAATTGTCGATCTTTAGGTGTTAAACCATCATAAAAATGACTTACCACCCTCCATCTTTCAAAACCATGGTGAGGACATAACATTAACAAATCTTTAAATCTTTCCCAAGCTTGAGGTAAAGACTCAGTATCTTTTTGAGAAAATGTGGTCATCTGTCTTTTCAAAGAATTTGTCTTTTGAATTGGGAAAAATTTCTTGAAAAATTCAGTTTGCATTTCAAGCCATGTTCCAATTGTTCTTGGCCTTAGAGAATAAAGCCAAGTTTTCGCTTTATCTTTCAGTGAAAATGGAAAAAGTTTTAGCAAAACTGTATCAAGCCTACACCCTTGTGTTGGAAAAGTTCCACAAACTTCCTCAAACTCACGCACATGTGAATATGGATTTTCAGATTCCATTCCATGAAAAGTTGGTAAAAGTTGTATCATGCCCGGTTTAAAATCAAAAGTTTGACCATTCAACGGAAAAATGATGCAAGATGGCACACTTGTACGAGCAGGATGCAAATAATCATGTAATGTCCTAACAAGTGGATTCTCATCATTATGAACACTATGATTATCTTCATCATTTTGGGGGCCTTCCAATGCATTATTATTATTATTATTCTCAGCCATTTGTGATGAAATTTGGTCAAATTGAGGTTTCTTTGCAAATCTACCAAACCGATCACGATATCTCATAAACAAAATAAAGAAGTAACAAATAAATAAATAAAATCTAAACTAATTTTTTTAAATTTTTTTAATATTAAAAAAAAAACTAAGACAAAAACAAACAAAAAACAACAAAAATAAAAACAAAAATGAAAAATTGAGTTTGATAAGCCTTACCGAATTAGCTTTGGAAACTAAAACCGCAAACCTTAACAATGAATTTCCTTGTACTACTTTCCGCTTCACCGCTCCCCGGCAACGGCGCCAAAAACTTGTTGCGTCTACCCAAGTGCAAGTAGTCACACGTAGTAATAATCTTGGAAGTCCAAGTATCGTATCCTCAAGGAGCAGGTAGGCAAATATCTGCACACAAAGAAATAATTAAACGTACCACAATAAAAGTGACAAGCAAAATGGAAAAGTAATTTGATTTGATTGTTGTGGAAAATTGAGTTTAAAAATGAAATATCAATAATGGAAATGCTGAGGCATCAAGGTTCAATTCTTTAAACAAAATATGTTTCATGCTCTTTAATCCAAATTATAACTCGATTAAAATCATCATTGAGAAACTTTAACCGGAAGATAAAGAAATTAAAACCAATTTAATTTTTCAATGTAATCTTTTATTAATGATTGTTCAGAAAATGGAGTTGCTTAATATCTACTCTTTTAATTTAAAAGCATGCCAAGTCAGTTCTTAACAATGAGAAAAATATAATTGAACTCATGAAAGATAATAGCACTTAACATCAATCAAAATAAAAGGATATGAAAATATTGAACAACCAAAAATAAAAGAATTTAGCAATTCATACCGTATATTGGATTAAAGAACAATTCACAAACTTACTCAAAGAACATTCCCTTTAGCCTTAGCTAGAGTTCTAGCAACTCATTACAAAGGAAAACATAAACTAAATGGATAAAGAAATATGTCGTAGGGGTGCCCTTGCCAAATAAGTTGATGGGTGATTTATAGTAGTCAATGAGGTGAGTGGGAAGTTAATACATTCATGGTGGGTGATGAAGGGTTTAATTGAGGGATTAATTGGATTAAACATGTGTTGATGGTGAAGAGTTAGTGGAAAAGAAATAACGGTGAGGTAAGTGGGTGTTAAATGGCTATGAATGACATAAAATAGGCTCTTTAGCTTCAACGGTTTTGTCTTCTCTTCTCCCTCTTTACTTCTCTTTATAATCACAATAATCCCACAATCAATTCTTCAATTAGCAATTCTCTTCACACCTAGCTTGAACTTGGACAAATGTATGTCTTCATCTTTTGGCTTTCCAACTTCCTATAGAAGATAAATTCACCTAATAAGTTCACCAAATTGATATAGAAAATTCATAAATCCAGTTGGTGAGAATAAAATGTAACAACAAGTGAAATTATATTCATTAAGCCAAAATTATATCATAAAGTCTCCAAAATAATAGTAAAAAGATGTAATTTGAGACTCTCATCACCTCTGCCAACCTCATCTCCAAAAGAGTCAATGATACTGAATCAACTCCACGCTTGACTGCCCATGACTCCATCTTTTGACCGATGCAGACGACTCGAACTTCGAGGAGGAATGTCTGCATCTTTTTAACGCTCGGCATAACTAGATTGGGCACGAGCTACCTCACGAAGCATATCATGGTTTTCAAGCTTGTCAGCAGGAGGCTTGGGCAAAACACCCTGAACACCGAGCATACCACCAACCTTCGTGCTATCTGCACCCACAAGATGTTTGACCCTAGTAGATGATGATGGAGTAGACCCTACTTGAGTCTTCTCAGCAGAAGAGAACCTTGGCTTCTTCCTCAATGGAGACATATTCTTCGTCTGCGAAGAAGTAGCTTCATCTCTTGAGGACTTGGCAGCAGCCTTTCTTTTTAGGAGAGATTCAACAGAACACTATTCCTGTCCGCCAAGCAGATCATCAGGGTCAGGACCGTTCTACTTCCACCTCTCGACATCCTTGGCAGGGGGCAGACCACTGTCTTTCTCCCAGTACTCGCTCAACAGCCAGCGCCACTTGAGAAACCTTAGAGGGATGTTCAAAGCACGACAGACCTTAGCCATGTCCTGTCCAAATTCCAATTTCTTGCTGATGTCATCCGCTACAAGCAGAAAACAGAAGTTAGTTAGCCACACTTCAAGAAATTCAAATAAAAAGAGCATATAAAAAATTGCAAAAAAACGTACTGTTGCAATAAGTGATGGGAACAAGTGGACCATCACCAACGTCACCTTGCCCAGCAGATGCTCCAGCCCAATCTGCCACCTCTTCTCCAGGCCCTACCAACGCGAAGGCCCAGCTCGATCCTCCAGCCCAGCCACACCTCTTCCTCCTAGCGCTCACCCTGCCAGACCCATCAACTCCGCTCCAACCCTCCCAGGCCCATTTAGCGCATGTGGCCCATTCCTTCCACCTGGCCCTCTCAATCCAGCACCAGTGCACGTGGCCACAGCTTGCCCAACGCAAGCCCACATCGCACGTTGGCCCAACTCCGCTCAACTCCAAAGCAAGGCCTAGTGCCTCGTTTCTCGAGCTCCTGGCCCAACACCTCCATGCCTCCACTTTGAGCCCACGTTGCACACCAAGGCCAACACCTTCTAGCCATGCTTCAGGCCCTAACACACACCTCCAGGCATGCACCAGCCCTTCCACACTCCAACCACCCCTAGCTGCCTCACAGCTTGCTGCCAAAGGTCATAGCAACACAAAAGAATTTTTTCCAATCAAGTTACCTTGAACGGGCAGGCTAGGAAATTCTCCAAAGTTTTCTCTCTCACTGACGAAATTGGAGGAATAGATTTTTTGATGTGAAGAATAATTTGGAGGAGCCCTATATTTATAAGGATTAAAATCCCTTGATCTACAAGGAATCTCAAACTCTTTCCAATCGGGTGTTCAGAAAATTAGCAAGTCAAACACCTTCTCCACTCAGGAGTCCAAATCCAAGAAGGAAGCCCGGTTACAGCTGGACAGCCCAACAGATAATCTACTACATGCTACCACACGCCATGTAGAAGCTGGGGGGCATTTGTGGTAACCAAATTAAATCAAAACCCTAGGTCAAATAATTCCTCCCATTTGGGGATTATTTGACCTAATTGGGAATTACTCAACCTAATTGGGAGTTACTCAATTTAATTGGGAGCTACCCAATTAAATTGAGAGTTACCTAATTAAATTGAGAATTGATTTGATTCCTACCACAATTCCCAATTAAATGAGGAGTTACCTAATTAAATTAGGAATTGATTTGATACCTACCACAATTAGGGATTTGATGTACCCTAATTAATCAAATCAATTCTAAATCAGGGAGGAATAATTCTTTTCCATCTACGAAATTATTCCGCTGAAACCCTAGCCTCCGAGACCATTATAAATGGATGGCCACACACAAGGGTTGAGGTATGTCTGAATTCCTACTGATACTCTGCAAAAATAATCCCTCACAAACCCTATTCCAAATCGGGGAGGAATAATTCATTTCCATCTACAGAATTATTCATCTGAAACCCTAGCCTCCGAGACCACTATAAAAGGATGGCCACACACAAGGGTTGAGGTACGTCTAAATTCCTACTGAAACTCTGCAGAAATAATCCCTCACAAACCCTAGCCGCCTCCTACCTCTCGCTTTTACATAAGGCTCCGGGCGCCCGGTTTACACCATAAACATATCTCCGTACCCAATTAGTTATTGTTTTCTCTTTCGAATCAATTGAACTAACCCCCCGGGTGTGGTCCTCTTATTTGTTCTATTTTGTAGGGAGAAAGAAGCAGCGAAGAAGAAAGATGAATCTTTCCAATCGAATATTCTCGTGAGAAAAATTGCTCCCAGATAACCCTACTAGGGTTACAAGTTACAACCTTATATTATAAATACCTCATTTTGGAGAATGAAATACATTTGAAAATATTGTACCCATATTATTTAACTACTTTTGCTGTTAATTTTTTCTATTCAAAAAATCACATGCTTGGCATATGATCCATATTTCTCTTCATTTTAAAATTAAATCAATTAATATAAAATAATAATACTAATAAATGAAAAGTCCTTGAAACTTCGCCATTGAAGAAACTCCGTAGTGTGCTTATGGCAGTGGAAGTGATATGATGGGCAAAAATTTTGGTAGTATTATCAATTTCAGAGAGTAGAGTTACTTCTTCCATTGCCAATGATCCAATATTTGGGGTTTGTTATTCCTCAGATGTTCCATCATTCAATTCACACTCTCTGCATCATAATTGGCTTGCTGGGTTTGAGTGTCACGTGCGCGCGCGTGTTTTTTTTTTTTCCCTCTTAATTTTGTGGGTAAGGGTATAATTGGATTTCAAAGATTTAAAAAAGTTTTGTTGGGTTAACTCGAATGATTTTGGGGTTTGAATAGAAAAAAAACTATTTTCCTAATTTATGAGTAAATTAAAAGAAAGGGAAAAACAGCATCCACTAGTGCAATATGTCACACATCCATGTAAGGTATACACAATGGAGATCTACACTAACACCCCTTGAGATTTTCGGCTTTTTCACAAAACTTTTTGAGGTTTTAGAAATTATACGAACACTTCCCTGAAATTTTAAATTGTTTTCACAAAACTCTTTTTCATTGATTTTTCATCCAAAGATTGATGCTTTTATACAAAAAAAATTCTCCAAATGACAAAGTTGGCCTTTGAGATTAGATGGCATATACTTCATTGGGTTTAATTTTGTCATTTACAAAAAAAAAAAAAAAACAAAAACAAAACAAACAAAAATCAATGAAATCATTAATTTTTGGACAAACAATCAACGAAAATGGATTTTGTGAAATCAAACTGAAACCTCGGGGGGTGGGGTCATGTAATTTTTCAGACCTAAGAGAATTTGTGAAAACACAAAATACCTCAGGCGATGTTAGTATAAATAACTCATATAAATAAATGAAGAAATAAAACCTACAAACGATGAACATGTAGTTTGCGCAAACTTAACCTTCAGCTCTATACAGCCCATCGAGGAAAGTAGTCACAAACAACTCACTGCAGTTACACCCTATAAGCATGGTGATAATATGCACAGTAAATGTCTCTTGAAGTGGTACAATTTCAAAGGTAAAACATGCTTAGTCCATTTAATTCGATGCCGTGCACCCAAAAACAATATATCACCAAAATGAACGCCCTTGCCGCATGTACTACACTTCACTCCAGTGGATTTACATCTATAACGCTCTGCAATTCATCTATGTGAGTCCACTCTGTCAATTACATCCAATGCTTTTTCCTTATCAATACCGAAATCAACGACAGGAACCCCAGACGAAAGCCTACTGAACGGTAACAATTTCCTGCTTCCTCGCCTAGGTGAGTAGCTGTTACTCTTACTCAATCTGTTGTGCTCCATCAAACTAGAGTTCACAGTGTCAAAGTCCTGACTCTTACTAATTCCTGGAATCCGTCTTCTTTTACTGACATCCTGCAGCATCTCCTGATCTTCATTTGTTAGCACACTTGACTGAACATTGATAGGCAAGTCCTTGGGCTGCTTATTCGCCAACGGGAGGGGTGTGCCAGCTGTGGACTTGACGGGTGACCTCATGCCCTCATTATTGGCAGCAGACTTACTTTTACAAGCCAAATGGTGAAGCCACAAGACTAGTTTAAGTATACAGACTTCTGTTTTCTCCTTATTTGCATGGTGGAATGTCTCAATTCGAATCACATCAGTCTGCAAAGCTGCCTTTCGGTTCGCCCCAGAACTGCATAACCGAAAATATGGTTAACTAAAAGAACAGTAAAAATCATCAAAAAACCCAAAAAGAAACAAGAAAGGAATACAGGACAAATGATAAAAAGTCAAAGTAAGAAACAAGCAGTATATTGTTACTCACCCACTACTCGCCCACTCTCCTACCCAGCCAAACCATGATGAGCTCTGTTATTAGTTTTTGTAACCAAATCAACAAAATGATGATCAATAACAAAGAAAGTTATAAACTGCAGCTGCAAAAGAGTTTCACGACACAAAAAGATACAGGTGTTTTGCAGAACAGCTGGCCATCTTACTTGGCTGTGTTTGTAGCAACTGGAACAAGCCAGTGTAAAGTTTTCTCCATTTCAGCTTTGATTTCTGCAATAGTGAGCTGCAGAAAACAATTTAGTCGAACAGCTTAGTGGATACAAATTCTCTTCAAAGAATGTTTTGCCACAAACCCAAAGTACACAGCCTGTCCGCAACAATCAAAAGTCTGTAATTCACATTCTAGGTCATATTATGAAACGATATATAGGACTATAGGGTAATGTTCTCTTGCATACAAATACTTCTGTTACCGAATTTGAACATTCAAACAAGAACCAACCTGATCAATGGTCCAAATTCACATTCTGGCAAGAGAACATTTCCTTAGGAATATATTATGTATATATAACTAAAGTTACACAAATGAAAAATTACCTCTTCTTTAACATGAAAAGACTGTAATTTGGAGCGTAAAGATGATTTTATATTAGGCGGCAAGCTCTGGTATAATGTATCCCTTGTATTTGGAGGCATAGAACTTGACCGGGCTACCTAAATGCACCAAAGCAGACTCAGAAAAAATCTGTGTTCCTTGTTAATTTAAATGCCCTCAGGTTGAATTAGAATACATCAAAACAACCAGAGTAACTGTTGCAACAGTATAACTTCATATTTTCATTAATATTATGTAAAATGCACAACGAGAAAAGAGAAGAGAGATAGTACACTCACAAGACTATCAATTTGGAGGACGATATTTGCATAATGTAAAGAAAGTCCAGCTGGTCCCAATCTTTGATAACTGTTCATAGGTCCCTCCACTGGTTTATGACCATCTGCATATGTAAATGAATAAGTCTCTTTATACTAGTTCTCCAAACAACCTAACCAAATTAACTCTCTGATGGGCTAGTTTTTCCTTTCCTTTTCTTTTTTTTTGTTTGGGGGTGGTGGTGGTGGTGGTGTGTGGTTGGTATTACTCCAATAAGTAATCGGACTTGTAAATAATCATTTGTCTTCCACTAGGAAAATAAAAATAAAATACAATCTGAAAGCATTAAAATTGGAAGATAATCTAAAGTTTTCCAACAATGCCAGTTGCGGCTTGTGAACAAAACTCATGAATTACTTCATTAAAAGACTTGTGACAAGCTCGTTGAATAGTTATCTATTCTCTGTATCAATATCTTTTTCTATTGTATAACTATATTATGAATGAAACGCCATTAATTAAGCTAATGGCTGTTAAGTTAAGAAGAAAATGGCTTGTTAAGTGATTAAAAAAATTTATTAATGACAATCAAAGTAAGATGAAATTGAACCACAAACTTAACTATTAAAACAACGTAAGCAATAATTCTTTGGGCTTGACTAAATTTCAAACTTCACTCAAACTCGATAAATATAACAAGCGCAAGCTTAAGAATCATTAAGCAGGAGCAGCGTATTAAATATTGATGTCAGCGGAAGTTTGAAATAAAGAAAAAAATAGACAATATATTGATACTTTCAAATTTTCTGACAGAAATATTAGGAAAAGATATTGAATAAATCTTCAAAAGAAGTTTATTTAATCAAATTATCTACTTGGTCAATATATATATATATATATATATTGTACAATTTAAGTGCGTAATAGATTTATATGATTTAGGGTAAAATACAATACATACCGACAAGAACTGTTACCAGGATCAACAATCATACTCTCTAAAATGAATAAAGTTTTGAACTACATCTTTCTAGCTTGTGCTACAACTTGTGTACCCTATATAATATTGGACACTTGTGTTCAAAAGAGATTGTCTTTGGCAATTGGTTTTAACATTGTTTGAATTTATCAATGTACTTCTGAGACAAACAGTATGAAACAAGGATTAATAGACTTGCAATTTTAAGAAAATACAAACTTCCAAAAACAACATATCATAATAACCTAGCAAAACGTGACAAAAGCTATGTTAAAGTTAAAGCATGCAACGCAAAACCAATCGGAAATGGGTGGAGATGCTCAGGATATTATGTCTTGTGGTGCAAGGCATGAAATACTCAATGTGAGATTTATATTCTCAGCATGCCTCCTCACATATGGCCTGGCTGAACCAAACACATGGATCAATTATATCAGGTGATGTGATGCATGCATGTGTGGCCAAACATGGTCTAACATAAGGATGAATTGTGCGCTCTGATACCATGTTAAAGCTAAGAGCATCCAACCAAAACCAGTTGGCAAGCCAGGATATTGTATATTGTGGTGCAAGGATTGACATACCGGAGTTGGAATTTGTATTCTGAACAAGCTAAAATAGAAATTGGGATTACACAGTAGTAGCAATTCTTACATATGAATACTCTAAATCTTATATATGATCGTGAATTACATGCTAAAGTACTTAGAAATGCTATTGGAGCCTTAAACAATATACTGTTCAAAGATGAAGATGAATCATGTAACAAGGCTATATGCTTAGTTTAAGACCTTTAACAGATACATACCAGCACTACCAAAGACAGCATGTATCTCTAGATGTAAGAAGTGGACGATATCAACAAGCTTCTCTATCACCTGTATTTCAAAATGTTAGATTTTACAGAGTATAAACTGTTACTTGTATGCTATTCCTTGTTTCCTTACTCAATGTAGTAGTGAAATAAAAACCAAAAACATAAACATCATATGGCAAAGCGATATTAACAATGCAGTGCCAAAAAAAGATGAAACCAAAAACCCAATGGCCACGTATTTAATATTTTTAGGCGGACGGAATTTTTGGATATGTGCTAAGCTTCCAATTTATAATCATTCAACTATCTTTAGTATAGCTTTTTTCCCATTTGTTCTATGCTCTGGAATGCAATTAGCAGTCAAAATTTATGGTACAAAGTATATCTGCGTTTACCTAAAAGGGGGGAAATAGTCTGCCCAGAAAAAGAAATGTTAACAGATAAGCAAAACTCTTCTGGGAAAATTGCACAATACTGCCTAAAATATTGGGCCTCATTTGGTGGCTCAGATTTGTCCCTGGATACTCTTTTGGATATGTGCTAAGATTTCCAATTTATGATTCAACCATCCTTAGTAGAACTTTTTTGTCATTTGTAATGTGCTCTGAAATGCAATTAGCAGTCAAAATTTATGGTGCAAAGTATATCTGAATTTACCAAAAAGGGGGGACAGAGTCTCCCCAGAACAAGAAATGTTAACAGATAAGTCATACTCTTTTGGGAAAATTGCATGAATACCACCTAAAATATGTGGTATGCCCAATTTCCACCCTCAAAAAATAAATGACTGTTAGATTCAAACACTGAATTTTGTCACAATACATCACCTAGGTCCGTTTCTATTGACATTTTTGTTAAATCGAGCCATGTGCCGCACATATCAGCTTTTGTTGAAAGAATACTTCATCAATGTCATTTAAATTTAAATAAAGGAGAAACAAAATAAAAACATATACACATTACAAAACAAAAGGCCTAAGCCCAGCTCATACTCTCTACTTTGGGGATTAGAGTACTAAATAATATTTTCATTTCTGACAAATAAAAGAAATATCTTAGGAAGTACACTCATATTTTCCTTGTCATATATATTTATTACCAACGGATAAATTATCAATATCATTTGAGCATTGCACAGATTGAAACTTTTAAAGATACTAGTAGACAGTGCATAATAGGAAAGCAGCAATATATAAATGCAATAACGGGAAAAGACAGGTCACGGAAAACTAAAGATAGACAAAATAAAAATCAGTGCCTAAAATAGCAATTAAATGAAGTTTTTCCATGGTTACCTCTTCCAAACTTTTGGACCAAAGCGACTTTTTCTTTAAAGTTTTAACCACTTTCCTTTGGCTTTTTAGTTCTGCCCTCAAGTCACCTATGAGATGAACAGAAACATTTAAAAAATTAATATGCCTTACTTAAGTGACTCTGCTACAATCATCAATATTGAAAACAATGACAGCCTAAATCATGACTTTCACATGCACACAGAAAGTAGCACATGGTGATAGAATCTAGGGTCTCAAGTATAAGATTCATCTCTCTTTTACGTACTGCACATAATACAAAGAAAACAAATCCACTAGTCACTTTTGTGCTCAAAGTAAATGGAAAGACAGAACTAGGAGACAACAAAATATGTGAAAAGAAATAAATTTTACCTCTGTTCAAGACCTTAATGACGATGGGCCAACAAAGAAATTTACTTATTTTAGGCTGCTTATAAGAATAAAATTTACTTTTCTAATGTAGTATTTTGGGAATTTAATTTTTCAGGTTTAATTATAGTGTCTTGCAGTATTTTGTCATTTTTGTCATTCTACTATTTTGGAATGCCTTTCTAACTGATTTTCACTCCTCAAAATGATCTATACATCTAGTCAGTTCTGCTACAGTTCAACCTGTACAAATAAATGTCCAAAAGATAAGAATAGGAAGCATTTCATCACCTCTTTGAGTAGAAAGTGAAGTATCCTCCTCCTGGCACTTGCGATCATAGTCTTGTTCAAAACGGTCCAATGAATGAAACTCATGGTATAATTCCTGCATTTAAAGCATATTGATGTTTTGCTTTTCAGAAATCAAATAACATAAAATTGAACACCGAGCTCAGTGTTGGATACAGTATTTCAGGATGAAAAGGAAGAAACATTTTTAAAGTACTCATATATTAATTAGAATAAAAAACCCCATACCTCAAATGACCTTTACAGATGCTCTAATATCTTACTATTAGTAAGTAAAAACATCTAAAACTTGTTTCTCTTAATTTGAGCTAATTGGTAGTTACAAACCATCAGATTCTTAACTTAAGAAATTAGATTATTAGCAGCCAACACTCACGACAGGGCAACAAACATAAATATGCCCTTTAAGTGCAAGGGTTGTGGCATCTTACAAACGATGACTAGTGATGATGAACTAGTTTCTGACCAGACGGCAGCTGCGGATGGCTGAATGAAAGAAGAGCATCTTTCAAGAGAAAAGAAAATAAACATTTCTTGGAAAGTAGGGCAACATGTATTTATGTTTTTTTTCTCTGTAAGAAACCAACATTTTACTGATAAAATGAGAGGAATATACATGAAAGATGGGTGAGAGGTCAATCAAATATAACTTAAGATCCTCGAACAAGAAAATATATTACACGGTACAGAACTCCCCCAAATGAAGAAGAATTAAATGAAAAGGAAAGTCTTTAGAATGCTGAACTGAATGAAAAGCTAAAAATTTAATCCCATTCCAAAGTTACTCCATTTCCTTCTCCGAACCCTCAAAAACCCTTATTTATTTCCAACCAAACAATCCAAAACTGCATAGTGAAACTGCAATGTAAAATATATGGTCAGCGTTCTCACCCTCCTATTTACACGACACACCCCAATGTGAAGATAAGCATGCAAAGGCTCTCCTTCTTCGATCAAGTCGCCCTCCTATGTCCCCTTATTGTTTCACAAACTTTTGTTTTCCCTTGCATCCTGTTAAATGTTTTCATGTTTAATTATCATAGACTGGTTTGTTGCATTTACTTGAGTTGGTTCACCTTTACTCAAATTAGTACATTGGTTGGTTTTCA
Source organism: Prunus armeniaca (assembly GCA_903112645.1). Lineage (NCBI taxonomy): Eukaryota > Viridiplantae > Streptophyta > Magnoliopsida > Rosales > Rosaceae > Prunus > Prunus armeniaca. The sequence continues at coordinate 22,476,640 of CAEKDK010000004.1, forward strand.
GTATCTTTTTTTTCCCATTTTTATTTAGTGATTTTACAAACATATGTAAAATAAGCTATAATTATTTATAAAAATAAATAAATATAACAATCAAAACCAAAAACAAAAGAAAAGAGGTTGTAAATGGCATATTTGCTCATTTCCTTGCATAGCAAGCCCTCCATCAATAGCTCATTAAATCATCCAAACGATTACAGAAATGCAAACTATTTTTCTCTATTTATTGGATTGCTCTAGTGATGTATGTAACTTTAATAACTCAACAAATTAACTTCCATTTTGCAGCTCATAAAGGAAATACAAATTGCTCTGTCCTGGTGAAACAAGATGATACTTACAGCAGTACACTGCACTAAAGTCATGAGTTGCTGAATTATCGAGTTTGCATCATCCTTCTGAGGAGTAAGTTGCCTGCTGATTCTGTAGAACAAATTAGATGTCACCAAGTAATAACATGGCTCATGGATATGGCATTCCATAAAAGAAGTAAGGTGCCACAAAAGATAATGTGAGGCAAGTATATTACTTGTCAAAATATCGGTCCAAGTTGTGCCACTGAGGATCTTTGCAGCGATTTCCAAATCGAACCACTTCCCCCGAAAAAATTTGTAATTCTTCCCTATAAATGAAGAGTAAAGTTCTATTATAAGGTAGAATAAGGAAATAAAAAATCATTTGAAGCTGACTCATTTGCAGGACAAAATGAGATGGTAAGTATTTGGCACTAGATTCAGTATCCACCTTTTGTCAGCTGCAACAATCCTTAACAGTTCATCCATATCTTTCGACACTAAATGCTGCACACCTTCTGAAGGAAGCACCACTTCTTTCAAATGCCTAATACTTCTTTTTGACAGGGATTGCATAAGATTGGAACCCTTAACGATAGTGTTGGCAATCTCAAACGATATAATTGCGATTTCATTGCCTTTGGCAGGTGCTGCAGCAACGAAGCCGGTGCCAGAATTCAAATTTGTCATGCTGCTCCCAAGTGTGTCCAAGACCTGCACTGCCTTTCCAAGGCCAAGAGTGCCAGCTCTGCCCAAACGTGAACTCACCTCAGAAACCTGCAATATTGTAACAGCTATATGAGGACAAGGGCTTCTTCTACTAAATTTATGTGAACCCATTACGGGTTTTTAACATTACAACATTTATGTAAGTAAAATGACAATATTTTTCTAAAAACATTAAGTGATTCCACAGAGAGTTAATAGAATTATTAGCTAAGAAATAATGGAATTAAGTTCCCATTTGAGCCCCTATATGCCAAAAATGTGCAGCAGCCAATCATTTTATTTATATAACAACACATAATAAGTGAGTAGTAAAGTAAGCTATGGGTTGTGAGAGAATCAGCAATGGAGGAAGAAACAACCTTAGCGACGGCGGCCTGCTTAGAGCGAACAGAGCCGGATTTGTGGGAGAAGGAGGTGGGATATCGCGGAATGCCATCATAGAAATCATCGTCAGACTCATAAAAAAGCGGATTCTGATTGTCGTTTTTCTCTGAAAACTGTTGTTCTTCTTCTTGTTGTTGTGGAGGTGGAGGCGGAGGCGGCTCCTCCTCCTCTTTGTGTTTCTTCTGCAAATGAATATCCATGGGCGGCGGCAGAGTCACACTCACATGGTTGGTCTTCAAACGGGAATTCAGATTCTGATTCTGATCAAATTGCCGATTCACATCCCAACCCGCGCTCTCCACACTCGAACTCCTCGTCTTCTTCGAACAAAGCCCTCCCATTTTTTCTGCTTCTGATTATCACCACAATCACTAGCAGCAAAAGAAGCTTCTTCGATTGGGATTGGGATTTTGATAGATGAAGTGATCAAACCCCAATTCCAAAAGGCACCAAAGTAAAAGTCCACCAATAGAAGCAGAAGCAGAAGCAGCAGCCAAAGAGAGGAGGCCGGTTGGCTGGCTCTTGTTGCTTTTAATTTTTTATTAGAAGTTGGAATAATTAGAATAAAAAAAGAATACAAGAAGAAATGCATAATTCGGTGGAGGAGTTAAAATTCCGCAGACGTCTTCTCTCTCTCAGAGAGGGACTTCGGACAGTCAGTCAGACCGGGAATTGGTCAATATTCAAACTTTGCGCGCTGACTAATGTTCGTGGCCCAACTGCCCTGCCCATTGGCTGGCTTTCCAAATAATATTAATAATAGGACAAATTATGTAAAACCCCTAAACTATTGGGTGATTTTCAAGTTCATATCCAATTTTAGATATATTTATGAGTACATATTTAAACTTCCGGATGAGGGAAATAAACTTAGGATTGGATGAGAGATGAAGGAAATAAACTTGGGATTTTGACAAAATTCAAAATTTCTAAAGAGTGCTGTTATTTCCACCTACATGTCCTATTTTCCCCACCCAACATATAAATTTTAAAAAATACAATCTTATTTTTTCACCTACCAATATTCCTAAATACCCTTTTAATTATTACCTCATTTCCTCTCTCCTTTTATTCTCTCTGCTCACGTCTTCTCTTTCTCTCTGACGGCCCACACATCTCTCTCATTTTTGTTGTATCTTATTTTCCATCTCTCACGCTTTATCTCTCTCTGTCTCTCATGTTCACTATACATCTCTCTCCGCCTCAATGAAAACCACACCATCTCTCAAATCAAACTTCCCCTAGTACAGCAAGACTTGTCCTTCATCAAATATTTCACCATGTATTTCACTCTTTATCACATCTTCATGCAAAATATCCCCCACCAAATCATTGCATTCCTCAAAAACCAACGACTCATTAACCCCAAAAGCCTTCTTCACCTTCTCATGCCTCAAAAAACTTCTCAGCCAAACTAGTTTTGTAAGGAACGTTCTTTGTGTAATCAACAGAGCCCAAATCGTAGAATTGTTGATTCATCCCCAAGTTTTTAGATTTTTAATTTGTTTAAGAAAAAAAAAAATCAGAGTCCAAGAAAAACTCATCTCCCTTTGCTTTAAGTAATCGTAAAGATCTTAGAAATTCTGTTCAAATAGGATTTCCTTACTTTTCGCCAAAATTGTTCTCTTCAACATTGATTCTCTTGTTGTTTTCTTCTTCATAAACAATTTGATTGAATGAATAGAAAAGAGAAGAAAATTATTTGAGAATTAAGTTCTGAGAACTAAAAAGTCATAAGAGGAATCATGAGCAAGGAGTTGTAGCTTTCTTGTGTTTTTTTTCTTTCTATCAAACAATAGGGTTTGTGAGAACTTGAGAAGTCTACCTCTTTTCATTTTTTTCTTAAGTCCTTTTAAGTCATTTTACAATATGGTTAAATTTGTCTTTAAAAGTTTAAAGATAATGTGGGTGGGAAAATAGGACAAGTGGGTAGAAATGGCAGCACTATTTCTAAATTGACATGAACCAATTCCAGTGTTTGGATAAAAAAACATAGAAATTTAGAAATTCCACGTAGAAAAAAACATGGAATTTGGATATCATAAATCTCAAGTTTAAATTCTATCTAAAAGTCGTCATTTCTAAAGTTCCAAGAGAGATTGAGTTTAAAAAATAGATAACTTTACAATTAAAGGTTAAATTCTGTGTTTTAAATCAGTCACCCAAACAAGAAACTTTACAGATTCTAAAATATTATGGCCTGTTTGGTAATGATTTACGAGCCCATTTTCTATTTTCTCAAAATGAAAATGGTTGAGAAGGCGTTGGGTGGCCAGCATGAGAAAACAATATTCCGAGAATGAATTCTAAACCATGTACAAAAAGTGAAAACACTGAAATAACGTTTTCAGCATTTTCAATGGAAAAGCGGAAAACGATTTTGCGTCTCTCACTACGATGGCTCTTCTATTTACCTCCAGCACCCCATTTATCTAAAGCTCTCGTCAATTTCCCACACTATGTCTTCTAATAAATTTCTAATTTTTCTTTTCTCGGTGAAATTACTGGATCTTCTCATTCATTTTCTCGTTTTCATTTTCTAAAAATGTTCTCCGAAAACATTACCAGATGGGCCTTTAATTTCCATCATTTTAAATTCCGTCATTTATGAAATCCTTTGTCCTTTTAAATTTTCTCATCCAAACGCACTATTAGTGAATCTATTAAATGCTAATGTGGCGAATGTGGGTTCCATTTTTTTTAATGACGTGGACTTACAGGTGGACAAATAAATAATAAAAAATAATTTCCATGTTTAAAAATAATTTTTAAATCATAATAAAATTTAATTTAAATTAAATTAAAAAAAAAAAAAAAAAAAAAAAATCTCTTCTCTCTTCTACTACCCAACCTCTCCCTCCCGACTCAACCCTAATGATGGGTATATTTTATATTATATATTTAACCCCATTTTTAGTATAATTTGGTTAATATTTTTGAAGAATTTTGATACTTTGAATTATATTTCAAATATTAGACTTTTGACTTCCTCTAGAGCAAAACATAATCAAATGGACGAATCTTGGAGTAATTCCAGTTGGAGGACGTTCGTGAGTCACTTAGCTTGATCGTATCAAAATTTCATATTTTTCTACTAAACAGTTATTTTTTGACAATAAAATAAAGGGTAAACTACCGAAAACCCCATGAACTATATCGACTATCGAAATATCCCCCCAGGATTATTTTTTCAGCCAATTTAGCCTTCAAATTAAAAGAAATCACCAATTTCACCCATGTCGTTAGTTTTTCCCCAATTCCATTCAAATGCGCATAAAAAACACCACGTGAAAGGCACGTGAGGCGTCTAATTAGGGTAATATCGCCATTCTATACCCTCAGCCCTCAGCCCCCTTTTATCCGAACGAAGCCTTTGTTTCAGACATGGAGATTCGACAGAAACCATCCCTTCTTCACAGAACCTAACCCTATTTGCAAGCGTTCCAACCTTCTCACGTCGTTGATGTTCATCAATTTCATGAAGATGAGAAGACATTGCAGTTGAAGATAGGATGCATAGGAACAAACGTGTAGCTTCTACCGAATCAAGTTCGACCACTTTTATTACGGAGGATGATATGGTGTGTATCTGCCGGTGTGGATTTGAGGCTGAAACGATTGTTTGCTGGTCTGATGAAAATGCAGGGAGGACGTTATATGTGTGTTGTAGAGAGAAGTATGGTGGTGGCTGTGGTTGGAAGGCTTGGAAGGACCCAAAAATGTTTGAGCAGGCCAAACATGTCATATGTCGATTGTTGAGATGAATCAACTCATTAGAAGAGAAAAGAGCTAAAGACAAGAAGATTGTGCAAGAGCTAAGAGACAGAGAGAAAAAATTTCGAAGGCTGCTGCTGACTTGTTTGGTTGTGATTCTGTTGTTGTTTGTTTTATTACTTAGCTTTTCATTTGGTTAAAGTAGGTTAGGTTTTGATTTGGTTCAATGTAGGTTAGTTGATTTGGTTGAATGTAGTGGCCTTGTTTTGGCTTAACCAATGCAGTGGCGTTTGGATTTGGTTCAATGTACATTTTGAGGTTAAATGTAGATTGCACAATTTCTGGATGAAGTTTGAAGTTTGGACCAAATCTGAATTTCATAGAATTGTCTTTTAAGCTTGTTTAAATTGGATACTTACCCTTTAGCATAAGCCAAGGCAAAATACTCATAAACTACAAACATAGTACAACAAAAGCAAGGGAAAGACACTAATCCAAAATTACAACAGAAACAAAATTCATTCAAAAGAGCCATCTGTTCAAAATATATATTCCAACCCAACCTAAATTCCATCCAAAATAGCCATCAGTTCAAAATACAGTGGGGGAACTTCTACTACAAAATATACATTCCAACCTTGCTTAATCATCCAAAATCCATCCAAAACGAGCCAAATGTTCAAAATACACACATCTACCAGCCCATGTATTAAAAATATACATTCCAAAATCCATCCTAATCCATCAATGTATTTTACCTCCATGACCTTGCCCTTTTTGCAGGGGATTTGAACCTTTTCCTTTGTGGCCTGGAAGTGTTTTGATTGATATTGCTTGGACCTGCTTGTAAGCTAAATTACAAGGAGCTGGTTGTGAAGCAGCATTGGTTCCACTTGATTGGGTAACAATATTGGTCGGAGCCATTTGGCTTCTAGTGGCTGCAGTCCTTGTCAACCCTCCTCTAATTGCCTACAAATGAAATTAATCACAATTAAAACAATTGAAATGAATCACAATTTCACATCATTTACCTGTTCCTCTTCAGATTGATGGACTGAGCTAGTTCCTCTTCCTTTTCCTCTCCCTCTGCCTCTTCCCATATTGCCATCTGCCCTTCCACAATTAGTAGCATTATGGCCTTCTCCTCCACAGACTGAGCAATGGATTACAATTACATATCTCCTAAGCTTAGTGGCACCCTTTGGGATCTCATCAATAGGTCTAGTCCTCGCCTTCTTTGGCCTACCACTCTGTTTGTGATACAGTGGGGGTTTAATTGGCCAATACCCTGATTTTCTCCATAATTGTTGGCTTGGCATTGGTGAAATGTAATTGCTATAAGCCCTATCATAAGTTTCTCTCTTATGCACCTCATTCACATAAGTTATTGGGCTCCTCTGTTGCCTTGATATAGCAGCTATGTCATGGCAACATGGGATGCCACAAAGATCCCATTTTCTACAAGAGCATGAGTGAGTATTTAGATCAACTGCATATTGCCCACTAAGCATATGAGTGACTTGAAACCTGTTTCCACCTGCATTCTATGCAATGCATGAGCCACTCTCTTTCAAATTCTTCACAATAATCTAAAATATCCTTGGCCCAACTCTTTGAGTCCATTTCACCTTCTTTTGTCTTGCAACTCTCAACATCAAATAGGTTCTGATTGTTTCCACCATCGTGATTATTGGTTTATCTCTTGCGTCCAAAATTGCTGAATTGAAGCATTCACATAAATTGTTCAGCAGTATATCACACTTGGGCCCATAGTAAAATGTGACCTGCTCCAATGAATTGCAGGCATATCCTGAAGTCATGCATGAGCTGGGGCAGATATTTCCATAATATTGTCCATCTCAACTTCCTACCAAGGGAGTGTTGTACTTCTAGTAGTAGCCCATAGCCTCTGTTTAAGTGTCAAACTACCATGCCTAGCAAGTTTGAAATTATTGTGAAGATGCCTTACACAATGCCAATGTTCAACATCTGGCTTTAAAGCCTCAATTAATTGCCCCAGTCCCTTTTGTTTGTTAGTGATAAAAACTCACCCATTTTCAATGCCTCTTGTAGGGGCTTTTTTCTTCCGGTAGCTACTACGGGCCTGACTGCCGTAAAGGGCAAAATGGAAGAAATTGCCCCTTGAGCCTGAGTTCGAAAATTAAGCCCCAAAATACCTCGAAAAGGCAGTAGAGCCTTAGGAAGTATTTTGGTTATCTTCACCAACGAGAATAATAGTAACTTGCAGATAATTTTGGCATGCTTACAGATAGCTCAGCATGAGTGGCATGTGGCATGGGAGCAAAATCAACATGGGTTTAGCACTAAGAGAGAAATTAGGCTTGGTTTATGAGAAAAGAAAGTGTTTAAGTAAGGAATGAGGTGTTTTGTGAGGAATTCGACTAGGGAAAGAGGAAAAAGAAAGGCAGAGTTCTTCTGGCAGCTGCCAGAAAAACAAATTGGGGAAGAAGATGAACAGTGCACGAGCTTGTTGAGTTTTTGCAAGTTAGAGAGAAAGCTTGCTCTCTGCAGGTTGTGGGTTGTCTCTGTTGGGTAGGGGAAGGTTCAATTTATAGCTGCTGGAAATCACCATTTTTCAAGAAACCCTAATGGCTTCTACTTATTTTGGCTAAGTTTTTTCTTCCTTTCTCCTCCTCTTCTCTGACTTCCCTTTCTTGGCAAAGATTGCTTCTGTCTATTTACATGAATTCAGGGGATTTGGGGGCTCAACATCCTCCTTTCCCGCAGCTGTGCAGTGGGAGTTTCCACTCTTGGTTTGCTGTTTTTTCTTCTTTCCTTTCCTCTTCCTTGGCTGAATCTGATGAAGGAAAAGAAGTGAAAATATATGCTGGTCCAAAGGGTGCTTTTGACAGGGTGCAGGCCAGCATTCCTTGGTTCTTTGGGCGTCTCTGGCTTGGAACTTGCTCCCAGCAGCTTTGCTTGATGAGTCTGCCAACCTCGTGTTCTCTGTTTTTCAAAAGAGCTGAAGCTCTTGTGGGCTATTTTGGGTTTTTCTAAGGGTCAAGATGGCTTTCTAAGCAAATGGGCTTTTTGTAAAACATTGGGCCTCTTGATTGGGGTTATTTTTTTGGTTGGGTTATTTCTTGGTTAGGTTATTTTGCTTGGGCCTTTGGGCTGCTTTTCTCTCTTGTGCTTACCCATATGTTTGGGCCTAAGAAATGGGTTTGAGTCTCGAGGCTCCCAAGCAACCCGAGACTTTCCATTTCTCGGTCCATCAATGGGTCTCATGTTGATTTATCACCATCCATGCCACAACCCACTCAAGCAAGCCCCGGGTTTTTTGAGTGGCTTGGGCCCACCTAGGCTTGTGGCGTGATTAGGTGCGGAATGATAATTCCTTGCTTAGCGTGGCGTGTCGTTTGGCGTGACATGTGTGTAAGCGCATATGATGAACGTTCGCATGCCCAAATCGGGTTTCTTCTTGGTAAAGCATCGCATTGGGCCGAGAATTTATTTAGGCCCAACCGTGAATATTTTGGGCCTCAACACCTCTTACCCCAACATCATTGAAGAAAATCTCTAAAAACCATGTCCAAGTGTCTTTACTTTCTGTCTCCACAACAGCAAAAGCTATTGGGAACATGCCATTGTTGGCATCAATCCCAACAATACTTAAAAGTTGTCCTGGATGCTGTCCTTTGATGAAAGCCCCATCAAAACCAACCATGGTTCTGCATCCCTCAATAAACCCTTTCCTTAGTTGATCAAAACATATATAAAACCTCTCAAAAATTGGATCATCTCCCCTCAATGATGTCTTCACTAAAACTATGCTTCCTGGGTTTTGCCTCTTATGCTCCTTACAATAATCCCACAGCTTTGAATATTGTTCTTCAATGCTTCCTTGAATCCTCTCCTTTGCCAAATTCTTTGCCTTATAGCATTGGTCCTGTAGGGGCTTTTTTTTCTTCCGGCAGCTACTACGGGCCTGACTGCTGTAAAGGGCAAAATGGAAGAAATTGCCCCTTGAGCCTGAGTTCGAAAATTAAGCCCCAAAATACCTCGAAAAGGTAGTAGAGCCGTAGGAAGTATTTTGGTTATCTTCACCAACCAAAATAATGGCAGCTTACAGGTAATTTCTTCATGCTTACAGATAAACTTTTGAGTTTGGCATGAGGGGCTTGTGGCATGGGAGCAAAATTAGCATGAGTTGAGCACCAAAAAGGAAATATGGTTTCCTAGGGAGAAAAGGGAGTGTTTAAGGTGAGGAAGAAGAGGTTTTCAAGCATATGTGGCTAGGAAGAGAAAAGGGAAGAACTATGTTCTTCTGGCAGCTTGTCAGAAGAAGAAAATGGAGGAAGATGAACAGTGCACGAAATTGCTTGTTTTTGCAAGTATGAGAGGAAGCTTGCTCTCTAGTTGTGGATGATCTTTGTTGGGTAGAAGAGGCCCTAATTTATAGCCGCTGGAAGCTGATATTTTCCAAGAAAACCTAATGGCTTCTACCCATTTTGGCTAAGCTTTTCCTTCCTTTCTCCCTTCATCTCTTCAATCATCCCTTTTTGGTGAAATCCACTCTACCCATTTGCATAAAATCAGGGATTTTTTGGGAGCTCAAAGCCCCCTTTCCTGCGGCTGTTTCAGACTTCTATTTTCAGCCATCTTTCTTCCTTCTTTTCTCCCTTTTCCAAGGCTAGGTCTGATGAGGGAAGGAATGGGTATGCATGCTGGTTCAAATGGTGATCTGCGCTCCAATATCCCTTGGTCATTTGGAAGTTTTTGCTTGAAACTTGTTTCTCCCATGTGCTGGAGCTTTCCAGCAGCTTTCACACATGGATATTTTGGCTTTCAACGTGGCTTTTGTTTTCAGCTAGGTGCTGAAGATTTGCAAATATATTTTTTTTGGGTTGCTTGGGCCTTCTATGACAATAAGTTGGTTTATCAAGTACATGGGCTAACTTTATCAAGTATTGGGCTAGTTTGGTTGAAGTGATGGGCTATTTTGGTTGGAGTAATGGGCTATTTTGGTTGGGCTACTTTCTCTTTTGTGCTCACCCACATGTTTTGGCCTAAGAAATGGGCTTGGGTTCCGAGGCTCCCAAGTAACCCGGAACCTCCACTTCTTGGTCCATCAATGGGCCTCATGACAATTTATTACCATCCATACCACAACCCACTCAAGCAAGCCCCGGGTATTTGAGTGGCTTGGGGCCCACTTAAGCTTGTGGCGTGATTAGGTGCGGAATGATAATTCCTTGCTTAGCGTGGCGTGTCGTTTGGCGTGGCATGTGTGCAAGCGCATATGATGAACTTTCGCATGCCCAAATCGGGTTTCTTCTTGGTAAAGCATCGCATTGGGCCGAGAATTTATTTGGGCCGAACCGTGAATATTTTGGGCCTCAACATTAGCCCCCTTGATTATTTGGGGCCATGAATGTGTATTGAAATGGTCCGAATAATCAATTTTCAGCCCAAAATAAATTACCGTGGCATGGCATGGCATGGGTTTAGGAGCAACTCAAGGATAACAGGTTAAGAGTCTCTGAAATTACAGCCAGGTCTTTTCCGGGGAGGTTGGAGGGGTCACAATGGTCCCGCTTAAAACCCAATCCTTCTTAAACACCGAGGGTGTTGCCTTGAAGAACTTTCCTAGACACTGTAATTTTGGAGGTCACTTACTAGAGTTACCAAGAGTTGACCTTATTTTGTGGCATGATATAGAAGAAAATGCTTGGTGGATTAGCTCAAGATAACTACTTAGCTCGCATGATTTATTTGCTTGAGTGACTAGAGAGGCTTGATTTTGCATGATTGTGGTTTGCAAGAGTTGCATTGACTTGTGTATCTAATATTAGTTATGTATGCTTGATTTTGGCTTGCATGATTTGCTTTGACTTGTATATTTGGTATTTGGCTTGATGCTTAGCATTGGCATGTATGCTTGATTTTGGCTTGATACTTGGTATTGGCGTGTATGCTTGATTTTGGCTTGCATGCTTGGATGCTTGGTTTTGGCTAAGGTAGCATGGTTTAATATGGCTTTTGGGACATTTAGCATGGTGGATGTCATTTGACAGTAGCCGGACGTGCTAGTGGATAGTGGGGATCCAATCTTAGAGTTGCGGATGCAATAAGCTTGGATTCACCATTGTGTTTGATTTTACAGCACCAGCCTCCGAACACTTTGAATTTAGAGGACAAAACTTCAATGAAGGTGATATCGTGCGACATTATGGCTAGATATTGGAAGAATGCTTGAAATAGGGCATGTGCTGGAAGGATATTTAAAATATAACAAGTGCTGGAAGGATATTTGAAATAAAGCAGGTGCTGGCAAGGTGTTTGAAATAGGGCATGTGCTGGAAGGATGTTTGAAAACATGGCAGGTGCTGGAAGGATATTTGAAACAGGACAGGTGCTGGAATGGGCCGAATAATTAAACCCGACCCAAAAAATCAGATTTGTATTTGTAGAGAACTTCTCTTCTTCCCGCGTGCAAAATGACGACGTGTCATAATTGGCCCCAGCGGTTATTTGCAGTTTCCCAATGCCAAACGCCTTCTTCCTTTCTTTTTTATTATTTTCTTTCTTTCTCTTCCCTTTTCTTGCACCAGATCCAACTTCTTCCTACTTTTCTTCTCTTCGTTTTCCCTTGTTCCCCCAGCTCAAAACTGAGTGAGAGAGTAAGATCAAGTGGAAAACATCTGCCTCCAGCCGCTGGGAAAAGAGCCCAAGTCGATTTCAACCCCTTCAGCCCTTCTCCCTTCGAAGAAGCCCTTCTGCCGTTGCTAGAAGGGACCTTTTTGTGCGGTTTTCCTCTATGATTCTCAATTTCGCTCCCTTCTTGGTATATTCAAAGTCACCCGTTGGGATTTTAGCAAGGTATGTCCCTTCTCTAGCTTTCTCTTGGATTTATTGAAGAATTTGCTGGGTTCCCTTCATCCATGAATATTGCCCTTTGTTTTGGTTGTCAAGCATCAAACCCTCTTTTGATCTATTTTGTTATTGCAGCAACGTGAGTGCTTACAACGTGGGTGCTAGCAAGGAAGGGCTCGCACTAATCTTCTGGGATTCCCTTTTCTTTGATTTGCTCGAGTTGCTGGAAGGGTGCCAATTTCCGTGTGAACAAAACTGTTGGTATGAGTTTCTACCTTTTCCTCTTCTTACTTTAATCTTGCTTTGACCTCTTTTTTGTATATAAAAAGGCTGAACTTGACATGATGTGCTTTATTTTCTGATTTTCTCTCATTATCTTCTTTCTTCTTCTTCTTCAAGACCCAAACCCGTGGGTATTGTGCATCAGTACATAAGTCATATTTCGGAAGCTCGGATCAGAAAACTTCCTCAATCAAAGTTGTTCATCTGCTCGAGTACTATAGCCAGTAAAATTTGCAGAATTTTTTGAAATTTTCTGATACCTCAAAGCTGGTTTGCAACTTCTGCATTCATCCATGGCTGGTGAGTTTTTGCAGATTTTTCTTCTGCATGTGTCTTTAACTTATGATACTCGTATGATTGCGCTTGCTTCACAAAATTTGCTTGAAATTATGTTGTCTATAACATATCCAAAATTGAGGATCATCCACCCATTCTAGTGCTCTCTACCTCCATTTTTCTAAAGCATGTTCATGAGTTGATGTTGATGTCTTTGTTGCATGCTTGTCTTCTATGCTTGAATGCTTGAGTTCCTCTGTATTTCCCAGAATTTGTGAACTAGAAATCGAATTCTAAGGATGAGCTTTTGATTTAGGATTCTAGCTTGGTGATAAACAAGAGTTATACAAGCTCACTTGGGTATGCATGCCAAGTGTTTGTCAAAATATCTCAAAGTAGCTTGCTAGCTGCTTTTTGAACTTTTGAAATGTTTCTTTTCGAATCTGAGTTGGAGCTTTTGAGACATAAAAATGGACTTCTCAATGGTTATGTTGGAATTGGTCTTGCATCACTTGAAGAAAAAATAAATTTTCGGTGGAATTTTAAAGTAAGGGTTAAGGTGCTGGAGCTGTACAGTTTCTGCTGTGTGGGCTGTCTTAGAAATCTGTTTGACATGCTTCCCTAGCTCGAAATGCAACGAAATTTTGGAAAAATGAAGCTTGATATGTCTAGTTCTAATCTGGAAAGTCTGGGATTTGTTGGTTGTAAGCTTGATTTATAGTGATTTTCTAAAGGTGGGATATTCTAGCTAGGATGGTTTGGAAAGCTTGTGTATAAGTTTTGCTTGGCATGTTTCTTTTGCTTGGGAATTTAGCATGTCCTTTCTGTTGGTATTGAGTGCTGATCTGAGTATTGCTAGAGCATGTTCTTGAGCAATATTGTCGTGAGAGCATGAAGTGGAATGGTATTGTCGCAAGAGCATGAGTTCTTCAATTTGCTTGAAATGCCCAAATTGCTTGGAATGCTTGAATGAAATGAAATTTCTTGGTATGTGAATTGGTATCACACCTTGTGAATTTTGTCAAATGCTTGATAGATGAGTTTGCTTGCACTTTGAGAAAATTATGCTTCCGGCACATCCGTTTGTGTATGAGTACCTTTCCGGCGTCTGATTTTGGCTAACATATTCTCTTGTTTTAAAAGCTCGACAGCATGATAAAGCATGAGAAGTCTAATTTGATAGCATGAAAGTGAGTCTTGGTCTCTTGCAACTTGTCTTTGGAAAACATTATGCTTTAATAGCGATTCTACTTTCGGCACCCCCTTTCTGTTTACTAGTTCCCTTCCGGCACCTGATCTGGCCAACGTACTCCCTTATGAACATATCTTTTTTTGCAGGCTTTTGGGGATATGTACCTCACCCTAGCCAGGGCGGAGAGAGAGGTAGACTTGGCGAGAAGCCACTCTGAGACAGCCAAAGCCACTACCGCCGAGGCTTAGGCTGCCATCCGGGAGAGGAATGCACTTCAGCTAAAGGTGGGGAGGCTGGTGTGGGAGCTAAGGGAGACAACTCGGCGGCTAAAGGCGGTGGAGGAGGCTAGGCTCAAGTCTGAGAGGAGGAGGACCGAGGAGCTGAGCGTGGCTTGTGCCGAGGCTGTGAAGGAGTATCAGGGCTCAGACAGGTTCAAGAGCCTTGTGTTGGACGCGATGGTCGAGGAGCAGTATGGGAGGGAGAAACTGGTTGCGAGGTTTAATCCAGAGTTGGATATAAACTTCGAAACCAGTGGTGTTCCCCCTCCCATTCTTTCCGGTCGGGAGTCACTGTTTACAGCTACTCCGTCTGCTGAGGCCACGAGTCCCTCTGAGGCCGAGACGAGGGGAGGTGCTGATGCTAGCGGAGGGGAGTCGACCGTGGACCCTGACACAGCTGCCGAGGAGGAGGCGGACGACCATGCCGATGCCTAAGCGCTTGTTTATATTTTTGTTATGATGTACCCAGTTGTTTCAGACGTAGTCTTTTGATATGTATGGATATTGCCTTGCCCTAAGGCAGGGTTACTTTGATTTTTATGATAGCCTGGTATCTTTTTGCTTTATGCATTCTGCCAACTTCTGAAGTGTGAATGAGTAGAAATGGGGCCTAGTTGGGTGCTTCTATTAGATGGGTGCCGAAGGGCAGAAAGTACAATGGTAGGTTTGAGTCAAGGCTCAAGACCGAAGTATAAGAAAACATAATGTCCTAGGGTCTAGGTATGTTTACTTGTAGTAGTACTTGAGATGGTCAGCGTTCCAAGGATGAGGCAAGGTTTTGCCCTTGGGATCCCGAAGCTGAAAAGTCTCAGGGCGGCAAACCTTAGTGATCTTATATGGACCTTCCCACGTAGGGCCCAGGGTACCTTCATTAGGATTCTTAGTGGCCAAGGAAACCTTGCGCATGACCCAGTCCCCAGTTGTGAAAGCTTGGGGTTTAACTCTGGAGTTGTAGTACTTGGCAATACACTGTTTGTACGCGACATTGCGCATGTTGGACTAGTCACAAAGCTCGTCAATGAAGTCGAGGTTGAGGGCCAACTGCTCGTTATTGGCCTCGGCCTCATAAGTGGAGGTTCGGTATGTGGGCTGGCCAATCTCCACTGGTGCCACGGCTTCAGTACCAAAGGAAAGAGAGAACGGTGTTTCTCCCGTTGAGGTACGGAAGGTGGTGCGGTAGGCCCAAAGAACTTCTGGGAGTAGCTCTGGCCAGCAACCCTTGGCTTTGTCAAGCTTGGTCTTCAGGGTCTTCTTGATAATTTTGTTTACGGCTTCGACCTGGCCATTAGACTGAGGATGGGCTGGGGAAGCAAAGCAAAGTTTAATCTTGAGGTTGGAACAAAACTGCTTAAATTTTGCGCTGTCAAATTGCCGGCCGTTGTCTGTGACGATGGCGTTGGGGATGCCGAAGCGGCACACGATATTTTGCCAGACGAACGTCTCAATGCGAGCCGCGGTGATGGTGGCTAGGGCCTCAGCTTCAGCCCACTTAGTGAAGTAGTCGACGGCCACGACTGCGTACTTGACCTAGCCCTTGCCCTCGGGCATAGGTCCAATGAGGTCAAGTCCCCACTGGGCGAATGGCCAAGGACTGACCATGGCTATTAAAGGTTCAGCTGGGAGTTGAGGGATATTGGCAAACCGCTGACACTTGTCGCACTTCTGGGTGAAGGCTTGGGCATGATAGGTGCCTCGTGCACCAGGACATTTTCGTAGGTAGTGTTCAGGGTGGTGAAGACCTCGAACCTAGGCTTAGGTGAGAAGGGGAGTGGAGCCCGATCACCTGCCCTGTGTGGGTTGCCCCTGCTGGACTGGTGGTGGTTGTTATGTCTGCCCCGCTTGCTATTGTTGAAGGTATGCTGGTAGTTATCCTTCCGCTTGGGGTGCTGGGTACCCTAGGTACTTGGAGCGGGAGTAGAATGTTGAGGCGGGGCTGAGTTGGGTGCTGAAGCAGGTGAGGGATTAGCGAAAGGGTGATGTCGGGGTGGCCGGGCCGCGCTTGGAGTTGAAGTACTCAACTTTGGCATGAACTGTTGCTTGCTTCATTAATTCAGCATATGTGTTCCAAGGGTTACTGTGCACTAGGTACCGAAAGTTGGACTCTCGGAGGCCACTCTTGAAAGCACCAAAGGTGGCACGATCATCGGTCTCTGGGCAGCGGGAGTACTCGTGGCTGAACCTGGCTGCATACTCCCAAAGGGGCTCATCCTCACCCTGCCTAAGCATGTACAGGTCATCCGCGGAGTAGAGGCGATCAGTCTGGATCATGAAATGGTCTAGGAAGGCCTGCTTCAGACTGTCAAATGTATTGATGGTGCGGGGGCTCAGCCTATAGAACCAATTCAGGGTTGCACCGCTGAGAGTGGATGGGAAGAGGAGGCACATGCCTTCGTCAGTTAAGCCTTTGCACCCTAGGGCAGACTGGAAAGAATGTATGTGGGTGATGGGATCCTCTGTGCCAGTGTAGAAGGCGATGCGGAGGGGCTGGATTTCCTTTTCCTGGTGGTAATTAAGGATGCGTTCGGTAAAGGGCCCAGGTCGTGGCTTCGCCCAGAGGGGTTGGTGGTTGCACTGCTGCTCATTCTCCAAGCGCCGGACCTTCTCAAAGAGAAGTCTCATTGCCGGGTCGGCATGAGGGAAAGTCTCGGGTGCTGGAGGTCTGGTGTGTGTGTGGCCAGGGGCTAGATAAGGGTCAGGTCCACCGAACTCCTCGGTGTGATAAGACTCGTGCTCTTCTGAGTAATCATGCCCCCAGTCATCCGAGTCCCCCATACCCTCTCCTGCGGGCACATGGGTTGGCTTTGGTGGGGGGCCTAGGTGTGTCACCTTTGGGTCTTGGAGATTAACGGGGTTAAGAAGGGGTCCTGTTTGACGGTCCAGGATACGGTCCCTGCAATCCCTGTAGACCTTCGTTGGTTCATGAGGCCGGTTCCTCGGTGGGGAGATACGGAGAAGTTGTGACCTGGTCGTCTTTGGATGGAGGGGGCCTTTACCCTTGCTGGGCCTAGGCTGGATTGGGGGACTATGATGGGAATGCTCCGGCTGGTTTGGCTGTGTGCGCTCAGGTTCCTGGGTAAGGCTGCGTTAGGAGCCCTGGGCTTGGTTCCTTTCCCAGTTACGCTTCAGGATGCGGTAGTCGTGCTCCAGCTCAACATTCTTGGAGTGAAGATTGTCACACCTCTCGGACATCTTGACGACACTGGCGCGGAGAAGCTCCACCTCGGCCTGGAGATTGACCTCCGCCGACGGTCCCCTCTGGGAGGTACCCTCCTGGGGGGTATTGCGCTGGGCATCGTGGCTATCCTCAGCAGGCATAGCTGAGTGTGGAGTGAAGAAGAGGCGACGGGGCCAGATAGGTGAAGGAGCTAGCTAGGCTGGTAGAGAAAAATGAGTTTTAAGTATTCGTTTCCCACAGATGGCGCCAAACTGTTGATGCTCTTTTTCGAAAAGGGTCAACTTAGAGATAGGGGTTTGTCTTTAGCAAGAGAAGGGCCTGGGCCTTTAGTAAAGGGCTAGCCTGCATAAGACAAAGCAGGAGAAGTAGTCATTAAGCTTCGGACACCGGTGTGGTGCCGGCCGAAGGCTCTCCGATGCTTGAGTCAGCTAGGGGTAGTGACTATTGCAAAGTAACAGTAATAGTGAGAGAGAAGTTACCCCTTTTCTTGGTTACTGTTCCCTATTTATAGGGAAGTAAAAGTAGGAGGTTTGCACAAAGTTCCGATGTGGGACTTTGTGCAAGTTGCTGTGATGATGGCACGTGTCTCCTGTGTTTAGGTTTGGCAGTTCGGAGCTTCGGCAGGTGGTTGTCCCTTCGGAAGAGCATCTCCCTTTGGCAGGGAAGAAGGCATGTCTGCCTTGGTGTTAGTCACTTTGGTGCTAGGCATGCTTGGTTAATCATGGTGTAAACAGGGAGGATTATTTTTCATATTAGGAAACCTAAAAACCTGGTTCTAGAAGAAAGCATTGGACCGCACCTCTTTCCTAAAAAGGTGGCGTCTGGGTCCTATCCTTGTTCCAAAAGAAATCTGCCAAACAAAACCCTAATTTCGTGGGTTTCTGCTGGACCCTTTTACCCTAGATCTACCACATATATAAAGGAGGGGTTGTCGCAGGAGAAGGGAGTTCTTTTGGTGTTGTAGCAAGAAAGGAGAAAGGGAGAAGAAGAACTTGGAGCTGGAACCTGCTGCATTCATTGGGTTTTTCAGAGTTCTTCCCTTGATTAGTTTAAATGTTTATTCTAGATTGCTTTTCAATTATTATGAACATGTGTGACTTAATTTCTTCTTAGTTAGAGGTGAATTCAAAGCCATGGACATATGTTTTATATGAATTGATTACTCCCAGTTATGGTTTCGTAAAGTATGAAGGTGATTTACTTTTCTGTTTTATTGAGGACTTATTCTTGTATGTTTTATTAAGGATGCATACTTAGTTTGCATGCAGGGATTTGATGCTAGAATATAAGGGAATTTCACCTAATCTTTATGAACTTATATTCACAAGTAGTAAAAGTCACTAGTCATGATTGCGTTAAGTAAATTCCTAGCAGGAGTATCATGCTTTTCATAGTTACAAATGCCTTGTCAAGGCTTATGATTTTCATAGAACTTAATGATATTTGATATGTATCTCTATCATGCTGTTCATATAGGGAACTTGATGAGTATAATTTGATTGCGTCGCTAAGTCCAATTCAATGAACTTAGGAAAATCTGAGAGTTAATTAGTGCATTCACAATTAATTTGGGGCTTTGTCATTCATACTTTATAGAAAGAGTAACTGGAGATCGATTTGTGGGCATATGTTCCATGTGTGGAGAAGAATCCTCTAGCTATCCCTTCATCCATATTTCGTTCACAACTTAGTTGTTTGCTGCTGTCAGTATTACTTTAGTCTAAATTGTCAAAATTCCCCCCCAATTATTGTTCCCTTAACTTAGTTTTCAGTTTAATAAGTTTAATTTGTGTTGATTAGCATCCCTCCTAATCCCCGGAATAGAACGATCCCTACTTACGCGTACTACGATTGCATAATTTATAGAGTTTAATTTGTGTGTTAGTTATTTCTCACGCCACATCCCGTCCTCCACTTCATAGTAGTGGGATCAAATGAGTGATTTGCGTCTCTCTCGCTCCGCACTTCTCTAGTGGGAGGGAAGCTCGATCATCCCACATCTTTTGGTTGTGGCATATGAGTTAAGCCATGATAAATGAGATTCCCACGTCTTTTGGTTGTGGCATGTGCATTAAGCCATGATAAATGAGATTTGATCCCCACAAGAATCAATCCATACCAATTTCCCACTTGGAGCACAATGGCCCCATGAAAAGTTCAATTTATTAAGGTGCAAGACATCCACTATACTTTATGTCTGAATCACTGTTTTTCTATTGGGCTTTTTAGTACCAATAGTGGAGTGCCTATAATCAAACTGCATATAACATATTTGATCTCATTCTACGACCCAAATAACTTAAAAGAATATTCAAGTGTTAAAACACAACCACGCTTTTCGGAATGAACACATACTAAACTAATTAGACAATAACAAATGGCTAATTGAGTTTTTTTTTTCCTCTCCAATTAGGCTATCCAGTTGTTTTTGTATCAATATATAATTATCATGGCGTATTTTTTTTTTTTATAAAAAAAAAAAAAAAAAAAAAAACGTAGGTGTTAGAAAAGGGTGCGTAGAAATAGATGCAGCAGCCAGCCAATGGGAAAATAAATAGGGAGGGAAAAGTAAAGGGTGGAAGCTAGAAGACGAAAGGCATGAGGTGGAGTTTGATGGCAGCAGCAGGTTCCCAGAAGTAGACGCCAGCACTCAAGCTTTGACTTCCTCCACAAATACCAGTTTTTACCTACTCTTCCTCAAACAAAACAATCCCAATCAAATATTTTTCTTTTCAATATTTATAATTTTATATATTGGAGGCTACCTCTTTGCTATATACAAATGCTCAACAGGAACAATAGTAAATGCTTTGCATTGACCAGTCTTCATAACACAAAACTAAAAAGAAAAAGGAAAAAAGAAGAAAGGAAGAAGAAGAAGAAGAAGAAGAAGAAGAACGAAGAACGAAGACTCAAGACTCGCTTGTGTTGCTGCTTGGCAATCGTAGGGGTGTTTGGTCGATGGGAAAGTGAGAGAGAAAGAGAGAGAGAAAAAGAGAGATGAGTAGTCGAACGAGCTCGAAGAAAGCAGCGGCGGAGGCGGCGGAGGCAGCGATACAGTCGATAGGGTTAGGATACGATCTGACGGTGGACTTGAAGCTCAAGTACTGCAAGAGGCAGCAGTCAGCGGTTGGGGTTGGGGTTGACTCTCGCTTGATCGCCATCGACGACGACCAAGTTCGTGAAATTGCAATTCCAGGCGCCGGTGGGCTTTGCATACCCAATGTCCCCAAATCCATCAAATGCGACAAAGGCGAGCGCATGAGGTTCGGCTCTGATGTTCTCTCCTTTCAACAGGTCCGTTGTTTGTGCTTTCATCATTTGTCTTCATATTGATTTAAAGTTTTATACTATCTTCATTTTTCATTTTTGTTTGTTCGTTTAAATACAAATTAATATATGAATTGTTGGTTTGATGTAGATGTCAGAGCAATTCAACCAGGAATTGACTCTGTCTGGTAAAATCCCAACTGGGCATTTCAATACAGCATTTGAGTTTACAGGAGGATGGCAGAAGGACGCTGCCAACACCAAAACACTTGCTTTTGATGGGATCTCCATCACACTCTACAGCGTCGCTCTTGAAAAATCCCAGGTTGCCTTGCGTGACCATATCAAACATGCTGTCCCCTCATCTTGGGATCCTGCAGCACTCGCAAGGTTTTACATATTAGTTCACATCTCATCTAACTGATCATCTGATAAATGCTCTACTCAACTTCACGAACTGATTACATTTTCCTCTTAATGTTTTCTTCCAGATTTATTGACAAGTACGGTACACATGTCATAGTCGGGGTGAAAATGGGCGGAAAGGATATGATATATGCCAAGCAGCAGCACTCATCACCTCTCCAACCTGCTGATGTACAAAAAAATTGAAGGACATGGCAGATAAGATGTACATAGATGGAGCTGGTCAGTCTAGTGTGAATTCGGAAAAATTCTACGAGAGAGACAAGGTTTGAAGAATTTCATTTTATGCTTAATACCATTCAATTCAAATATCAATGGGTCTTTTTGCTAAATGAACTTTCTGGTCATACCCCATGTTACTGAAATTTAACATATCAGTTTGTGTATGTATAGAGATAATTTAGGAGTGTTTTTGGACAAAGCACACTTTTGTTTGGTACACAGAAAATTTCATTAAAAACCCATGTGCTATTATCTATTCACTTAGAAGCGCTTCCTACGGAATCTCTTAGAGACTGTTTGGGAGTGCTTCTGTGCGAAATACTTTTACTCAGTAGCATGGTGCTTTTGTTAGAAGAAAATACACAATTTCTATATATGTTTTAGTCAGTAGCCTAGAAACCCAAGTTCTATATATGATCCTTGAAGGAGAATCTGAAAAATGGACATTCATGATCATTGGATTGCTATGGCTGTTTCACAATTGAGGAAGAAGTATAAATTACAATAAGTTTTTTTCACTCATTTATTACGATTGTAAAAGTCCAATTTTTTTCTTTCCATCAGTAAACTTCAGCGGCTATATTTTTTTCTTGCAGTATATATGTGGTATCTTTTTTCAGAAAAAAGGGCTTTCTGATGTTGATATGATGAAACTTTTCTTGAAACTTTCTTTGGTCCCTTTTTATGTACTTGTACCCATTTCGTGAAACTTTATCTGGTTGTTTTTAGAAAAGCTCTTATGTATGATTTCACCATAGAGTTATCTTGTTTGTTCTGGTGCTTGGATGTGTCTCATTCTAACTTTATTAGAATTGAAGTTTTAATTTAAAATTGAATCCTGTTTTTAAGCTTTTTATGTTACCGTGGTTCAATAATGTACTATGAAAATTGGCCCAATTTAGGAGATAGATTACTCTTTTTTGGGTTATAGCAGACATTACTTTTGCCACTTTTATACAATTGAAATCATGCCAGATTTGTATCATGGCATATCGTATAGCTACCTTAACCTCTGTCTTAATTTCGTTTCAGTTGGTCAAGGAGCGCGGGCGAGCTATCATGGACACAATCCCTTCCAGTTCGTACTCATGTGTAGAGGTACTTTAAGAAAAGACAGAACGAAAATCTCTATTTTAAATGTAAATTATGTCGGGTCAAAGCTCTTTCTTGGTACCAATTAGATTAAGTACTATGGAACTTTATGAGTTCTGATTGTTATTGAACATTTCTTTAACTGTTTATATCAGTAGCGACGTTGTGGTGCTTACCAGTCATAATTTTTTTTTTTAAACATTGAGTTATTGAACATTTCTTTAACTGTTTGTATCCTTATTCTTTTGTCATCTTTTGCTTATACTTTTGTCTTCTGTTGGTACGATTAATTGAAAATAGAGCCGTAAAATTTTGAGATGTAGGAAATTAAATCTTGGAGTTTTCTGAGGTTGAAACTGTCTGTACTTGAGTGGTAGATGATCTTTCTAGCTTACTGGTTTAATGTTCTCAAATGTTTAATTTGGAGTATTATCAAACTATAATATTGAAGCTCATATCTCTTATGTACTTTAGGTGCAGGATATTAAATTCATGTGCAAGAGGAAGGGTGGAAGCTTGTATAAAAATCTACCCTACAATGAGTGGTGTCACACAGTTCAGATTGAACCTGATGTGATCTCAATGTCATTGGTTCCTATTACATCGTTACTGAGTGGGATTCATGGGAGCGGATTTTTAAGTCATGCCATTAATCTCTATCTTCGTTGTAAGCTTAATCCTTCTCTCATTAGTAAATTAGTTTTCTAAACTTCTAATTGCATGCCTAGGGAAGAAGTATCCTCTAAAACTAATATCCAATAGTTTCCTTTCATTGCACAAAAACAATGTTATATTGTTGGTTTCAAACAGTTAAGAACATTCAATACAACACAATTTGCTTTGTATGAAATTTTGTTGTGTGTACCCTTGTATGGTTTTAATATTTTCCCTTTTATGCTTAGCTTTTATGAATATCTATCATGTTGTGCGTTACATCTGAATCCAGTACTTAAATGGAGGGGAGTTTTTATTTATTTTTTTTAAAAGGAAAAATGGAGGGGAGTATTAATGTGTCTTGTTGTGTGGTAGACTGAATGTACTTTGTTGGTTTTGCCTTCTAGCTTTTGTACTAGCAATTTTATAAGTATCATGCTTTATATAAGCGTATCTTACATGAATATAGTCTAGAGATTAATCTAAACAGTCTGAATGTTTAGATTTTGCATTTCCCTTGGTTCACATATTTTGTCTACTTTATTATTTTGTGTGTCCCAGATGTGTTCTCTATCTGGATTCTGTCTGTATAATAAGCAGATGGAGTTGGATTGAAGGATAAACATTAATATAGAAAAGTTTTGGTTTATTTAAGGACTAGTCAAACCTACCATTAACCTTCTATGAATTGATGCAAAACTTGTGGTTGTGGGTGGTTAGTTATTGGTCGGAAATGAACTTCAACTGAGACCTTTTGGTTATGCCACCCTAATCAAAATGGGCTTACTACACTATAGCAATAGTTCTTAAATATACTTATAATTTAAGTAATAAAATCCAATAAATGTGATATTGACGGTTTGTTGGCTGGTGATTATTTGTATAGCCATGTTCATGTTTCATCCGCAGACGAAATTTATAGATTCTCTCAGGTTACAACATACAAATATTATCTTCTTTTTTCTTTTTTTTCTCAGTTCTGAGTCCATGCAATAATCTTTTTAGATATCTAGTTCCATAAATCATATTGGGCATATGAGCTGATCCGCTGCCACTCTATAATATATATTTTTTTATTTTGGTTCCTGGTGGTGGGTGTCACTATGTTTTTTTTTCAATGCAATGTGCTTGTTTATTCTTTTCATTATTTTACCCTTTTGACAGATGTCTATTTCAGACCCCATACTTACGGTTCCTGGTGGCAGGTGTCACTGTTTTCTTTATGCAATGTGCTTGCTTATTCTTTTCATTATTTTATAACTAGCCTTTTGACAGATGTCTATTTCAGACCCCATACTTATGGTCTCTTGTAAGTTATAACAATAATAATAGATATGTTCATCCCATCTGCTTCCGTCCTGCAACTTGCAGCCGCGAGTTCATTTCTCTTTGCATTGAGAATTTAAGTAAAATGTTAAACGATTCTTTTCTTTTCTTTTTTATTGTTGGCAATTTTTATCAAGTGCAGATAAGCCGCCAATTGAAGAACTGCATCAATTTTTGGAGTTTCAACTTCCAAGGCAATGGGCGCCGGTGTTTGGTGAGCTTGCGCTTGGTCCTCAGAGGAAGCAGCAAAGTAGTGCATCTTTACAGTTCAGCTTCATGGGTCCTAAGCTTTATGTTAATACAACTCCGGTAATGGTATTAGTATTGTGTTTTCTTTGGAATTTGTCTTAGTATTGCAGAAGAAAATGGATGTATCGTATTGGTAGAAGAGTAATTGCACAATTCCATTAGTTAAAGTTGAACTCAAATGAGACTTGAAATCTGAAGTAAAGCTTATTTTTCTAACTAGTTGATTTCCATGTGCTACTTGTGCAAGGGTTAAAAGACAATAGATTAAGCTTTAAGCAGTTCCATAAACAATTTAGTGGATGCGTGATTATTCAGTTTTGTTAAATGAGATCATGCCGGGAAGAGGTATGAATGACAACTGATGAATGTATCCGTGTCATGTTCTCTTAACAGCAATGAATAGCTAAATAAGATTAAGTGGCTTATACTCTAAATACCAAAACTTTAGGATACCAGCTAGTCTCTTGTTTTCCCTCCCTATTCCCTTTGATTTACTATACTATCCCCAAATTTTCTTGGTTATGATATAGGGGAAATGGGTTAAATAATTTCCCAGGAAATGACATGGTTAAATTCTTGATGGTGGTAAATTTTGGTTTCTTTGCTGGTGTTTTGGGGAAACGTGCATTTTATTTATTTATTACTACTTGTGTTTAAAATAAAATTTATGCATTCTAGCATCATGATGATTTCTGATGAATTACATGACAGGTTGATGTGGGTAAGAAGCCAGTGACTGGTCTCCGATTGTATTTGGAGGGAAAAAGAAGTAACTGCTTAGCAATCCACTTGCAGCATCTTTCTACGCTGCCAAAGACCTTCCTACTCCAGGATGAAGTGAATGGCAATATTTCTCATCCTTCATCTGACCGGAGATATTACGAAAAGGTTCAATGGAAGAGCTTCTCTCATGTATGTACAGCTCCTGTGGAGGCTAACGATGATTTCTCTGTTGTCACTGGTGCTCACTTTGAAGTTGGAGACTCTGGCCTGAAGAAAGTTTTATTTTTACGGCTTCTTTTTTCTAAAGTTAGTGGTGCAACTAATGTTAGACAAGCTGAGTGGGATGGTTCCCCTGGCTTGGCACAGAAATCTGGATTAATTTCGACCCTTATCAGCACGCGTTTCTCGAGTGCTCAGAAACCACCTCCTCGGCCTTCTGATGTGAACATAAACTCCGCTGTGTATCCCGGGGGCCCTCCAGTGCCCACACAGACACCTAAACTTTTGAGGTTTGTTGACACAACAGAAATGACTAGAGGACCACAGGATTCACCTGGGTATTGGGTTGTGTCGGGGGCAAGGCTTATGGCTGAGAAGGGTAAAATATCTCTACGAGTCAAGTATTCTCTCTTGACCATGATTTTACCTGATGAGGAAGAGATGCCAGATAATTATTGAAAGCGGATGGCTAAAGAGTAACAAACATGAGACAGAGGAAAAGAGAATTACATCAGGTTTGTGGTACATTCTCGATGTTCATCATCACAGATGGAGAGATTCTGTTCAAAATTTAATGAGTTTGTTGTATATAACTTATCATAATATGTGCGTATGTGTAAAATTTTCTTCATTTGTTGTAGATTAACCTTTCTGGTGCTGATATTTGAATATTTGAATTGGATGAGTTAATTGGCAAAATTTGTTGTGATTTTTGAACCTCTTTTGTTGGATAGCAATTTCTTCATCACTTATCGATGCAATCCTTTTGTTTTTTCTTTTCTGAAACCAATTTTAATTTCCTTTTAAGCAGACAGTTTATAATGTATGAATACTGGACTGGAAAAATTAACATATTTGAGTTGATTATTTGGTTATTAAATGTAAGAAAAGGAAGGTGTCTTTAGTCTGGTTTGAAGGCATAATTTAGTCCCGAGCACTAGTTGTATTTGTACCAAGACTAGTGGCGGTGTTGATGAGCAGATGAATTATCATTTTGAGCATAGACATGCCATTTCCGATTGTCTATTTGCAGGAGGAGCATGAGTGTGATGTTTGTATGTCTTTTGTATTCTCCGTTGACTAGGGAAGGTCAGGTAGGGTGACACCTGGCGGGGATTAGGAATCCATTTCATGTTTGCTCCAGTCATGTAGCGACATCTGTTCGAGTTGGTGTGTTTAGGGAGGTGGTCATAAAGCAAGTTCCAACCACTCCTAACTTGCTTTAGTTAGATCATTTGGAGGGGTATGTTGGTGGTGCGTCGTCTTGAGTCATCTTCGTCAGGTTGGGTCAGGCGGTGACCGTTCCAAAATTTCCTTTAATTTAGGGGAAAAAAAAACAAAAAAGAAGAGTAAATTTACCATTTTGCCCTTGTGAATAGTGACTTTTGGAACTTTTGATTGGTACGTGTTTTGAAATTTTTTTCCTGTCATGAGTTCGTAGACCCGTACTATGTCCGAATCGGGATAATTTGAAAAAGTTATGGTCATAGAAAGTATAAGGGAAAAATCATCATTTTAGAAAACATGTTTAAAGCCGAGGTCAGACACACGCGTTCATTTTCTCCTTTCCCTCTCTCTCTCTCTCTCTCATCTCACTACACCTTTAGTGAATGGTCTTCCCGGCGAGATATCTTTGTTGTCCCACCACTGTCGTGTTAGGTATGAAACTTCATCCTCACATCACGATCTACACGTTGGTATAGTTGGCGACTGGCGATTCTAGGTTGCCCTACGCTTGGAATTTAGTCAAGCAAACTGTCACTTCCGGCAGCGCATGTGACAGATGTTGGTGACCTATTTACACTCCAATTAGTTGTCCTTGATGTCCCTAGCATAATGATATTCTCGGATTTGCGAGATTCGATCATTTGACCAACAATCAAGGTCCCATCTAGTATGAAATGTATGATCGGAGATGACCCGACTGTTGGATCATCTCCAACTTTTATTAGGTTGTTGTTGGTAATATTAGGCTAGATTGATGATTCTAAGGTTACGTGAAACGATCATTGTCCCATTTTGCGATCTATGAAGATTTGATTGTTAGATCGTGAACGAATTGTTAGAACGTGTTACTCATATTGTTCTTGGTCTAGTGGAACCTCCGGATTGGAAATTCGAGGTTGTGGTGTGATGTGGCTCAGACGGGGCCGGCTAACTCAGAGACCTTCCAAGGCCCCATTGATCTCACAAAATGTCCTAGGTTATCGAGTGGACTGCTATAACTTTATGGAAGAGATTTAGTATGCTCAAACGAAAGACCTTTTAACTTTGTTAAAAGTTCTCATTTTTATAATTGGCCGTGGATGTAAGAGTCATAACTTTGTTTTCATTATTGTATTTGCTTATGTAAGAAATATGCCTTAAATTCAATCATGAGATGTAATATTTATGTATAACTCACCTTAATACTTAATATTAATGGGCAAAATGTTGTTCTAAGTAACTGTCTCATTAAATGTTATTTACTTAATCAACAAGTCTGTGAACTATGAGATGAGGAAAGTGACTTAAAGACATTAAGTTCAGGAGACCTTTCCTTATAAGCTCACACCGTAAAGAGTTCCTAGTCATAGGCTTGTCAATAGGGCATTAACAATCCGCGAAGACCAGCCTACACTTTATTAGGTCAACTAGGATGATTGGCCTCAAGTTATTTGTGTAGAGATGCTAAGATAAGTGTATGCGTGTTCACTAGATAAGCAAACCATTGGTATAGTTGGTATAGTTCGCGACTGGTGATTCTAGGTTGCCATATCGCTTGGAATTTAGTCAAGCAAACCGTCACTTTCGGTGACGCATGTGACAAATGTCAGTGACCTATTTTCACCCCCAATTAGTCGTCCTTGATGCCCCTAGCATAGTGATATTCTCGGATTTGCGAGATTCAATCGTTTGACCAACAATCAAGGTTCCGTCTAGTATGAAACGTATGATCGGAGATGATATGATCGTTGGATCATCTCCAACATTGATTAGGTTGTTGTTGGTGATATTAGGCCAGATTGATGATTCTAAGGTTACTTGAAACGATCCTCGTCCAAATTTGCAATCTATGGTGATTCAATTGTTAGATCGTGAATGAATTGTTAGAATGTGTTACTCATATTGTTCTTGGTCTAATGGAAACTCCAAATTGGAAATTCGAGGTTGTGGTGTGATGTGGCTCAAACAGGGCCAGCTAACTCAGAGACCTTCCAAGGCCTCATTGATCTCTAAAAATGTCCTAGGTTATCCAGTGGACTGCTATAACATTATGGAAGAGATTTAGTATGCTCAAACAAACTGTGCTACATGTGCCAGATATACGAAGGACCTTGGTATCTAGACCTGTTCTAAGCAACAAAGGATTCAAACTAGTTTTCGAATCCAACAAAGTTGTACTAAGGGGGGAATGTTTGTGGGAAAAGGTTACCTTGTTGATGGGTTGTTCAAACTTAATGTATCTGCCAATTCTATCAATAATAATATAAATAAGGCTTCCGCTTATATTGTTGACTCTTCATCTATCTTATGGCATGCTAGATTAGGACATGTTAATTTTTGTTCCTTACATAAAATGTTTAATTTAGGACTGTTGCCTAAGTTAGATTCTATTGAAAATGTTAAATGTGAAACTTGTACATAATCTAAATTTGCTAGACAAAGTTTTAAATCTGTACATAATAGGTCCAATGAATTGCTAGGCTTAATTCATAGTGACTTGTGTGATTTTAGATCAACACCAAGTCGTGGAGGAAGCAATATTATGTGACTTTCATTGATGATTGCAGCAAGTACTGCTATGTATATTTATTACATAGCAAAGATGACACTTTGGATATATTTAAGACATATAAGGCTGAAGTTCAGAATCAACTCAACAGAAAAATTGAAGTCCTAAGATCAGACAGAGGAGGGGAATATGAATCCACTGCCCTTGATAAATTTTATGCCACAAATGGTATAATTCATCAAACGGTAGCACCTTGTACACCACAACAAAACGGTGTTGCTGAAATAAAAAAATTAGACATTTAAAGACATGATAAATTCTATGCTAAATAGCTCTGGGCTTCCACATAATATGTGCGATGAAGCTTTACTTATTGCAAATACTATCTTGAATCGAATTCCACATAAAATAAGTAACAGGTCACCATATGAAGTATGGAAAGGAAGGTTACGAACTTATAAGACCATCAAAGTGTGGGGTTGTTTAGCGAAAGTTCAAGTTCCTTTGCCAAAGAGAACCCAAAACTATAGATTGTGTCTTCATTGGATTTGCATCCAATAGTGCTACTTATAGATTTTTAGTATTTCATTTTGAAGTTTCTTATATACATGAGAATACAATACTAGAATATGTGGATGCAATATTCTTTGAGGACATTTTTCCTTATAAACAAGGTCCAATGTCAATAAAAAGAGAACTATTGATTATTCTAGAATAAATGAGCATTTTGGAATAGATGATGGTAATCCTACTTCATCTAGTTTTCAAGGAAATGAACAAGATCAAGAACCTAGAAGAAGTAAAAGGGACAAAAATACCAAAATATTTTGGACCAAATTTCTTGACTATGATAGCTGAAGCTGAGCCTCAAACATATAAAGAGGTGATATCAAGTCATAAAGCTCCATTTTAGAAAGAAGCAATCAATACTGAGATTGAATCCATTATGCAAAATCATACATGGGAATTGGTTGATTTACCAACTGGTAATAGACCAATTGGATACAAATGGATCTTTAAGAAGAAATTAAAACCATATGGTACAATTCATAAGTATAAGGCTTGATTGGTAGCCAAAGGATACCGTCAAAAGAAAGGTTTGGATTTATTTGACACATACTCACTCTTGACAAGGATAACATCAATAAGGATGTTGATTACTATAGCGTCAATTTATGACATGAAAATACATCAAATGGATGTAAAAACCGCTTTCTTAAATGGAGAGTTGGATGAGGAAATATATATAGAACAACCCAAGGGGTTGTTGGAATTTTAAAAGGTTTTAAAAATTTAACCATTTTATTTATTTAATTATTTTGGTTGTTTTATTTTATTTATTGTGGGGGTTATGAATATTTAATATTCAGGCTTTATTTCTGGTTGGTGATTGCCTTAATTTTTGGTTGGTGAACTTTTATGGTTGGTGAAGGTTACATGTTTTGGATGCCTATAAAAGGCCACTCCTCCTTCACATTAGATACACACACAGGAACACACAATACACTATCAGAATATCACATACACATTCTAATTCTCTCTTTTTCTATTTTTACATATATTCTCTACTTTATATTATTATTATTTTGGGCAATGGTTATGTGACTTGGATACCTATATCTGTCTATGAACGTGCTCATAGCGGATTTTGAGTTTGTGTATAAGGGGTCGTATCTTGGAGTCTTGTAGACCGTCAGTACCTGCACGTAGGGAGGCTACAAAGGCTTTAGGACAACGTCTTTGACGTGCTTCACCGTACCAAACTCACCTTCTTACCTATTACTTATTTTCCTTTTATTTCCCTATTATTTTTTTTTCTTCAATTTCATTATACCTTCAAAGCTTTTCAATTTATTTATATGTTATTTATAATATAAATATTTTGTATTTGGCTTTACGGAAAGAGGAAAACTATTATTTTTCACAACAGGGGTTTGTAGTAAAATTTCAAGAACAAAAAGTTTGCAAACTTGTAACACCTTTTGATACAAGTTTCAAATTAAAGAAGAATGCAGGTGAAGCTGTTTCATAAGAGAAATATTCAGAAATCATGGAAGTCTTATATACATTATGAATTGTACAAGACCTGATATAGCCTATTATATGAGTAGGCTTAGTAGGTATACAAGTAGTCCAGGAGATGATCATTGGAAAGCATTGATCAAAGTTTTGAGATATTTGAATTACATTGTGGAGTATAGATTACATTATACCAAATATCCTCCAGTACTAGAGGGATATAGTGATGCCAATTAGATTTCTAATTATTTAGAAAAAAATTCCACTAGTGGATATGTTTTTACACTGGGAGGAGCATCTGTATCTTGGAAATCTAGTAAACAAACTTGCATAGCCTGATCAACAATGGAATTGGAATTTGTAGCTTTACATAAGGCTAGTGAAGAAGCCGAGTGGCTAAGAAATGTTTTGGAGAATATATTCCTATTTGGCCTAAGCCTATAACGGCAATTTGTATACATTGTGATTGTATGGCTGCTCAAGCAAGGGCCAAAAATAGTGTATACAATGGAAAGTCTATATATATTGGACGAAGGCATAATACAATCAAGCAGTTGCTTTTAAATGGAATAATTTCCATTGACTATATAAGGTCAAAAAAAAATCTTGCGAATCCGCTTACAAAAGGCTTGCCAAGAGAGCAAATTAAACAAACATCAAGGGGAATGGGATTAAAGCCAATTCAAAAAATGAATCAACCTAACGGAAACCTACATAGTTGATTGGAGATCCCATGATCTAGGTTCAATAGGCAAACTGGTTAGGCATGGTTCAAATGAGCTAACACACTTATATCTCATTCCTATGTTGGAAAGAAGTGTGTTGTCCGCAAGAAGTCTATTAGGGTACAAAATTTTAATGACGTTGATTCTTGAAATCAAGAGGAATATGGCAGACTATTCTTAGTCAAAATTACCTATGTAGGAGTACATGGGATCGCATTTATGAGAATGAGATGGCTAAATTCTCTAAAGCTCCTATGAATCCAAGATTTGTTCAGGACCAAAATGAACACAAACTTATGAATAAGTGGTATGTTAAGATGTAAAATATGTGATACGTGTTGTCTCGGTTTACTACAATAGGTGAATAGTTCAAGATTTTATATTCACTGTGTCACCTAGTAAATCCGATAAGTATTTACTAGGGTAGGTTCAAGTCCAAAAGACAACTCTCCTAATGTGTGTTACATCTAAGTTTTCTCTCAAATATGCACATTATAATTTTCCTACACAAATGTGTGGTATTGTTAGAGTTTGTATAGGAAAAATACACTTTCATTTAGTCTCACATTGGAAGGGAGTTGTTTCCTTTCATGGTTTATAAGCACCAACACTTTAGAAATACTAAATAGGGTATGGGCCTAGTGGAGCAAAGTTGGGCCTCATCATGGTTTGGGCTTGGAATATATATATTGGGGTAATATATATATATATATAATTTTCAAAAGATGGGCCGTGGACCTTGAGGCTTTGTTGATTTAATTAATATTTCTTTTTATTAATTAGAAATTCGTTTTCAGATAAATTCATTATCTGAAATTCAAATATGTTAAATAGTTAATGTAACTGTTGGATGAAGAGGTATTATCATTGACAATTTGTCCAAACCAGAAAACACACAATTTTGAACAAATTATCATTCTCACACATAAGCACTTCCTGAGAGAAATTATATCACTGTTCTCCAGAAATCAAAGTCACAATGCTTAGGCTTTGATTTGTGATAGTTTAATCCTGGTGGACAGACTTCTATTGAACTACAAGCAAAAGGGTATAGCAAAAATATTGTCTAAAGGACACTACAACTCCATAGGACTCTATCATCTATCCAAGTCAGCATTATGTAATTTATTCTATTGTTGTATTGATTTGATTATAGATAGATATATATATATATATATAAAGCATATTTCGTTTTGTTATTATTCTGTTATTTGGTTATATAATGATTGTTCTCCAACATTACCGAAAAGTGGGTGCGGCACATATGTGGGCTTAGTCTACATGTATGACATATATGGTTCTATAAATTAGAAGCCATGGCATCATTTTCATTTTAGGGTTTCAAGTTAAAAAATTGGAAGAGAAGAAACATTCAACCCTCTCTCCCAATCTCCTTGGCCAGCCATTCTAGAGAGAGAGAGAGAGAGAGAGAGAGCTAGCACTCTTTCCTCTCCTAAGTTATCATTCTTTCATCTCATCCTCTCCTTGGTGAAGAGCTTTCAAGAGGTGTACACTATTGTACCTATCGAAGAAACCATACTAGAGAATCAACAAGAGAGAGACCAAGAACACTACTTGAATACCTTGTTAGGATTCAAGATTCGCTCTATGGGTAACTATCTGTTTAACTCTCTCTTTAAAGTAGTTTATAGAGTCAAAGATGCAATCTTTTCATAAACTTAAAAAATATTTGGGACAATTAGGATTTGTATGAGTTTCTAAAGTTTATTTATGCTTCCGCTTCTTTGTATTTTAGAAATGCATATTAGATAACTCATTGTCCTATTTAAGTGTTTTTGAGAAATGCCTACAACAAGTTTTACCTTCAAGTGGTATCTAGAGCCAAAGTTTATGAAAAAGTTGCACCCTTTTGAGTTTTATATTTCATATGGGCTAAGTTTCATTGTTATAGATGTTATATCATGTCTTATCTTTCATATCTATTCATATATGTATGGTTGATACTTGGAATTTTGGATGATAAATGAAAGAGGATTTTGAACAATTGACATAGGGGGTGGCGACATAGGAGGGGTATTTTGGACTTTTGTACTATTTGATGCTCATTTGTGTAACATGTACTTGGTTGTGTTGGTCTTGAAATTCTAAGCATGAATATGGTTTTTCCATGATTTTAGACTTTTATTTGTGAATTTATGACGTGTCATCAAGGGAATAGAATGTTCATGATGTACATTTTCATCATTGTTCTTGAGTTTCCCAAGAAATTTTTCTTTTTGATTCTCTAGGTCAAATACGGTGTGATAGTCTTGTGTTAGTCAATAACATTCTATAACAATCCACACCAACATTGTACCTTTTGTCTCCCATGTCTCTTTCATTTTTTAAATGAGCCCATAGGAATAAAGATGCTTTTTGGTACAAAAGGTCATGTTACCTTTCACTCACCTCTCACCAACTTCTCACCAACACTCACACTCACAAACAACACAACACACCATTTCCTATGATATTCGGCCGACCCCATGGAGACTCACTTTGGGTCTTCAAGCAATTTTCGTAAATTTGGGGCTCAAATCCAAATTCTGATATTTACAGTTTTGCCCCTCAACTTTTAGAAATTGCATAATTGCCCCTTGCACTAAAACACACAAAAAATTTGTTTTTAGTTAAACATGAAATGTTTTTGTTTGAATTATATGTTCCATTGAAAATATGCCCATATGTTCTAAGGGGGGTGTATCCAATTCAAACTTTTAATGACTTTTATAGAGTTTAAAAGTTTGGAGGTATTCAATTTAGACTTTTAAAGAGTAAAAGTCTAGTGGTATTCAATTGTGATTTTTTAAAAGTATTTGAAAGCTTGGTGGTATTCAATTATGACTTTTAAAAAGTATTTAAAAGTTTGGTGGTATCCAAAAAGTTAATGACTTTTAAAAAGCTTATTAAATGAATGACTTTTCCATACTTTTAAGGCTAATTGTTAAGAGCAAAAGTCTTGCCAATTTACTAGTGACTTTATCAACTCTATGAAAGTATTTAAGAATTTGTCAACTCTATAAAAGTCACTCACTTAAAAAAAAATCTTTATAAGTATGAATTGAATACACCCCTCTAAGTCTCAAATGTTTAGTGTTGCATTCCTTTTATTATTTGATTGGATTAAATAATTGAATGAAAGATGATTATGGACTTAAGGCCCCAAAACCAAATTGAGCTATATGATTGACCGTTATTCATTGGATAAATGGGTATGATTGAATGGATGGGTTGTAACTAATTTTCCTTAAGAGGTTCTTTAATTGGCAATTGGGCTTGTAAATTAAGTAGAGGCTTGCATACCTCTCCTCTCTTATTCTCCAATGTAATTCTATCTCCCTTGAATTGTAATTCCCTCAAGCCCCATCGGGCTTTGAGTTTTCCAATGCCCACCAACCATGAATGTTTTAAAGATGTTGAAACACGTAATAAAATCAATTACTCACCTTAGACCTAGATTCAACATCTTAGCTAAGGAATGCAAAACATTTCGTTAGACCATAGTCATCCATTAACCTATAGACAACTATTTAACCATACTTCAGGAATGCAAAACATTTCGTTAATAGTAATACATATTCTCAAATTTCAAGATAAAACCATTTTATGAAATTGATTTAGTTTTTTAAACAAAATAGTGGGAGCATTGTGTAACTATTAATATGCTTAATGGAGTAATAGTTGTCCTAGGACAATATGTTTTAAATTGTTTAAACAATTTTAAAAGATGAGACCTAAAAACTCCATCAATCAATATTAAGTCGAAAAACAAAGGGCATTATGATGTCCTTGAGTGACCTTCAATCATAATGAAAGTCATATTTAAGTGTGCCAAAGCACCGGGCTTGCACTCAGTTATAAAGGGCCTAAAGCATCGAACTCTCACTTAAAAGCAGGTTCATTTCATACATATGATATTGCCAAGGTAAAAACGCTTATGGCCAATATTCTATTATGATGAGGTCATACTTGAAACTTTACACAAGAAAGTATTGTAGGCTAAGACTTAACTAGTACAATGGTGCTTCATGATAATATTCAGAAGTTCACATTTGCTAGAGGCCGAACGAAATGGGTAATCAGATCAAGATGTGAATGGGCAAGCACGCTCTTTACTATCAAAGAATTCCCTAAGAACCTATTATGGTGTTGTGATCCATATAATAAGGAGTCTCTCATCCCACTAAGAGTTTTAACTAAAACTCTTGGACTCCATCTTGACGGATGTGAAATTTGCCAAAAATAATGGGAGGTACTATTTGACTTAAATACCCAAGTCAATAGTGTGCAGATAATATGAGCAGGTTGGCGAAGAATATATAATGTTAACTGTGTAAAAACATCAGTACTACACTGTTCTCCACATAGGTGTACCCCAAACATAATCCGTCAATTCCAAGTACTACACATGTGGAACCGTCCACTCCACATATGTGGCACATCCTAGCAGAACTCAAGCACACATGGCCTACTTGAGAACGCAAATAATTCGCCAATTCCCCTAGTAGGACTCAGGGACAAATGGTCAACGTGAGAATGCAATTCTAGCAGAACTAAGGGAGATATACTCAACCTAAGAACGCAAATCCTAGCATAACTCAGGGAGATATACTCAACCTGAGAACACAAATAATCCGTCAATTCCCCTAGCATGACTCAGGTAGATATACTCTGACAAGACCCAACCCAAATTCCACTTTGGAATATGAGCCGAACCCTGTGAGTGTCCGACACCTGGTAGGTGCCGAGCACACTTGACCAAATTTCCCTTCTAACAAAAACCAAAATTAACCTCAAGTTTGACTTCTACTGAAAATTCGGCAGAGTCTCCCATGTAAATAGTCGTTTCCCAACAATTTTACACTTGTACAAAAAGCAATTTATAACCACAATCATTCAGCATGCACCAAGTTTGAATTCATGCAATTCAACAACATAAATTTATGGCCTCAGGCCTTACAGAAATCCTAGGGCAATTTCAGAGCAATACTAATCTAGTAATTTCACAAAAATAAAATAGTTGCAAGGAAACATCCTACATAAAGAAAGAGAAAGAATGATGAGTGATGGCCGCCTTGTGGTGGTGTTCTGGCACACAACTATTACCTAGGGGCACAAAACATTTAAAAGTGTGAGTGGACAAAATAAAGTTCTGGAAAATAGAATAGTAACATACTAACCCCACTATTAAAACATTTTGAAAACAAAGTATATCCATGTTCTATATTCATACAAGAGTTAAGACATGCATATTTATATACATACTTTTGATCATGCATTCATTCCAATCATAAAAACCTTTTAAAAGCATTTAAAAGAGATAATTTCCTTCCACCTAGGTATACCCCATAGTAAATCCATCAATTCCATAATTTTCTACTTAATTCCCACATTATATCGTCAATTCCTTGAGTCACATAATGCTACACATCCTCGCAGGCCTTGGAAACACAAAGTCACCCGAACCGCATTCCTCGCAAGACTCAGGGGACACTTGGTCAACCTGAGCCGCATCCTCGCTCCTCACTGTCCAGATATCCCTAAGACTCGTGGGGCAACTATCAAACACGCGCTAAATCAACCAAAGGCAACTAGGATGTCCGTGGACATCATTATAACCGAAGGCAACATTTTGGGTACCTATGGTGGTTTAAAAACCTTTCCTGGAAAAATTAAAATTCTATTTCTCAGTAAATCCTTAAATCCTGTTATCATTTCATTTTCTACCTTCCAAGCCATTCTCATTTAATCATAATCAAAATTTTATAAAAGTATTTGAATTCAACTAAATGCTTGGAAAGCAAAAACTATAAATACTTCGTTCATGAATAATCCTTCATAATCGCTCTCAAATTAAGTTTGAATATGCATAAAACGCTATTAGAAATTTGGAAATCATAAATTATCCATTTCCATGAGCAAAGCGATTAATAACCACTGTTCAAGAATTTCTTAAAACTATTTAGAAAACAAATGTCCACTCACTGAGCATCCAAGCAAGCCTGACCCTTCGAGGGTCCTTCCGGCAGGTTCAACGAAGCCCGAGTACCTTTTTAAGCAATTAAAACATTTAATTAATAAAATAGCTCAACCACAATTATTTAATCAAAACCCTAACAACCCCCCGCAGTCCTCAAAAGTGCATGTACATAACTTAAGAAAGTTCCTAGGCCCATTTTCAACATTTCTGATTGGAGGAATGATCTAAAAAGACCCGAGATTAAATAAGTGATTAAATTCCCATATTAGTCAACCCGGTACCCCGTGGGGTCCACGACCTCCGATTAACAATCCGAAAGTTTCTATAGGTTCAACACATTTTACTAAACATGTCCTACAAGTTTGGTCCGAATCGAACAGTCGGATCGCTCTCAATCGTAAGATAGGACGATTATCGTTTAACCTAAACTTTGAAATATTGAATCGGAGTATCCTTGACTCCGATACTCAATCCGCAAATTTATGCATGATTATCGTCTAGATCAGCATATTTGAAAATGAAGACGATCCAACGGTCCGAACATATCGAACCCGGATTATGCCTAATATGTGATATTCGATCGACGATCAAATGATAACCAAATTCATATCCAAGCATACCGTCATGATAGAGACGACATGAGGATTATTTTAGGACCCAAGGACTAGCTAAAAAGTGGCCCACGCATCGCCACACGAGTCGGCAGCGTGTAGGTGTCCAAAGTGATTCCGACAATCGAAAAATCTCCAAACCACCAGTCAAGACTTATACCTACATGATCAGAATATACAGTGGAGCAACTTTTGTTCTTGGACCTACCCCAAAAAGTGGCAAGAAGTGGCTGGAATCGCGAGCCGAAAATCGACCAAGATTCAATCGTTTATTTGAGTTACAAAATGCAGAAATCCTTCCTAAATAACCCAACTAACAAGTAGAACACATTGAGAGGATAGAAAAAGCATACCTAGATCGTAAGATTTGGTGGCTGAAATTGCACAAACAAACTTTGGAAAGTTTTGACAAAAATCTGGCAGATTTTTCGTCAATTTTCACATCCAAAATATGGAGAATTCTTAGGCTTTCAAAGGTAGATATCATATGGGTTTTGTAGAGGAAGAGGAGGAGGAGAGCAACTTTCGTGAAGTAAGTGCCGCCAACCAACGTCGGACGATGCCAGAAATTGGCGGCTATGTGACAGAAAAAAAACAAAAAACAAAAAACTAGATTTTCTGGTTTAAGGAGAGAGAGTGTCGGGAGGTAGGAGAGAGAGAGTTGCCAGCTTTTAAAAAATATGACTTCGAAAAAATTACGATTGTGTCACTGGACTTCTTTTGTTCGTAACTTCTTTGTTACAACTCCGATTTGAGCCCACTATGTGTCTACAGACTCATCTCAACGTGCTCTATGCAACACTACAACTAAAATCCCCAGATTCCTTCCCGAACAAAAATCAACTTTTAAACCATTAAAATATTCTTGAGGTAAATTCGTCTTTTTGGTAAATAAATTTATAATTTATAATTTATTTAGGATTGGGTTATTACATACTCAACCTGAGAATGCAAATCCTGGCACCACACAGTTCAAGAGTCCCCAATATTCGTGGGGCAATGTCATACGCGCGTAGACAAATCTAAAGGCAACTATGGTGTCCAAAAACAATCCAAAGGCAACCATATATTTGAAGACATTCCGAAGGCAACCATATATCCGAAGACATCAATATTTTTGTAGGCCACAAAATTTCAGAAGGCAACTAGGATATCCAAAGACATAAATATTTCGGAAGGCAACCGGGATGTCTGAAGACATCAATATTTCCGAAGACAACCGGGGTGTCCATAGACATCAATATTTCCAATTTCAAATTATTTAACACATATATAAAAATAAACATAAACAATTCACCAAACATTTAAAATCAACTCAACCAAAATTCGCACAATAAAATATAAATATATCATACTAGGAAAGTAAAGGCGATGGAATAATAGTTCCATAAACAATTAACAAAACTATTGTAGTAAAATACCATTTTAAAATTAAATAATCAAGCCACAAACACCTCCCAACCAATTGGTCCCAATCGAGTCAACGAGGCCCACCATCTAGGTTAATTAGGCCCGTGGGGCGACAACCTCCGATTTCAAATCCGCAAGTTCCTATAGGTCCAACAAAGTCTACTAAACAAGTCTCAAAAGTTTGGTCTCAATCGAGCTCTCAGGTCTTAGCCAATCGCACGATCAAACGACGTTTGGTTCACTTAACCCAAGAATCATTGACTTGGAGTATTTGGGACTTCGATTCTCGATCCGTAAGTTCCTACATGATTTTCAATTGGAATCGATCGAACGGTCCTCACCTATCGAACCTAGATATCGCATAATAAGTGTAATATTCGTTTAATAGTCAAACGGTAACCAAGTTGCCGACATAGGGCCCACGCACTGCCATGCGTTGCCGTGTTCAATGGGTGCCTTGAGAAAATTCTTGCAACAGAAAATCCTCAAAACTAACTACAATACCTATACCAACAAGTTCATACTAACAAGATAAACAACTTTTGGTCTTTGACCATGGCCTAATAGTGACCAAAGCCAGATGAAATTACGGCCAAATCGTCGGCCCTATATGGGTATTTTGATTGACTTCCAAAACTCCAAAATCGATCCAAATTCTATGAAGTTTCATACCTTGATCGACGGAAATGATGGCCGAAGTTGTCGGAAATGGAGTCGGAAGCTTCGAAAATTGCCGACAATTCCAATCATTCCAGCCAAAATTCCTTGGGTGTTTGAGTTGGGAAAATGGGTGGGTTAGATACGTCGATATGAAACTTTTGGGACCAATTTCACCTGAAATGGTCGCCAAACGGCAATGTAATTGCCTACCAAAGTCTAGCGTCGAGTGGAGAGGAAGAGAGAGAGTCACTAAGAGAGAGAGAGAGAGACAGACAGACAGAGACAGAGACAGAGAGACAGACAGACAGAGCTACGAGCTTTTAAAATTTTGACTTCGCAAAAATTACAACTATGCCAATGCACTTCTGTAGATCATAACTTCTTCGTTTTAACACCGAATTGAACATGCCGCCTGTCTACAAACTCATATCGTCGAGCTTTACACACTGGTGCCTCTCAATTCCCCAAATTCATTTATGTAGGGCTTTTTCATTCCTGCAGCAACTGATGGGCCTAGATTGCTGTAAAGAGCCAAATGTATGAAATTGCCCCTTAAGTCTGAGTTCAAAGATCAGACCCCAAGAGTGTTTTGAAAGGGTAGCTAAGCCTTAGGAAACACCTTGGTCTTCTTCACCAATGAAACCAATAGTCACTTACAGATAAATTCTTGGCTTAGCATAAGAAGCTTGTGGCATGAGAGATGAGCATTCATGAGTTTAGTATGAGAGAGAGAGAGAGAGAGAGAGAGAGAGAGAGAGAGAGAGAGCTGCGATTTCCTATGAGAAACAGGGATTCTAAGGCAAGGGGAAAGGGATTCTAAAGGGGTTCGTTGAAGAGAGAGAGAGATGGGGAAATAACAATGGGTGTGTTGAGTAGTTTTCACAGCTTGACGAAAGCTCTGTCAAGCTCTGGAATGATTTACTATAGGAGAAAATGGGAGAAGATAGAGGAATGAGGCTCGAAATTGCAGAGGTTTAAGGGATGAGAGAGGAAGCTTGCTTTTTGGATGTGTGTTGCTTGCCCCTTTTTTGAGTTGTTTTGTTAGGTAAAAGGTGCCTCCTTTTTATAGAAGTTGGAAGCTCCTTCTTCCCAAGAAAACCCTTGTTGGTTCTCTCCAATTTTGCCAAGTCTTCTCCTTCATTTCTCTTCTCTTTCTTTGATTCAACCTCTTTTATGAAATCTCCCTCAATCCAAATACACAGAGACAAGATTTTTGGGAGCTCTAGAGTTTTCCCGCAGCTATCCCTGTGGCAATCTCCTATCTTTGGCTTCCATCTCTCCTTTTTTCCTCCCTTATTTCATGGCAAGAGTTAGTAGGGATTTGTCTTTGGCCATGTGTTGAAGATTCCCAGCAGCCTGCATACATAGGTAACCTTTGGCTTTTGTCGTTGTTTTGTCTCCAGCCTTGTGCTGGAGACTTTCAGATATTTTGTTGGTCACTTGGGCCATTTTTTAAGGTAATGGGCTAGTTCACTAAGGGGATGGGCCAATGGACTATTTTTACTAAGGAGATGGGCCAATGGACTATTTTTACTAAGGAGATGGGCCAATTTTCTAGGGTAATGAGCTACCTTTTTCTCTCTTTCATGCTTACCCACATATTTGGGCTCAAAAATGGGCTTGAGTTTTGGGGCTCCCAAGCAACCCAAACTTCCACTTCTTGACTCATCAATTGGCCTCGTGAATGCTCATGACCATCCATACCACAGCCCTCTTAGCAAGCCCCAGGCAGTCGCGTGGCTTACGCCCACTTAAGCTTGTAGCGTGGCGTATTACTCATTTGTTTAGCGTGGCACGTGTGCAAGCTCATATGATGAACTCTCTACTACCCAAGTTGGGTTTCTTCCCAAGTTAGATGTCGTACTAGGCTAGAAATATATTTGGGCCCACCATTGGATTTTTTGGGCCTCAACAATTTCTAAACAAAAAGTGACTAAAGTGCCCTTACATCCAAGAGCAAAAATGTAATTTTACAATAAATAATCTATTGAACAGTGATTTTTGGGACGGGGTGTTACATGACATCTTTTAGTTGTCCCCCAATATCACTTATCAAACTATAAAGCCATAAGCTCATGTTTAAGTGATGTAGAATGCATATTATTAGTTTTCCTTATTCTACTTGGATTAGTTTTCCCATTATTAGTTCTCCTAACTTTTAAAGGTTCCTTCTTGGTAAAGGATTTCTTATTAGCTAATTTGCTTTCCTATTTCTTAAAGATTCCTTCTTGTTAAAGGATCTCTTATTAGTTAATTTGCTTTCCTATTTCTTAAAGTTTACTTTTCCTTTTCCTAGGCTACAAAGGGTTTTGTCTCTATAAATAGAGCTGTTTGTAATCTTTTAAGGCAGACTTGATTAATGATAAATTTCCTTACTTTAAACTCTCTTATTCCTTCCCTTTCCCTTCGTCTCTTCAATCTCTAATTCTTCTCTTCAATCCCTTATTTCTTCCCTGCTCTATTGCTCCAGTGTTTACTCTAAACCTACGGGCTGTTTACTCTAAACCCACGGGCTGTTCTACATCAATTGGTAATCAGAGCCTTCCCTCACTTTCGTTTGCGTTTGCTCTCTACCATGGCACCCCAAACCGTGGCCAGCCTTGCAGAACAATTTCATGCGTTTCGAGACAAATTTTTTGACGATATCACTGGCATGGACACCCAACTCTCCAAACTCAGCATTGACTTCAAAGACGAGTTGGTCCAGGCTCACACACATCGCGCTGACCTTAAAGACGAGTTGGTACAGGCTCACACATATCGTGCGCAGACAGACCTTGCCATCACCAAACTCCAAGACTCCGTTCAGTTGCTTATCAATCACTTTCGGGCTGGACATGTTGAACCTTCTACCTCCGCGGTGCTCTCGAGTTCATCTACGCCAACAGCAAAAAGTGGCATTCTGCCCAATCCACCGGTGGATCAAAAACTCAAAGCCGTGCCATACGGCATGTCGCATGGCTCAACTGGGCTCTCGCTTGATGCACCCAAGGCTCAATTGGAGCCCCTCTTTTCTTCTGGGTCTCTGCCACCGCCCCATTATACCCAACACACAACGGGCCCTCCGCCCGTGACTACTCAGGCTCATACCCTGCCACCCCTT
The DNA here is from genome assembly GCA_903112645.1 of Prunus armeniaca. Lineage (NCBI taxonomy): Eukaryota > Viridiplantae > Streptophyta > Magnoliopsida > Rosales > Rosaceae > Prunus > Prunus armeniaca. Next base: position 22,520,201 of record CAEKDK010000004.1, read on the forward strand.
CCACATGATCACGCCACTCATCGCCATTTTGACAACGATGTCATCTGCCACATCAAGCCTACCACTCCTACTTTTGATGGTCATGGGGATCCTATGATGTTTCTTGATTGGGTTCAGGCCATGGAAGATTACTTCGCCTGGTACGACTTGACGGATGCTCATAAACTTCGCATTGGTAAGTTGACGCTACAGGGAGCCGCTAGACAATATTGGAATTCCGTGGAACAGCAACTATACCAATTTGGACAGCCACCTGTGACCCTCTGGGACGAGATGAAATTAAAGCTTCGCGAACAATATCTTCCCACCTTTTATCGCCATCAATTGTATGACCAATTATGGACCCTTTCACAAGGCAGTTTGACCGTTACTGAATTCCACGCTCGTTTTGTCAAACACAAGATACGTGCGGGGATTCGTGAAGAACCCGACATCACTATGTCTCGCTTTATCCATGGTCTTCGTGATGATATCAAACGTGAAGTCTGGCAGTTCCGTCCGCATACTTTGGAAGATGCATATTGCCACGCATTGGAAGCTAAAACTTTTTTGCGTCCACAACGTAGATATACAGGGCATCTTGGGCACTCTTCCACTCCTACTCCAAACCGTGGTACTCCTAGCTCTAAATATGGCGTTTCCGGCCCACCTGCTCCTACAATACCCGCAACAGAAAAAGGACCAGTCCCATCCACGACTGCTCACTTCAAATGCTATCGTTGCCATGCTATGGACCACATCGCCTCTCGTTGTCCCCACAAAACTTTAACCCTTGGCTCCCTCAATGAGGACTCTTGTGTGGACAAATATGTGGAGCCCCTTGAACCTGTTTATGATCCATAACTTGATAATTGTTATGAGGATGAGGCGTTTCACCAACTGAGTGTTATGCTTTGTATTTATTCAGCACCTACATCTCCACCTCCTGATTCATGGAAGCACACGAGTATCTTTCAAACCTATGTCCCTTGCGGTACCAATAGATGCCAACTAGTTATTGATGGGGGAAGTACGTTGAATGTTATATCTAAAATTGTTGTCTGTTGCCTTCAACTTCAAGCCGAGCCACACCCCCATCCTTTTCATGTTGGCTGGGTAGATAAAACCAGGTTACCTGTTACTGAAAGAAGTCTTGTTCCTCTTCATTGGGTACTTGTCACGAGCAACTTTATTGTGATATCCTACCCATGAGTGTTGCACATGTGTTACTAGGCCGGCCTTGGCTTTATGACCGCCGTGTGAAAAGTTGCAGCAGAGAGAACACCTACACTTTTCAACATGAAGGAAAGAACATAATGCTAAAGTCTTCCAATCCGGCCATCAAACCAACTAAGGATGTTCAACCAAAAGAGAAGGCTTCTGAGCATCGGTTGAGTATTTTATCACCTGTAGACTTTGCTCATGAACTGCAAGACACTGGCGTGGTCTTTGCTTTCTTGCTTAAACCAGCATCTGATTGCACCCCCACTCCACTTGTCGAACCCATACAACAACTCCTCACCGAATTCTCTGATGTCATACCTGATGACTTACCAGATGACCTACCTCCAGCAAGAGAGATTCAGCATCCCATTGACCTTGTTCCTGGTTCACAAATTCCTAATCTTCCCCATTATCATATGAATCCACCTGAACGAGCGGAATTGAATCGACAAATTCAGGGGTTGCTGGTAAGGGCTTTATTCGTCATAGTTTAAGTCCTTGTGATGTTCCAGTTCCCCTTACCCCCAAAAAAGATGGCTCCTGGCGAATGTGTGTGGATAGTCGCGCCATAAATAAAATTACATTTAAGTATCGTTTCCTCATACTGCGACTTGAGGATATGTTGGATGATTTGGCTGGTTCCCAATGGTTTTCTAAGATAGATCTTCACAGTGGCTACCATCAGATCCGCATTCGGGAAGGAGATGAGTGGAAAACCGCGTTTAAAAACCCCTGATGGCTTATATGAGTGGCTTGTTATGCCCTTTGGCATGTCCAATGCACCCAGCACGTTCATGAGGGTGATGACTCATGTGTTACCACCTTATATTGTGATGAGTCGATTTTATATTATATATTTAACCTCATTCTTAGTATATTTTGGTTAATATGTTGGAAGAATTTTGATACTTTGAATTATATTTCTAATATAGGACTTTCGACTTCCTCTGGAGCAAAACATAATCAAATGGACGAATTTTGGAGTAATTCCAGTTGGAGGACGTACGTGAGTCACTTAGCTTGATCGTATCAAAATATCAGACTTTTCCACCAAGCGATGATTTCCTGGCGAATAAATGAAGGAGCAGTGCGCTATGCTGGAATAGTGACGTTTTGGGCTTTTATTGCGATTTTGGAGCCCAAGATGACCTCGGATGGGTTCGTGGCCTTCTGGAGAAGTGTTCGGAATATTTTTATCTTTAAAACGAGCTATCTTGGGCCAGATTTGGGAGAGATTTGAGACTAAAACGTGGCTGGGCAGATTATGGGCAGATTCTCCTAATCCAATTTGGACTTTATTTCCTAGTCTTATTTTACTTTAACTTAGTTTCCTTGTGGGGATTGGGTAGCTAGGTTTTAGGAGGTATTTAAGCTCCTTTTCACAGCAATTTAGGGATCTCTTTTTAGAACTTCTTTTGGCTTTGGGAGCAATTGCTAGGGTTTTGGATTTTCGCTACTTTCAGGTGTTTTCATTCTTACTCATTCGAATGATATTTTCTTGGATTTCAATTATGATTATGTGTAACTAATTCCTTTTGCTAGGGCGAGGCCGTAAGCCTAGCATGAATATGTAGTTTTATTAATTTTCTTATGAATGGTTGCATGTTTGCTTTGAATTATTAATCACTGTGTTTAAAACTATCTATCTATTTTAATGACTGATCACCATTAGGATATGTAGACAAGTAATTTGATGCAATTTCTGTTGGAACATCACCCTGAAATTGAGGAGGGCTTCTTGTGATTAGTAATTGTAAGTTCACTTAAGGCGAACATCACGCTCTTAAGGGTTGCATGGTTTTTCAAAGGGTTTTCACAAAACTTAATGAGTCTTGCATGTTTATATTTGATCTGAACATCACAGACGGATTGCATGTTAGATATACGTTTTCGCTTGAACATCACAAGGAAAATATGTATTAGGAAAACCTAACCTTCAAAGCATATATGTGGAAATTCATAAGTAATTGATAGAATTGCATAGGATTGCGACGGTGTTGGCTAAACCCTAGTTTTCTCTAAATTGTTAGTCTTTAAAAAGAAATCGTTTTTCTTCTTTGCTGTTATTATTTCCCAACTTTCAGATTTCTTTTATTGTTAGTTTAATCTTTTCAAATTCATAAATTTCAAATCTTTGATAAAATCTATTTTAGTTATTAATTAAGAGTTAGTTTAATTACAGATTAGTCAAACAATCTTTGGGGACAACGACCTTGCATGAGCATTTATACTACAATTACCTTGTATTTTTGCAAGTATTTTCAGTGATTTTAACCCTGTTTGCGCAGGTACTAAAAATCCTATCATATTGGTAAATTTCTGGTAGTTTATTTTGATGACATACTTATATACAGCCGCTGTCAGGAGGAACATCTCCAACATCTTATGACGATATTCCTTACTTTACGAAAGGAAAAATTGTATGTCAACTTAAAAAAATGTTCGTTTCTTCAACCACAAATTTTATTCTTGGGGTTCAATATTTCTGCGGCTGGGGTTAGCACAGATCCTGCCAAGGTGGAGGCTATTACTGGTTGGCCAACACCCACGACTCTGACAGAGGCACGAAGTTTTCATGGTCTCTCCTCTTTTTATCGACGATTTATTCCAAGGTTCAGTACTATTATGGCACCAATAACTGATTGTATGAAACAAGGTGCTTTTCTTTGGACCCCTGCGGCTGCCAAGGCCTTTACAATTTTGAAGCAGAACTTCGACATCCTGATTTGACTAAAGTCTTTGAAGTCGCATGTGACGCTTCCGGAGTTGGGATTGGTGGTGTGCTTAGCCAAGAAGGACATCCCGTAGCATACTTTAGTGAGAAACTTAATGAAGCAAAGAAGCGTTATTCTACTTATGATAAGGAGTTTTATGTTGTGGTACAAGCACTTCGGTATTGGCAATATTACCTACTGCCGAACGAATTTGTGTTGTATTCAGATCATCAAGCTTTGAAATATCTGCACTCTCAACGCACCATTAGTAGTCGACATGTTAAGTGGTCCGAATACCTCCAGATCTTTACATTTGTTTTACGACACCATCCAGGCATTGACAATAAGGCAGCCGATGCCCTCAGTCATGTCGCTACTATTTTGCACACAATGATAGTTCAGGTAACCGGGTTTGATCATATTAAGACTGAGTATTCATCTTGTCCAGATTTTGGGATTATTTTTCATGAAGTTTCCAATGGTAACCGTCGCGAATATGTGGACTTTATTACGAGGGATGAGTTCTTATTTCGAGGAACACAATTATGTATTCCCCGTACATCTCTCCGTGAATTCCTTGTTTAGGAACTACATGGTGGCGGCCTCGCAAGACATTTTGGCAAAGATTGCCTTGATAGAAGATCGTTTCTATTGTCCGTCATTAAAACGTGATGTTGCTCATCTCATCTCCCAATGCCGTACATGCCAGCTAGCTAAAGCTCGCAAACGTAACACGGGTTTATATACCCCTCTGCCGATACCTCATGCCCTATGGAAGGATCTTAGTATGGATTTCGTGCTTGGCTTACCTAAAACTAGTCGCGTCTATGACTCTATCTTTGTCTCGTAGTTGATCACTTCTCTAAAATGGCACATTTTCTACCTTGTGCTAAAAATACTGATGCTTCTTATGTGGCCAAGTTATTCTTTAAGGAAGTAGTCTGTTTGCATGGCCTCCCCATCTCCATTGTTTCTGATCGCGACGTCAAATTTGTTAGTTATTTTTAGAAGACTTTGTGGAAGCTCTTCGGTATTACTTTGAAGTTTTCTTCTGCTTTCCATCCCCAAACAGATGGTCAAACTGAGGTGGTTAATCGCAGTCTTGGTGATTTAGTCCGCTGTTTAGTTGGGGATAAACCTGGTAATTGGGATCTCTTGTTGCCTGTGGCTGAGTATGCTTATAACAACTCAGTTAATCAAAGTACCGGTAAGAGTCCTTTTGAGGTTGTTCATGGGTTTTCTCCCCGATCACCTGTTGATTTAGTTGTTTTTCATGTGGTTGCCCACGCATCAGATTCTGCTACGTCATTTGCTGAACATATTAGGCAACTGCATGATGATGTCCATAGGCAGATATCCATGCACACCGACACTTATAAACTGGCAGCCAATGCTCATCATCGTCAACAGGAGTTTCAGGAAAGGGATTTTGTTATGGTGCGTATTTGTCCTAAGCATTTTCCTAAGCAATCTTTTTAGAAGCTTCATGCTCGTTCGATGGGTCCTTATCGTATCATTAGGAAGCTTGGGTCCAACGCTTACTTGATTGAGTTGCCTGCAGATATGCATATAAGTCCCATTTTCAATGTTTCTGATTTAACTCCTTATCGAGGAACCTTTTCTCCACCTATTTCTATGGATGCTGCTCAGGGTTCCGCTCCTCATATGGTGCCGCGTATTCCTGCTACTAGTTCTGCCATTACAGATCAAACTGAGGACGTCTTGGGTCATGAAGTTGTGGCCTCGTCTACTAGAGGTTCTACTCGTTATCTAGTTCGTTGGGTTGGAAGACCTGCTACTGAGGATACTTGGATTACCGAAGCTGAATTTCGCCATTTGGATTCCACTCTTCTGCATAGTTATCAGGATGCTCTTCATGATCTTGATTTGGCTGCATCTTGTCCTCCCATCATCCATACTTACAAACGTCGTCATCATCCTTAGTCTTGGTTTACTCGCCGGTGTCGAGTTCTTTTTCGGTGGGGGAGAATGATGCAGAATGCATATTATTAGTTTTCCTTATTCTACTTGGATTAGTTTTCCTATTATTAGTTCTCCTAACTTTTAAAGGTTCCTTCTTGGTAAAGGATTTCTTATTAGCTAATTTGCTTTCCTATTTCTTAAAGATTCCTTCTTGTTAAAGGATCTCTTATTAGTTAATTTGCTTTCCTATTTCTTAAAGTTTACTTTTCCTTTTCCTAGGCTACAAAGGGTATTGTCTCTATAAATAGAGCTATTTGTAATCTTTTTTTAAGGCAGACTTGATTAATGATAAATTTCCTTACTTTAAACTCTTTTATTCCTTCCCTTTCCCTTCGTCTCTTCGATCTCTAATTCTTCTCTTCAATCCCTTATTTCTTCCCTGCTCTATTGCTCCAGTGTTTACTCTAAACCTACGGGCTGTTTACTCTAAACCCACGGGCTGTTCTACATCAATTGGTAATCAGAGCCTTCCCTCACTTTCGTTTGCGTTTGCTCTCTACCATGGCACTCCAAACCGTGGCCAGCCTTGCAGAACAATTTCATGCGTTTCAAGACAAAGTTTCTGACGATATCGCTGGCATGGATTTCGTTCTAGTTCTAAACTTAAAATGTTTGGATTTTTCAACCTTTATATGTAACTCATAGGTACAAATCGGATCTGATTCAAAGAACCACGTGTTGCTTGTCCTATGAATATTATCTTGGTTGTGATGTCTAAACATTATAAATTATACTTTTGTAAGATTTATCTAATATCTGGATCTTTATAGGATCGTAACACATCTCAATATTCTAAACAATTAATGTAAGAACACTAATATGAATAGTCTAAGTATAAAGAGGTCATTCATCATATTACCATATATGAATAGTCATATATATAAAGAAACCTAGTGATACAAACCATAAGACTATTTTGTAAAACATGAAGATAGTGAATAAGTACTTTATACATAACCAAATAAACTAAATAAGTTCATAAGTACTATTAAGACTTACATGAGATAAACAAAAGAAACATGCTAAATTATCCAAATCTCACCACTATCATCCTCCATGAGCATCCTACTTGTTCCCAGTCTCTATAGCAACATGACCTACAATAGATCATTGTTATTAGACTCATGAAAGGTATAAACTATTGTTTAAAGTTAATTAGCAAAGTGATATGTACACTTCAACCTTTTTGCCCTTCAGGCTAGCCAAATAAGCCTAGTAGTTCTTTTTCCAATGTCCATCTTTGCTTCAATGGGAACACAGTACCTTCGCCTCCTTCTAATCTTCTTTCTTCTTCTCAACACTTCATTTGGTCTTGAGAGCGTGGCTCCCTTTCTTCCTAGCTTTGAACTTGCCTTTGCCTTTCTAATTAGCCTTGGCAAAAGAAGTGGATCCCTCATCAAAAAGCTACCTTCTCATTCCCTCCTTATTTCTTAAAGGTCCTTTCAGCAATCACACATATGTTCAGAAGTTCTGAGAGAGTATGCTCCATCTTCCCCATATTGTAGTTCATGACGAACTAGGATAAGGAATCAGAAAGGAACGCAAGGAAGATGTCAATGGCCAAATTATGGTCCAGTGGACTGTTGAGACTTTGCAATTGCTCAATGAGTCCAATCATCTTCAGCCCATCTTGGTGAATTGGTGGTTCCTTGACCATCTTGATCTTCAAAAGCTCACACACTGCACTGTAGCGCCTGTTGCGTGTGCCTTCTCTATAGATCTCATGAAGATGGAATATGATGTCAGCAGCATGGATCATGCTCATGGTGTTTATGTTTCTCTTCATTCATGGAGGCCAGAATGTATCAGTTGACCTGACTATCATCATCAACGTGCGTGTCAAACTTAGCACGTGCTTCTGGAAAAGCATTTCTAGCAAGGGGCTCTATGTCAGGAGCTTGCCGCACATATACTAGTTGGCCAAGATCCCAAGCCACTTGCCCAACTTATCTACAAAGATGGTTGGCTAGTTTTCCCCTTCTCCGGTTTCCTTTGGATTTAATGATATTTCTCATGTACCCTTGTTGGGTGATAGCAAAATAAATGCACTATGCAAACAGTTGCAAGTAAGGCTTTCAGGTAAAAGGTTTGGTTATATAAGTGTTTAGGTGTACAATGATAAATTGCTTGAATAGTTGGGTACATAATTTCAGGGCATGATATTTGGTTATATAGTTGGTTAAAAACAAAGTAAAGAATGACTATAGACTTTAATTGTTGGTTTTACCTTGAACAATATTAACTTATTTGAATTGTGATTTTTGGTAGAAAGAACTACGTGTGGCTTGATTTGTCAATATGGGTACGTAGGCAACCTAGGCTAACCTACGTGCAACCGCAAGTTTATGATTTTTTTGTTATGTTCAGTTATGTCAAGTTGATTTTGCTAATTAATATGCGATTTATACCTTGTGCTTGCTGAACACTTGGGAAATAATTGTGTTTGTTGTGCAAGTAGATTTCTGAGTTTTGAGCCAGTTTCAAGGGAGGCTCGGCCGATTTTCTAGTAAAAGTCAAGCCCTAAAGAAGTTTTGGAATTATAGCAAAAAGGCATTTTAGTAATTTGAGCCGACACACGACTGGTGTCGAATAGGGAGAGGGTTCGTCACAGATTTCAAAGAGGAATTTGAGGCGGGTCCTTCCATGTCCTATCTATTAATAGATGTTTGATGTAAGACAAATAAGACAAATGTTATGAACCACAAGTGAATAGTCAAAACAAGATGAAAATTCAATCCTTTAAAGAACTCACAAGCACATGAACTCCAAAATAAATGATCATATATGATATTTAATACCAACCTTTTCCATTATTACAACTTTATTGATCATATTAATATTATACATAACAACTCAAAATATGGTTTTACAACCATGGAGCCAGATTATTCATGATAGGACCTGACTCAAATTCCACTTTGAAATCCGTGTCAAACCCCATGCATGTCCAACACTTGACAAGTGTCGGGCATGAATGACCAAAATACCCTTTTAGCCCTAACTCCAAAAACTACTTTAATATTTGGCTTCTACCGGAAAATCGAAAGTCTCTTGAAAAAGGCTTAAAACCCATAAATCTATATGCACAGCAATACAATTATTTTCCAAGAGTCTAGCAAGCACAAGTTATAAACCACACTAATTAGCAAAAGTTTCAATGAGCTTCAGGCCCCACTTTACCAACATAAGAAAATCAGCAAATTCGACTTGACAAAGCTGAATAAAACAAACAAATCATAAACTTACGGCATCACCTAGGTTAGTCTAAGTTGCCTACGTACCCTACATTTATTCAAGCTGAATTGGGAAGGGCATAAAATTCTTCTACCATGATCAACAACAGTTCACACATCATTTATGAAGGGAGATTCTTTTTTCTTTTTTCTTTTGTTTTTCCTTTTCGAGTACAAGGAGGGAGAATTCACACACAAAAAAACTAAGATAATATGGATTTCAAACCTGACGCATGGATGATTGTTAATTATTCGAAAGAAAGAAAAAATAACATGGAATAATATTTTACATTTTTTTTTCTTTTGAGACAAGCGATAATTTGAATTAAAGGGAGAGGGATCTCTCACACAACTAAAATGCCACGAGGGTTCGGACCTAAGACCTCTAGTCAAAGTCTAAGCTAATTTCCACTAAACTAGACCCTGTTGGTTGAAGTATTTGGTAGTAATAAGATTCAAATAATTAAACTTGCAAAATTGACTATCAACTCAACGATGTCGCAAGATTGACCATCAAAACATGGTACATCTAAATAAAGCGAAATATTTCTTAATACACTTTTTAAGCATTCAGAGCTGAGACTAAAGGCGATTTTAAAAACGATAAATGAATATGAACTTCTGCCAGCCACTTCAATTGTTCTGAAAACATCAACACTTACCAAAAAGGGTGGAAAATACTACAAAAGGCATTATCAAAATTTGTGGCATTATCAACGGACTTCAAAAATTTAAAGAAAACACTACATACTTAGACAAACCACCTAGTTTGATCACCTTCTCCAACCAGACCAAAAAAGGATCACCCCCTCCAGCGGCAGCTTTCTAAATAATATCACAGAAACTGTAGTCGGTGACAGGAATCTGTGAGGAGCGCTAGTAACAGTTGCTTACCCTGCCGGCCATAGAAGTCTTCCAGAGGAGATGGCGTGGCATACAACCAAATCCTTACTAAAACAAGACCCAATGTAAATGGAAAAAGCAAAAAGGGCAAAACAAGAATACTAGAATAATGTTTACCCTAACTGAAAGTATGTGCTGTATTAAATCAAATTATCTATATAACTTAAAAGCTTAATTGGTTTTCTTCTCTTCTTCCTTAACAGCAGTGTCAACTGCACCATCTGTGACCTCATCGTCACCACTGAAACCAAATTCATTTACACGTTTCTTGTCCACGGGATAGATCCATTTCTGGTATACGTATATCAGAAATATGACATCTGTGAAGCAAGAACGAAGACAATAAAATTAAAGGGGGGTAATATGCGAACCAGACACAAACCAAAATAAGTTCAAACAAACAGACAGAATAAACTACTAGTTTCAACTGGCCTTCAGAATATTATATAGTGACTTATAGTGCATCAAAATGTAACACGATAACCACTGGCCTGGGCTATACAGGAATACCGACTTCCCCTCTCCTAAGAATAGGAAAACTTGAGAAAGAAAAGGCAAGCGCCGATTTTTTAGCTTAGTAGCACTGTTCTACCAAAGAAGAAACCAGATTAAAAAGACAAAACCCCCTACACCCCTTAAAAGATCAATGTTACACCTTTTCTCATATCCTAACTAAACTATATCCAAACTACTTCCCGAACAAGGTGATTATGAGCTGTTTGAGGCCCTTCACTTCAACATAGTGCCACCTCAGACTGCAGCTTCCAGGAGGTGATTAGTTTTTTATTTATTTTTAATATGAGCTAAGTCATGATTTGAAATACCTAAATGATGGGAGCTGAACAAAATTCCACACCACCAATGTGATTTATCAACTAACTCATTCAAATTTCAATGAAGAAACAATTCCAACCCCAAAATATACACAGATTTATGTATATGACTACCGAGGAAAATAAAACGAAATAGACCGCATCTTACCATCACGGAAGACAGAAAGGCGATGTAGTATTGGCATTTTTATGACAAAGGCAAATAGATCATCGATGATGGTGTTGAGGAACTTGTAAGTCATCTGCCTCCAGGGTAGATGAGCCACTGACTTCAGCTTATAGTTAATGAACAATTGAGGGCACATCATAATAAAACCTGCAATGACAATGTATTCAAAACAAAGGGCACCAATTATTAAATTTTTACCACAAATAAGGTTAACAACCTAGTATACATAATATAGGAAGATTGATTTTTGTGTAATCTCACTATTATGAGATGCTAGCACAATTCTGAAAAATCTATTATTAAATCAGAGGGTTACCAAAGCAAATGAAACCAGTGTATAGAACAATAGAATAGATAAGGAAAATGCTAATAGCTTAAGACAAAAATAGATTACTTAGTTCTCACTACAAAGTCTTGATTATGCTCATCAGTATCTTCATTCTAAGGTTTTAGATTGAATAAAAGGGCCCAGACATAAACTTATCCTAGATTACAGTTATACAAAGAAGTCCAACCTCAGTAAGTGAGGTATACACAACAGTCATAAAGAGAATTGAAATGGTTTAAAGTAATTAACAAGTAATGCAGTTTGCTACTACTTTAAAAATAAGGGGCCATATTAGCATAGCAAACAATGGATGGAACCAAGAACTTACCAAACATGTAAACACAGCTTGTGAGTGAAGAGAGAATCCAAGAATACCAGCTCTTGTGACGCTCGTACTTAAGTGAGTAAACAGAGGAGCATGCAACAAGGAAGAAGAGCACATATGACAAATACTTCATCGCCATATCATCAAATTCTTTTGTCTTATTTCCTGCATATGACTCACGGTCTCGGAACCTCAACATTGGTATCCTCCCTGTTCTATCAATCTTGAGATGGAAAGGACACAAGTGTGTTAATTTTATAAACTAGGTAAACTAGAGATCAGGATCATTGTTTTAAATAGCTATGTCACGACACTGAGTCTCAAATATGCAGAGTTTCAAACATTAGCAGATAACAGCATAAAGTATCATGTGATATAGCCATATAGGTGGAAATCAGACATATGGCAATTTTCGTATTAGATAACAGCACTCTTCAATAAGAGTTGACACCCTACAGACACACACATATATTCCATTTGATTATCATCATCACATTTCAGTGTCTATTAACATTGTGTTCATCTCCTTATTTGATGATAATTCAACACACATGTTCCATTTGATTATCATCTTCATCATTCACCGTTAATGGAAACATTGTGTTCGTCAATTTATTTTATCATAATTGACAATCAAATGGATATATTACTTCTGATTTCCCTTTTTTTTTTTTTTTTTTTTTTTTTTTTTTTTTTTGATGATGATTCTTAAATGAAGACGCAGAAAATGGACGGTTCATATCATACCACATTGCAAAGGTGGGCCCCAACACATAGACAAACTCAAAACTGAAACAATCCAGATGATAATCAAAGGGCTAAATTATTCCTGTTATTGGCTGATTGTTTGTAGGAATGATACTTCAAGGGCTAAATAAGGATGATTTTTTCTAAGGATCATTCTTAAGGAGTTGCTAGATACTAGGAAACATGAGCATCCATAAATCTCACATTTGGAAAACATACAGATTCGTAACAAGTATAGGATCACCACGTGTCGAAACCTTTCTTAAGAAACCGAATATTATGCTAAATATTTCTCTTCCCAGCTTCTCTTCCCGAAAAATCAATGCCAAAATAACTCTCTTCCTAAATACCCAATCTTTGCACCCTCTCCTTTCTATCTTAACATCCCACAGAAAATCCTTTATTAATTTGTAGGAAAGCTACTCACAACCGACTAAATCAAAGTCTCCTTTATAAACACATATAGACAGCTTTTATCCACCCAGCTAACCTTCAATTCACTCTTTCCAAGAACTTAGAACATAACTCAAAAAGAGTTGCTAATAGGTCCAAAAAAATTAGGGGAAAAAAAAGTAAGACAAGTGTGGTAAGTTATTTGGCCTACTACTTTGTGACAGTACGCAAACTTAAACTGATACCTCAATGTGCATAGCCTTCCCAATTTTCCAAAACTCAATGCAGCAGCCAATTCCAGAACTTATAAGTATCATCCACGAAGTATCATTGTCAAGGAGATACAGGAAGACAATGAACTGACATATGAAGCTCACAATAACAGACTTTGCAGAAAGTCCTTCCATAGACTTATTTTTGTTCCAAAATTGAATATCTGCAGAGAAAAAGTTTAGACTAACAAGCCATCCCATAATCCTCAAAATATATGAGTAAATAAAACAAAAGAAAACTAAAAGAACAATCACTCACCATTCTTGAATGCCAAGAAGTCAAACACTGAATGAAGTAAAGAAACAACCATTGTGATTCCAAGGAGGTAAGGATTTCCTTCCAAGAACACTCTCTGTAAAGCATTACAAATCAATTAAGATTTGAAAAGACAAGAAAACCACTAAATATTAAATTGCATATATTGGTACTCAAGCAGCAAGAATCATGAAAATTATTAAAGTAATGAAATTCCACCAGAAAAACACATTAAACTAACTACCCAAAAAAGTTTCAATAATCATCTAAAGAGCAATTTAATCACATCAAAATAAAATAAGGGAGTTTCACTAAAACACCCAAAATGGGGGCTTAAATTATAAAAAAAACCCAAGCACTATTTAAACATATAAACACACCCAAAACCCATCATTACACACACTCAAAATCCATTTATAAACACACCCAAAAAGTTGACTTTGGGGTTGATTTTGGGTGTGTTTCTATGTTTAAATAGTGCTTGGGTTTTTTTATAAATACATGTCTAGAATTGGGTTTATTTATAAATTTGTAATAAAATAAGTGAACTAGTTACCCAATCCTCTACTTCCCTAAGGTTCTAGGTCCATAAATTTGCAATAATAAATAATTAAAGCGGCAGTATATGCAGATTTTCTTTTATATTATATATATTTTTTATTTTATTTTAAAGAAAAGGAGAAATTTTATTTCATTAAAAAACCATAGAGAAAAGTGGACAAGTATTCCAGCAATAATAGAAGGAAACAAGAAAACTAGTACAGACATTTACAACTATGAGAAAAACAATCCTAATGAAGACACTGCAGCCCAATCAAGCAAAATGGTTGAAAGGGATGAATTCCCAAAAATAGGAGAAACAGAAACCCACAGCACTGCCCAGTACTTTGCCTTTTCCCACACCTCCTCCACTTCTGCCCCCTGGCATCTTAAAAAATCCATTCATTTCTTTTATATTAATATTTTTATGAACATTATACCATATTTATGAGCTAGGTTAAGACTTATATATTGCATGGATTTCTAACAGGTACCTCCTAGGTAACTTTACACTAAATGACTAAATCATATTTTATTTTATATGAAACAGAATTCATTGATTAAAGCAAACAAATACAAAAACAGAGGACAAGAAGTCCACTACACTAAAAAAGCTCTCAGCAAAAGCAGCAAAAACAAGCATCCACAACAACAGAACAAGGCACTAGGAAACAACTCTCCAAACTGAATATATAGAAACGAAAGAATTATCCCCAGAACCACACCCCTCTTCCTATCGCCAAACAACTTAGGCCTCTCGCAGAATAAAGCCACACAAGATTGTTGAACAATCCGGCTCAAATTGGACCCCCTAAACAGCCTAAACCATAAGCATAAAGCAGCCAGGGCAGTGAACAGATAACCCGTACTCTAACAACCTTTTAATACATAACACACCAATGGGAAGAAACACCCATGACACTTGAGGGGCATTTTCTTATCAATCCTACTGATGAAAGTTGATGGAATACCCTTATCTTTCTTCTTTTATCGCCTCTATTAATTTGGAAGGCATCAGTAGGATTTACAAGAAAATGCCCCTTGAAGATGTCATCCAACACTCTGATTGTGATATAAACAAAGCACACTCCCCCACTTCCGCATCATTAAGATTCATACAAAGCCCAAAACTCCACAGCAGTGGATAGGAAATAAGATGAACATACTAGCCATGGACATGTTGTGGGGATACTGACACTATAAAGAGAGCAGTTTTCCCAACCCAGCACTCTTCCCAAAACCTCGCCCTATTCCCATTACCCACCTCCAACGATAACAAGAAGAGAAAGAATTGATGCCTTGGGCAAGGTCTTCCCATGGCAGCAACTTGTGCTCCTAATCACAACATTGGAATCCCAACTGTTCTCATTCAGTCATCCTACAGTGCTCACATTACAATGCATTATATATCATTTGTTTTATATTTTGGACTCCCCAATATTTGAAATGTAGTATCTTAATCTAATTTACCAAATTTCAACTGAAAATCAGTACTGTAGAAAGTATAGCAAAAAAACTGACTATTGAATTTATTAAATGCAAATGCCAGCCAATCTCCTACAGTAACAAAAATAAGCAATACCTTCAGTTCATCAGCCTCACCCTCAAGCATGCTTCCATAACTACGGTGAATTTGGAAAGACTGATCAATCTGCAGGAATAGTTGCCACTTGGTCATGCTTATGGGACCTACCTCCAGGTTAAGAGCCAATTCTTTCACTGTCTCATTAATTGCTATCATCTTATCTCGAAGTAACCAAAATTCATTGAAGAAAATAGTTGGAAAGTAGTTCCCAGTACTGGGCTCAAGATTCAAGTCTGCAAAACTGAAGTTAAGAAACCCAAAACTCCGATCTTTAGCATGTTTTAGCTCAGAAACCCGCATTTTAGTCATATAGAGGCTCCAGTCAAGTTACTGCTTGCACACAACCACCAAAACACAATGGCGACAAGGATAAATCTAAGAATTTATCAACATACATACTGAAAATCATATATTCTCAAAGGAAGATATTTTTATAAAATATAAATAAAAAAACAATATGAATTTTTTTCCATAATGAAAAGCCACCTATGCTCCATACATAGGCATATAGCTTTCAAGAATACAAATCCCCTTGACTAACCAAAGCTTTATTCCCAAATGATGATTCCAAGTATATTCGGATTTTTCATTTAACATAACGAGAAACAGGAAATTGAAGAAAGCTCAGTGTGTGCAGTGGCAGGAAATTATGATGTTTCTAACTGGCATTATTGTAATTGCATGCATCACTTTATTGCAGCATTGTGGTCAGACAAAATGCAGCAGGGAAAAATATAACTCAGCCAATGCCTTAAACTAAGGGTATTAGCATGGCAGCAACTGTATAGAAAATATAAAAGCTACGGTGTATTCCCAGCAATCCCCATTACCAGAAACCAAATTAACAGGAGAAATATCCAGGACTACATTCTAAGTTATGTCAGTATTTGTCAGTGTGTGTAAGTGCTTGCGTGGAGACAAATCAAGACACATCAACGTAGTTCAGGAACAAAATTGTACATGGCATGAAATCATGTACCACTATTACTGTAGCAATTCGACAGTATCATCAGAATATTGAACTTTATTTATGTCATATCAAGACTATATGGGAGTTTTTGCAATAAAAATAATAGAAAATATTGATAGTATCAACATCATATCGAGATGATATCGATATAATGGGACTTGCTGCAGTAAAAGTGCTATTTGAGGGCATTTCCAGGGATTAACAATCATTCAAACCAATAGAGAAAATAATCACCCAGCAATCCAATTATAAGACCAGAAAGCATGACCGTCAAATACAGTAGAAGGATACAAGGGGCAACATTAGGTGGAACAGCATTATGAGGGTACCTGCAGAGGGAAAAACCCAAGAATTGGAAAATTCATCGGAAAAAAAAACTTGTAACATGGGAAAGAGAAAACGGTAGCAATATGGAGTAAGCACTTTTTCTCTGGGTAACAATAAAAAAATAATTATAATTTATATAATTAGTATATCTTAGGACCTTTGGCAAAATAAATCCCATACTAAACCAACCTACAGTATTTCAACTTTTAAAACTCCGAAGCAAGTTCCTATAAATAAAACATTCTGCCAAATACTTGCCAAACATTGTAGTTATTTCAAACTCAGAAAACATACCCCGTAAAATCATCAACCAGATTAATAGTAATATTTGGTTTCCAATACGAAACCCACTCCACAGGACCAATATCTTCAGAATCACCTTGAGTATCATCAACTACCTGAAACAACCAACATGGACTTCATTAGGACTTATGACCGTAACACTATTGAAAAGAACATAAATTTTCATCACGTATTATTTATGAGAAGTCGAAGTTAACAATGTTGCAACATTTCACTATTGAAAAGAACAAGATGGTAATCAATGTTTTATTATCAAGGACATACATATTTTCTGATAGACAAACATATTGATATTAAAAAAACATCACCGGCCTGAATATACAGAAATGTTGACAGAGTGATATCCATATCGCTAAAAGTTTAGTAAATATTAAACCAACCACTAACAGTTAATCAAATAAACTTCATAAGATAGTATGATATGATATATACACGAAATATAGCATGCAGCGGTGGGTTGTAAGGACTTGATACTCTTTAACCACACTGTATAGATTGGATAGTTTCTCCTCTTATGAACCAACTCTAGAAAGGTTTTTTATTCTTACATGTATGGTTAACAGATAAAGAGAATACAGTTACCACTAGTCTTCTATGAATTGACTTTTTTTTTCCTTTTTTTGTTCTTTTTTTGGAATAGATAGGAATGTAATGGTCAAAATAGGCAGAGCCTCTTTTGTGAAGCATATTAATTATTAGAGGAAATTATTTTGTTAACAAGTACTTCATTTTTTTTAAAGCCTACTTTCAATATGTGAACTAGCCCATAAATATTTTCGAGATCCAAAATCTGTTGAACTCGAGCCTCAATCAAGTCCAGGCCCACTCAGCCAATACTCCTCAGTACTCAACTATCCACCTAAGCTTTTCTCTTGACTCAAGGCGTGGGTTTTTATCTCAAAATTCCTTGGTACAATTTTGGGACGGCTACCACTTAATTAACCCTTTGTCCCTTCTCTGATGTGGGACAATTGTATACAATACCAATTCCCAACAGATTTGAGATTCTAGTAATCAAAATTTTAAGTTCACTCATAAACAGTAATTGGAATCAGTAAATAAAAAGAGCGTGCCTCAATTAATGGTTCCTTCTCATCAGAGTCTTTCGAGTCCCCCAGCAAACTCCTTTTTTTATCAGCTTTCGGCTTTGGCAGGTGTGTCACAATAGCTGAGATGAACAAAAGATAAATTTTATTCCAGTATTCATGATGAAATGAAAGAATTAGAAAAGAAACTTTATGGATGAACTCCAGGAGACAATCTTACAGTGTGTCTTTCCAAATACAGCAAGAGGCTGATACTCTGGATCACTTGGGTCTGGAGGGTAACCAGAGCGTGCAAAGAAAACATGAGCATAGAGACTTCCATTGTGCTTTAATGCCTGAAAGAAGAAATATTTATCTTCATATCTTTGAACTTTGCAACCTATTGGAAACTAGTAACGAGAATATTAATTGATCATGTCTCATATAGATAAGTCTATAAGCGATACCTCAGATGGATAGTACTTCATAGAAAGAGATCTGGTACTCTCTGGCCCCCAGAGAGCATATGGAATATTAGTTTCATGCCAAACAAGTTCACGTTCACTGCCGAATTCATTGAACTTTTCACATTCAGAAAGATACAACCACATATCCTGAATAGAAATCATCAAAAATTTGAGTTTGACAATGAGAATGGAAAAGCTCTAAAGGAAAATAGTGGTATAAAAGGCCAAATCAGGCCTACTCTGAAAAAATAACAGTTAGCAGTTTGCTTAAACCTGTAACACATAAAGATTTAAACCAGAAATGGGATTTTTCCCCATAACACCATTCACCACCAAGTTCATTTTTATCCACATATATCTTTCTCTGTATACTCCATTTATCTTCCACAATCTTAGTGCACATGTAACCATGTGTGCGTTTATTTCCATCATAGCTTTTTATTTATGAGAAGAAAAAAAGTTCACTCTGTACAAATAATTATGTTTTGAAACCATACATAGCAGGCGGCAATATTCCCATCCTATCTATATGCGCAGTTGCTACAGTAGCACTTCAACATCCATATGAGTTTCAATAAACTTCCAACTGTCATAAACATGCAGGTCAAACAACTGTCCTTTTTATTTATATTCAGTTGTAATAAATCATAACTTTCGAGTATTGTAGAGGAGGTATATACTCAGCTTAAGCCCTTAATATTTATAATTATATACTTCCCCTAAGCCATGTTATTTGGTAGCCAAAAGATTTATTTTTACGTATGTTGAAGACACAAAAACAGGAACTTCAAATAATCGGCAAAAATAAAGAGAGATACAGCGTACCCAGATCTCAAAAACAACCAAAACCTCAGTAAAGCATACAAATTTGAGAAAATGAATGAGAAAAAGAGGAAGAGTAAGAAAGAGAGATGATTCAGACCAGGGGTTCAGCCTTTTGGAAGAGATTGGTGCTGAGTTGAGTGGGGTCAGAAGGCTTTTTGGGAGAAAAGAATTTGGAAGCGAAGTACCAAAACACAGCAATCCTTATGATTCCAGTGATGCTCTGACCAAACCCTCCTCCTCCTTGCTGTTGTCCGCGTTGGACTTGCCCTTCTGCTGCCGCTGCTGCTGGCGGCGCCATTTTCTTCTTCTTCTTCTCAGCTCGAGCTGTGGCTGTGGCTTTGCCTCCGCTGAGATTTCGTTTCAGAGAATGAAAACAGAGAGAGAGAGAGAGTTACGGGTGAGATCGAAATTGAAGGAAGCGTGAGAGATATTTGTATTGTTTATAATATTTTGCTTTATTTTATCACAAAGTGGGAAGTAGTGTTTCGGCGAATCTCTAATTATACTGGTTTGCCGAAGCTAAGTTTACATGACGCGAAATGTTTTAGGCTGAATTACTTTTTTTTCCTTTGAAAATTTGATTTTGACAATTTTAGTGTCGTAGGTTTTTTCCTTAATTGCTACAGTGCACCCTAAATATTGGTCAAATATCACATTATCCCTTGAAATTTTAAATAACCCATTTTGCCCCCTTTACCAACATTCTATGTCTTATTTTAACAGACTTGAAGGTAGGGGCAAAATAAAACGCAAAATGTTGGTCAACGAGGCAAAGTGGATCACTTTATGTTTTGAGGAACAATGTGAAATTTAACCAATGTTTCAGGGGTCACTATAGCAATTAAGCATTATTTGTTTTGTTGAAGTTTTATCTAATGAAGTTTATTTTTTATTCCACTAATGTTAGGGGGTGTATTCAATTAGGATTTTAATTGACTATTTTGGGATAATTAAGTCTTGTGGTATTCAATTAAAATTTTTAAATAATCTAAACAAGTCTTGTAGTGTTCAATAAGGACTATTAGGATTTGGGTTAATGACTGAAACGGTCCCCCAAATATTGCTCGAGTATTATTTTGGTCCACAAACTAAAATTTTCATTTGAACCGTTCTTATACTCTTTATTTTATATCAAGATAGTCCTACCGTCAAAGTTTGTGTATTATTCCGTGAAATTTAAGGACAAAACCATATTTTTAGGTGAGTACCCTCCTCTATAACAACCAAGCCAACGTAGGAATGCATTCCCTCTCATTTTTGTTAGAAGCTCCACCGAACCCCCAAATTAGAAATCTAGGTTTGTGATGTCGGAGATTTCAACGACCTCAAGTGGCGTGAGTTAGTACAGCGCATGTGGGACAAAGATAATTCGTCGGACTTCATGGACAGATTTGAACCCGAAAAGAAGGTTCGATGCTTGTGATAAAAATTGGATAGGTTATTATTTTGGTTGCAAAAGTTGTTCTTTTCCATTTATAATTGCTTGGTGAGGTCTAAAATTGGGTAAGATTTGATTTCTAGAATAGTAGAAGCAGTATGCATTTTTCGAGTGGGTGGATAATGAAACTTGTCCAAGAGGAAAACAAGTGGTCCTTGGTTTGCTTAGAAGACTTAGAGCAATGAAGGAGGAAGGTAGAGCAAAGGAAGAACAATCTGTGGAAGCAAAAAAGAAAGAACTGCAACATAAATTGAAAGAAATGGTTCAGAAAAAAAGGTTTTGGAATGGGATCATGGGCAAAGACAATTGATAATGTGGGTTTCCTCGATTTTTTCATGGGGTTTGTTTATAACATTTGTGATGAGTGGGAAGTTTTAATTGTTGAGGGGTTTGTTTCTTTGAATGTAATGGTGAAGACTTTTATTTCAATTGTAGAATGAATGTCTATTAGTGTTCTCAAAGTTTCTTGAATTGGGGTTATTTGAATATCTGGGAGATGCACATAACTTAATATTCCACTGAGTATAACAAATTAAAAGCCATTTCATTTGACCACACAGGCAATTTACAAAATAAACATCCATATAAACATTCCAATTACAGAGTTTGAGCCCTTCAAAATCAAGACCAGTTAGACAAAGGACACAAAATTCACCTGCCTAGAAAAGTACATAATCCAAAATAGACAACCAATTACCCAGTTTGAGCCCTTCTAGCTCAAAACTAATTACATATAAACATCCATATAAACATTCCAATTACAAAGTTTGAGCCCTTCACAATCAAGACCAGTTAGACAAATGACACAAAATTCACTTGCCTAGAAAAGTACATAACCCAAAATAGACAACCAATTACACAGTTTGAGCCCTTCTAGCTCAAAACTAATTAGACAAAGTACACAAAATCCTTCTGGCCAGAAAAGTATCTAACCCAAAATAGGCAAGCAATTACATAGTTTTAACCCTTCAAACTCAAAACCAATTACACAATCCAAACTCAGAATCAGAACCAATTACCCAAAATCCCCCTGCCCAGAAAAGTACATATCCCCAAATACATATGACACCCTTGGCAATAATTTCCCTTATTTTCAGGCCATGTTATTATCATGGGAAGTGTTGTCCAAATCTGCTTCTCCTTGTCCCCTTCTTCTTGCCACCTAAACAATGTAATAATGTCAGGTGTGTAAATGTCGAAAAATTGTTAATTAGTCAAATGAGTAAGAATTGAACCAAATGACAAAAACTTACACTTGGCTGTGAAGATGGTAAGCCTCGTCCTCTACTTATGCCTCTTCCTAAGCCGCTTCCTCTAATTGCATTTAGCTTTGAAGATGGTAAACCTCTTCCTAAGCCAACATGTGACGATGGTAAAACTCCTTGTCCATTACCTCTTGTCACCTAAAAAATTTATTGATGTTTATTGTTTTGAAATGACTTAAGCAATAAACAATTGAATGATTGAGAAAATAAAGCTTACACTTTGTTGTGAATTTGGGTAAATATTGGCTTGAACAACAGGCCTCTTCCTCTACCTATGCATCTGCCTCCTTGTCCATTACTTCTTGCCATCTAAAAAATTAATGATTTCAGTTGTCTAATGACTTATGCAATTTAAAACCACAAGACCAATCAAAGCTTACACTTTGTTGTGAATTTGGGTAAGCAGTAGCTTAAGCAACATTTCCTATTCCTCCACTTACGCCTCTCCCTCTACTTATGCCTCTTCCTCTACTTATGTCTCTCCCTCTAACTGTGCTAGATCCTGGTTGTGAAGAAACTTGTATTGGTTGTGTTTCCCTCTTTTCGGCCAAGGCGGCCGACGGAAGGAACTTTTGGTCCTTCTTCTTTTTTGAGTGCGGGGCGTGCCACCACCAAGGCCCGAATTTGGGCTTGAATGGAATGTGAGTAGATGGATGTGTTGCGTCCGAGATCTAACTTTAATCAAACGATTGTTTGGCCGAGCAAGGAACCTCCTCACGACCTAGGTTCTTTCAATACCTCCGGGTTAAGGCTTTATGTGAGCGACCAAATGATGTGGAGTGGGTGGAGATGTAGATGGAAGGTAAAACGTAATGAAACGGAGAACAAGTGCGTAAAGTAAAGGTTCTTAAACTTAAATATAATTTAAAGACAAATGCATTAAGTAAAGTGCGAAAAATAAATAACGTAAAGACGAGAATTAAAGTGCGATAAAATGAATCAAAGCGATAAGTAAAGCAAGAACTAAATGAAAGCGATAAAAACGATAAAGTAAAATGAACTTGAAATTAAACTTAATTGAAGTGCGATAACAATGAAATGTAAAGCAATTGAAAACTTGAATTTAAATGACAAGAAAATATAAATTGAACGATAATTTAAACTTATACTAAGAAAACGAAGAACTTGCTACACTAAGTGCATGAAAAGTAAAATTCTAAGTCTAGGAAAAGAAAAGTGCGAGACGAAAAATAGGTTTGTCTGTCTGATGTTGTGTGTCTGATGTCTTCATGGAGCAAGGTTTATATAGGGCACTCGTCAGCCCATGGGCTAGCCATTGAATGGGCAAAGGTCAACCATTCTAAAAAAATCTTTTCTTTCGAAGCCCCCCCAATATCCGTAGGATTGCATTGATATTCTGACATGCTTGATTCTTCCTTACTTTGGAACATTCGGAGTTACTATCAAATCTCTTGATTTCTTTCCTTGTGAGGCCTCCGTCATGTGCACATAATCTTCCAAAAATCTGAGCGTGAATAGATGGCTTAAACTTAGGCCTCCGACTTCTCTTATATTGCCATCCATATAATATAAGATTTCATATTATTTAATATGTATATACAAATATATATATATATATTTATATATATTAATATATTCATACAAGCATAAGTTGGGCAAAACCTCCTAGCCTGTGTGCATGCCATTCACTTAGCTATATATATACTTGCATATATATATATATATGTGGTTTCTAAAGCAGCCTATTTATCTATATGCATCACTCCAAAATAACTTGCCCATTTTGCCTTCCTAAAGCACAATTTTGGAGACCAGCAAAAAGACCCGGCCATAGCTTTTATTCATCCAAGTACATATATATATATATATATATATAATAAAACAAAGACTTTTCAGCCCAATTCGCAAAGAGATTAAATATCCCAGCCGCATCTGCTCAAAACCAAAAACTCGGCCGCATATTCATACTTTTATATTCATTTATATATATATATATGTAATATATAAAAGCAAAGAGGTTTCAACCTAAATGAACTTCAGCTGCATTTTTACAAGAAAACCCAAAGATTCTTGCCCAAAGAAATCCTGCAGTAACCAACATTCAAAGATATGCCCGAGATTTTCCTATAGTTTCGGCCGGACCTGGCCAGCTTCTCAACCACATCTTGTGAGGCCCAACTGCATCTAATTCTTGGGCAGCAAGGCTCCAACAATTTCGGCCGCTCTCCAGCACCATTTCAAAAAGACCTGGCCGTAAACCCTTCCGCCAAGTTCGAGCTATCCAAAACCCGGCCGAGATTAATCTCCGACAATCCCGGGCATATAAGCTCTGCAATTCCAACCGCCAACTCCAGCTACCTTCGAATTGCCCAGCTACGTCTCACAAGGCCTAGTTTTTTCCCGGCCGTGCCCAGCTGTTTTGCAAGCCTAGCTCTGCCAACGAATCCCGGCCGCACCTTCAGCTCCAGCCCAGATGTGGTGGATTTTTTAACAGCCCCAAACATTGCCCCCCGATTTGTTAAGCTCGGAATTGGTGCAGAGGTAAGCAAATCGAAACCCAAGACCTTTCAATTTCTGAAATTTGAGATTTTTCTTTTTTGCTTGCCTTGCATGTTATTAAATTTTGAATCGGGTAGGAATTTAGGAAGACATCAATTAAATTGGCGGGACCTTTGAACTTCCTATCCATTAAAAACCCTAGATATTTCAAATACCCAAGTGTTCTCTTTCATTTTCACATAACCACTTCCACCATAGCTATAGGCTTTTAGAAGGTTTTCTCGAAACCCATATCCTCTCCATCTTCACATTCATCATTTCACACACCAAATCCACCCGAATCAACGTCAAACTTGAAATTTGCAAGTTTCTAGGTATGTTGCACTAATTCTTGGTTAATTTTGGTATGATTTTGATGCATCTATAGCTTTCAAAAGTTTAGACTTGAAACTTTGAATATGTGAATAGTGCCATGATGTTCTTCGTGTTCTTGATTCGAATCTTGTTTGCTTCACTATATTTTTCTTTGATTCGATTTTACACCATGTTTGTAGGATGGAATCTATTCCAAGTGATAGTGGCCAATTTTTTGAAGATATGAAAGTGGCCATGGAAAAAGACTTGGGCAAGCAAGTATTTGCCTACTTTCTCAATGCCTTTCCCAACTCCGCCCAATATATTCTTGGCCCATTTTTCTCCGCCTATCCGGAGGAGGTGGCCAAGGTGTGGGTGACGTAGCCGAGAAGTGGCCCAACTTATTTTTCAGACTTCACATGGGCGCCCATTTGGGAGAGCACCAAGCCATTCAAACGTTGGCCGACAGGAACCCCCCCCAAACTGGATCCCACTGCAACTAAAGAGGCCCCATCAAAGAAAGCTTCATCCGCCGCCGGGAAGCCCAACAACTCAAGCTTGGCGGATGGCAAGTTTGATTGGTATCATTGGTTCAAGGCGTTGGAACCAAAATTGAAGGGCCATTAGAAGAAAATTGGGATTTATGATACATTGCTCCTATGTGCGGGAAGCCCATTTCCTTGCGACCGATCTCTCATCATTGCGGCCCTATGCTTTTGGTCTTCCTCCACCAATTGCATGAGGCTCCATTTTGGGATGATGACGCCCAACTTGCTAGACTTGGTCGCTATCGCCGGCCTTCGCCCTCATGGAGATGATTTCTCGGCCGCCAACCTTCCAGAAGCCAAGGCGGGCTTAGATTTTCACAAGTCAAACAAGACCTCCGAGAGCTGGGTGAAGACATATCTTGGCCATGACGGAGATCCCACCGACCCTCCTTCCATCAATGGCGTATCCTACACTGAGCATGTGGATTTCCTTGTGATGTGGTTGTGCAAGTTCTTGGCACGCCCAAAATCCAGTGGGATCACAAAGGAATTTCAAGCCTTGGCGGAGGTACTTGCAGATGGCCATCAAGTGGCCATGGGCCCAATCTTTCTTGCCTATCTTTATAGAGGGCTCCGTGAGGTAACCACTAAACCCATGGATTATCACGCTTCTGGCCCTATATGGATTTTTCAATTGTGGCTCCAGCTATATTTTCTGGAATTAAGTCCCAACACCGTTTGCCCAAATGATAAAGCGCTTTTGGGTCCACCTCTGCTCAACGCCCCACGCCGGAAGCATTATGTTGAGGATTGCTTCCGATTTTTCTATGAGTACCAGGAGAGGACTAGGGAGCATCTCTCCATTTGCCTAGATCACCGTTTCTCGGATTATCTAGCCCTGGATCTTTCCTCATATCCCACGGCGAAGACGAAAGATGAGAGACATAATATGTGGGCGAGCATCCTCATCAGCCGTGATCTTCCATATGGCCTAATGGTGAACAAAGGTAGCAACTATCATTGTGGTGGTGAGCTTTATTATCCCGCCGCCGCCGGCTACCAGCTTGGTTTTATACAGAGCATCCCTATACCACCCATGGATTCCGTCAACCTGCTTTCCTCTTGGCGGGTGGAATTTAAAGATGCAAAAGAAGTCACCACCTTGACGGATTTCAACCAAGACTTGGTGAAATCCTTCAGTATTCCGATTAGAGATCCTCAGTTTGGTGACTCTAACATCTTTATCCACTGGTGGAAAGAAATGTCGGCCGGTTGGTTTTCTCAACCATGCTCAGAGATTGAGGATAGGATCTTTAGGTATTGCCCATGCTCATTGGCCTTTCAACAAGAGAAAGAGAAGAAGAAGGCCCAAGCAAAAGGTAAAATATTTGCACTTTCTTCCTATTTAATTTTTTGACTATCTTTCTTTTTCCTAACCCTTCAACCGAAAAGGAAAATCCTCCCGCTGACATTATTGAGAGAGAGAGATCGGCCAAAGCTGCCAATGCAAATTCTGGGCGGGGCAAGAAAAGGCCCAACGCCCCCATCCAAGGTAAGCTATCCTCCATGATTATTTTTGCCCTTTTAAATATTTGCACTTCTAGCTTTTTGAATTCTTGATGGGCACATTTAAAAGCTTAAAACTCCAACTTTTTAGGAGATAGCCCCGCCAGAAATATTTTGCCCTCTCAAACATTCCTACGGCCCAGAAAAGTTCCGCGGAACCTTTCACCCCAAGGTTTGGCCGTGCACTTTTTTATTTTATTTTTTATTTTATCTTATTTTTTTTATTTTATAAATGTGACTAAAATAAGCTTGTTGCAGGTTCCCCAAGGCCGGCGGAGCATCCTTCCTCTTCTCATTCGGTCAGGGCTGTGCAATCGGCCACCACTTCATCTGCTGCTCTGGTAAGCTTATATCTCTACATTCTTGCATTTACTAATTTTGAAGGGCAAAAACTCACCCTTTTGCCCAAAAATGTAGGAAACTCAAACTTCCGCACTTGAGAAGGAAATTGGGGCACAAATCATGACTTCGGTGGGCGCGGATGGGGTAGATTCATCTCCTTAGCCGTTTGAATTTCTTTTACTTCTTTTATGCTTACTATATTTTCAAATTTAGTCGGTCGAGATCAATACCACGGGGCACCCGGAGGATGTTTCCACGGAGTCACACAAGATTATTCCCATGCCCGATGATCACGCCCACGAGTACGTGGCCGAGTTGACCGAAGAAGACTTCCCACACGTTCCGAACTCTCAGGTTCATTGAAATTTCATACTTTTAAAAATTTCTTTTACACTTGCCCCCAATTTCTTATCTTCAATGTTTGAACATGTTAGCGGGCCATTTTTGGCCCCGAACTTTCTTCGGCCGATTGAGGCCGAATTTCAGCCTCTTTGCCATAAGTTCGGGCTCTCCCTTGACTCGCCCTCTCGAGGCGCCCCAAAGTGGCCCAACTTTTCAGGTGATCTTACTCTCCCTTAAATGTATTTTCAAAGCTTTATGTTTGTTAGAGAGCTCACATCCTCCTTTTTTAGGCGGATGTGGTGGAGTCTACCGCCATTACGGTCGACCATGCAATGGTCACCAGTGGTGCGCCTTCCACTATTCCCACCGTCGGAAGTGCACCGCCTGAGCCCGTCCTTATGTTGACCTCGAGAGCTCCTACCTTGGTGGTCGATGCTATTCCGTCCGAACTCCAACTTGAGGTACGCCCCGAATTTTCTTGCTTATTTCAAATAAATGGGCCATTATTGTAATCCTTATACCCTTTTTCTAGATTGGCGAGTCTTCATCCTTTGTGCCTGCCGAGATTACCATGGATCCATCGGCGGAGGATGGAGGAAACTTGGCCATGGTCCCTTATGAAGAGGCCCATCTACCATCCCCTGATCAGGTATGAAACAATAGATATATACATATATACATGTGCAATTTATTTTCCTTATTTGAAAGAAAAAATATAATGCCCATTATTTTCTTGCAGCCCTCTGGTGATATTTTTGACTTCCTAGATCAGTGGGATGCATCTATATCCTCCGCGGAGGCTTCCACTCGCCTTGCCACTTCTTCCACATCGATCGGGGCCCTACCAGATTCCGGGGTTGAGGCCATACTTCAGTCATACAAAGATGGAGACCTCATGTCCTTGGAGGACAAAGATGAGAGAAGCAAGCTCAAGGCCGCCATTGAGAATTTGGCGAGTTCTAGCTTTTTCCCTGATCCACGCTCGGCGGCTATGATTACTCATCTCTTTGGTCAGGTGGAGAGGTTTGCCCCCCGCCGCCGTCTTTTTCTGGAGGAGCAAAGGGTAGGCCAAGACTTGGAGCAGCGGATTACCTCATGTAGTGCCACCATGAGGAGAGAGATCGAGATTGCCCGTCGAATGCAACAGGAGGCTGCGGATATCGATGAGCAGGTGAGGCAGCTTCAAGAGAGGAAGGCTGGCATTGTTGCCAAAGTCTCCGAGATTGTTCGGAGCAACAGGCCTCTCGAGGCTCAACTTCGACAGGATGCATCGGCGGTGGGAGTGTATCGAGAGAGGAAGTTGATGATTCAGTCTACCTTGTTCGCCGGAGATACCACGATGGAGAGTTTTAGGACTGCCCTCCGCACCCTTTTCCTTGATGCTTAGGTTCATACTTGGCCATTGGTTGGCCCGTTTTGTACTTAGCTAGTTTTCTTTTATTCTGTCACCATATGTGGTAGAATTAGCTTAGTTATTATTTCTTGAACCTTTGGTGGATGCTTAGGGCATTACTTGGCCCCATTTTGTAGTAGACTTTTGCCCACCTATATATATATATATATATGTGATATCTTTTGGAAGAGATCCTTTTATGATGCCTACTCTTCCAATCAAAAAATCATTATTTTATTATGACATATTTCTTCGTGGCGGATTATCTCTCCGCCATTTCCCAAACCGTTGGGTAATATTTTTTCAAAAATTGACCATTGATCGGCGCATCATGGACCCGACCATTTTGGTCACTTAACTTGTACGCCCCCTTTCCTAACACTTGGTGGACGAGAAATGGGCCTTCCCAAGTTGGAGATCACTTGCCAAATTTTGGATCCTTTGATCCCACCGGAAGAATGGTCTTCCATACTAAATCTCCGACCCCAAAACTCTTGGCCTTGGTCTTCTTATAGTATGCTCGAGCCACGGCCTCTTTTTGGGCCTTCAATCTATCTAAAGCGCCCAATCTGACCTCGTCTAGGTTGTCTAACTCTTGTGCCATGGCTTGCCCATATTCGTCCTCACTCCATTCGGCATGGCGAACCACCCTTAGGGACTTAACCGAAATCTCGAGTGGCAAGATGGCATCATGGCCGTAGGTGAGGGTGAATGGCGTTGTTTGCATGGCAGACCTCTTCGAGGTTCTATACGCCCATAGGGAGTTGGAAAGAAAAGAGTGCCATTCCTTGGGATTCTTATCAATCATTTTTTCCAAAATCCCATTTATCACCTTATTACTAGCCTCCGCTTGGCCATTTGATTGGGGATTATATGGGGTGGATTGAACCATCCTAATTCCCCAATTCCTCGTGGCTGCTTGAACAGCCTCGCCCATGAAAGCCGTTCCTCGGTCGGTCATGATGGACTCGGGCAAGCCAAATCGATGGATGATATTCTTCTCAATGAATTCTATCACCTCGACCTGGGTAACTTGCTTGAGTGGGATGGCCTCCACCCACTTTGTGAAAAAATCTGTGGCCACTAATATATACTTATGGCCCTTAGATGACTTTGGGTAGATTTGGCCAATCACATCCATTGCCCAACCTTTGAAAGGCCAAGCCTTGACAATGGGATTCATTGGTCCGGCCGGGACATGTTGGATCGGTCCATGCCTTGGACAATCTTTGCAACCCTTGACATATTCAATGCAATCTTTGAGGATAGTCGGCCAATAATAACCGTGCCTCATTAAAAGCCACCTCATCTTGATGCCAGCTTGATGGGCACCGCATATCCCCTCGTGGACCTCGGTCATTGCTACGAGTTGTTCCTTTTTGCCCAAACATTTCATGAGCAAGTCATCGGAACCTATGCGGAACAATACTTCATCCCTTATCACATAATATTGGGCCCTTCGCCGAATTTGTTGGCTATGTGACCCATTTGGATTTTTCAAATACTGCACGATGTCGTGCCTCTAATCCTCTAGTGCTATGGTTAACACCATAACTTCTGCTGGAACCCCTCTTTCAAAGATGGAGGGGAGAGATCGCTTCTCAACTTTAAAAAGCTTCTCAGAGAGCCCCTCAGAGATTTCCACTCCGAATGCTAATTGGGCCATGGCGTTGGCCTGAGTGTTATGTTCTCTCGGTAAGTGGGCGAGTCTCACATCATCGAAATCTTCCATCAATTGGTTGGCCAACGCATGATATCCAAGCAAAGCTTGGCTAGTCACCTTGTAGTCGCCAGACAATTGTTTTAAGACCAACCTTGAGTCTCCCATGACCGCCACACTTTTTACCCCAAGCTCTTTCAAAATTTCCAACCCTATGATCAGGGCCTCGTATTCGGCTTGATTGTTGGTACAATCAAAGTCCAATTGAAAAAAATAACGAGTTCGGAATCCTTTGGGCGTTTCAATGATGACACCTGCCCCGCCCATGTTAGATGTTCGAGACCCGTCAAAATAAAGGCGCCATAGAAATAAACTCAATGTGCCCACCTCGAGGAAATCCATCTCCTCTATTTCAACACAAGGGTGGGCTGCCAAGAAATCGGCCAAAGCTTGCCCCTTAACGGCCTGCTGGGGCACATATCGGAAAGTGAATTCCGCAAATGCCATTGTCCATTTTCCTATTCGCCCTCTAATGATTGGGCGAGTGAGCATATATTTTATCAAATCAGTCTTGGCGATTATATGCACCACGGAGGACAACATGTAATGCCTTAACTTGGTCGCAGTAAAATACAGGGCCAAGCAAAGTTTCTCCACCGGAGAATATTTCCTCTCGGTGACCGTTAGAATTCGGCTGAGGTAGTATACCGCTTGCTCTTTCTTCTCATCATTGTCTTGGGCTAGTAGACTTTCGATGGAGTTTTCCACGGCCAAAATATATAATTTCAAGGGTCGGCCCCGCTTTGGTGGAATGAGCACCGAAGGCTTGGCCAAATATTCTTTAATGGCGTCAAATGCCCTTTGGTGAGTCTCTTCCCACCAAAATTTCTCTTCATCTTTGAGTTTTAGCAAAGATGAGAAAGGCTTAACTTACCCCGCGGAGTTGGCTATAAACCTTCGAAGGAAGTTAATTTGGCCCAATAAACTTTGCACACCTTTCTTGTTTTTTGGAGGGGGCGCGTCAATGATAGCCTTCGCCTTATTTTTATCAATCTCAATCCCCTTTTGGTGCACCAAGAATCCTAAGAAATTTCCAGCGGATACCCCAAAAACACACTTTTTTGGGTTCATTTTCAATTGATGCCGCTGCATTCTTTCAAAGGCCGACCGGAGGTCATCCAAGTGGCCTAGTCTAGACTCCGATTTTATAACAACATCGTCGACGTAAACTTCTAAATTTCGACCGATCATGTCATGGAAAATAGCATTCATTGCCCGCTAATATGTGGCCCCGGCATTTTTCAGGCCAAAGGGCGTCACCACATACTCAAAAGTTCCAATGGATCCGAGGCACCTGAAGGCTGTCTTGTGGACATCCTCCTCGGCTATAAAAATTTGGTTATAGCCGGACTAGTGCCCATCCATGAATGATAAAATTTCATGCTTGGCCGCCCCATCGACTAAGAGGTCGGCCATGGGCATGGGATATTCATCTTTGGGAGTTGCAAGATTAAGGGGCTGTTCGGTAGGATATTTAGAGGCCCGTTTTTGTTTTTTGAGCCCAAATACGGATAAAAAATGTGTTTGGTGGGCTATTGACAAAAACACGGAAAAGGTTTTGAGAGAATGAATTCACGCCTAAAGCGTAAAAATTGAAAACGACAAAATGACGTTCTCTCCGTTCTCAACTCTAAATTAGAGAACGCAGAATTCTATTTGGGAAAACGGAGAAAACAAGGGAAACAGAGCACGCTTCGTCCCTTCATCTTCGTCTCTTCACCGCTTCGTCTTCATCTTCGTCTTCGTCCCCTCATCTTCGTCTTCGTCTTCGTCATCATCCCGTGATCTTCGTCTTCATCGTCATCCCCTGATCTTCGTCTTCATCCCTTCGTCCAAGTCTAAAACAGAAACACGCCCTTCATCTACGAGAAACAGAGAAATTCCTTGCTTCCCACTCTTGCAATCTTCCTACACACTCTCTTGGAAGATCTTGGTAAGAAAAATTTATATAAAATATTTCGTTTTAGATTTGGGTATTTTTGTATGGTGTATCTGAACTGAAATTTTTCTTCTCAGATTTCGTTTCACACTCACTTGGAAGATCTTGCTGCTCAGTCTTCTGGAAGATTTTGGTACGAAATTACTCTTTTTCTGCTATTTATGTTTAGATTTGGGTATGAAGACTATGCTGTTATTTGTGTTTAGATTTGGGGTTTTCTTTATGCTAACTTTAATTTAAATTTTGTTTATGTCAATGATTGAATTTTTTCCCTGTTTTTTGTAATTGATCTTAACTAGGATTGAATTTTTTTTCCCTGTTTTCTACGATCTTGACTAAGATTGAATGTTTTCCCTGTTTTCTGCCTTTGGTTAAGTCAAAGGAGTTGGATCTATTTTCTGGTTTTAATTTTTTTTTATAACTCTGGTTTCTGTCAAACATTTGGCTTTGTCATAGTAGGATGAAACTCTTGAAACAGGAGCTGATGTTAGATGTAATTGACAGATTGATTGTTGACTTTATATGTTTTCTGGTTTTAGACGAAACAGTGCTTAGTGCATTTGAGAATAAATCTGGACTAGTTTAGGAAGGCTATTCGGTAGTTTCTAGTTGTGCATTACATGATTGAAGGTTGTCATAATTTTCTTTCTTTAAAAGGATATGGCGTCCAAGAATGTTGATGGTCAAGAAAAAATGTCATGGTCTCCAAGACATGAGACAATATTCATACATATATTGCATGAACATGTGAAGAAGGGTGACTTGAAGACATCAACTTTTAAAATGAAAGTTTGGGCAGAAATAAGTGATGAGTTGTATGCACAATGTGGACAAAAATGTACTATTCCACAACTTAAATCTAAGTTTAATAGGCTGCGAATAGTACATCGTGACTTCTCAGATTTGATTGAGCATACGGGATTTGGGTGGGATCCTGTTGCAAACACAGTGACTGCCTCAGAGGATGTTTGGGCAAGTTACTTGAAGGTATTATAATAATATCATATAGAAGTCTTTGTATTATTATTTTTAACTGACTCTGATACATAAGAATTGGTTGTGACATTTGATATAATATAATTTTCATGGTTTGTAGAGTAAGCCAAAAGCGAAGCAATTTCGCACGCAAGGCTGAGCGTTTCCAACGATCTAAAGACACTATTCATAGACAATTTAAGCGTGTTTTGGGAGCTTTATGTGCGTTAGCACCACGCATTATAAGACCACAAAGTCGAGGGGAAACACCTTCTCAAATTTTGAATAACCCAAAGTATTATCCTTATTTTGAGGTAAGAAATTGATTGTTTTATTTATTTTATTACTATAATTATATATTTTAAATGATATTTAATTTAGTTTCTAAATATATGAATTTATCGCAGAAGTGTATTGGTGCAATTGATGGAACTCATGTTGTTGCTTGGGCACCAGCTCAAAAGCAAACCTCATATCGTGGTAGGAAGATCCTTATTACTCAAAATGTCATGTGCGCTTGCTCTTTTGACATGATGTTCACTTTTGTTTATACGGGTTGGGAAGGGACTGCAAATGACTCTAGGGTGTTCATAGATGCAGTGATGAGGCCAGAAAATGAGTTTCCTTTTCCAGATGAAGGTATAAACATAAGATTACAATTAATTATTATGTACATTATTTGTGTCATGCAAGTAATAAATTAAAATTACAGGGTATTACTATGTTGTGGATGCTGGATATTCAAACGTGCCTGGATTCTTGGCACCCTACTGAGGTGAGAGATATCATTTGCGTGATTATAGAGGACCTCGACAAGCACCAAGGGGTCCTATGGAGTTGTTCAACTATAGGCATTCCTCATTACATAATGTAATTGAGCGGTGTTTTGGTGTTTTGAAAGCTCGTTTTCCAATTTTGAAATTGATGCCTAATTATCCTCCGAGAAGGCAACGACGAATTCCTATTGCATGTTGTATGTTACATAATTTTATAAGAAAAGAAGCTCGTCGTGATAGGATGTTTGAAGAGTTTCAAGTTGAAGACATGATCATTGATTCAGAAAATACAACAACACCGAATATAGATATGTCTGCAGGAAATATTGCACAAATGGGTGACATTAGAGACAAGATCGCAGCGGATTTGTGGCGGGATTTTATTTAGTGCTCATGACAACATGATTTTAAATTTTATATTGCATATATTTTAGTTATTTGTGAGACTATGAGAGATTTGATCTATGATTTAAGATTATATCTTGGAGGACATGAGACCATTTTGGGTTAGCTAATGCAGGTATTGGATAATGATAATTAATTTGACCATTGCACAATTTTAAAGAATGTTTATGGCTTATTAATAAGCCTGATAAGATATGTGCTACACAAAATATTTGATTTATGATGTTGAAACTAATTATTACAATACTGTTACCGAACGCATATTCACTGTTTTTGTCATTTTCATATGTTTGTACCGGACACGTTTTCACTGTTTTCGTTCTCGGAAAATGTTTTCCAATTAGCGTACCAGACGCATTCTCGAATCTTGAAAATGCAAATTCGTTTTCTCGTTTTCATTTTCTGAAAATATTCTCCGAAAACATTCTCCGAAAACGTTACCGAACGGACCCTAAGATTGCGAAAATCAACACATATTCTTATTGCTCCCGTTTTTTTCTTTACATGTACAATATTTGAAAGTCATTCTACATATCTAGCTAGCCTAATAAATTTGGCTTTTACAAGCCTTACAATTTCTTCCTTAACCTGTAATTCTACTTATGCCGACATTCGGCGGGGCAGCTACTTGAAGGGCTTGAAATCTTCCACCGTTGGTAGGCAATGCTCAACTAAGTCGCGACTCAATTCGGGCATCTCGGTGTAATCCCAAGCGAAGCAATCCTTGAACTCTCTCAAAAGCTCTTCCATCTTGGCCCGAAGTTCTGGCTCCATTAGACCACTAATGTAGATCGGTCGATGGTTGTCTTCCGTCCCCAAGTTGATTTCTAACAAAGGGTCTTGGACTTCCGCCTTCGAATCATCCATCTCGCTTGGTGCCAACTCTACTTTTTCGAGCTCAAGTGCATCATCTTCCAGGCCTTCATGAAGAAATTCCACCAAGTTGGCGGTGGACCCATGCTCGGTTGCTCTTTCGGCCCAAAAACCATATAGCCATCTCAAAGTGTCTTCCACCGCGGCCTTCTTCTCTTCCTCTATGTTTGTATCACTCATTGAGGGAGAAAAAAATCAGCTATAGTGGGACGCTCCCCATCCGCTTGGGCATCATGTGCCCCCAAGTCTATCAACTTTTGGGCCGAGACTCCCGTAGGTCGGTCGTTCTTATTTGACCTCGTAAAATAAAGGGGCCCAATGTCATCTTCATAAAACTTTGCCTTTACGGCATTGGTGGAGGCCATGAAGGGCCGTACATTGGCCTGAACAATCTCTACACTTCCATCCTCGTGCCAAAATTGTAAAAATTGATGAAGTGAAGAGGGCACGCACATGCTTTCATGGATCCAATCTCGGCCCAACAAAGCATTGAAATGGGCCGTTGTCTCCACCACAAAGAAGGCAGTCATTCTAACTTTTTGCCCCACTCTAACTTGGAGTGGGAGAATCCCTTTTGAAGTTGTGGTGTCTCCCACGAACCCACTGACCGTTGTCTCGGTCGGGATTAACTCATCTGAGCCTTTCTTTAATTTCCTCATGATTGAGGCTGGTAGGATGTTGACCGTAGCCCCCATATCCACAAGGACTTTACTCACCGGAACTCCATCGAAATGAGCTCCCACATACAAGGGCTTAAGGTGGGAGGACATTTTCTTGGTGGGCATGTCATAGCACACCTTCTCGGCCACTTTTTCCTCCTTTTCGGGCACCATGATGCAAGGTTGGGCATTCCCTTCCTTTGGAGTTTCTTAGGCCATCTCAATTTCTTTGGCCCTTTCCATTTGGACCATGGACTTAACCTCATCGAACACATCTCCGTCCATAAAATTAGGTTGATCCGGCCGAGCTTCGAAAAATATTGGGAGTGTAACCATGGCATTTACCTCGTCAAAATCTCCAAACTTTACTTTGACCTTGCCCACTTTTAGCTCATTCTCAAACTTGGCCATCTTTTCATTCCGTTCTTTCTCTAAGTGTTCCATAGCTTCCTCCGACAGATCCTCTAAGTATTCGTCGTCCGCATACTCCTCATCATCCCCATATAGCTCTTCGTCTTCGGCTGCCGAACCTTCGAGATTTTCCAATGGCTCTTTAGCCTCTTCCTCAACCGTGTGCTCGACCTCTTCTTCTACCACATTAGTTTCAATGTCAACCATAACTTGGTCTTCTTCCGCCCTAGGCTCGCTTAATATTTTATAGGGCTCATCCCCAGCTTTTTGAACCATGTTTTGGTCATTTTCTTCTTTCTTCTCAACCTTGGTAGGCTGAGCGACTTTGGTCACGATCGGGGCCTTGGCAACCGGAGGCTTGACTTTCGATGGAGCCGCCTTTGCCTTTTGAACCTTAAGAGGTTTATCCACTCTCTTCTTGGTCGGCTCACTAACTTCCACTTTAGAGTTATTTGCCTCAAAAGCCCCAGTCAAATGGGCCTCTAACTCCGAGATTGGCTCTTCTGGGGCCATTACCACAACTCGGCCATTCACCCACTCTCGACGTATTTTCATCTCTTCGGCCGCGGCTACCTCCAAGGAAGCGATGGCATCAGCCTTGGCCAACTCCAACTCCACCAATCGAAGTTTCTCGCGAAGCTTGACCAATCGGTCAAGTTGGGCTTGCCTTTAGTCCGCCCAATCTAACTCTGCCTTTGAGCCCTTCTCGTTTGAGTCTTGCTCAAAGGTACATGCGGGAGTTTTAGGCCCCTACTTCTATACCATTGGCCCGCCTTTGTGTTTGGCACCTTGAAAGTTGGGACACCACTACCGTCTGTGGGGCGGGGTCTTGATACATATGCCACATCTCGGCTTTTGCCTTCTCCCATAGAAATCCACATGTTTCAGTTTTGGCTTGAATCGGGCGAATCAATGTCTTCATATCTTAGAGAGGCATGTTGATTTCTCCTCTTCAGCTAATACCTCGGCCTCTCGTACCTATCTTGGTACTCATGCAATGGCCGTTTGTTCGGCCTCACTTCCATTTCGCCCCTTGGGCTATGTGGGTCGTAATTCTCGGCCGGACTTGTTATCATCTTCTTTTCAAAACTCCTAGATCTACCCACTTGGACTTGATCCTTGGTTTGCTCCTTTTGGTGGGTTCCTTGGGCTTTGGCGAAACTACTTCGAGAGTCACCTCACATTGGCATCGACTACATAGCACAATGGCCTTTGGAGGTTCTTCCTTGGTCGAAACTTTTGTCTCGGGAACCTTGGCCACCTCAAGGTACATTTTAGCCTTGCCCTTCGCCTTAGGATCCGCCGGAATTTCCCTTGCCCTTCTTTCTGCCGCAGCCCTTGCTGAGCCACCCAAGTCCAACCTAGGCCTAGGTTGGTCTGGCCTTGGAAGTTAGCATTCACCATGCTGACTTGAGCATTTGGGAAAGGATTCTGGTCGACACCCATTGTAGCTTTCTTCGGAAACTTCAAGATCTTCCGATCGATGAGATCCTGCACGGCATTCCGAAAAACCAAACAATTGTTAGTCGTATGAGACCACACATTGTGAAACTTGCAATAAGTTTTATTTCTAAGTTCGTTAGCCGACGGAATATCATGATCATTAGATAATTTTATGATCTTTTCTTTCAAAAGTTGGTCAAAAATTTGTTCGGCTTTAGAAATATCAAATGTGTGTAGGACTTTGTCACGACCGCCTTTTGGGAGGTTCCACAAAACTTGGACATTTGGGCCGTGGTCAGCCTTTGATCCTTAGAGGCTTTAGACAAAGCCTTGCACACATACAGCCCTTTGGCCACAATCTCGACCAAGTTTACCTCGGCCGACTCTTCTTCCTCCTCTAAGTAAACTTCATCACCTCTTTCTTCTGAGTCTATATCTCCAATATCTACCGCGTGGACCGCCGTAGTCCTAGACCCGGAAGGTTTGGTTGAATCCCTATAAAATGTCAGCCGAGGTGCTGGCCGCCCTTTTTGTTGCTCCTCCTTTAGAAGGGCTACGTATCGATCCACCCGAAGTAAGAGATCATAAATGTCGCAGAACTCAATTCCTTCGAATTTCTTTTGGAGGTCAAACAACAATCCTCCTTGGGCCAATTTTGCAAACTCGTGCTCCAGCATATTGACCGTACACCTAGCCCTTGCTTCTCTAAATCGCCCCAAATATTCTTGGACCGACTCACTTGGCTTCTGGCTTATCTTTGCCAAGTCGGCCATTGAGACTTTCGACTCCGGTCGATAGAATTGCTCGTGGAAGACTTGCTCCATAACTTGCCAATTCGGGACGGAATTTTGTGGAAGCTTAACATACCATGAAAAAGCTGCCCTCGTAAGGGTACTCGGAAATAGCCTTAGTTTCAAGGCCTCGCGATGCCCAATCTCCGCGCATTGGGCCGTGAATCGGCCAATGTGTTCGATGGTAGATTGGAGCCCATCTCCCGAAAATAGTGCAAAATCCGGAACCTTGAAACCCCTTGGAAATTCCTCTTGATCAAAGTGCTCCGGATATGGTCGCGATAGACCGGCCTACCAATCCTCCTAGCATGGGGCACCATATCTTGAATCATTTGTTCGACCGCACCTCGGTCGATTGCTTGATTCCCTAGCAATGGGTTGTTAGCATTCCCGCCGGGGTTATTCCAACCATCGACTCCGAATTGGTTGATATGAGGCCCAGCGAAATTGGCCCCAGCCCCTTGGTGAGCTTTGTGGGCGGAATTGATAATATGGCGAGAACACTTGAAATTGGTTGACCGCCGCATATAGGTTGTTGCCCATCGGCGGAATATTAACCACTGGGGCTTGGTTGCCCCCAGCTGGTGGATTCAGTTGGGGCGGATTTACTCCAAAACCATTTGGTTGGGCCTCCACTTGTGGCCCAACCGCTGGTGCTCCAATAGGCGCCCCTTGGTTTCCATTTTGTCCATTTTGCTAGCCTAACCATCGATCAAATCTCTCATTGATCTAAGCACTTTGAGTGACCACCGTTTGGGCCATTGTCTCCGTGACACGCATGAGTTGTTGGAGTTCCAATAAAGTGGCCGGATTCGGCCTCAATACTGGTCCCCCGGTGACTTCCGCAATGTCTTCGACTACCACTTGATCGTGGCCAACGGCCGTGTTTCGGTCAGGGCCATTTTGCTCTTGTTGAGTGGCCAGAACATTTTGTAGCTGAGTATTCGTAAGGAGTGAACTAGCCATGCTTGTCTCTAATTCCGACCGGAGTCTAGATTCTTCAACTTCTTGATCTCATCTAGGATTCCTCCTAGTGTTTACGACCATACAAAACCTAGTGATCCCACTGGGCGTGCCAAATTATGTTTCCTTCTTTTCGGCCGGGGCGGCCGACGGAAGGAACTTTTGGTCCTTCTTCTTTTTTGAGTGCGGGGTGTGCCACCACCAAGCCCCGAATTTGGGCTTGAATGGAATGTGAGTAGATGGATGTGTTGCGTCCGAGATCTAACTTTAATCAAACGATTGTTCGGCCAAGCAAAGAACCTCTTCACGACCTAGGTTCTTTCACTACCTCGGGTCAAGGCTTTATGTGAGCGACCAAATGATGTGGAGTGGGTGGAGATGTAGATGGAAG
The DNA here is from genome assembly GCA_903112645.1 of Prunus armeniaca. Taxonomy (NCBI): domain Eukaryota; kingdom Viridiplantae; phylum Streptophyta; class Magnoliopsida; order Rosales; family Rosaceae; genus Prunus; species Prunus armeniaca. Next base: position 22,560,596 of record CAEKDK010000004.1, read on the forward strand.
GTGAAACGTAATGAAACGGAGAACAAATGCGTAAAGTAAAGGTTCTTAAACTTAAATATAATTTAAAGACAAATGCATTAAGTAAAGTGCGAAAAATAAATAACGTAAAGACGAGAATTAAAGTGCGATAAAATGAATCAAAGCGATAAGTAAAGCAAGAACTAAATGAAAGCGATAAGAACGATAAAGTAAAATGAACTTGAAATTAAAATTAATTGAAGTGCGATAACAATGAAACGTAAAGCAATTGAAAACTTGAATTTAAATGACAAGAAAATATAAATTGAACGAGAATTTAAACTTATACTAAGAAAATGAAGAACTTGCTACACTAAGTGCATGAAAAGTAAAATTCTAAGTCTAGGAAAAGAAATGTGCGAGATGAAAAATAGGTTTGTCTGTCTGATGTTGTGTGTCTGATGTGTTCATGGAGCAAGGTTTATATAGGGCACTCGTCAGCCCATGGGCTGGCCATTGAATGGCCAAAGGTCAACCTTTCTAAAAAATCTTTCCTTTCGAAGCCCCCCCAATATCCGTAGGATTGCATTGATATTCTGACATGCTTGATTCTTCCTTACTTTGGAACATTCGGAGTTACTATCAAATCTCTTGATTTCTTTCCTTGTCAGGCCTCCGTCATGTGCACATAATCTTCCAAAAATCTGGGCGTGAATAGATGGTTTAAACTTAGGCCTCCGACTTCTCTTATATTGCCATCCATATAATATAAGATTTCATATTATTCAATATGTATATACAAATATATATATTTATATATATTCATATATTCATATAAGCATAAGTTGGGCAAAACCTCCTAGCCTGCGTGCATGCCATTCACTTAGCTATATATATACTTGCATATATATATATATATATATATATATGTGGTTTCTAAAGCAGCCCACTTATCTATATGCATCACTCCAAAATAACTTGCCCATTTTGCCAAAGTTTCTAAAGCACAATTTTGGAGACCAGCAAAAAGACCCGGCCACAACTTTTATTCATCCAAGTACATATATATATATAATAAAACAAAGACTTTTCAACCCAATTCGCAAAAAGATTAAATATCCCAGCCGCATCTGCTCAAAACCAAAAACTCGGCCGCATATTCATACTTTTATATTCATTTATATATATATATATAATATAAAAGCAAAGAGGTTTCAACCTAAATGAACTTCAGCCACATTTTTACAAGAAAACCCAAAGATTCTTGCCCAAAGAAATCCTGCAGCAACCAACATTCAAAGATATGCCCGAGATTTTCCTATAGTTTCGGCCGGACCTGGCTAACTTCTCAACCACATCTTGCGAGGCCCAATTGCATCTAATTCTCGAGCAGCAAGGCTCCAACAATTTCGGCCGCTCTCCAGCACCATTTCGAAAAGACCCGGCCGTAAACCCTTCCGCCAAGTTCAAGCTATCCAAAACCCAGCCGAGATTAATCTACAACAATCCCGGGCATATAAGCTGTGCAATTCCAGCCGCCAACTCCAGCTACCTTCGAATTGCCCAGCTACGTCTCTCAAGGCCCAGTTTTTTCCCGACCGTGCCCAGCTGTTTTGCAAGCCTAGCTCCGCCAACGAATCCCGGCCGCACCTTCAGCTCCAGCCCAGATGTGGCGGATTTTTTTACAGCCCCAAACAAGTTGTGAAGAAGAACCTTGCTCCATTTGGGCTGAAGATGTATTAACCTACAAAAGTATATAAGAAAATTATTAATGTAAGTACACCATAACATAGAACTAAACAAGGTGTCTAACAATTATACGTGTTGGTTTTCATTGTTTTATCCATCACATGTTGCTCTATTATGGCCTCTTGGACTGCATCCAGAACATTTTATTTGAATGAAAACCATTCTACGCTTGGCTGGTGGGGCAATATAATTTGGAAGCCTAGGGTTTGATGGGATGAGGGCTGGTATTTCAACCTCACAAGGCTCCTTTGTCCTAACACTTTTAGGCCTACCTGGTTGTTGCTTACAAAGTGGATGTTTAATTAGAGGAAGGCCACATTTATTCCAATGGTCCATTGAAGGGATGGGGTGAATCACTGGTTCATAAGCCTTCATATAAGTTTGGGGCTTATAACAATCATCCACATAAGCAGTTGGGTTTTCACATCTTTGAAATATTGTTGAGATTACATGGGGACATGGTATTCGATATAAATTCCACCTCCTACAAGAGCATGTCTTTGCTCTAAGGTCTACAACAAATTCTTCACCATAAATGTGGCTCACTTGATGCAATTTCTCACCAACCAATCTAGAAATGTATTGTGATGAACCTAGCTTGTTCTTCTCAATTATCTTGAAGATCCTAGTCCCAACAGAGTATAACCAATTCTTACATGCAGACCTCCTACTAGCCATCCTAAGTATCACATACACCCTTATCCTTTGCATCTGATATGCCTGCATTCAAACTTTCACATAGATTATTCAACAAAAGATCACATTTAAAATGTGACTCGAAGTGAAATTTGCTCCAATTTTTTGCAGGTCTCTTCGTCAACCACTTCCAAGCTTCCTTATCCTCATTTTTCATCTTCTCCATTTCTGCCTCCCACCAAGGCACAGTTGTAGCTCTTGCTGCAACCCATAATATATATTTTAGAGTAAGACCAATATGTGATGCCCTAAAGTTATTGTACAGGTGTCTCACACACATCATGTGCTCTGCAGATGGAAGTATTGTCTCAATGGTAGGTACAAGTCCCTGTTGTTTGTCACTAATGACTACCCAAGCTCTTCCATTTGTAATCCCTAAATCTTTATTAAGCAGATTGAAAAACTAAATCCAAAAGTCTTTACTCTCAATATCAACCACAACATAATCTACTGGGAAATAACCATTGTTCCCATCCACCCCGACAGCCGTCAAGATTTGTCCAGGATAAGGCCCTTTCAAATGGAAGCCATCAACACCAATAACAAGTCTACAACCCTTTGAAAATCTCTTCTTACATGCAATCAATCACACATATATCATCTAAAACACTGTCTTACCCTTCACAATTCGAGTTTTAACCTTCACTATACTACCCATGTTTGCATTTTTCAATTGTTCTGCATAATCTCATAACCTAGCATATTGTTCTTTGTCAGTACCTTCAATTAAATCTCTAGCCAGCCTCTTTGCCTTATAAACTTAAATTTTTGTGACATTTATTTTGTAATCTTCCAACACATCTTCTTGAAATGATTTCAAATCAAACTCTGAGTTGCGCTTGAGCTTGTTTGCATATTTGTCACAAAGCCAGTTTGATGTGGTATACCTAACCTTGTCTGCTCTTCCACACTAATGTTCTAGGCTCAAAGTTTTTATTGCAAATGTCCCTTCCTTTGTATCAATCTTTGATCCATATACTTGGAAAGAATATCCTTCCACACATTTGCCTGCCTGAACTCTTGTTTTTTTTTTTTTTTTTTTTTTTTTCACTTTCACCTACCATGTATAATTGCATGCTTGATAGCCAATATCAGTAGTTCTTTTGTTTGCAAACTTCATTCCCAATTTAAACTCAGGATTTTTCAAATCCACATCTCTTCTATACTGCTTAAACTTTGATAGTTTTTTCTTTTTTCTACCGTTACCCTAATCTTTAGTCTCACTTCCAGTGTCAAATTCTGATGTGTTAGCACCATCTAATGACACCTCTCCTGGAGCCCCATGAGTAGTCCCTCATCTGCTACATTCTCTCCAACAGTTAGCCGGACCTCTGCCTCATTTTCACAGAACTCATAACCACTATCTTTAAATTATGAATCCTCTTCTTCATCTTCATTTGGCAATTCTACCCTTTCATCATCAATTGTCACATTTGCCCATACATCTTCATTTGGTAATTTTGCCCATGCATCTTCATTTGCCACTTTTGTCCCAACATTTTCAAAAGTCTCCTCATCTTCAATATACGCCATCTCTTTCACTAGGTAATTCTAAGTCACATCCACATCACAATTCTCTGCATCTGCATCACAGTCATAATCTTGAATTTCACTTATTTCCCTCTTTTCGGCCAGGTAGGCCGATTGAAGGAGTTTTTGGTCCTTCTTTTTTGAGTGCAGGGCGTGCCACCACCAAGCCCCGAATTTGGGCTTGAATGGAATGTGAGCAGATGGATGTGTTGCGTCTGAGATCTGACTTTAATCAAACGATTGTTCGGCCGAGCAAGGAACCTCCTCACGGCCTAGGTTCTTTACTACCTCAGAGTCAAGGCTTTATGTGAGCAACCAAATGATGTGGAGTGGGTGGAGATGAAGATTGAAGGTGAAATGTAATGAAACGAATAACACATGCATAAAGTAAAAGGTGCTTGAATTTAAATATAATTGAAAGACAAGTGCGGAAAGTAAAGTGCGTAAAATAAATAATTTAAAGACGAGTGCGTAAAATAAAGAATGTAAAGGCAAGTGCATAATTTAAAGTGCGTGAAATAAAGAATTTAAAGACGAGTGCGTAATGTAAATTGCGTAAATTAAATAATTGAAATGCGAGTGCGTAAAGTAAAGGGCGGGAAGTAAACTAGATTACGAAGAACAGTAAAGAAACATGAATTGAAGTTACTGTAATTAAAATAGAATTGAAAAACAAGAACAAGAATGTAAAGGCATAATTGAAATCTACGGAAACTAGAACGGGAAAAATAAGAACTAGGCTATGGTTACATTATGCTACTCCTAGGATAGAAATTGAAGAGAATGTAAAATGACAAGTTGTGTGTTGTGTCGGGGGTCCTTTCTCTCTTCCATAAGCTTGGTATTTATAGGGGCTTTGGTGCGTCCCAATTTGGTCGGTCGTCAATTGGCCTTCAAATCAATCATAATTGCTCCAGAATATCTTCAATCCCTTGTCTCATGCTTGTGATTTAATATGAATAATATTTGATTTGATTTTCCTTCCATCTTGAGCTCTCCCTCAATAACTTCAATTGACCATCAAGCTGGCATAATTCCTTCCATATTTGAATTGTAACCTATGAAAATCCTCCTACTGATTATCTCTCTCCTTATTTAAGCATTGACTGATTTTATGTATTCGGCCGCTTTTAGTCTTCCGACCGTATCTACATTTTCGGCCGCATATAGGCTTTCGACCACTTTTACATTTTTGGCCGCATATAGGCTTTCAACCACTTTTATGCTCTTGGCCACATTGATGTGTTCGGCCAGATTGGTGTATTCCACCACATGTAGATATTCTGCTACATTTATGATTTTGGGCTTCTATCCGGCCTTATTGATTAGGCCCACCGAAATATAGCTTGGGCTCACTATTAGTTTAATTGTCAGATCTCGGGCCTGACCTGGTTAAATTTCAACCAGGCTCAAACATTGCCCCCCAGTTTTTATGAATTTTGCCTCAAGCTAAGTTTATGAAAACTTGAATTTAATTCTCTTCTACGAACACACGGCCGTTTCAAGATTTTCCTCTTATACTAGGCCCTAGACAACTTTGAACTTTAAACTAGTATTTCCGTAATATTGCCGAAGCAATCCGACTGTGAAAGTTCAATTAACTATTTCCATGCAGCTGCACTCTTCATTCTTTGATCACAAATAGTCTTTTATGGCCGTTATTAATTGGCCCAATTTCATTACTAGTTTTTTAGAACTAGCAAATCATTGATTGACCTTCTTTGACAAACATACTGCTTCTCTTACTTGAACCAACATAACCACACCATATTTTTATATTTTTAAACTCAATAAAGAAAATTAGCCATAATAATTGGCTATAATCATGGCAAGATATTTTGTGGGCAGTCTACCCTAGTTAATATGATCAACCTCCTTTTGGTTCAAAAAGGGAAGGTAAATGCACCTTTCTTTTCTTCTCCTCATGGCTTAGGATATAATATGTGATACAACCATTAATTGACTAGGGTAAAATGAGATTTCCTCTTCCCATTTGTTCACGTCAATTGGCTTTAATAATGGTTCACATCAATGTTAAAGCTGGCCATTGAATTGGCCCAAAACTTTGTAAAGCTCCCATTATTTTCAGAAAAGGAAAGAAAGAATATATATAATTGCTCCATGAAACAAATTTGCACGTCAATATTACTATATATATATATATATATATATATATAGTAATAAGATTCTCTAGGTCACCCATTAATTGGCTAGAATCATGGGGAAATATTATGGGTAGATAACTCTTCCCTCTCTTCCTTTATGAAGCCACGTAAAATAAATTCAATTTCCTTCTTCTACTTGCCCAAATAAAACTTAGCTATTATGGGAAAGTATTTTATGCCATGCGATAAAATCTTTCTTTACTTTCCTTCAAAGCAACATAAATATTCTCCCAGTCAAACTAGGTTCTCCTCCATTCATTTATATAAACCCCAGTGAACTAATCAATGAAGTACATCACCCTTATAAACACCAAAAGTGTCTTTGGCTATTCTCAAAGGTAAGCCACTTCTATCACCTCTTCTTCGGTTCCACTTCTATCACATATACATCTATATATTTCTTTAATCGTGATTTTTCCTTTGCTTTTCTGGCACACAATTAGGATTTGGAAGACCACGTGCCGTTCAAAAACTCTCTCAAGTTCGTGAGTTTCTCAATCTCGGCACTATACCTTGTTAAGGTATTTATCATTACTTTATATATGTATATATATATATACGCACGTATACATATATATTTTCTCTGATCATATGAATATGGACCTGTTGACATCTTCAATATCCCACAATGCATGCTTTTATTCTAATTGCCCATATGGCCATTTGGCTTCCTTCGTGGATGCAAGGCCATTAAGATGGCTTTTGTTTAATAATTCTCTTTCTTCTTTCTTCACGTGCATGGCCAATTTGAATCTTTGTTGTGGCTGCAAAGTTATGTAGATTTCTTTGGCCGCCAGGCCACTTAGCTGGCCTTCTTTTTTTATTTTTTTTATTTTTTTTATAGATAAAATTTAACATAGCATGCAGTTTTGACCATTGGCCCAAAAGGCCATTCATTTTGGTCGTGGGATTGTTTATTTGACCCAGCATGTAGGGTCAAATTATATAATATATATATATATATACATATATATGGAAATTTAATATTACTAACAAATAACATTTTGCAGATTACCAATCTTCCGTCTTATTATCGTTCTTCAATGTCTCCTGAAGAAGCAATAGAGTACAATAATATATTGGTTGACGCCCTTAATGAAGATGAGACCGCTTTCTCCAATGACTTTTATGATTTTGCGTCATTGCCTGCCACTCCACGCAACATGATCCTTGGTCCCTATTTTTACGGTCGTATGCCCAGCTCTGTTGTTAAAGTCATGCGACTGCAACAAAAAGACATTTGTTTGCTCGGAAAATACCTTAATTGGCAAGGTTGGGACCGACCCAAGCTTATGAGGGGTTGGCCTACTTCTGGGCCAGAAAAATGGAACAAGTGGCTTGATCGACTATCAAGCTTGTGCGATACGCAATGGAGGGAAGAGGGCATCTATGATGCAATCATGCTTTGTAAGTCCAGTTTCACATGTGACCGTAATCTCGTCGCAGCCGGTCTTTGTTTTTGGTCGACTTCTACCAATACTATGAAGTTAAGATTTGGGATGATGACCCCAACTCTTCTTGACTTAGCCGCCATGGCGGGTTTTCGACCACGTGGTGGTGAAGTAAGTGCTTTATCTTCATCAAAATGTGAGGTTGATTTCGGTTTCACCAAGAAGAACAAAAGCTACAAAGTTTTCATGGAAGCTAATGCTCAAGAAACAGGGCCACTCACGCATAAAGAACATCCAGCTTTTCTCATGATTTGGTTATGCAAGTACGTCTTCTGCATGGCGTCGGCGCAAGTTACTTTAGAAGTTCAGCCTCTGGCCGAAGCACTAGCAAAAGGCCATCGGTTGGCCCTTGGGCCAATGGTGTTGGCGTATTTATATCGAGGTCTCTACAATATGGTGCCACTCAACCCAATGAATTGCAATACTACCGGGCCGATTTGGTTGTTTCAATTGTGGCTTCAAGTATACTTTCCAGAAGTACGGCCAGCTCATGCTATATTTTCTCCTAATTCTCTTATTGGAGTAAATCTTTTATCTCTACCCCTCTCCGGCCTCAAAGTTGAAGATTACTTTGGAATTTTATACAATTGTGAAGGCCGTTCCCCAGACGAATTTTCTGTTTGTCTAGACCGAGAATTTCCTTCTTATCTTGGGTTGAAACTAAGTTCTCCTTCCCCAGCCGATAACGGCCGAGATGCCTTCCTTAAGAGCCTTTGGGCTAGCATTTTATTAAGTAGAGACTTACACCTCGGCCTGTCAGTGGGTACACATGCCAACTACCCATGCGGGGTTGAGATTTATTTCCCTTCTGCGACCGGTCGTCAATTGGGTTTCACCCAAGCTATCCCTCTTCCGATCACAGAATCTTGCAATATGGGCACATCCCACAGAGCTAAGTTCAAAACAAAAGCTGAATGTAACATGGTCTCTGTAGACAGCAAGCGAATGTGGAAAACCTTGAATCTGCATATTCAAGATGCCAACTTTAATTCTACAACCCACTTTGATACTTGGTGGAAACACGTCACCTGTGACTGGTTTACATCAGCTACTAACATTATTTTTGCCAAGCTTTTTCAGAAATGGCCGTCAACAATTAAGGATGCTACTTCCTGCAACTCAGTGAGCGACACAGGTATGCGCTATTCACGGCTGCAAGTTTGATTTTCAACTGCCCACATTATAACGATTCTCAACAATTTTTATCGCAGGTAACGTGGCCAGAGAAATAAGTTCCGCTTCGCCAGCATTACCAAAGAAAATACTGCTCAACAAGCGAAATCACTCAACCATGACTGGTAATGTCCTTACTTCTTTCAGAACATGTTATTCTCAGGCTTCGTAATTAATTGATTATTTAGTTTTAAATCAGGGGATTCATCTAGTCATAGTCAAGCCGCTGCTTCGGCCAAGCCTAAAGTAGTCTCAAGGCCTAAATCCCTTGTCATTCGTAGTATGTCCCTGTCCCTTCTCCCCTAACTTCTTTTCTTTGGCTATGCAATAACATAATAACTTTACTTGTCCTGTAGCTGGCCGAAAGACTAGCATGACGTACGAGTCAAGTAGTGATGAATATTATGATTGAATAGCAAAAGCTCCAACAAAACGGCCCAAGAAAGATCCCGTCATTGAGGTACTCTCACCTAAAGAATTATGCTACCATTTTTATAATATTCTTGCACAGGCTAACCATCATTTTTGTAGGATCTGCCTGACCTTTCCTCACCCGGCCATTCTCAAGAATTTATAGGCTTTGAGACCGAAGACCAATTTGATTCGCCGGCCGATAATACTGTCATAGCTGAGGTTAATGAGGCCGTTGTTGCGGCCTTAGCTGATGACAACCTAGGCAAACATATCTCCCCTTTCAATGTGGTTGAAATAGTTAAGGATACAACGCAAGTAGACTTCTTTTCTTAATCAAATCTCCTTCCTTATCCCTTATGGATGTTCACCACTTGATTTTTCCGCGGGAAATTAATGTTGGGATTTCAAAAACTGTGGCTTTATCAAAGACTCCAATCGAAGTTGAATTTGCTCAACCTATTCAAGACACTACTGCAATTACAACACATGAAATGAGTGTTCTGTAGCCTAGAAAGGTACTTAATTTAATATATATATATATATATATATTAATATAAAGTGAATGCTCGACTGCCACTATGTTGCTTATGTTATGCATCTTTGGCAGAAAGCACTCCCCTCAGAGGCTATATTGGAGTCACTTCAAGGCATGAGAGATTACTTGGCTGCAGCAAAGGCCGCCACCACTTCTTCATACAATTCTTCCTTAAATATTGCAGCCAAAGCCACCGTCCAAACCATCCTCGACAAAGACCATGCAAATTTAGCTAATGAAGCTCAACATACTCGTCTTTGCTCATCCATTCAAAGTCTCCTTGATGCCCATTTTTTCCCAACTGAGGAGGAACCCACAATCAAAGGTTTCAGGAAGCAATTGGCCGAGGGAATCCAGGCTTACAATCAAGCCGTGATGGAGTACAATGATGGCCAAGCCTTGACTGAAAAGATTCAATCAACTAACCATATTCTGCAAGCCCACCTTCATATATGCCACGAGGGAAAAGAAGAGCTGGACAAACTTGAGGAGGAGCAGAAAATCAACCATCCTTGCCAAGATTGATAATGCGGTCCAAGACTCTCAGCCACATCAGGTCAAACTAGAAAAGTTTATGCAGCAACAGGCCGATTTCCAAGAGAAAGAACACGACTACAAGAACTTGATGAGTACAAGGGCCGAATTATGGGTTAACTTCAAAACCATCATCCAAAAGCATCTTTAAAACCTATAATGGTCCTTTTATGATCGTTTTGTACTTTTATAGCTAGGCTGCATTTGAACCTCAAACTATTTCTCTTTTATTTAGTTGATGAACCTTTGGCTTTGGATATGACTAAATTTCTTGTTCTTGAAGAAAATAGTATCAGACTTCATCCAACATTTTGCTTCTAAGCTTAGACCGTAATCGCAACTTAACACCTTTGCATGTATTTTCTTCACAAAAATGATTTGCGGCTAAAACAATAAACTTTAGTTCAGCCGTTCTTGTATTGAGAAGAAACCTTTGACAGCCGACACTATTCGGCCACTTTCGTCTGTGAACTTTTGTAGTGCCCAAATCACTAACAAGTTCTTTATTTTTTCATATATATATATATATATATATACATATATATATTTATGGCCATAATATTAACATGACCTTTATTTGGAACGTTGTCGGCCTACTTATTTGGGTAGCGGCCGTTGAAAATAATATTTTTATGGAGACCAAGGGGGTGGCCATCCATGTTTAATTCCAAGTGGTGAGCCCTTCTTACTTTCTGCATGGATTTCACGATTGCGCAAGTTGTAAATTGGTGTGCAAGTCACCTTGGTATGACCATAACTATTTTTTCCTTTTATGCTGGCCGAATTTCCTTGCCCCCCAAGTCTGCTTGATTGGCCGAACTTGGCCCTCTGTTGGGGTCTGATAAACTTGACCATTTCTAATTGTGGTCTAATCACATCTGACTGGTCCCCTACAACCATGTCTATTATGACCACTTCAGATTGGGTCTTATTCAGACATTTCTCTTTTTGATCCTGTTGATCACTAATTTCAAGAATGGACGTATCAAGTTGGGTCCTATTTTGGTGTTCAACCTTGACCGCTTGTTGGACCGCATTCTCTTGGGCGGATTTTTCTTCCTCAACCAACGTGAGAGTTTCAATAGGAAAGTCAATTTGAGTTTTCAACTCTAAGGCCAACTCGTCCACTTCTCTCTCATTCACATATTCTCGACTGACTTCATTTTCCTCTAGGTAAGTTGGTGAAACAGGTGGCCGGACTGCAACCATACCAAGACTTTCCCCTTTTTCAACCAATGTGGGGTTTTCAAAAGGTAAATGGGTCGGAGTACTGAATTCCAAGGCCGATTCATCCACATCCTTTTCCTTTATACATTGTTGGCCAACCTCATTTTCCTCCACATAGGTAGGTAGAATGAGTGACCGTATTGTAGTCACTTGATGGTTTTCCTACTGTGGCTGAGATTTAAGATTGTGACTAAGAGTTTGCTCTTCTACTACAAGTCGCGAGGTGACTTCACGCAAACCTTGGAACAAAAGTTCGTTGGAAGCATGAAACTCATCCATCATATCTTTCACTTTAGATATTTCCTTTATGAAATTTTGATGTTCTTTGTCCATACGGTCAACATATGGCATTTCACCTATGTTAATATTATTTTGGTCGTTACAGCCAAAAATCTGATTAGCTTGGTGGAGGCCGTAACTAGGCTGATTATAAATATTGACCGAATTATTTTGTCCTTCGGCCACTTGATTGTACTGGCCATTATAACCATGTTAGCCATTCGCATAATTTTGATATATTATATTATTTTGGCCATGATTATTGTTTCCGCCATGTTGGCCATTGAATTGGCTACCAGAGCCATATTGATATGTAGAATCGTATTGGCCGCTATAGGCACCTTGATTGGTTTGGCCACCAAAGCCATTTTGATCATTCGAACCATTTTGGTTCATAACATCATATTCCCCAATATATTTGTGCCCATTATATTGGTCACCAAATCCTCCAACATAGTTGTGCCCACCATATTGGCCGCCAAACTGACTACTTGAGCCATAATGTGAGTAGATGGATGGGTTGCGTCCGAGATCTGACTTTAATCAAACGATTGTTCGGCCGAGCAAGGAACCTCGTCAAGGCCTAGGTTCTTTCACTACCTCAGAGTCAAGGCTTTATGTGAGCAACCAAATGATGTGGAGTGGGTGGAGATGAAGATTGAAGGTGAAATGTAATGAAAGTGCATAAAGTAAAAGGTGCTTGAATTTAAATATAATTGAAAGACAATAAAGTGCGTAAAATAAATAATTTAAAGACGAGTGCGTAAAGTAAAGTGCGTAAAATAAAGAATGTAAAGGCAAGTGCGTAATTTAAAGTGCGTGAAATAAAGAATTTAAAGACGAGTGCGTAATGTAAATTGCGTAAATTAAATAATTGAAATGCGAGTGCGTAAAGTAAAGGGCGGGAAGTAAACTAGATTACGAAGAACAGTAAAGAAACATGAATTGAAGTTACTGTAATTAAAATAGAATTGAAAAACAAGAACAAGAATGTAAAGGCATAATTGAAATCTATGAAAACTAGAACGGGAAAAATAAGAACTAGGCTATGGTTACATTATGCTACTCCTAGGATAGAAATTGAAGAGAATGTAAAATGACAAGTTGTGTGTTGTGTCGGGGGTCCTTTCTCTCTTCCATAAGCTTGGTATTTATAGGGGCTTCGGTGCGTCCCATTTTGGTCGGTCGTCAATTGGCCTTCAAATCAATCATAATTGCTCCAGAATATCTTCAATCCCTTGTCTCATGCTTGTGATTTAATATGAATAATATTTGATTTGATTTTCCTTCCATCTTGAGCTCTCCCTCAATAACTTCAATGGACCATCAAGCTGGCATAATTCCTTCCATATTTGAATTGTAACCTATGAAAATCCTCCTACGAATTATCTCTCTCGTTATTTAAGCATTGACTGATTTTATGTAATCGGCCGCTTTTAGTCTTTCGACCGTATCTACATTTTCGGCCGCATATAGGCTTTCGACCACTTTTACATTATTGGCCGCATATAGGCTTTCGACCACTTTTATGCTCTTGGCCACATTAATGTGTTCAGCCAGATTGGTATATTCCACCACATGTAGATATTCTGCTACATTTATGATTTTGGGCTTCTATCCGGCCTTATTGATTAGGCCCACCGAAATATAGCTTGGGCTCACTATTAGTTTAATTGTCGGATCTCGGGCCTGACCCGGTTAAATTTCAACCAGGCTCAAACATCACTATAGTATAACACAATAACCTTATTGGATGGTATGTGACCAATCATTTCAACCATTGTAGCATCTGATGTAACAAGCTCCAATCCACTTTCAACATTTCTACACCTAATTTCCAAACTTTGCTCAACTTGAGAAATGTCAACATCATACCCAAGACCTCTCCCAATTTTCAGTAAATCTAACAAGAACAGAAAATCCTCTACAATATTGTCCAAATAACAAACCTTACCCTTTTTATAAACCCCATTTTCAAACCAGCCTCCATGATGTAATTCCAGAATGCACATTCCATTGGTATCTGCAAACTTGAAACAACAATATGTTAATTTAAAGTCATAGTTTTGTTGTTAATGCTAATGACAATAATTACTGAGTTGAGTGTGAAGCAGACAACCAAGGGACCACATACATTTATAAAAGCCCCATATTCAACGTTTCAGACAAAATAAAGCTTACACTGTGCAGTCAATGTAGCAAAAGCCAAATCCACATACAGGAAAACGATTCATTTACCCTTACTTTAAACATAAAACAACCAAAAAGCCGAACACAAACACAGAAAAAGAAATCTTTTACACATAAAGAAACCACACTTCCAGACAAGGACAACTCATCCATTTCCAACCAAAAACAACATAAAATGCATTACAGAAGCCTTTACTATATTTGGGAGTCTTTACACCCTAACGAAATTCGAACTCCATTATCAGCAAGTAGTGAATTTCCCAAAATCCCCAAAATCAAATCCTAACCCAAACTCCAAAATTAACATTGAAATTACACACTAACTTCACCAATTCAGTGACTCGCACACTACTACAACATCGACCAATTCTGCAACTCACATAAGAATCCCTTTCAGTCCATGGTAATCGCCTAAAAAGAAAGAAACATCGACCAAACTGTAGGTGTTTTGCTTCTGAACGATAGAGCTTCTCAAAAATTCGCATATACTCTTCAAAACTCAGTCACGTGGCCATCGCATGATTAGAAGTGACGGAATCTGTCACAGATGGACCATCTTGATACAAAATAAAGAGTTTAAGGACAGTTCAAATGAAAATTTTAGTTGGTGAACCAAAATGATACTCGAGCAATAGTTGGGGGACCATTTTGGTCATTAACCCTGAGGATTTTTTAAAAAGGGTGTCCAAATCTAGTGGTATTCAAACAACACTTTAAACAAGTAACAAAAAGTCTTTTGGTATTCAAAAACTTGCTAATTTCGAAGATTTTTTAAAAAAATGTGGAATTTGTGTGACTTTTTAGTGGGAGGTTATAAATACCAAACCCTATCACACCCTAATCCATCAGACTTTTCACGTGAGATTTTTTTTGTCTGCTAGAAAAGATGAACAACTCTTCGTGAACAAGGTATTGCTTCCTTCTCATGATGTGTCTTCTTGCTTTTATTGTATGTCTATTTGCTATATGCCATGTTTGTATTTGGTCTGTGTCTATGGCCCTTCATGGGTTTGTTGCTACCTTTTCCATGTCAGTGATGCTAACTTTTCCATGTTTATATATGATAGCTCTATGGCTCTTCGTGGGTTTGCCGTTACCTTTTCCATGTTTATATATGATAGCTCTATGGCCCTTCACTACAATTGCTACTACCTTTAATTTAGATGACGTATATATATACATAAGGCTGGTGTCTTTGTTTATATGTGAACAGAACGTGTCTAGTCAACCCAGTCACAATAGAATTGTTTTCGTCTTTAATTAATTTGTTTTCATCTAGATTCCAGGAGTAGAGTAGGAGGACTTGTTAATTGAACTGAAACAACTTTATACATGCAAAACTCAACTTGGTCTTGTCAAAGACCTAGGACTTGCCATTAATATTTACCAAAGTTAGAAAGAAAATAGAAAATAGGAAACATGAGTGAAATTATTTTCTTTTCTTTTCTTCTTTGGTATGATACGTATTCTTGTTAAATAACTAATAAATTTCTTACATATGTTGTAGTAGTAATTTAAATGAGGGATTCACAACAAGGAAATAACAAAGGAAGGGGCAAAGAGAAAGAGAACTATGAATCTTGAACCATGGACGATACCAATGAGTTGTAACACCTCTTGGTGGATGCTATCAATAGGGGATTGAGTGATGGAAGTGGGTCACTTAGCAAGCAAAATGTAGAAAGAGTGATACTTCCTCATTTTAATGCAAAAATTAGGTTCCCAAAAACTTATAATTATTACTTGAGTCAAATGAAGTGGTTTAAGAAGCAATATAACAAGATGTCTACACTTATGCGTAACAACTCTGGCTTTGGGTGGGACTCAATTGCAAAGACGTTCACTGCTAGTGATGAAGTATGGAAAGATTACTTGAAGGTGAGCTTAGTTCATAATTTTTTAAATATATTAATAGCTTACTAGTTTAGTACAATATACTAACAATGAATAATTTGTTCTTTGCTTGTCCCACTCAAGTCACAGTAAACTTTGAGAAAATAGTGTAGTTAATTATGAGGATTTAAAGATTGTCGTTGGGGGTGGAACTGCTACTAGGAATGGCTCCATTGCATTGGGCCCTGATAATACTGATGCAACAACTTATGGGGAAGAAAATAGAGATTTCAAGATAGAAGACTTTTCATATAATCCTACAATGATGCGTTCATAGCAACAAATCACTATGAACCGTCCTACTAGCCTCCATAACCCCGCCAATGTAGTCCACTATCTCATTCCCCTTTAGGTTTTGAGGTTCATACAGAAAAACCAAGTCGCAATAAGCGAAGTAGATCTGACTATGAAGGGAATTCTAGCTCAGTTGGAAACAACAATCAAGCCAAAATTCTAGAAAATATTTCTATTGGTATTGAGATTATTTCTGCCAATTTTTAAAAAAATATCCAATCTAATGGAGAGAAGAGAAAGAGAAAGAGAAAGATAGAGGGATATTTGGGATGCTATAAAAGAGATACCAAATTTGGATGACAATACTCTTTACATGGTGAGTGATTTGCTTCATACTAAAGCAAAGAAGGACTTGTTCTTGAAGATATCATTGGAAGAGCGCTCATCTTGGATAAAATTCAAGTTAGGATGATTTAGTATTTTGATCATCTTGGATTTTGTTGAATTTGTTTATGCTATTTTGGTTGTACTTTGGTTGAACTATTGAGTTATAATTTGGTGGAGCTATTGTTATTATAATTTGGATAAACTATTTTAGTACTTTGGTTGAACTATTTGGGTTATAATTTGGTTGAACTATTGTTGTTGTATTGTTGGTAAATTTTTTGAAATCCCATACATATTACATTATTGTTAAAAAAAAACGTAAGAGAAAGACAACAACTTCACATACATATTATATTGTTGGTAAATGTTTTTAGAGCCTCATTGTACTAAACATGAACAATTTTTAATTTTTTTTATGCAGTTATTATATTGTAATGTGTATCTATATGACTTGACATGAGTAGAGAATAGTTGACATGCATATCAGTTCATCTGCACAGTATTATTTTCTTCTTTTTCTTGTTTTGCAGCCTCGTATATTTTTTTTACATATGTATAATTTCACAACCGAACATGTATGAAGGTAATGACATAGAGGAGGAAGAAATTGATGATGAAGATATGGATGATGAAGAAATAGATGAAGAATTTTATGAAGCCATTTACACATCAATGGTGGCAATTTATGCAGTAATGCATGTGCTAAATCAGTTTCTGATTATGACGCGTGGTGAACATATTGAACGTCCATTAACTCAACGACGATTTACTAGCATTGGGTATGACTAGTGGAACCTCCCATCCCGCTAGATTAATGAACCAACAAACATTATTCCACCTCAACTACTCAAGTTGATGCCTCTATGTCAGCACCAACGAACTTCGTTATAATTTGATTGCTCATACTATTTATGTCACGTGGCAGGGATTTGCCAACCAACATTTGAACTCTGCGACCAGAGGCAGCTTTGAGGGTGTGCAAGTGGTGCCACCTCACATGGCCCCCGATTTTGTAGGGCCCCAAAAGTTTTGTGTGTGTATATTATATATATTAATATTAGGTATAATATATATTGAAGTGTACAACGTAGGGGGTCAGTTTAGCATACAATGAAATTAACATTTGAATATGATATTCATAGGTGAGTGTATAATTTTGAACATGCTCCTATTCTGAAGTCTAACGTGAAGTTGAAATCACGGTTATTTACTTTGGATTAGTGGATTATTCATATGCTTTACCTTTGAAACTTTCTCACACACACAACAATATTCGTGCGGGGAGTTAAATGAGTTTTGAGTATTATAATCCTCTTGTTTTATAAAATAGAGGATTAGTTAGCATTTAACTACAAGTTCGAAAAAGTAAATCAGATTGAAAGTGACCAAAGAAGTCACAACCCCTTTATGCAAAAATCAAAGTAAAATTCAAAGAAACTGGGGTGAAAATTAAAGTGAGTTAAAAACTTGAAGTTGGAAAATACATACTAGCCTTTTCAACTCAAGTGAGTAAAAAATCTTTCAAATCTTTTGAAATTACTAATTCAGACTAAAATGCTAGTGGGTGGAAAAATATGATGATGTCTCTCAGGAATGGCAAGTGGAATATGGTGGGAGCCGACAAAAAGGTATGCTTAAGTGCCTCTGTAGTAGTCGGCTCTTGGCAGGATCCCAGTAAAGAAGGGAAGTAATGAATTGAATTGCAGACTCACTGGCAGATAGGATGTAAAAGGAGAGACCAAACCTAGAGAATTGTGGAAACTGATATTTGACATGCCTTGAAAGAAGCTACCCTTCAGACCAAGACTCCATGGTTGGTCTGTTTAACACACTGCAAATCTAAAAGAGCTTATTGGCCACATTTGCATCCAGAAAGAGAGAGCAGAGGTTGAACATCTCAGCCATTATTGCTCCCACAAGTTACATGTTCACTTTTGAATCATAGAAGTAAGGTGAAGCAACACCTCTGGGTCTTTGTACCAATGAGTTGTGACATAATCTGTGAAGGGAATACCTGGCTAAATCTTCTTAGCAGAACCCAAATCCTCAATCTTGACCACACCTTGCTTCACCAACAAGTTATTTGGCTTGAGGTCATGGTGGCAGTATCCATTCTTTAGCATGTAATCCAGGCCAAGAAGAATTTGATGACACAAGTTCTTGATTTTTGTCTCAGTGAATCTCTTTTTATGCAGGCGGTGCAGCTTCAAAAGTTAAGATAAGTTTCCCTCCATGAATTCAAAGACAAGGTAAGTAGTGCCATCGAATTCCAAGAAAACTTGTTTCAATTTGAAAATGTTGGGGTGGTTTCTCAACTTAGCCTCAACTGCTTCTACATGTACTTGGGCAATCTCCTCCATCTTCTTGGCCTCAACTTTGGCTAGTGCCTCTTCGGCATAGGCTAACTTCTTCTTCAACTGGTCTTTTTTTAACTACCTCTTTCTTGAGCTCATCATTTTTCCTCTCCAAGAAAGTTGTGGCATGAGGAATAACTTGGAGGGGACCAAGGTCACCATGCACTCAAGTTGAAGGTTGTTTGACCTTACTTACACCAACGACCTTTCTTTGTTCAACCTTTCTTTGTTTATCAAGAGCTCTCTTCAAAGACTCAACAAGCTTGGAGCTTGGATTCCTTGCTTCAATTGTGGTGAAATACTTACTATAATATAAATCAAATTTAAACTCACATAAAAACAAATGTCTCGAAAAGTAGAAACTAAGAAGTGCCTCACCTCTATTCTCGCTCAACCTCTCGAGGTTTCTCTGCTTAGCTCGAACTCTTATGATATGCTCCAATTTTTAACCTCGAATGGAAGGTCTTGCCCCCACCTATTTGCGAAATGTATTAGGATATCGACTAACTACACTAAGGTGAATTCAACGCAAAAGGTTGACCTACATGACATGCAAATATCCACATGCTCTATGGAAGCGAGTCTGCACTCGAGCAGCAGAACCCACATCACCCACTCTAAACTCCCAATCCTCCACTTCAAATTGTGAACTCTCTAACTCAGACATCTATTCGACATGTCACATACATTAGATCGTGTTCCAGAATGGGGATTTATCTAACTCAAATGTTGAGGTTGCCTCCCTTCGCATTCCAACTCTCTCAATTATTCTATATAAACTCCCCTACCTCTAATTCAATCATGATAGTACTTAAAAGCATGCACTAGACAAACTTCTTAGAAAGCAAAACCATAGCATGACAAAAACAATAGAGACAATTTATTTCATTTGGCATTTGCAGCAACATATGTTGAAATTTGCATTGACAATGGAAGTTTTTTTGGATTGAAATTGTGAATTGAGATCATAGAATGAAAATGCATGTTACAAAGAGTTAGTAGTATTTAGTATTTTTAGATCAAATTTTTGGTGAATTTTGGATCTTGAGGTCTTGAGGCTTGAAATGGGTCCACGTAAGAGTTGAGCGGCTGGGTCCAAGTCTGGAGGTTCCAAATATTGAATTTTGTTTAACTCAAGTGTAATGCATATGTGCTGATGTAAAATTGGTGAACAAGAAAAAAATGGGAAAAAAAAAATGAAAACTAAAAATATTTTCAAGTTGCTTTAAACTATAAGGGTGATTTGAAAACTAGATTTCACTTTTTTTACAACTAAAAAAGAAATCTGTTACCAAACATGTTTTTAGTTTTTAGTTTAAAAAAAGTGAAAATAAAATTGTTATCAAACAACTAGGGATGACAATGGGTCGAATTTGGGGAGGGTTTGTCATTCTTGTTGGAATTTTAAAAAGGTTTTAAAAATTTAATCGTTTTTTTTTAAATTATCTTGGCTGTTTTATTTTATTTATTGTGTGGGTTATAAATATTTAATATTTAGGTTTTATTTCTATATTGAATGCCTTAATTTTCTGGTTGGTGAAGGTTACATGTTCTTGGATGCCTATAAAAGGACACTCCTCCTTCACATTTGTAACAACCACAATACACCATCAGAATATCACATACCACAATCACCACCACAAACTAATTCTCTCATTTTCTACTCACATATATATATATATTCTCTACTTTATATTATTATTTTGGCAATGGTTCTGTGACTTGGATATCTATATCCGTCTATGAACGTGCTCATAGCGGATCTTGAGTTTGTTTACAAGGGGTCGTATCTTGCAGTCTTGTAGCTTGTCAGTACCTGCACGTAGGGGGGCTACAAAGGTTTTAGGACAACGTCTTTGATGTGCTTCACCATACCAAACTCACATTCTTACTTATTATTTATTTTGCTTTTACTTACCTACTATTTTGTTTTCTTCAATTTCATTGCACCTTAAAAGCTTTCCATTTTTTATTATAAGTTATTTACAATATAAATATTTTTGTATTTGGCTTTGCGGAAAAGGAAAACTATATTTTTTCATAACAATTCTCATCCCCATCTTCATAAAGTATTTTTCATCCATCACCACCTTCATACCCGCAATATTCAAATAAGGGATTCACCATCCTTGCGATCATAGCCCATTAGAAGGAAAAAAAAAACTCATTTGTTGATTGAGAAAAAAGCACTATGACCACAAGCTATACATCAATTCAACTTTTTTAAACTAAAAATCTACTAAACACCATACCCGAAAATTTACGAAACCGTCCTTATACATGTTATTTTATCCTTCATCCTCGACTCATTAGGATCGAGCCCCGCCCTTCGCAGGAAAATTGTGCATCTTTTTTTTTTTTTTTTTTTTTTTTTTTTTTTTTTTTTTTTTTTTTTATAATTTCTAATTTCATTTGTGTCATGATCAAATCTTTCTAAGTTTTTTGAATGAATAAAAATAAGTAATTTAATTAATTATAAACATGTTAGTAAAAGGGTAATTATAAGGTTAATTTTTGTCAACTCAAGATGGTCTCCCTATCATGACCCGTTGATATAAGGTAATGTACCAACCCAAATTCGAGTCAACTCAACATGATTAATAAAGGAGCATTTTTGCTCACCATTTTAAGTCAAGGTGTACCATCACCACCATTCGCAACACCTGACATAATCAAAGTTCCACAAATACAAAGCAAATAGTTAACTATGGTTATGCTTATAGACACATGTCAAGTGTTGAGAAGGGTGTGTGATAGTACTGTTTGGGCCACAAATTGGCATGCCCAGCCCAGCAAAAATTAGGCCCAGAATGAAGCTGCAAAAAAATCAAAGAGAGATGGAAGCCCAAAAGCCAGAGGAGACCAGCCCAAGACTCATCAAAGTAAGCAAGGCTAATATGGGCCTCACGGGCCCAATATAAAGGGGAAGCCCAGAAATAGGGACAATCCCACGTGATATCTCTGAAAAAAGAAAAAAAGTCAGCAATGGCAACTGTCATAGGAGAAGTGATTGAAGGGTTCATAGCATCAAGATCGATTCTGGAAAAAAACTGAAGATTAAATCCCTCTTACACATATATATATATATATATTCAGAGATTTTTTTCTGTCTTTTCAGAGAAGGTAAAACTCCCAAGGAGATAAGCAAGTTACAATCTCAGAGAGGGATAAGCAGGAAAGCAGGAAGCTGTCCAGAAAAGAATCAAACTAACCATCACGGGCAAAATATCGCAAGGGGCAGTTGAAATTAGGCAAGAGATTTCAAAGAAAAAAACAGGGAAGTGATTGCCTATCTGTTGAGAACCTATCTACCAGAAAATGATGAAATCCCCTTTTTCTCTTTTCCATTTTTAAAGGAAGATCTTTTGAAAAGATTTGCCGCCCATTATTAAAAGAATTACCCTCCTCCAGAAGACATTTCTTATAAATATGAGAAGGAGTGAACAGGGCAAAGACACAAAAAAATCTTACAACAAAAATTTCATCACTCAATCAAACAAAGATCCTACATAGGAAAACCCTCAAATAAACAAGCCCACTTGAATTTCAAGTGAAAAACCAGCTCCAGATCAGAATGCCCAGAATCCAGACTTAGGAAGCAAGTCATTCAAAACGATATTTCTCTCGTTACAAATTTGGTTCAGCAAAAACCAACACAAGCAGAGTTTGAGCCTCCTCCAAGTATGGAAAACCCCAGCCAAATTCACGGAATAGCCTCTAGCTCACCAACGTCCTCAAGAACAGTCACTTCTGCCCCTTCAGACTGAAGAAACCGCAGTTCTGCCTACTCAGAAGCTTCGCAAAAGCTTGAGGTACATTAAAGCTCTGCCAGAGTCAACCTTTGGCATCGATTTGTAGTTGAAAATCGGGCAATCAGAGTTGTCTACGATCCAGTCCAGCCCAGACATTCCCAGTCCAGCCCATCACAGAGCCTCCCATCCAGGCAGAAATGGAGATCTAGCTATCTTTTTATCTTTTTGGCATCGACATGTATTTTTGTAGTCCTGTAAAAGGCACTTCCGCCCAAAAATAGCTTAAATTTCATCAGCCATTCTGGCCAGAACAACCTCTTTATACTGAGATAAATTGTTAAAGTCCTCACTAGTCTGAGGCAAGAAAAGAACTTACTTGGGAGATATTCCTCACCCAAATTCACAATCGTTTGTTTAGGAAATCAGTAACTTGGGGCGCAAGTTATCCATTCCAGACTAAGTCTGCTAGGCTGTTCATTACTAGCAGTGGCACGCTCGCACACCAAAGAAAGCTGACTTGTTGACCAGTCTATGGTTCTCAAGGCAGTGGGGAACTTTGCCCTTCCATCATAGGAGTAAACGCAAAACGGGTGAACAAGTACACCTTGGGTTAAAGTGGTGGGCAAAATATTTCATGATTAATAAATGTCTGGAAAAAAAAAGATTAATAAATGGGTTTTTAAGAGCATTTCCAAACGATATGTTTAAATTGCCACATAGGCATATGACGGTAAGAAATAGCTCCAACCATTACTCCAACCAAAACCCCAAAATTGACGTGGAATGAAGGCTAGGACTTTGGACGTCAAAAATGACGCTGAGAAAAGCAAGCGCCAAATCAGTTTTATTATTATTTTAATACACCCAGATTTGTTTGCATTAAATATTTGTTACAATTTGGCTCATTTTCCATTTTTTTTAAAACCTATTCTCCATTCTTATTGGCTGAATAGAATAAAAGTTAACATATTGAGTGGAATTAACCTCCACAAGCTTAAAGGTTCATTTGTCACCTACGTAAATTCCCCTACTTGAATAATCAACATAATGGAAAGTGAGACTCCCCTACAGGAGTTGAGCGATACTTCAAGAAAGAGAAAGAAAGGTAGGAACGGTAACTACATTGTTATCTTTGTTTCAAGAAAAGCATACGGAACGTTTCCCCCCTTAACCCCTCTCTCCTTTCAGTCGAGCTGGGTTAATCCCCCTAGGGGGAATAACTCCTTAAGTACCGAGAGAGCCTTTGTGCACCACATATGTGTTTCACTCTCTCCCTTGCTGTTGGAATCTCGTACAATCAAGGAGTTTTTCATACATTGCATTCAAGATAAGGAAACAGAAAAGGCTGATAGGGTCACTAGTTCGATCGATGTTCCTAGCGGAGAAAAGAAAACATATAGGTCAACCTACCCCAAGCATTTATAACTCTCGTGAATTCTTCGTCACTTGCACTTGGAACAACAAGTCTACAACAAAATTCCCTTAAGGAAAACTGTTGCTTTAGACTTGTTGCGTATGATGGGACCTAAAGCTCTGTAAACTAGCGTTAAAACGCCTTATTTTAGTTAGGACTTGATTAAGGGTCTCAAACCGCTTTATTCTTAAGAGACTTCCTTTTAGTAGGAAGATCAACTGTAAGTGTAAGTTCCTATTAACAAGGAGTTCCTTTAAGATAATAGTGTAAGATTGGGGAGTATGGTAGTGGAGTCTTTTTGTCCTCCACTACCCCCTCCCCCTCCTCTGACTTAGCTATCTAGCATCGTTTCGTTAACGAGGGTTGCCTTCCTCTCCTGTTCACCTTCCCTGAGGGATAGGGAGTCCCCAAATTTCTTTAGAAACCCTCTTGTCCTCACCTCTCTGGTTCACCTCCCTTGAGGGATAGGGAGTCCCCAAATTTCTTTAGGAACCGTCCTATCCCCAAATCATGGTATGGAGCCACCATCACATCAATATAGAGTATTGAGTGGAGTGAGGACCTTGATAATATGTCAAATTGCTACATAAGCCATCAAATTTAAATTTGACATATCCTATGTTGCACCAATACTCCTAACTGAAGGGGTATGCTCATATCCGATACTCCTATACTCTTATTGGATATGCCGATTCTCCTCTTCTTCTTGATAGAAGCTAGATTTTCATTTCATTTGGGAGAGAATAACAAAAAAGAAGAAGAAATAGGAAGAATGAATTAGAAGCTGTCATATTTACCCATAATGAATATGATGAATGAAGTTAGAGATTTGGGAAGTGGCTTCTGTGTTTTAATTTGTTTTTGTGTTTTTCTTTATATGATTTGAACAATTCTATGAAGACTTTTATTTTGTATTTTGTTTATGAAGACTTGTATTTTGTGTTTAGTTTCATGTTTTGAACTTATGATGGATACAATATTAATTTTTTCTATTTATATAATTTTTTAAATATATATTATTTAATCACCCTATCGATGCCGTGTCTGTATCTTAGTTTTTGGAATTTTGCCGTATCGGCGTATCCATATCCGTGCAACATAAGACATATCCATTGAAGATGCTCTAACAAAATGGTGTCACGTTATTTACCCAAAAAACAAAAAGTAAAATAAAATGATGTGCGATGAGAAAATTTGAGTGGTTGGAACTTTATATTAGCATACACCTGCACACACGCGATATAATACTCGTCGCGTTAGTAAACCCTAACTCTTTTCTTCTCTCTATATCAGAGCATATTGCCGCCGCGCAGCCCTCTTTTCTTGTTGGCCGTCTTCTATTATCTTCCTTGTTCTAACAGAACCCATCACCCATCACCCCTTCTTCTCTCTCCAATCTCGGTACGTTCTATTTTGCCCACATTTTCTTCTTGTTGGGGTCCAATGCATTCCACAGATATATAAATTTTGGGTGATAATATTGCATTTTTTGTTTTGGTTTTTATTTGGATTTTAATTTCTTTTTGGGTTTAGTTCAGAAGTTCAGTTGCTGTTGTGTGGGGATTCAAAATTACAGATTTTTAATGTTCATTCTTAAGAATTTGACAGTTTGAGTTACTGAATTTCGTTAGCCACCTCTCTCTTTATTTTAGGGTTTCTCGGCAGGTCACAGAGGGCGGCAAAACTAGAGTGACCAGAACGGCACCATGGGGCGTATGCACAGCAGAGGGTTCGTTATTTTCTTGTTATCTGAACAAGCTCTGTAAATAAGCTACGTGAAGCCTTCTCGCCTTCTGTTGATATGTTTGAGCTTGACCACTTTTTGGTGTTGTACTTTGTGCTGTTTGTGCAGTAAGGGTATATCGGCTTCGGCTCTTCCATACAAGAGGACCCCTCCGAGCTGGTTAAAGATCTCAACTCAGGATGTGAGAAACCTTAACTCTAACTAGTTTGGTTTGGTTGTGATTTGTTTGGTTAATGTGAAATTGAAGTAAGTTCTGAATATTTTGCTCAATGTCATTCCTCACTTTTGGGAAAAAGAACAAAAAAGAAGAAGCCGTTCTTACCCAATTGGTATCAGACAGTAAAGGATTGTTTTACGTTTTTTGGGTCTTCTTTAGTCAATTAGCAACCAAACAGAGGCTTATTAGTTCAACTCTCTCTGTCTGTCTTTCATCTTCATTGAATGGATTGATTAAACAGTGAGAGAATAAAAAAAGGTAGCACATTCTTTTAATGTAATTTGGGCACATCTTTCCTTGCTGTTTGCACCAAATGAAACCTTGAGGCTGGTTATAGTGTACTACACATAGTAGTGATGTTCTAATTAGCATGAATTTTTCGTACTTACAAGTCTGTTAATGTTGCGATTGTAGTTGGCATCTTTGTAATTATAACATTGAAAACGAAGCATGATGACCTTTTCTTTTGTTTGGTTCTATTTGAGTGGTTTTTGGCATTTTAGAATAATCAAAACTTAGTTTGTTTTCTGCGTTCCATGTTCATATAATCAATTGTTATGCCTTTAAATCTAAAGTGAATGGCCACGTACCTTTGTGTAATGGAAAACGCTGCAAACCCATTCCTCTCTATTGAATGAATGAAAGTATATTTGGTTGTCTGTTAACTACTGATATTTCCAAGATAATTGATTCCCAATGCAAAGGAACTAAATACTAATTTCCATTTTGTGTATTATACTTACCAAGTTGTTTTTCATGTTTAAGGTTGAGGAGAACATTTGCAAATTTGCCAAGAAGGGTCTAACACCCTCTCAAATTGGTGTCATTCTGCGTGATTCTCATGGGATTGCTCAGGTGAAGAGTGTTACCGGAAGCAAGATATTACGTATACTGAAGGCACATGGTGCGTCTTCTCCTGGTTTCTATTCCATGTTTTGTTTTTATATTTGAACACAAATGAGTAAATGGTTTTGTTCTCCTTTTGTCTTTGCTGGGTTAGGTCTTGCTCCTGAAATACCTGAGGATTTATACCACCTCATCAAGAAAGCTGTCTCAATTAGGAAGCATTTGGAAAGGAACAGGAAGGACAAGGATTCTAAATTTAGGCTGATTCTGGTTGAGAGCAGAATCCATCGCCTTGCTCGTTACTACAAGAAGACAAAGAAGCTTCCACCAGTGTGGAAATAGTAAGTATCTTTTTTTTCGTTTTGGAATCATTTCATCTTCTTCATGAGACTGTCGTAGGGGTTTCATTAGCCTCACTTGAAGACACCTAATGGAATTCTTCTCTAACACTAGGTAGAGTGTGTTAATATCCTATATGGAAAATAGATGTTGCCCTAGCTCCATAAACAATTTAGGATTCTTCTGCTTACTGTGTATAAATTTGCCTTTCACGAACCATTCACAATCTGAAGAACTCATTATATGTGGGAAGCTAATAGTTTTTATATGCTGTCCTCAAGAAATTTATACATTTCTAGAATGCTTTTCCCTCGGAGATGAAATCTATGTGAGATATGTCAAATATTAGTGTTTGGTTTTCCCCCAATTCCATAAACATGCTAGTTATAGGGTGGCATCTGTGACAATGAGACTGGAGTGGCTCTCCGTTAAATTATCTTCTTTTCGTGACTGGTTATACAAATTTGCGCTACGAGCATTGCTTCTGCTGTTTGATCATTTCAAATTATATCTTATTTTGTGTCAATAGTTGTTCCCTAATTGCTTATATCATTTGATCTCTTTTTGCAGTGAATCTACCACCGCCAGCACCCTTGTGGCTTAGGTCGGATATGATTGGCACCAAGGCTTAGGTCGGATATGATCCGCACCAATTTCGGGTGTGGCCACATTAAAAAAGCAGGACTAGTTTTTAGTTTGTTACTTGTTTGCTTCAAGTTGGGAATTTTATGAAAATCTTGGTTGTGGAACTCCTTGGTAGTTGTTTTTTGTGCGGATATTTAAGAGTTCAGAACTTTTGTTTTGGCGGATTTATCTTTTATTTTTCAATCGGATCATTTTAATATCGTTGCATCAGTTTGATCATTTGTCATCATGAAAATGATTTGGAATGAGCATGTTGAGTCATTGAACGGGAAGACAATGATTTTACATTTTCAGAAGTACAAGAATTGATATATATATATATATATATATGTATATTCCTTTTGAATCGTGAAGAAAAGGACTGCATGACCATGAATTAAGTGACAAGTTTGAACACAATAACCAAATTGCCAATAAAAAATAGAGGGAAATTTCCATAAATACAACATGAACTTTGAGGCACGTGCGCGATTATCAGTTGTACTTGTAGTTTTAATTTTTATTTTCCATTATGACAATATATTTTACGATAATTTTTCTATAGAACAAAACATAATTATCCAATGACTTCTTAGAGCCTTCTTCCTCCCCCACCTTGCCATACACCCTTCAATCTTTGATGGAAGGTTGGGTGTCACATTCCGGGATCGGCTTCGCCGTAGTATAATATTATTTGCTTTGGGCCCTCCCTCTGACCTCATGGTTTTGTTTTTGGGAACTCATGAGCAACTTCCCAGTGAGTCACCCATCTTGGGATTGCTCTAGCTCTAACTTGCTTAACTTTCGGAGTTCCCATGACTCTAAAGCCAATGAGCTCCCAAAAGGCCTCTGGAGGTGGGTATGTACATATAAGGCACATCACCCCCTCTCCGTTGGTTGATGTGGGATGTTATAATCCACCCCTTTTAGGAGCCCGATGTCCTTGTCGGCACACTTGCACCACACGGCAAAGTGACTCTAATACCAAATTGTCACATCCAAGGATCGGCTCCGCCGTAGCACGATATTGTCCGCTTTGGGCTCTCCTATCTACCGTCATGGTTTTGTTTTTGAGAACTTATGAGCAACTTCCTAGTGGGTCACCCATCCTGGGATTGCTCTAGCCCTAACTCGCTTAACTTCAGAGTTCCCATGACTCCGAAGCCAATGAGCTCCAAAAAGGCCTCGTGCTAGATAGAGGTGGGCATGTACATATAAGGCACATCACTCCCTCTCCGTTGGTCAATGTGGGATATTACATTAGGGGCAATGGCAAACCTATTTAGGCACAAGGAGGTGCAGCTGCATTTCCACTCACTGAAAAAACTAGTGTATGTACTTCTGTTGAGGCCCAAAAAAATTCACGCTTCGGCCCAAATAAATTATCGGCCCAATACGATACCTTATCAAGAAGAAACCCGATTTAGGCATGCGAAAGTTCGTCATATACGATTTGCACACATGCCACGCCAAACGACACGCCACGCTAAGCAAGGAATTATCATTCCGCACCTAATCACGCCACAAGCCTAGGTGGGCCCAAGCCACTCAAAAAACCCGGGGCTTGCTTGAGTGGGTTGTGGCATGGATGGTGATAAATCAACATGAGACCCATTGATGGACCGAGAAATGGAAAGTCTCAGGTTGCTTGGGAGCCTCGAGACTCAAGCCCATTTCTTAGGCCCAAACATGTGGGTAAGCACAAGAGAGAAAAATAGCCCAAAAGCCCAAGCAAAATAACCTAGCCAAGAGATAACCCAACCAAAAAAATAATAAGCCCAAATCAAGAAGCCCAACAAGCCCATTTGCTTAGAAAGCCATCTTGGCCCTTAGAAAAACCCAAAATAGCCCACAAGAGCTTCAGCTCTTTTGAAAAGCAGAGGACACGTGAAGAGCAGATGGCAGACTCCTTAAGCAAAGCTGCTGGAAACCAGTCCCAAGCCAGAGACATCCAAAGAACCGATGAATACCATCCCGCATGCTGTCAGAAGCATCCCTTGGACCAGCATATATTTTCACCTCTTTTCCTCAATCAGATTCAGCCAAAGAAGAGGAAAGAAAAGAAGAAAAAACAGCAAACCAAGAGTGGAAGCTCCCATTGCACAGCCGCGGGAAAGGAGGATGTTGAGCCCCCAAATCCCCTGAATTCATGAAAATAGACAGAAGCAATCTTTGCCAAGAAGGGGAGGTCAGAGAAGGGGAGGAGAAAGGAAGAAAAGCTTAGCCAAAGTAAGTAGAAGTCATTAGGGTTTCTTGAAAAATGGTGATTTCCGGCAGCTATAAATTGAGCCTTCCCCTACCCAACAAAAACAACCCACAACCTGCAGAGAGCAAGCTTTCTCTCTAACTTGCAAAAACTCAACAAGCTCGTGCACTGTTCATCTTCTTCTCCAATTTGTTTTTCTGGCAGCTGCCAGAAGAACTCTGCCTTTCTTTTTCCTCTTTCCCTAGTCGAATTCCTCACAAAACACCTCATTCCTTACTTAAACACTTTCTTTTCTCATAAACCAAGCCTAATTTCTCTCTTAGTGCTAAACCCATGTTGATTTTGCTCCCATGCCACATGCCACTCATGCTGAGCTATCTGTAAGCATGCCAAAACTATCTGCCAGTTACTATTATTCTCGTTGGTGAAGATAACCAAAATACTTCCTAAGGCTCTACTGCCTTTTCGAGGTATTTTGGGGCTTAACTTTCGAACTCAGGCTCAAGGGGCAATTTCTTCCATTTTGCCCTTTACGGCAGTCAGGCCCGTAGTAGCTGCCGGAAGAAAAAAGCCCCTACAACTTCAAATTTCCCATATGCTCCAGCTAGTGGTAGTGCACTCCAGGTGTTCGACAGAATGCCTTAGCCAAACTATAAATGTTGTGCTGTTGTTTGGGGCCACACAAAAAAAAAAAAAACACAAAAAAGAGAAAAAAAAAGAGGTGAGGGGGAGGAAGTGGGGGTGGGGATGGCAACGGGTCTGGTAGGGGCCAGGTATGAAAATACCATCCCCGTCCTCACTCTTCATCCCCGTCCCCGTCCCCGTCCCCGAACCCATCCCCATTTAATAGGTTTCGGGGAATCCTTGTCCCTGTCCCCATCGGAGGACTATCTCCCATACCCGCCTCCCAAATCTTTCTTTTTTTTTTTTTTTTTTTTTTTTTATTATACATTTTAACATTAAGTTTCATATTAAATTATCATTCAACGCATCCAAATTAACTATAAAGTTCAACTCAACTATTCAAAATCATATCAATATGAAGTTCCATAGAAGATTAGGAAGAATTAGGAGATGAATGTTAACTTAGGGTTAAACATAAATATTATAAGTATATATTTATTTATTAGTATAAACATATATATTTTCGGGTCGGGTTCGGTGATGGAGACACCAATAACATCCCCTCCCCATACTCGTAGGGGATTTTTTAAGTTCAGGGATCCCCATACCTGATACCCGTTTGACCTCGAAATCTTCCCCTGTTAGGGTTGGGGACCCGCCCCCCCCTCCCCCCGGGGATTTTTGTCATCCCTAGGTGGGGGGGGAGGAAACCAGAATCATGGGCTTTCAACAAGGCTTGCATTTCGTGGGCTTTAATTTAAACAAGGATTCTTTCTTAAAGCAATTCTTTCTGTGCGCTTTAAAACATCAATTCTTTCCTAAAGCGATTCATTAAACAAGGCATGCATTTTGTGGTCTTTAAGCAATTCTTTCTTCTTCTTTTTTGGTATGAGGTTTTCATGATATGAAATCTCAGTCAATGTAATTAATTGTAATGTAGTAATATTTTTTTTTTTTTTTTTTTTTTTTTTTTTTTTTTTTTTTTTTTTTTTTTTATGACTTATGACATTAATTGTAGGTTATTCATGATATGAAATCTCGTCAGCAACAATGGTAGCATCATCGACCCCGGCTCTCCTTCTCACCCGACCTTAGCCGAATTGAGTTGACAGGACTCGACCCAAATTCCACTAATATTATGTCAATTCCAATAATATTCCATCAATTCCAAGTGTCACATAAGCGACACATCCTCGCCCGCCTCTGAAACACAAAGTCAACCCGTGCCGCGTTCCTTATAGGACTCAGGGGATACATAGTCAACCCGAGCCGCATTCCTTGCAAGACTCAGGGAACACTTAGTCAACATGAGCTGCATTCATAGCAGAACTCGAGGGATACGTAGTCAGCCCAAGAATGCATATCCTCGCACCACACGGTTCAGGCGTCCCTGAGACTGGTGGGGCATTTTCATAAATGAATAAACAAAGTTCCAAAGGGGGGGGGGGGGGGGTTGGGGTGGGGGGGGGGGGGTACTGTGGTGGGTGGGTTGGAAAAACCTTTTTCCGAAACTTGTCATAAAATTTCTCTTTTCCAACAAATCCCCTTTCACAATTCCATTTTCCGAATCATTTCTCAAGCACTATCTCTATAAAAACCCAAAAATATTCAGTCTCAAGCACTTCTCGAAGTATGAAACTACATCGGAAGACTCTTTGTCAGCCGAGTGGTCAAACTTCCCAAATCTGGTCCCACGGCCTCCAATTTCCGATCCAAAAGTTCCTAAGGGTTCAACAAGGTTTACTATACATGTCCTGCAAGTTTGGTCTGAATCGAACGGTTGGATTGCTCGCGATTGCTTGATCAGACGGTTATCGTTTAACACAAACTTTAAATCATTGAATCGGAGTATCCGGGACTCCGATTCACGATCCGAAAATTCCTACACGATCCTAGGGACCCTAGATCAACACATTTGAAAATGAAGTTGATCCAACAGTCCGAACATATCGAACCCGGATAACGCCTAATATGCGATATCCGATCAACAGTCAAACAATAACCAAATTCAAACCCAAGCATACCGTCGTGTTCAAGACAATATGAGGATCATTTTAGGACTCAAAGACCTACCATGAAGTGGCCCACGCACCGCCACACGCACCGACAGCGCGTGGGTATTCATAGTAATTATGGCGATCGGAAAATCTCCAAACCACCGATCAAGACCTATACCTACATGATCAGAAAAATGAGTGGAACAACTTTTGTTCTTGGACCATGGCCAAAAAGTGGCCGGAGATGGCTGGAATCGCGAGCCAAAACAGGGCGAAATTTTAAGTCGTAATTCGAGTTTCAAAACTTCAAAACAAATCCTAACCAACCAACCATCAGCTAATTCACGTTGCACACCTGGATTGACAAATTTGGTGGCCGGAATCGTCGGAAACGATGATGGAAAGTTTTGGCAGAATCGGAACTTTATCGAGCTACGCTAGTTTTGATCAAAGAAATTGGGTGGGGTAAGGTAGAGGACGAAGAGAGGAAAATTTTGCAAGTCGTTTCATCGGAAACGGTGGCAGGATGAAGCTGGAATCAACGCCGGAAGTTCCGGCTGTCACACGCGACAAAGGAGAGAGAGAGGTCTGTCGGGGGAGAGAGAGAAAGCTGGCTGGGTTTTTAAAAAACTAATTTCGAAATATTTACAGTTGTGCCACTACACTTTCGTTAATCATAACTTCTTCGTTACAACTCCGATTTGAGCTCACAATGTATCTACGGATTCATCTCGACGTGCTCTACTTAATGGTACTACTAAAATACCCAAATTTTTTCCCAAACAAAAAGTCAATTTTTAAACCCATTAAAATATTCTAGGGGTAAAATTGTCTTTTACTTGAATAATTTAATAATTAAATATTAATTTAGGATCTGGTTATTACATGAGTGCTCAGATGGCTTAGCTTCTATCGCTGTAGAACTAGACCTCGAACTCGATCCTCACTCGATCTTGACTCAGGATCCTACCAAGACCTAGATTCCCAAAAAGACCCAGACCTCGAATATGTCTATGATTCCTACCCAAATACCGACTCCGACTCAGACTTAGACCCTGATTCTGGCTCAGATTCCGATTCAGATTCCTACTCAACCTATATCCTATGCATCTTCCACTGCACAGATTACGACTTCCCGACTAATGACCCTGACACATAGGCGAGATTGCGCACTCATGAGACTTGTTTCAAATTGCATGGCTACCCCAAATGGTGGGCTACTCTTAAAGATTGAAAACAACGTGATACTACAAGTAATGGTTATGGATTTCATATTTCAGATAAGAGTGATTCCATAGGTTGGATAATTAATTCTGGTGCAACTGATCATTTGAGGTTTTATCTTGATGATTTTCTGAATACTACCCAACCCAAACGAACTTGTATGGCTAACGCCAATGGAGTTACTTATCCTATGACAAGGGCTGACACTGTTGCTTTCTCATCCTCTCTCTCAGTGTCTAATATTTTACTTCTTCCATCTCTATGCAATAAATTGATGTATGTTGGTCAGATTACTGAACAATTGAATTGTTGTGTGCTAATTTACCAGAGTTTTTGTTTGCTTTAGGATATTCACATTAAGGAGATTCTTGGTCGTGGTACTAAGCAAGGGGGGCTCTATTATATTGATGACTTCAGTCCCGACATGGCTAACAGTGTGACCCATACTTCTGATAGCAAACAAAAGCAAATCTGGTTGTGACACCGTCGATTGGGACATCAATCTGTTAGACACCACAACAAAATGGTGTTGTTGAACGAACACTTCTGATTGGTGCTCATGTTCCTCGTCATCATTGGGATGATGTTATCGTCACCTCCGTTTACCTGATCAACCATATGCCATCTGGTGTCCAGAACTTTCGTACTCCATTACAAGTGCTCGCACAATACGGGCCTTGCCCTCTGTTTTGGTGCTCACACCCTAAATATTGGGATGTGTGGTCTTTGTTCATCTCCACCAAAATCAACGTAGCAAGCTTGATCCCTACGCCCTTCGTTGTATTTTTGTGGGATATGCCACTCATTAGAAAGGTTGTCGGTGTTATCACCCTCCTACTTGCTGAACCTATGTCACTTTAGATGTGACCTTTCTAGAATATGAGATGTTCTTCCATGACCCCACATCCAATTCTATGCTTCAGGGGGAGATACGGAGAGTAGACTTGGAGCAACTTGGAAAAAGAAGAAATTTGCATATGCACAGAAGGGATCAATCGTCCTACCTTTGAAGATCGATCGCCACGAGGGCCAAGAAATGATCAATCATCCAACACTAATGATCAATCGCCCTGAGCCTGGAAAGCAATGTTCTTTTCTGCTAGAAACCGATCAATCGTCCATTCCCGATGATCGATTGCCTAACCCTTGCGAAGCTATTTCTGATTTGAGCCCCACTCCTACAAACAACCCAAAGCAACAAGCTGAAGACCCCCTCTCACTCGATAGTACCAGTGGACCAATCTCCTGAGAATATCTTTGAGGTAACTACTTCTATTGCACTTGTGAATTTAAAGGATTATTCTATTGGATATATATTACCATTCAGGCAGAATCGTGGGAAGCCACCATATCGTTATTCACCAAATATTGGCAAGACATCAAAGTATCCAATTGCGAATCATGTGTCCACTAAGAAACTATCTACACCACTCAATACTTTTATGCATCAGTTGTCTACTATTCATATCCCAATCAAGGTTGCTGAAGCATGGAAAGACCCTAAGTGGGCTGAAGCTATAAAGGAAGAGACGAAAGCTCTGGAGAAAAATCAAACTTGGACATTGGAAACTTTACCACAAGGGAAAAGGACCATCGGATGTAGATGTGTGTTTACTATAAAACACAATGTTGATGGATCTATCTAGTGATACAAGGCAAGGCTTTTGGCAAAAGCATACACACAGACCTACGATATAAACTATGAAGAAACCTTTGCTCCAATAGCAAAGTTAAACACCGTCAGAGTCTTGTTGTCCCTTGCAACTAATTTGGATTGACCACTACACCAGTTTGATGTAAAGAATGCTTTCCTGCATGTAGAACTCACGGAGGAGGTGTATATGAACATTCCTCCTGGATATAATTCTACTAAGATTGGAACAGTATGCAAATTATGAAAGACATTGTATGGATTGAAACTGTCACCACGCACATGGTTTGGATGGTTCACCATGGCGATGAAGAAAAATGGTTTATGGTAGAGTAACTCAGATTATACTTTGTTCTTGAAACATCAGAAAGGAAAGTAACTGTTTTAATAATCTATGTTAATGATATGATTATTACTGGGAATATAATTAGGAAATATATCAGTTATAAGACTATTTAGCTACTGAATTTGAGATGAAAAATCTAGGTGGACTCAATTATTTCTTGAGGATTGAGGTGGCCCGATCAAAGCAAGGCACATTTCTCTCTAAAAGGAAATATGTCTTGGACTTCTTAACGGACACATGAATGCTAGATTGTAAACCTGTAGACACTTTTATTGTTCAGATCATCATCTTGGAGAATACCCGGATCAATTTCCAACTAACAAAGAAAGATACCAAAGGTTAGTGGGAAGATTGATCTACTTGTCACATACCCAACCAGACATTGCTTATGCAGTGAGCACGTCGTCAGTCAATTTATGCATTCTCCAAGTGAAGACCACATGAATGCAGTTATTCCGATACTTAGATATTTGAAGTATGCACCCGGAAAAGGACTTATTGATAGGTATTCATATGTAGATTAGGCAGGTAGTGTAATAGATAGAAGATCTGCATCTAATTATTTCACATTCGTGGTAGGTAATTTGGTGGCATGGAGGAGCAAGAAACAAAAGGTAGCAGCTCTATCTAGTGCAGAAACCAAGTTCAGAGGTATGACTAAAGGAATTTGTGAGCCCTTTGGTTAAGGAAGTTGCTTACTGAACTTGGATATGAACCTACATCCACAATGGATCTCTTTTGTGACAACAAGGCTGCAATCGCTATCACATAGAATCCAGTTCAACATGATCGCCTAAACATGTTGAGGTGGATCGACACTTCATCAAATAGAAGCTTGAGGCTAAAGTGATTCAGTTTCCTTTCGTGAAATCCGAGGATTAATTGGCAAATATTTTGTTGAAGACAATTTCCAATAGAGCGTTCCACAATTCACTGGACTAGTTGCGCATTGGTGACATCTATGCACCAACTTGAGGGGGCGTGTTGGTGTGACTTGTGGACTAATTAAACTTTCCTTGCACACTAAAGATTCCCATATTAATTGTAATTGATTCCCCTTATATTTCTAATTTCCTACTGTAAATAGAATTAGGAGTTATTACTTTCCTTGGCCTTCAAGGTTTTATTATACTATAAATATGACCTCCTACAAGGAGAAGAATACACAGAAAATTGTCACAAACACATATTCTCTCATAGTTTCTTATATTTGTTTGGGCCTAATTTGGCACACCCAATATAAAGAAATAAAAAGCCCATATTGGTTTTTGGCATCCACCAACATTCCTTTGAAATTGGGCCAAGAATACACACGCAACCCAAAGCATTGAAGGCTCCAGCCCAGGATCTATCCAAAAGATGAAAACTTGGGCTTCAAAAAAGGAAATCAGCCTATAGCCTCAAACTGGGCCCGGCACGAATGAAACCAGAAATCAGAAGACAGACCCAACGTGACTAATCTGAACCAAAATTTTGAAATTGTCAACAATTTCAACTGGGTTAATAAGGAGTAAATATAAAAAAAGGCAAAACAGGAAGAGACTACTCTGAAAAAATCTGTCACCAAAAGATCAAACCCCTTCTTATAAAAATAAATTGTTTCTACTCCAGAGAGGGTGATTCTCCCAAGAGATAAGCAGGCCATGTTTTCAAAAGAAGATAAGCAGGAGGACAAGAAGTTGTTCAAACTGGAAAATCAAACTAACCATCACGGTTTTTTAGCTCTCACAAGGAGCATATGGGAATTAAAAGGAGAGATAGGTTTTTCTTTCAAAAAACAGGGAGGTGACTATCAATAGGAAATGATTGGTGAGAGCTTATCTACCAGAATTGATAAAATCCCTTTTTTCTTTGTATTTAAAATTGAGAGATCTTTTGAGAAATTTTGCCGCCCATTATTAAAAGAATTGCCCTACTCCAGAAAACACTTCCTATAAATATAAGGGAAGGTGTATAGAAGAAAAGAGGCATCACTAAAAAAAACAAAAAAAACAAAAATCAACCAAAATTCACTTGAACAAAAACAAGAGAAACCAACTTTAGATCAGAATTCCCAAAGTTCAAACTTAGAAAAATAAGTCATTCAAAACGAGATTCCTCTCGTTATAAATTTGGCTCAGCAAAAGCCAAGAACAAGCAGAGCTTGAGTTTTCACAAATATGAAAACCTCAACAAATTTTACAGTGCAGTTCCAGCTCATTGAGTCCTCAAGACCAGCCACTTCTGCCCCTTCAGACTAAAGAAGCAGCAGTTATGCCCATTCAAAAGCCTCCCAAAGCTTGAAGTAGATTAAAGCTCTGCCAAAATTGAACTTTGGCATCGATTTACAGCTGAAGCTGAGCAGTTGAAGTTGTTAACAGTCCAGTCCAGCACAGACATATTCAGTCCAGCCCGAATCAAAAGCTTCTATCCAGACAGAAATGGAATTCTAGCCTTCTTTTTATCTTTCTAGAGTTGATTTTTTCCTTCCAAGTCTTGTAAAGGGCAGTTATGCCTAAAAACAATCCTCTTTATCATCATTTATTCTGGCCAGAATTACCAATCTTACACCGTGATAAATTGTGAAGTCCTCACCAGTCTTAGACAAGAAAAGAACTTACTTGGAAGATATTCCTCACCCAAATTCACAATCACTTGTTTAGATATCAGTAACTTGGGAAGCAAGTTATCCATTTTAAAGAAGTCTGCTAGGATTTTCAAGGCTAGCAATGGCATGCTCGCACACCAAAGAAAGCTGACTTGTTGATCAGTCAATGATTTCCAAGGCAGTGAGGAATTTTACCCTTCCATCATATGAGCAAAAACAAAACGGGTGAACAATATTTTAGCTGTTTCATCATCCAATGGCACTTTAGCTGGTGGTGGAGGAAATTCCATGGATCCTCCAAATCCAAATCCATCATCTAAGCTCTCTAATTTGCTAAAAAGATCATCTCCTTATAGTAGCCAAGTTACAGTTGATGTCTTTGTAGTAGCACCTGCTTACGTTCTTGGAAGAAGAAAATTTACAAGTTACAGTAAACCCCCTAATCTATAGGGTCATTTACGAGTTCATACTCAATTTTGGGGACATCTACCAGTACATACTCAACGTGGCAGACAATTTGCTCCCTCCGTTAGCCAAACCGTTAGTTAATCTGTTAAATGCTAATGTGGCATTTGTGGAACCTATTTTTAATTGACATGGACTCCACATAAGAAATAAAATTAATAAAAAATTGTTTTGTTGTTCAATGAAATAGAGTTCATAAGGATAATCAACCAGCCACCATCTGTCAAAAAATATTTATTTTAAAAAAAACGAACACCATCTTCCCACAACTACCATCTCCAACCTGCACTAGCGCCACCCACCCCCTGGCATCTCTCTCTTTGGAACTTCCACCATCGCCTGACAACCCACCAGCGACCTCTCATCATCCCACCTAGCCAACCCCCATCCTCCCTTCCTCCGACTTAACCCTTCGTCGATCCACCCCAAACCCACTGCCAATGCCATTCTCTCTCTCTCTCTCTCTCTCTCTCTCCAATACAACCAAACCCCACCTCCCTCTCCTTACCACAAGTTGCCACTTCCATTTTTAATTTACCCAAGCTCAATATAGATGAAATTTGGGCAGCAAATGTTGCAAATAAATAAATAAATTGGGCAGCAACATCACCTTTCAAGATGCCAAAATGGAGATTTTAGAATGAACATTTCAAAACAAATGTCTAGTATTATCAAACCAATTAGCTCGAATTTGAAATTTTATTCAATTTTATGGCCTAGAATTCAAATTTCATTTAAGAGAAATATCAAATCTAGACACCCAACCGCGACCTTCCATCTACAACGCCCACCAAAGCTCCCTCCTTCCGACTGCAACACCTGACGTGCATCAAAGTTACCCCCTCAGCCACCTCCCAACGACGAAACCAACTCTAGATTCAACTCTTAACCCAAATTCAGATCTAGATTTTGTGTGCACTCTATTTCATTAAACAACAAAAGATTATTATTTTTTATTAATTTGACAGATGGTGGGGGAATAGAGTTCATATGGGTTTTGTTTAATGGAATAGAGTTCATATGGGTTTTGTGTGCACCCAACCACGGCTCTGGAAGTGGGATGATGATATGGGGGTAGGGGAATAAGGATGGATTGGGGACGATGAAATTTTTTTTGGATGGGGGTGGTGAGCTGGTTGTTTCTGTACTTTTTTATTTGATTTTTCTTTAATTTTTAATGAAATAGTGATTTTAATATTTTAAAACTTATTTTAAAAAGTAGATAATTTTTTATTAATTTTTGGGAGCTGATTTCCCCACTCCCTTTTTCTCCACTTACACTCCCTTTTATTTTAAAATATATTTTAATTAATTTTTTTTTAGTTTTTGCTCATTCCTATTATACCCTTACCTACATTAATTTATTTTTACTTCACTTTTATATTATTATTATTATCTTTTAAAACTTAATTTACTTACACCCCATTTTCAATGGATGGATGAATTCTTTAAAATTATTATTTTAAAAACAAACAAAATATTTTCCCCAGCAACAACCCCCTCTCTCTCCCCCTCTCTTCGTCAACCCCCTCCTCCTCCTCCCATCTCAACCCAACCCACATAGCCACCCACCCACCGATAGCCATCGTTGCCCCGACGCACCCATCACCACAAACGACCTTATCGCCCGAAACGCCCGATAGTCAAGCCACACTCAAACCCCAAAACTCTTTTTTTAAAACCCCGAATCTGGATTTGGTGGTTGAAGAAAGAGGGGGAAAAAGAGAAAGAGAGGGATAGAAAAGGTTTAAAGATCTTAGCCATAGCTACCAGTATATGGATGATTGATGTTATTGGGTTCCTTTTACTTCTTTTGGTTATGTTTTTGGAGGAGGAGCTAACAAAAAGTGAGGAAGAAAACAGAAAAGGTCCTTTGAGCCTTTGTCATTGGAGCTTCTGTGTTGGCTTTTTAGACCTTCGCAAATCATAGGGCAATAAACAGTTGATTTGCTGGGCTTGGTTTTTTTGGTCGAAGAAAGAGGGGAAGCAGAGAGGGGGAGAGAGCAGACGGAAGGGTGGGTGTGTAGGAGAGAAGAGAACCCGAGGGTGGGTGGGTTTAGGATATATTTTTTTGGTTTAAAAATATTATTTTTAAGGAATTATTTATTATTATTTTTCACATATCAGCACCTCTCCAAAGTGCTCACTTGCCACATCATCAAGGGTAAAATAGGAAAAAGAAAGAACAAAAAAGAGCAAAATTGATTAAAAAAACATTAAAAAACAAAAAGGAGTGTAAGTGGAGAAAAAGGGAGTGGGGAAATCAGCTCCCTAATTTTTTTGTCCACATGTAAGTCCACCTCATTAAAAAATGGAATCCAGATTCACTAACAGTTTGGCTAATGGATGGGGCAAATTATAGGGTTTATGCGACGTTGAGTATGTACTAGTAAATGTCCCCAAAATTGGGTATGAACTTGTAAATGACCCTATAGATTGGGGGGGTTTACTGTAATTTGTCCAAAAAAGAATTAAGATGATTAACAATGTATTGTGAAAGGGAAAAAGATGAAAAGTCGGGGAGGGAGAAATGAAAGCGAGTGGAGAGCTTGTCAAGAAAATGAGAAGGAGAGTTATGTCTATATGAGTAAGAAGAAAGGTAGTCTTGGCCTTAAGCATACGGTGTGTTGGCCAAGGTTGGATGGAGACTATTGCAGCAAAAAGATAACCTTTGGTCCGATGCTTTGACTAAACAATACCTACAAGGGAGTGTAAGATAGTTTATTGTCTTAAACTCACATAAAGTGGTCTTCTAATCATTATCGGTTTGCAAGAACTCCAGATTAATCAAGGACTCAAATCTGTCTCATCTAGCAGACCTTGTATCAGTGTTTTAAATGGATTACAAGGCTAAAGGGGTTTCTAGTTCTATTAGAATTGGGATTCATTGTTCTATTGCAATAAGGATAACTCAAGGAGTTTCTTGATGGGCAAAAACTCCTTGAGTGATGCATATAAATAAAGGAGCTCCCTCTAAGAGCCGATACACTAAAAAATCTCATCAAGTAATTCACCCCATCTGGAATTTGAGAATAAGGCAGTCGGTTATCTTAGAGAAGAGCTGTCTACCAAGAGAGAAGAGATGTCTACCAAGTGTTCGATAAAAGTCTTCAATGGCAAAACAAGGTTAGTGTTCAAGTTATAATAGCTTAATTAAGTTTACATGTGGTATCAGAGCATAAGTTATTTTATCTTCTACCTAACAAATTTTGTTGAAGCTTTAAGAACTCGAAAATTGAAGGATAATTAAGTTTTCAAGGTTAAAGAAACTTGACACAGCAAGAGTTACACCTTGCTGTGACAAACAGAAATTGATCAAAGGTTTGTATAGTTCTTGCCGTGCTCTGAGCAAGCCAAAGCAACTCAGACACAACAAGATCTGTACATTCAAAGTTTTATGATCAAACTTGTGTTGAAAATAAAGGCATAATGAATGATTCGCTGTCCAAAGATGTGAATGATTTATTGTGCAATTATTTTCAGCATAACAGCATAAGAGATGAAACACGTAGGCTATCAAGGTTGTTCTTCTGTCCAAAGATGTGGAACCTTTCTTGTACAGGAAGCTTATGTGATTTTCATGTCTTAGTGTTGATAAACATGTTTTGATTTCTTCACCTAAAGGTGAGAATCGATCATGTTTTAAAGTTATGGGGTTTTCAGTTTTAAACATATATATATATATATATATATATATATATACTATGTGTTTTTCAGTTAATCACAACTCGATTGAAACTCTCATTGGCTCCAACTACACCAAATGGAGGGAAGATGTGGAAATTGCTCTAGGATTGCTGGACTATGCGATGGCTATTGAAGAAGATGCTCCTGCAGAACCAAATGCAGATGCATCTGCTGGAGCGAAATCAAAATATGCAAAATGGGTCAAGGCAAACAAAATGGCTATTCTAATCATGAGAAAGTCAATTTCACCATCTATCAGGGGAAGCATTACATCATGTAATAATGCCAAGAAGTTTATTGATTCCATTGGGGAAAAGTTTCAGGAATCAGAAAAGGCTGAGATTGGAACTCTAATGGGACAGCTTACTGATACAAAATACAATGGGGAAAGATGTGTGAGAACACACATACTAAACATGCTGGAAATTGGGAACAAACTGAAGGCACTCAAAGTCAATGTGGATGAAACAATGATGGTGCATTTTGCTATAAATTCTCTGCCTAGTACTTTCAAGCATCTAAGAAGCACATATGTAGCTCACAAGGAGAAGTGGACAATAACTGACCTTATAAGTATTTGTGCGCAAGAAGAACAAAATATGAAGAAAGATAAGGCTGAAGAAAAGATTAATATGGTTCAGAACAACTTCAAAAGGGATTTTGGAAAAGGCAAAAACGTTGGGAAGAAAAACAAGGAAGAAAAGGAAACTAAAGGACTGAAACTAGAAGGACTCAAGTGCTATTTCTGCAAGAAGTTTGGCCATATGAAGAGGAATTGCTACAGGTACAAGCGTTGGTTGGATAAGCAAAAGGCTAAAGGTAAGACTGATCAAGTATATGTTTGTTTTGAGACTAATGCAATTGAGATTTCTTCAGATTCATGGTGGTTAGATAGTGGTGCATCAGTTCATGTGGCTAATTCCTTGCAGGGGTTCAAAACAAAGAGGCTGCCAAGCAAGGCTGAGATGAAGGTGTTCGTGGGAAATGGAGAAAGAGTCAAGGTGGAATACATTGGATTAGCTAGGATTGAGTTAGAATCTGGTTTTGTTTTGGAATTAGTAGATGTAGTTTATATTCCTTCTATGAAAAGGAATCTTATTTCAGTTAGCAAGTTTGTAAAGTCAAACTTACAGTTTGAGTTTGATGAGTCTGGGTTCTCCATTTTTAGAAATAAAGTTATGATTGGTAATGGTTTTCTAAATGATGGAATGTTTCGATTAAACTGCAAACCAAATCCCAGCACTGGAAATCTAAGCATCAATGTGATAAGCACTAAAAGAAAAGCAGAAAAAGAAGAATCTTATAAACTTTGGCACAAGAGATTAGGACATGTCTCAGCTGAAAGAATGAATTTGCTTAACAAAGAAAATCTGTTGCCACCACTTAACCACCATGACAAAGACAGTGTTTGCATAGAATGTGTTAAAGGAAAATTGACAAATTTGAGAAAGAAAGGTGCTACAAGAAGTGAAAAAGTGATGGAAATCATACATACAGACATTTGTGGTCCTTTTCCCACTCAAACACATGATGGTTTTAAGTATTTCATAACCTTCACAGATGATTACTCTCGATATGGTTATGTGTACTTAATATCTGAAAAATCCAATGCACTGGACATGTTCAAAGTCTATAAAGCAGAAGTGGAAAACCAGTTGGATTCAAAAATCAAAGTAGTAAGGTCGGCCAGAGGAGGAGAATTTTATGGTAAATTTGATGAGAGAGGAAGGAACCCTGGACCTTTTGCCAAATTTCTACAAGAAGAAGGTATAGTGGCTCAATACACTAACCCAGGCACACCACAACAAAATGGAGTGGCAGAGAGACGAAATAGGACCTTGATTGAGATTATTAGGAGCCTAATGTGCTGCACAAAGCTTCCAAAATTTCTTTGGGGAAAGGCTTTAAAAACTGCAAATTATTTGCTAAATCGA
This sequence comes from Prunus armeniaca, assembly GCA_903112645.1. Taxonomy (NCBI): domain Eukaryota; kingdom Viridiplantae; phylum Streptophyta; class Magnoliopsida; order Rosales; family Rosaceae; genus Prunus; species Prunus armeniaca. The sequence continues at coordinate 22,605,022 of CAEKDK010000004.1, forward strand.
ATTCCTACCAAAAGTGCAGACAAAATTCCTTATGAAACATGGTGCAATAGAAAGCCTAGTCTCTCACATCTTAAAATCTGGGGAAGTAAGGCAGAGGCAAAGTTCTACAATCCAATGGAAAGGAAACTAGATTCCAAGACATTAAGCTGTTTTTTCATTGGATATCCGGATAGAACAAAGGGGTACAGGTTCTATTGTCCCAACAACAGCACAAGATTCATGGAAACTCAAAGAGCTATTTTTATTGAAGATGAAATTGAATAAGACACTAAGGTAAACTTTGATTTTGATGAAATTTTGGAAAACAAGGAACCTGCTGAAAAGGAAAATATGCTGAGAGATATAACCATCTTACCATTCACTGATTTGAATGACAAGCAAGTCTCACCAAATCATGATCTAACAACTAAAGTTCCACAAATTGCACTAGAAGACATGCATATAGATCAACAAGAACCTCAGCCTCACAACTTAGAATTGAGAAGATCACAAAGAACTAAGAAACCTTATTGAAGAAATTTATATGAAGCAACCGGATGGTTTCATTCAAAAAGGGGAAGAAGAATTGGTTTGTAGGTTACAGAAATCAATATATGCATTAAAACAAGCTTCAAGGCAGTGGTATTTGAAGTTTGATGAAGTTGTGAAGTCTCAAGGTTTCATTGATAATCCCTTAGATGAATGCATTTATCTCAAATTTCATGGAAGACATTATATTTTCATGCTCCTCTATGTTGATGATATTCTCTTAGCAAGCAGCAATCTGTCATTATTACATGACACTAAGAGAATGTTGTCAAACTATTTTGAGATGAGTGATTTAGGCGAAGCAAATTTTGTATTGGGGATTGAAATAAGTAGAGACAGAGAAAAGGGATTACTTGGTTTATCACAGAAAGGATATATAGAAAGGATACTCAAAAGATTCAATATGGAAAACTGCACAGGATGTGATGTTCCATTCTCAAAAGGTGATAAATTGAGCTGTGAACAATCTCCTAAAACTGAGCAAGAGAAGCTGGAAATGCAGGACAAGCCCTATGCTTCACTTGTAGGAAGCTTGATGTATGCACAGGTTTGTACAAGGCCAGACCTTGCTTTTTGCATTAGTGTTCTTGGAAGGTTTCAATCTAACCCAGGCCAAGCACATTGGGTAGCAGGCAAGAAGGTCTTGAGGTATTTGCAAAGAACTAAAGAGTACAAACTGGTTTATCGAAGAGTTGAAGAATTAAAATTGGAAGGATATGCTGATGCATATTTTGCTGGTTGTTTGGATACTCAGAAATGCACATCAGGTGTTGTATTCTTGTTTGCAGGAGGATCAATGGCATGGAAAAGTGTAAAACAACAAAATGTATCAACCTCAACCATGCAGGCTGAATTCTTAGCAGTTTATGAAGCTACTTCAATAGCAATATGGCTTAAGAATTTTATGTCAATGTTGAGAATTGTGGAATCCATATAGAGACCAATCCAGCTGTGGAATGATAACAGTGTTGCAGTTTATTTTGCAAAGGGAAATAAGAGATCGTCAGGTCTGAGACACCTGCAGTTAAAGTTTCTGTCAGCAAAAGAGAAGATTCGAGATGGTTTTACAACTCTGGATCACATTGGGACAGATTCTATGATTGCAGACCTTTTGAACAAAGGTTTGCCTAATCATTTTTTTCATAGGCATGTCAGAAGCATGGGTTTTCAGATCAGTTTTGATGTTTAAGTCAGTGGGAGTCAGTGGGAGCCAGAGTTGGATCTGTTTTCTTTTAATTAGTTTCAATCGAAGTTGTCCTTATAGTTTTATTTTGAAGATGTTATTCAAAGTTTTTTCTTAAATTGTGTTTTTCCAATTTATAAATTTTTGGCATATGGATGAAGGAAGAATCTGCAAAATTTGCTAGCACTTGTGTTTTGCATTTTTCGTACCCATGAAGGAGCCATGATAGTTTTGCTAAGACCTTCGTAGTCTTGTAAGGGTGAGCTAAGAATTGTTTTGATCATCAAACACATTCTAAGGCATATCTCAACAATTTTTTATCCTAATTCAGCTGGCAGCCCTATGTGTTGTTATAGACTTATATGTGTGGTTATAAAAGACTTGAATGTTATTTGTTCAATGTGCTTCGACAGTTCCATATGAGTTTATATCAATGACAATGGCCTGATAAGAAACTGAGAAGTTTAAAGTCCTAAATTGGTAGAATGTAAGATAGTTTACTGTCTTAAACTCACATAAAGTGGTCTTCTAATCATTATCGGTTTGCAAGAACTCCATATTAATCAAGGACTCAAATCTGTCTCATCCAGCAGACCTTGTATCAGTGTTTTAAATGGATTACAAGGCTAAAGGGGTTTCTAGTTCTATTAGAATTGGGATTCATTGTTCTATTGCAATAAGGATAACTCAAGGAGTTTCTTGATGGGCAAAAAACTCCTTGAGTGATGCATATAAATAGAGGAGCTCCCTCTAAGAGCCGATACACTAAAAAATCTCATCAAGTAATTCACCCCATCTGGAATTTGAGAATAAGGCAGTTGGTTATCTTAGAGAAAAGCTGTCTACCAAGTGTTCGATAAAAGTCTTCAATGGCAGAACAAGGTTAGTATTCAAGTTATAATAGCTTAATTAAGTTTACAGGGAGTAGCTTGAACATCATCAAGAATAGAAGGCCTATGTCTTCTTCCCCCTCCCCTACATGGCGTGCTATTGAGCATGGTGTTGATGTCTTGAAAATGGAGTGAAAATTAGAGTGGGTGATGGGTTGCATATCCTCTTTTGGACTGATTATTGGTTTGGTGATGGCCCTCTGATTCAAAGTGTTGAGGGAATGGATGAAGATAAACTCCCGTTGAAAGTTGCTAATTACCTTGCTCATGGAACTTGGGATCTTCATAAGTTAAAGGAAGACTTACCCCTTGAGATGGTTGCTTATATCATTTGTGTCCCTACTGGGTTATGTTGTAAACATGACTCGCCTATTTGGAAACATACTTCTATACTTCTAATGGTTCTTTTAGTGTCAAATCTGCTTACAAGGCTAACTGCAAGGACTTTTCCAATATGGATGTTATCTGGGCCTTTATTTGGACTTTAAAGGCTCCCCCTAAGATTAAATATTTTCTTTGGTTACTCCACCAAGATCGGTTTTTAACTAATGAACAAAGGGTCAGGCGAAGGATGACTCTACATGCAAGTGACATTTGTGGTGCCCTTGTGGAGAATGTGAATCATATTGTCATGAGTTGTTTAATGGCTTCTCTTGTTTGGTGCCAATCCTCCTTGCCTATAAGTTTGAACTTGTCGCAGCATGGCAACTTGATTACTTGGGCTAGAAGAAGTTTACACAACACAACTGCACCTTAATGGGGTATGAGGTTGTGTGTTCTACTTTGTTTGCTTTCACATGCTGGTTCCCTTGGAAATGGAGGAACAAGAAGATTTTTTATCCTGGGTTTGTCTTCCCTCCCAATCCCAGTCACATAATTCTTTTGGCTATTGTAGATTGGCAACATGCCAACATTGATCTTGCTCGTAAACCCATCCGCTCTCTAGCCACTCTATCCTGGCAGTACCCTACTACATGAGTGACTAAAATTAATACTGATGGTTGTCGAAATGGAGAGACTGATCACATTGCTGCTGGTGGTGTTCTTAGATCAAGCTCTGGGATGTGGGTTAAAGGGTTTGCTGCTAATATTGGTTATGATCAAGTATTAGATACTGAGTTATGGGGTATCTGTAAGAAGGTTTATTACATTAAACCTACTAAAGTGATCTTCTAATCAACTTCGGATTACAAAGACTTATTGTTTATTAGGAACTCAAAACCTATCTCGATTAGGCAAGCCTGTAAACAGTGTTCAATAAGGATAATGAAGGCTTAAGGGTTCCTAGTTCTACAAGGATTGGAATGGATTAATCCTATAGCATGAAGGATATCTCTAAGTGTTTCTTGATGGGCAAGACACTTAGAGAGATGCACATAAATAGAAGGCTCCCTCCTAGATCCGAAACACACAACACAGCTAAACAGAAATTCACCCATCAGAGTTATAGCTATAAGGATCAGATTCTCAGGAGAAGAACTTCTATATCTTGCGTTGCCAATCTGTTCCAGCATCATCCAATCTGCGCCAGCACCATGTCAGACTCAGGTTAGTGTTAAACATGTTATGGCTTTAAAGAATTAACATGTGGTATCAGAGCTTAAGTTATATCATGTTATACCTAAAGGTTTCTTGAAGGTTTCTACAGATCATGGCTTACAGTTCTTGTGCAGTGATTGAGTAAGCCAAAGTGACTCAACCATTGCATGATTACTATATTCAAGGTTTATGATCAGAATTTGCACCATGATGCAAAACATGTCGAAAGGCTTTCTATCCAAAGATGTCAGCAGTTTGATATGTCTTGCATCATGGTGGATCGACATGGGACATGGATAGATATGGATTAGTGAAAGGTTTTCTTCTGTCTAAAGATGTAGAAGATCTTTTGCTCCGGAAATTCACATCTACTCGTTTTCCAGTGTCAATAAGCATGCTTGAATCACTGTCCAAAGATGTGATTAAGTGTGTTTGATTAAAGTTCTGGGGAAAGTTATATATATATAAAGTGCTTATCTTGTTTTAAACATGTACAGTCAATCATAACTCGATTCGAACTCTCACTGGCTCAAATTATAAGAAATGGAGAGAAGATGTGGAAATTGCTCTTGGACTTCTGGATTATGAGATGGTTCTTACTGATGAAGCTCTATCAGTACCTGCGAATGATGCATCTGCTGAGACTAAGGCTAAATATGCAAAGTGGATTAAGGCCAACAAAGTGGCAATTCTGATCATGAGGAGGTCTATTTCAGAAGAGGTCAGAGGCAGTATTATTGAAACTGAGAGTGCTAAGCTATTCATGGAAACTATTGCAGAAAACTTCCAAGGATCCAAGAAAGCTGAAATTGGCACACTCATGAGCCATCTGACAGATATGAAATACAATGGAGAAGGCTGCATAAGAACTCATATTCTGAACATGGTTGAGATAGGAAACAAGCTGAAGGCTCTAAAAGTCAATGTGGATGAAACCATGATGGTGCACTTCGCTATTAATTCTCTACCTAGCATTTATAGACAACTGAAAACTACTTATATTGCTCATAAGGAGATATGGTCAGTTGCTGATTTGATAGGTATCTGTGTGCAGGAAGAACAAAGTATCAGAAAGGACAAAGGAAAAGAACAAGTGTATTTGGTGCAGGATACTAAGTTTAAACCAAAGGAATGGACCAAAAACAAGAACACAGATAAGTAGCAAAAGAAAGATGAGTCTGCAAAGGGCACGGGTCCAGTAGGTTTGAAGTGTTTCTTCTGCAAGAAATTTGGACATTTAAAGAGAGATTGCAGAAGATACAAGCGCTGGTTGGACAAACAAAAGGGAAAAGGTAAGCATGAAAATGTCTCTGTGATTTATGAATCTAATACAGTTGAAGTTTTATCTAATTCATGGTGGTTAGACAGTGGTGCAACAGTTCATGTGACTAACTCTTTGCAGGGATTCAAAACAAAGAGGGTGCCAAACAAGGATGACTTGAAGGTGTTCGTGGGAAATGGAGAAAGAGTTAGAGTAGATTTTGTTGGTTTAGCTAGTCTTGAGTTGGAGTCATGTTTTATTTTGGAATTAGTTGATGTCGTTTATGTTCCTTCTATGACAAGGAATCTGTTATCAGTTAGCAAGCTTGTAAAATCAAACTTACAGTTTGAGTTTGATGAGTCTGGTTTCTCCATTTTCAGAAATAAAAGTTTTATTGGTAATGGATTATTGATCGATGGAATGTTTCGTTTGAACTGCAAATTACCAAATCAAAGTACGGAGATGATAAATGTGTTAAGTTCAAAACAGCCTTGTAATACAGAATCTTTCACACTATGGCATAAGAGACTTGGACATGTCTCGAAAGAAAGAATGAATCTCCTAAGCAAAGAATCAATTCTCCCACCACTTAATCACCATGAACAAGATAAAACATGCATTGAATGTGCAAAAGGAAAGCTAACAAATCTCATAAAGAAAGGGGCAATAAGAAGTGAGAAACTACTTGAGATAATACACACAGATATCTGCGGACCTTTTCCAGTTGATACACAAGATGGTTTCAGGTATTTTATTACTTTTACATATGATTTTTCAAGATATGGATATGTGTATCTGATAACAGAAAAATCCAAAGCATTGGAAATGTTTAAAATCTACAAGGCAGAAGTGGAAAACCAGCTGGATTCTAAGATAAAAGTTGTAAGATCAGATAGGGGTGGAGAGTTCTATGGCAAGTTCACAAAAAAAGGAAGAAATCCAGGACCTTTTGCAAACTTCCTACAGCAAGAGGGCATTGTTGCACAATATACAAATCCTGGAACACCACAGCAGAATGGTGTTTCAGAAAGGAGAAATAGAACCTTAATAGAGATGGTGAGAAGCATGATGTGTTGTGCAAAGCTTCCTACTTTTCTATGGGGAGAAGCTTTAAAAACTGCAAACTACCTTGCCAACAGAATTCCCACCAAAGCTACAAACAAGATACCCTACGAAATCTGGTGTAAAAGAAAGCCTAGCTTGGCTCATCTAAGGACCTGGGGATGCAAGGCAGAGGCAAAGCTGTACAATCCTATGCAGAAGAAGCTTGATTCCAAAACAGTGAGTTGCTTCTTCATAGGATATCCAGATAGGACAAAAGGTTATAGGTTTTATTGTCCTAAAAATAACACTAGATTTGTGGAAACACAGCGAGCAATTTTTATTGAAGAAGAAGAGGAAGGATTAGATGAAGCAGATTTTGATTTTGATGAAGTTTTGGAAACTAAGGAAACTGCAGCTGAAAACCAAACAAGAGAAGCCACTATCTACCTTTTGATGCGTTGGAAGAAAACCAAGCCTCACCAATGGATGCAAAAGGGAATAATGAAGAAGGACAAGTGACTGAAAACCAGCAAACTGCAGTAGAAGAAATGCAGACAGATCAGCCAGTACAGGTTCCAGATTTACAGCTCAGGAGATCACAGAGACCTAAAAGGCCAGCCTTGTCAAATGACTACTTTGTTTACCTGCAAGAATCAGAGCATGACATCAATACTAAGGAAGACCCTGCAACTTTCAAGCAGGCCATGGAAAGTGACAAAAGTTCACAGTGGTCTACAGCCATGGAATCTGAACTAGAATCAATGAGCAAAAATGGGGTATGGAAACTAGTTAATTTGCCACTAGGATGCAAACCCATAGGATGCAAGTGGGTTTATAAAACCCAAAAGAATGCACAAGGACAGATAGACAGGTATAAAGCCAGATTAGTGGCAAAAGGTTACACACAAGAAGAGGGAGTTGATTACAATGAAACTTTCTCCCCTGTATCAACTAAAGATTCATTCAGAGTCATAATGGATTTGGTTGCTCATTTTGATCTACATCTTCATCAGATGGACGTTAAGACAGCTTTCCTAAATGGAGAACTGATTGAAGAAATATATATGAAACAGCCGGATGGTTTTGGCTCAAAAAGGGAAGAGAATTTAGTGTGCAAGCTGCAGAAATCAATATATGGTCTAAAACAGGCATCAAGACAATGGTATCTCAAGTTTGATGAAGTTGTTAAGTCCCAAGGCTTCATTGATAATCCATTGGATGAATGCATCTATATGAAATTCAATGGAAGGAATTTCATCTTCATGCTGCTATATGTGGATGACATTCTGCTAGCAAGTAGCAATCTGTCCATGTTGCATGACACTAAAAGGATGCTGTCAGATCATTTTGATATGAGTGATTTGGGAGAGGCAAACTATGTTCTTGGAATAGAAATCAACAGGGACAGAGAAAGGAAAATGATCAGCTTATGTCAGAAGGCATATATTGAGAAAGTGCTTAGAAGGTTTAACATGGGAAACTGTACAGGATGTGATGTTCCCTTCTCAAAAGGGGATAAATTGAGCAGTGAACAATCTCCTAAAACTGAGCAAGAGAGATTGGAGATGAAGGACAAGCCCTATGCATCACTAGTAGGAAGCTTGATGTATGCACAAGTCTGCACTATACCAGACTTGGCATTCTGCATAAGTGTTCTTGGCAGATTTCAGTCTAATCCAAGCCAAGCACATTGGATTGCAGGCAAGAAAGTATTAAGGTATTTGCAGAGAACTAAAGAGTACAAATTGGTCTATAGAAAGGTTGAAAATTTGCAGCTGGAAGGATATGCAGACGTTGACTTTGCAGGATGCCAGGATACTAAGAAATGCACATCAGGAGTTGTTTTTCTATTTGCAGGTGCTGCAGTGGCATGGAAGAGCATGAAACAGTAGTATGTGTCAACCTCCACTATGCAAGCAGAATTCTTAGCAGTTTAAGAAGCTACTTCAATGGCAATGTGGCTTAAAAATTTCATGTCTATGCTAAGAATTGTGGATTCAATACAGAAACCGATTCAGTTATGGAATGACAATACTGTGGCAGTGTATTTTGCACAAGGAAATAAGAGATCAAGTGGAATGAGGCATTTGCATTTAAAGTTCTTATCTGCGAAGGAAAAGATTCGAGATGGAGAGACTGCTCTAAGTCACATTGGCACAGATTTTATGATTGCAGATCCTTTGAATATAATCATGTTTTTCACAGGCATGTGGCAAGCATGGGATTGCAATTCAGTTTTGATGCCTAAAGTCAATGGGAGTCAGTGGGAGCTAGAGTTCTTGCAGTTATGTTTTAATTCTGATTTTGTTAACTAGTTTTATCTAGACAGCTTTATTTTGCATATTTAATTGAATTAATTTTATACAATGTTCTGCATTTGCTATTTATGGATGACAAATAGAATAAAGGCCAAACTGTAATCATATCAGCATTATGTTTACAGTTTGAATCTATGAATGAGTCATGAAAGATTGTTAAAAACCTTGGTAGTTTTGAAGGGTGGGCAAAGAACTGTTCAGTTGTGTCACACATACAGTAAAACTAAAACAGTTCTTGTTTTTCAATCCAGTTGGAAGCCTTATGTGTTTTGCAGATTCATGTATGTGATTATAAAAGTCTTGGATGTTATATATCCATGTACTTCGATAGTCCTTTATGAATTTTTCAAAATGACAGTGGCTTGATAAAAGAACAAGAGAATTTTGAGTTCCACATGGCCATTAAGTAATGAACAATAAGTCTAAATTGATTATTTGATCAAGTGGGAGAATGTAAGAAGGTTTATTACATTAAACCTACTAAAGTGATCTTCTAATCAACTTAGGATTACAAAGACTTATTGTTTATTAGGAACTCAAAACCTATCTCGATTAGGCAAGCCTGTAAACAGTGTTCAATAAGGATAATGAAGGCTTAAGGGTTCCTAGTTCTACAAGGATTGGAATGGATTAATCCTATAGCATGAAGGATATCTCTAAGTGTTTCTTGATGGGCAAGACACTTAGAGAGATGCACATAAATAGAAGGCTCCCTCCTAGATCCGAAACACACAACACAGCTAAACAGAAATTCACCCATCAGAGTTATAGCTATAAGGATCAGATTCTCAGGAGAAGAACTTCTATATCTTGCGTTGCCAATCTGTTCCAGCATCATCCAATCTGCGCCAGCACCATGTCAGACTCAGGTTAGTGTTAAACATGTTATGGCTTTAAAGAATTAACAGTATCTACCATGGTCTCAAATTCTTGGGATATGGGCTGCAGTGATGTTGTGCTGGAATCTGACTCAGCCATTGCAGTGCATCTTCTCAATAAAGCTATGGGTGCCCTCCACCCTCTTGCTACCTCGTTATGGGGCTGCCAGGACTACATTAAAAAATGTTTGGGCTGCTCTATTTATCATGTCTATCATGAATGCAATATGGTGTTTGATAGACTTGCTAACTTGGGCTCTTGCCTTGATTTGGGTCTCTGTACCTTTCAAGTGCCTCCCGACAGTATTAGGTCCTCTGTTGTTGATGACCTGAGTGGTCTCTGTAGGCCTCGGGTCATAGTTTAGTGTTTTCTTTTGGGCATGGCCCCATCTTTTCACCCAAAAAAAGGAGAGTAATCCATCACCATCATTGAACTCTATTTGTGATTTTTTATGATGGTTAGTTCGGATTTGTTTCGTGTGAACTGTGCATGGGTAGGGGAGGGATACTGGAAAGGCGGGTGTTTGAAAGGGTTGGGGGAAGCCATGGATAATTAGGTTTGTTTTTATTTTTGTTTTAAATTATGTTAATCTTAAAATTTAAAATTATAATGAATTAATTAACAGAAAATGAAGTTAAAATTTGGATTTAACGGAAATTGTAACGGAGTTAGACTCAAGTGGTAAATTACAACACTTTACAAATTTTAGGTGGTTAAAAGTAAAAATTAAAAGTTCATGTGATAATTGAACACAGCCCTAAATGTGGTATTAATGCAAATTTCCCAAAAATAAACAAATGAGTGTGGGTTAGGGATAATTGTGTTTATGTTGAAATGGGGTTAAAATATAAACAATTCGTGTTTCGGTCAATTATAACTTTTTCTTTTATAAAAACTAGCCCCTTGGCACATGCTCACGTATGTGCCAGTTGGTTTTATTTATTTATTTATAAATTTTATTTTTAGAATTAAGAAAAAATAAAATGGGTAGTTATGTTCTGCAAAAGTAATACCTATTATTTGATTTTGTTTTAATTTAAAAAATGTGAATTTACCATATTATCCTCGTTTAATTCATAATTTTAATTCATAATGTTTGAATTAACCAATGACATTTTCTAGTATTTTGAATATTTCACCATTCTCTGTCTTTTGCTTTATATATATAGATAAATAAAATATATGTTTCACTAAAACGAACAAGTTTATAACAATGGTAAGGTAAGATTTATGTGTTTGTTTAGATCTAATGGATTGCTAGACTAATATACTAACTTTGGTTCGGATTAGTCCAAATGAGAAAATTTGATGCTTTTTAAAAAAAAATATATATATATATAGTCCCCTTCTATTGAGGGATCCCTCAAATAATTTTATTTGAGGGACGCCCTTTAGGGTACCTTACAATTTTTTTTCTAATGATCCAAACTATATATTTTTTAGGTCTTCATTCATAGATCATCCTTATAAAAAATTAGACAAATCGGAAACCTTTTCGACATCCAATTGTGTCTTACAAAATCAATGAACACGGTGCTTCAAGAAAGTACTAAAATTTCAATAACTCAATTGAGTGGTCAAATGATATCGGATTCAAGTGATTTTTTGTAGAGATAATCTTTGAATGAGTATCTACAAAATAGACGGTTTGGATTAGTGAAATACAATCCATAGTGGGGCCTACAAGGGGTGTCCCTCAAATAAGCTTATTTGAGGGATCCCTCAATGGAAGCTCTCTCTGTATATATATATATATATATATATATATATATATATATATGCCTTCTATGATGAATTTTTATATATAAAAATTATAGTAAATTTGAGAATTCATAATGGTTGGGTTGGGTCAAGATAAGAAATTGATGGATTCATCCATAAAGCACAATAATTTTTGGAGTCGTTCTATGGTGAGGGTGTCATATATAGACCTTAGATCTAGAACTTCATGTTAGTCACATGATTTATCTGAATAATAACTTCACTTAAATTTAATAAAATAATCACGTGGCTAATATAAAGATTCACATGAGATGTCGATATATGACACCTTTAGTATATGGTACCTATACTATAGAATTTCGCAGAATTCTTGATCCGGTTTTGTGGGCCCAAGTAGAATGAGTAAAGTGCAACAAGTCTGGGCCTTAGGAGCTTTTTAACTTGAGGAACCGCTATGCAAGTGCAACAGTGAATGCGAGGAGGAGCGAGGAAAGTAGGAAGGAAGTGGGAAAATGGTGGAAGGCGAGAGGGAAAAGAAGAAGAAGAAGAAGAAAAGGGAGCCTCAGCCTCAGCCATTAGAAGAAGAAGATAACGAGCCTAAGCATAAGAAGAAGAAAACAAGGGAGGGTTTCTATGTCAATTTCTCCAGAAGTGAAACCCAAACCCATGAAGAAGAAGAAGAAGCAAATAAAAAGGGTAAGAGCGAGAGAAAGAATAAGAGAAGACGAAAAGTCAATGCCATACGCGTTGGCGAGCGGCTGGTTTCTCCTTATTTTCACAATCAAGGAGGAGGAGGAGGAGTAGATGGAGAAAAAGGTAAGACCTCTACTAAAATTATTAATTCAGACAGTTGTGACGTACTAGTAGTTGTTGAGACTGAAACAATTTGTTATGAAAATAAAACAGAGAAAAAGAAGAAGAAGAAGAAAAAGGAACAAGAAGGCAACTACAATGTGGATTTAGATGAGGCCAATGCCAATGCCAACGCCAACCATAAAAGAAGAAGAAGAAGAAGAAAAGTTCCGAAATGCGATGATGGCCAACGGGTGGTTTCACCCTATTTTCAGAATCGAGGAGGAGATGGAGAAAAGGGTAAGATATTCCCAACCTCTGCCACCAATTCAGGCATTATTGTTAATGTAGTAGCTCAAACTGAAAAGGCTTCTTATGAAAACAAACCCAAGACAAAGAAGAAAAAGGAAAAACTAAATTGCAATGTGGGTTTACTTGAGGCCAATGCCAATGTTAATTCCGACCGCAAAAGAAGAAGAAAGCCCCTATATGCATTGGACAGCGAGTGGTTTCTCCCTATTTTCAGAATCAAGGGGGAGATGGAAAAAAGGGTAAGATGTTTGCGACCTACCTTAATGTAGTAGCTGAAATTGAAAAGGTTTCTGGAGAAAATAAAACCAAGGAAAAGGAACAAGTAAATTTCAATGACGTTTGTGATGGTATTAGCATAAAGAAGAAGAGGAGAAGGGTAACACGACATGATGAGGATGACAGTAGTTGCAGAAATGCTCTGGAGCCCGAGCCCAAGCCCGAGGAGATTACAGACTTCCTGCCAACCTCTCCGGAAGCCATTCACAAAGATGAAAGTATAGAACCTGCAGGTGTTGCCAATGAGGATGCAACTTCAGTGGAGGTATCCGGTGCTAATGGCATCGGAAAGAAGAAAAGGGGAAACCGTGAAACAAGCACTATGATGAATGTAGTAAATGAGAAAGAAAGGGATGTGGAAGAGAAGTTTGAGATGAATCCCCAAATAAAGGCTAATAAAAGTAATAATGGGATTTTGAAACTTGAGGATGTACTTGCACAATTTGCATACGAGGGTGGTGCTAGCGTGAACAACATACAGATTGACAAACAGAAGAAGATGGGCGCACCGTTGCAAACTTATAATCAAATTAGTGGTGTGAAGAAACAAGAAGTGGAAGAAGAGAAGGAGGAGAAAAAATATCAGAAGGAAAGTGAAACAGCACCTCATTTCCCATTGAATAATATTATCAATTCTTCCATTGTAGTAAGTGAGAGTGCCAGGAACTCAACTGAGGAGCATGCCACTGTGCCAAGCACCTGCAGAACCTTCAAAGAAGAAAAAGTGTGTCAGAATAGTGCAGAAAATGGAAAGGTTTCTTCCAAGAGGAGGAAAAATGAAAATCACCAAAGAATAGCACGTGTGGAAGTCCGAAAGGTTTCCCCTTACTTCCAAACATCAGGAGTGCAAGAATTGTTGGTAAATGGGGCTGATGATACAAAAGCTAAGCCGCCTAAACGCTGTTCAAAAACTTGTTCCAAGTCTGTTAAGGTCTCTTCCTACTTTCAGAAAGAATCCAAAGAAGAAGATAATGTGGATGGCCACTTGTTGGAAAGTAAAAAAAGGCGTAAGAGATCTCCGGAAATTAAGACTGCTCTTTCCGCTTCCCAGAAGAAAGATGAAGCATACCGAAGAAGAACTCCAGATAACACATGGATTCCTCCTCGCTCAGAATATGGTCTCATGCAAGAGGATCATTTCCATGATCCTTGGAGAGTTTTGGTGATTTGCATGCTCCTTAATCGGACAACGGGATTGCAGGTCTTTTTTCTTTATATAACTTTGTCACTTGATTACTTGACCATTCATAGTATTATGTCTATTTGATTTGGACTACTATAAATTGCTAGATTCATAGAAGTACATATATAGAGAGAGTAGGGATTTAGTAAGTAACTACGATAAGTAGTTAAAATAAGTAACCAATCATTAACCGTTAAGTCTAGTTTTGAATCATTCTGATTGGCAAAGTAAAATATTCCCACTCAAGTCTCTTAACATTAGCCTTAGAAAGAGTTCACAATTTGTTTATTTATTTCAGAAAGAGGTATTGGCTCGACTTCTGGCTATGCCATCTCATTTAAAACATAATAGTTTGAGTAATGGTACCAAATACCCCCTATATCTAACTGAAGCATATATGATATAATTCTTCCGAATGATAGCTGTCACTTGTTGTAGGCAATTTGTTTAATGAGGTTTTTGAAAATGCATAATTATACATGGATTTTTAGAAGAGATAATTGTACATGCATATTTAGGACTAGTTCCACCCCTTACCCATAAGGCATTTTCTGTCTGTTCTTTGTATCTTTTAGTAGAGTTCCCTCAGCTTTATTGTTTTTGTTGGTTGTTCTCTTCATGGCTTATGAGTTATTTCCATGTCTTGCTCTAAGAAAGCACTGGAAAATGGAAAAGGAATAATTACTAGATTGACATCAAATTGAATTGAATGATCTTATTAAAATTTGGGTTGCTAGAACATTAGACGCTTTTTAACTTCTACATTGTGTGGTAATGACTATACATAGCCATTTGTGTACTAGGATTGGAAAAGAGGTTTGCAAGCTGAAAGATTATAGAACTTCTCCCTATGATGTTATTGAAGTTAATTTATCTACACTTGTCCTCAGGAGGGACTGGAAGTTTATTTTAATTTCAAACAATATTTCCTTACAGATAAGGTAGAATGTATTTTCAAATTAGTATGGAAAGTATTAACTTTGGGATTATATATTGGATGATGGTTCTGGTGGAGACTGTTATTGAAAGTATGGTGCTTAGTTCTCTAGTCCAGTGACATCTAGTCCATTGCTTTGTATAATTTCATTTCCGTTAGCGAAATTTTTTTCCTATCTAAAACCTCAGAATTCATCTCAGGCCATTGAAGTCTTTAAAATCAGAATCATAGGATTTGGAATTTTCAGACCAAAAAAAAAGAGGGATTTGGAATTTATAACAGTTTATTGTTTCCAAAAAAAAAAGATGCTAACTTGTCTAAGCCTAACTGTTAGAATTGATTCAATGTGTATGACTGCAATCTTAACTGTTAAATAGTATTTATGAAGGTGACTGTTGTTATGTTTTATCAAATAATCCTGTTTACTTGCTTTTCAAAAAAATAAAAATAAAATCCTTGTTTTCTATTGCTAACTGTGCAGTCTAGGTTCTCACATTAGTACAGTATAGCTACATTATACCTATATGTAAATTACACTGAAAATTACTAATCTAAGTTATGCTTTTTCGTTTATGATTTAATATAATGGGTCCACGGTTTTGTTTCATGGCATCCTTGATCTGGTGTTGGACTGTAGATTGGAAAAAAAAAATTAAAAATGTGATCTTGATTTTAAGACTCATTTCAAAGTGATGAAAGATATGAATACTTTTCCCTACTGTTCCTATGGATTTATTGTTTAATGGATTATATGCAGGCAAGAAGAGTTATATCAGATCTCTTCACTTTGTGTCCCAATGCAAAGGCTGCTACTGAGGCTGCCACAGAGGATATAGAAAAGGTTATAAAAAGTCTTGGTCTACAAAAGAAGAGGGCAGCGATGATACAGCGTTTGTCTCAGGAGTATTTGGAGGAAAGCTGGAGCTATGTAACTGAGTTGCATGGTGTTGGCAAGTAAATTGGCTAATCTAAAATCCTTTTATTTGCTTATATATTCTTGTTCTTTCTATTTGTTCCTCTTCCTCCTGTTTATTTTGGCAATACTTAAGAAGCCTAAGCCTATGTCTGGTTTCTCTGGAGTTTTGGAGGATGAGTACATGGTTCCCGAATGTATATGTCAAAATAAAATCATGACCTGCCTAGCCTGGATAAAGCGGTTGCTTTCAGCAATCCAACCATTCATGATGAAATTCATGTTTTCATGGATCGCACTGCCTTATTTTGGGGGATAAAAAATGGTACAATTTTGATGGCATGATGTGACACAACGTGAAACGTTAATTTTCTCTTTAATGGTTGAGATTTTGCAGAGTCCAGACTAGTGTTCTCCCCAAACTCCAGAGAAGCCAATTGACCTCCCTCCCCATCCAATTGCATGCAAGTTATACAACTTGATCTTGATGCAAGCAAGCTGAATTTTCCTGTTTATTTGAGCTAGGTATGCAGCTGATGCATATGCAATATTTTGCACTGGAAAATGGGAACGAGTGAAGCCTACAGACCACATGCTAAATTATTACTGGGAATTTCTCGGCAGAATTGTTCCTCCAGTGTAAGAGGCAGTTTGGCGAGACTTTGTCGTTGAAGACTTCAATGTGTACAGGTGCCTTTTAGACGTTTCTCTTTGTTACTCATATGTACTAAATTGATCTTTTTTGGCATATTGAATTGAATTGCACTTTTAGTTGGAATGATACAGTTCAATAGCTTCAAATTAATAGTTGTATCTAATTACATGTTTTTTTACATGCTCAAATAAAATAAAAGGGATAAATTTAGAGTTTTTCTATTTAAACCTTATACTTTTCTTTATCATCCCCAATACTTAAATTATTAAGCTATTAAGTTTTACTATTGTGTAAAAAGACAAAAAAATCATCCAACTTAATACTTAATCTTAGTACATCTACACACATACCCGATCACTTGGAAGAAGTCAAATTCAATTTGAGTTTCCTAGGCGGCTAGTATGGCAGTTATCCTCACACTCATAGACTGAATCTAACTCGTCTTTCCCTTCTCTTGAAAAAAAAAACAAAAAGTCAATTTGAGTTTCTTCATTTTTGATGAATTGGCTTAAATATCTTGAAGAGTATGTGAAAGAGGGGCGGAGCAACACTGGGACTAGTGTGGTCCCGGGCCCCCACTCAAGTTTTTTTATATTTTAAAAGTAATATATTGTTATGTATTTCTATATGTATATTATTTCAAATACTTTAATTTATTTGAAGTATTACTCCATTTATCCTTTTACTTTAATTTATTTTTATATTACTTCATTTACTTAAGTTTACAATGTAAATAATGAAGTACCCCCTATTTGGATTCAAATAAAAATGCTAGAAAATCAAATTCCCACCAAATCAAAATATGAAAAATCGGTTTTAGTGTAAAATACGATTTAGGCTAAAAATGATGGCTCATTAAGTCAATATATACTTCATACTAAAATCTCATAAAATCAAGTTTTCTTATATGATGTGTAAGGAATAAAAGCTGCCAAGAATTATCTTGAGAAAATGATTATTCTGAAAAACCATTTTTCATACTTAGTCAATATTTTTATATAAAATATTTTTTCATGTATGATATAAATACATGAAGGGACCTAAGGTTTTTTTTAATTTATAAAATTTTGATTTTTTTTCTTTTTATTGGGTTTAATGGGGGAAAAAGCGTTAAAGATATTTGCTAAATATCTACTTTTTGTCTATCTCCATCGACTCCGAAGAAGGCGTCGACTGAAACTTTTCTCACCTTAGGGTTTTCTCTCTTTCATTTCTCTAGAATTAAACTTTAATTAGTTTTGCCACAGTGATACATTAGTTTACTATTATGAATCAAACAATAATAATATCCTTCATTTAGTGATGAAATGTACCATATAACGATTTCCGTAATTAATCAGCATTCAATCAAGAAATTTTGTCTTGATACTTAAATAAAATCTTACTTGTTGTGATTGTTCAATTTGTGTTGCAAGAAAACATAGGGTTTATGTTTTAATTTAACTAAAATTAGTGAAAGACTAACACTTATTAGATTTATGCCAACAATTAGGATCATCAATTGACATTCATTGGATCAATTCAAAACGAATTCAAGTGGACATGGAACATTGAAGAAAAATCGGTCTTTTAGATCCTAATTTCTCCTAAATTTATAAATTTTACGAACTTTTGCAACTTCTCTAAATCGGTCTTTAAAAATTTAAAATGCTAAAGTTGCCAAATAAATTGGCGCTCTCCTATTATATATAATATACAAAAAATTTCTTATGCGGACATTCAAACGTTATTATCATGTGGATGTTATGCATTTTGTACTACCCCTCCATGCTTTCTTGCTTGTTTACAATTACATCCGCACAATAATAATGTACAAACATCCGAATAAGAGAATAATTGTATATATAAATATATATATATATATATATATGTAATTATACAAGTTATGTTTGGGGAGAGGCGGATAAAGGAGAATTGAAGACAACATCGAATCGTCACACCATTGAAAACGACCATTATTTATTTATTTTATTTTATTTTTCCGACATTAGGTATTTTTTAGTCAATAAGCAAGGAAATTAGAAGTAGTTGTAGTGTTTACCACCACACCACGACCTTAGCTTAGCATTTGTAATGTAAATTTCTGTACACAAAAAAGAATTTGTTTTTGATAAGTAATAAAACAAAAATAGAAAATGGAACTAACAACCGACCATGATTTGGTCAGAAATTGAAATTGGAAAGTAGCTGGTCTGATGCAAGAAGTCAAGTCCAAAAGTCAAACGTGTCAGAGTCATTGGCGGTAAAAGATAAAAGATAAATGGCAATTTTGCTAAAAGTACAATTGTCATGTGGTTGTCCCTCCCCAAAATGGGTAATTATGAGAACAAATGTTGTAACAGAGCAGAGGCAATTCTGGTAGTTTTGTTTGCCCTCACTGGCTTCTCACTGTACGACAGGAAACCATTCCTTCATTTTCAATCCTACCTACCTAAGCGCTAAACTAAACTAACCTAACCTCTTCTTAACTAATTTCTGTCCACCTTATTTATTAATTTGGGTCTTCCTATCTCCCTAAACCCCAATCCTTCATTCCGATTCTCAATCCGGCAACTCTCATATTTATAAATATAGATTATCAAAGGTGGATAGGTTGAGGCAGTGGTTTGTGAACCCCAGCTCAATCCATAGATGGGCATGGAGACATCAGAATTAGGCATAACTACTGGTTGTAATAAGCTACCCTTGACTACTACATTCATCCAAACCGACACAAATACCTTCCGAGAAGTAGTGCAGCGTTTAACAGGCAGCAGCAGCCCGCTATCTGATCCTGCACAACAAGCACAACTCAAGAGAACGAGCACCAGCATTCCTAATAATATTACTAATAGTACTGTTAGGAAGACCAAGACATGGTCATCGACGCAGACATGCAAACTTCATGAAAGAAGGCAGTACATGAAGATGAGGCCCAAGCTTGAGATAGTGAAACCACCCACCATGACCTTTCATTCCAAGCCACCCAGTTCATCAAGTTCAAGCCCCTCAGTACCGAGCCCTTGTACAATATTCTCAAAGCTGTCTATACTGCAGCTAGAACAAGCTGAAGAAAACAAATCAACGAATACTCAAGAAGAAGAGAGAGCCATTCAAGAGAGGAGATTTTACTTGCATCCATCACCCTGCGGGGGCAGACCACCTGAACTCCTTACATTGTTCCCTCTTACATCTCCCAAATCAAGTCAAAAGGAATGATCATTTCCAACAAAAATACTTAGCCAAATGTCATCCTCTACGTCATTTCAAAATCCGCAGTATAAATTAGCATTGCATATTCAATTACCAGCACAAATCAAATTATCTGAAATCTCAAGAATTTCCAGTAAAGCAAGCTCTAAGCATTCAAATTCATCACCATGACAGCCAAGATTGTCATATCATGCATGGAAATTTTATTCGAATAATGACAGATAAACCCTGAACTAATGACTAACCAAAATCTAATCTTTTGAAACTTTATTCGGATAAGTCTGCTGAAGAATGCGTTTCAATAATACAGCTTGATTTAGGCTCTGACCTGCCTTCCAAATTTTGAAATCTGGAGGAAAGTATTCAGCATCGCTCCATGACTTTAAGGAATCAATTGAAAAGGGACCCTGTATGTTTCCCTGGGGATCTAAATAATGCCATATCAAGCTCCCCAGCTGATCACCAGGAATCTCCTTTACGTCGTATCTTTCTTCATTTTCCTCATCATTACTTAAATCAATTACCTGAGACGTTATTACCAGCTTATCCACCAGTTTCTGAAATCCCTTAGTGTCTACAATTCCATGATTTTTCCCACCATTGCTCTTGTTTACGGAGGACTCTGACAGTCGTTCCCGCCATTCTTGCCAAGAAGCATCATGCTTGCTTGCTGCTGAAAAATAATGAACATAAATATCAATTTTCATTTTTTGAAATGGTATTGTTTCCTTATATCTACCAATAATAATAATAACAACAATATTAATAACGATAATAATAAAATGTAATGACAAAAATAGCTAATGTGCGATTTCTTTATATTCTCAACAGGCCACCCTCACATAAAGACATGAATATTTAGGAGACGTGGGGCACGTCTAGGCAACTTGGGCCTAACATGTAGATAAATTGCCCGCTTTATTGGCCATGAGTGAGGCCCAAAATTTTATTGATGCAAAGGTTTAGCATACCTGACATGAAATCATCATATTCTTAAAAACGCACCTTCAGAATCTACTCCACCTGAGGTCCGAGTTAATAGAGCTTCTTCTGCTGGTACATCACAAGCAGGAGCTGGCATATCACAAATAGGAGCTTCTGAAGCACCCCTTTGGATATCTGTTGGTGAACTGTGGTTTCCTTCTTGTACTTCATCTGGAGCATCCTTCGGTGCAACTTCTAGCTCTATTTCATCTGCAATGACTTCTGGAACCTCACGCAACAATCTTGCCTGTTCATCTGGAGTCTGAAGCAATTGCCTTCTCTCCAAGTACTCAAACAGTGTAAAATATCAACCAAGTTAAGGATCCAATGAGCAATTTCTTTCACTTCTGTTATAAAATATGAATCATATTGCCTCATTGTGAGCTAAAAGTTGATTGGGCAATACTTCTGCAAATCAGGCAACATATTAAAGCATGGCATATAAGCTGTAGATATTTTGAAAGGATATTCTCGGCGCCATCCCTTTTCATTGGCTTGATCAATTAGTTTCTGTAACAAAGCAAGTTCTCGCACGAGCCACTGAAACAAATCCACAAGATGGAGAAAATGTCACACAATCAACCTCCACTTACATCACAGACATCAGAGAAAGTCCGTAGTTTGGGTGAGAAGTGGTAGCCCCACAAGGGAGACGCCAATATAAATAAATAAAAGTTAATCAATTTTCTGTTTAGAATTTAGTCCCTGATGATAAGGAATCAGCAGAATTGCAAAATATGGTTAGAGAGCTAATATATGCAGAATATGCTATATGTTTGGAGAGGGAAAAGAAGGATATCCCTTGGATCAGGATTTATTTTGGACATTACATCACAACACCTATAGGATATGTCGAGAAAATAGGGAAAGAATGAGATGCCTTAATCCTAACCCTACAAAGCGTTTAAATAGAATACAACTCTCATCACAATATGAAACTAAATAACAACCAAATCACTTAATTCACAAAACTAGACCGCACCCTTAAACAAACCAGGCAAACAAACATTCTGACCTACTTTGAATCATATTTATCACAAACCAGACCCTCTCGCATAAGTCAACCACCTCCCCACGCCCAACATGTCCTTCTATTTCTCTTCTTCCAAACTACGCAACAAATAGCCGTCACAGCACACCTCCCCAAGACCACAACCCTGTTGCCCCCAAAAAATTAAGCTTCCACATAATGATGTATTACATGAAGCAAGAGTAACCCAGCTAAAATTAAACGCCCTTAGCCACAATGACAGTGCAACTAATGACTAAGCAAATGATGCATGCCTTCAGCACCACATCTAAACACAGCACACAAACAGGGAGAACGTCAAAAAGATCACCTTCTTTGAGCCATATCACAAAGGTTCATTCTCACATGAGCAGTTATCCAAGGTAACACCCATACCATAGGTGATCCTTTACGTACGATAAACTTTTATTCTCCAACACTACCCCTCAAGCAACAGCAAAGATGTAAAAAACATTTTGGCATGGCATGCATATTATCGATAAACATCTCTTCCTTTTGGGTTCATTACACACGAACAATATAAAAACTCAGCCCCTATTTGAAAAAATACACAAACTTGCAAAACACTCTGACAAAGATTCTTCTGTTGACAAGAAAATTTATGTATAGTTGAATACTTACATGCTTTGTTATATCCTCGTGCAACATCTGGACCTTTTCTTGAAGCTCCACCTGTCAAAAGTTTAACAAACAGATTAAAAAGATGAAGGGTAAAATATTAGAACAATGTAGCTGACCATAAAGAGAAAAGAAAAAGACTATTCTGCACATAGATCTGATAATCAATAGCATGGCAAAGAGAATAAAAACTCCACACCAAAGACAACCAAAATTACAAGGTTCAACAAGTTGATTACGTTCATAGCGGAGAGAATCCACAAAGAAGCAGTAATAATTATAAAGGTGTTAACCTCTTTAACAGTTATCTGAAAAGTTTGCCATGAAGGAAGCCCCCACAAGGTGTAACTGAGTAAGAGGCTCACCTGTTACCTCTGCCCTCTGGAGAGGAAGGCCCTAGGGCAGTATAAATTAGTATCCCTTAATATATTGAACATAAGACAACACATGATGGCTTTTGCTCAGTAAGTATTATATCAAGCAATGAATTCCGTTGCTTCATGGTACCCACTTGCACCCTTTTGGTGGACTACGCCCAAGTCCAAGGTAATTCTTGAGTATATTTGTTAGGACTAGCTTAGCAAACATAGCAGTAAATTTGTTATCTGTTTAGTTCTCTTTTGGTTAGTTGGGGAGGCGGGCATCTATTGGTTTCTGTTGTTGTGATCCTGATGGTTTTCTTGTCCATATTATTTGTAATTTATTTTTGCTCTAACAAAATTGTTGTTTCCTATTATATCCAATTACCAATGAAATGGTTGGCCAAGCAAATAACCTTCTTCCCATTTTGATAGGTTAACAAACATTAGTATAAGAATGCCTGGCCACCATTACCTGAGTTGTATACAAGAGGACAATGGTATATAGCCAAAAACAGAATCCAACAAAGTGAGATAATAACAGGTATCCTAATTCACCACTCAAACAACCACCTTAACATATTGGACATCACTTCCACAATGGAATGTTCTACCCTTCAAAATCTATTACATTCCTTTCTAGTCACAAGGACCAGAAAGGCACAACTTATCCCGCAAAAACTCTGTTGTAGAAAATATTAAACATTAGACAATCTCCAACACACAGAACTTTAGCAAAAGCACCTACCACTAAGATTCTCAATCAGAGTTTGCATCCATCTAAATTGCAACCTCACCTAAAACCAAAAGTTATCCAATTTTAACGTTCTTAAAAGATATTCCAAAATAACTACCTTAACCGCATTCAATACTTCTTTCCAAACTTTTACATGTACTGGCTACCAAGGGCCATGCTAAGTAGACAAGAGACAAACAAGACCAGTTCACGCCACTAGATACATGAGAAATCAACCACACTATTATATGGAACCGAAGGCATGCTGCCCAACTCATTGTCTGCATTCGGGAATATCTTTGGTGAGAATTTAGAAGAACAAAATCCAGAATATAAGTACATTTAACCATAACTGGTTTCCATACTATTATGCAACTAACACCCATTCAACCAGGGCATATGTGTTTGGGCATCAAAAGACGGTAATCATGCGGCACTAAACCATTTATTTTGAAACCTTAAACAGACTAGGTCCTTGCTTTCACCTCAAGACCTCTGTTGTATTAGAAAAAGCTTCTTGATGGTTATATAGAGTAGATTAGCAGTTAATAAACATGTGAATGGAAGCAAAGTTCCATAAGTTTCACGTATGACGTGGTAACATTCTTTTTTCTATGTTTCCAAAATACTACCTACTTTTGGCATAGGAAACATGATTTGTATCGAAGCCAAAAAAGAAGAGAAATTTTACAGGGACAAGATATTAGCAGTTACCACTGTAAGACTCTTGAGCAACCCATCTTTTATTCTTTGACGCAAATCCTCACATTCTTCCTGCAAAGCAACCAGCAGAAATGGTTAGGCAAGATAAATAAAACATGCGCAATTATATTAACGAATGCCAGAACCTGATGCATACTTTAAAAGAAGGAATTACTGACTGAAGGCTTTGAGGAATTTCACAAGAACAGGGTAAGAAATGCACCAACAAATGAAACATACATTAACCTCATTTTAAACAGGGAAGATTCAGCGTGTGTGACATTAGAACAATAATCTTGGTATCAAGTATTGTATTATAGGATATATCATTTAAGGGAGGTCTTGGGCGACACAGTGTTAATTTAATCAGCACAAAGGGTTTTTTGTAGAAGGGAGGCAAATTTTCAAGATCGATTTTTCAAAAGGCTAAGGTTTTAAGACAATGTGGAGTGGTGGTGGAGTTTTATTGTGGAGAAGAAAAATTTGTTTGGCAGGCAGCATATTTATCTGAAATTATTAAAATAACCCTAATTTAGAATTGTTCCCCAAAAAAAACACCAATTGGCATTTGATGAACTAGATAGCAGCAACAGGAGTGATCCATTAAGTAGATTGATTAGATTTCGGGTTTCACCGGGGAGAAGTTATCATCGGACAGCTCAGAAATTTGGACTTGTTTTGGGACGGCGAGGCCGGAAAGCCGAAGAAGAACTCCTCTGTTGCTGCTGCTGCTGCTGCTGACATTATCATCATGAACAAGACCTGTAACTTGGAGAAGCTGGTGAGAGTTCTTCTGCGAGATGTCATTAGGGTCGGCCTTGATTCTGACAAGGCTTCCCACAACTTTAGCCTCCTCAAACAACGCTTGATTTTGTGGCTCCTGCTCCTGCTGACTGTGATGAAGAAGAAGATGCTCCACCAAAGACCTCCGCAAATACACCAGCTTTATGTTCTCGGGGATGACGGCCGCAAAACAGCTTTTGCTTTTTGGAGGACAAGCAGAATCGATTCTCTTGGGCTTTTTCTGCTTCCGCTGCCGAGATTGCGATTGAGAAATGTTGTCGTCTGCTGAGCCTAAGAAGTAATTGGAAAAGGGGTTTTCGTCGTCGTCGTCGTTTTCGTCGTTGTCGGTTGAGTCGTCTTGTTGATTTTCGGCGAAATGTTGGTGGAGCAAGTCGTAGATTTTGACTCGGCCAATGGTTTTGCGGGCGAAGAGCGAGTGGAGGGTGTCGTCGCAGACGATTCTCTTCTTCTTGGTGGGGTGCTGAAGCTTGTGTTGATTGACGTAGTCGGTGATGATGGAGGCGACGTCGTATTGCGAGATTGGATTGCTGGTGTCTCTGCCAATCGATTCCAGAAACTCAAAGAGCCGCCTGGAGCCCCACCCGGTAAACTCCACTAGTTTCTTGGACCGGACCCGTTTGCTTTGTCGGAACGGAGTCGAGTTAGGATCCGGGTTCGGAGTCGGATCCGAGTTCGGAGTCGGATCCACCGTCCAACTGAATGAACAATCCATCAATCAAATCAAAACCACCTTCTTGTTCTTGTACCTTGAGCAAAAACGCTCACAGACTCACTCGCTCACTCTCACTGTCTCACATAGTGAAGAAGAAAGTGAACAATGATGACGTAGGCCAATTAAACGCTTTTACTCTTATTCAGGCACACCTGGCTGTCCACGTCACCAACAAATCGCCACATGTCTCTTCTTTTCAGCTCCTCTTCAGTTAAATTAAATAAATAAATTTGAATTTCCGAAGAACACTTTCTTTCTTTGTTTGTTTGTACAATCAATTTGGTAACTATTTGGTACAAGTGGAATCAATCCAATAGAGGGCGGCCTCGTCGGAATCAATCTAGTCAGCTGCATGCAACCGCCTTCCTGAAAAGACCCACCTTTTTCCGACAATGTAAATGTGTTTTTTTCTCATGCAAATAGGAGAATTACAAACTAAAATCTCGCGAGGACGGAGGTCAAAAGAGGTCAAAAAATAAAGCAGAGGAACAGAATGAGGGAATGTGGTTTCGATTTGAATGGGGGGAAATGTAAATTTGAATTTTTTTTTGTTTTAAGTTTTTTTCCCAAAAAAATTGACTTCAATTTTTTAAAGTTACTCGCTGGATTGTAAAACAAATTTAATATGAACTGTGTTGGTTTCTTATCACGTATTTACATAAAATCTGAGAATCCAAACAGATTTCATCTCACATCATTATTATTTCTTATGTGCTCACAATTCAAAATCTAACATGATAAGATTTCATCTCATCTTCAACCATTGGATTGGATTCTCTTATCTCAATCTCAATCGTCAAAATCTTATCTCAAATATCATATATGTTTATACCATATCTGATCGGCTAATTACTCTACAACACGTGGAACATGGGACCTACAAAGAGGGTCCACAAAGACTAGTGAAGTACTAAGGCCCGTGAATTACCATCGAGTAAGTGAGCCTTCGGCAACCTATCCTGCCGATCCGACTAAAGAAGGCGCCTCACAAAGTTCTCACTTACATGGACACATGGCAACCTCTCAAGAAATGCCCAAAGTCCCACATTGATACACAACTCGAGGTGCACACACCCCAAGAGTCTATAAATAGGGGCACAAGTCCCCCCAAAAAAGGTAACAGTAACATTCGGCTACTTAGTCCTTACTCTATTAAAATCATTATTCACCATGTTCTTAAAGCTAACTTAAGCATCACAGAGCCTTCGACTGATACCACACCAATACCCAACATCTTATTGTTTGCTATCTGTCTAGTTGATCGTCCACGTCTGTCGAAGAGCTTGAAACCCGAGACTATTAGCACCACTGGTCATCATCATCGACAACGTTAATAATTATCAAAAAATTTTAAAAACCCAAGTCTCTTAACCATCGGTAACAGACGTTGGTAATAATTAGCACGTAGCCTATTTTATTGCCTTAACTATTAGCCATCGACAATAGGATAATAAGCATCACATGCAAATCGACTATTACGATTCAATTCGCAAATAATCATAACATATATACATAAAAAAAAAAAAAAAAAAAAAAAAAAAAGTTCCTCTGTCAGGCCTTCCGACAGAGGCGACATCTCTCCCATGAAGTTCAGATTTAGCTTCTGGCCTGGGTTGAAGTGCTTGAACCTATAAATGTGATATTGCTTCCTTTCTTTCCTTTTATGTAAGTGATTATTAACCGTTAATTAATGTGAATCTCATAGCAAGTCTCGCATGAATCAGCAGTTCACGTTTACGCCATACACGTGGATATTATTAACTCATAATCAATGAATCTTACAGCAACGGGTAAACCCCTGCCCAGCTCAAACAGCTCCTACTGGAATGAAGGTTCAGTTATTGATTTCCATAAATTGATATAATATTTTTAACTTTTTGTTTTCTCTTTTATACAAGAACAAATCCGTAACCTATTGAACACCCAAAAGCACAAAATGAGCTCTCCATATCAAAATGGTCTAGCAGATACAAGTTTAACCATCTCTAGAATGAACAAATCCACAGCAACCAGTAATGTAACTAAGACATGTAAAAATAGTTTACAGTATATTTTTTTTATAAAAGAAAACAAGAAAACACAATATCAAAACAGTTCCAATAAAGTATTTAAAGAAGAGATCCTGATAATGTAATAAAAGACAGATTCCATTGCAGGTTCATTTTTCAAATATTGTGGCTACATCAAATAAAATAAAACTACCAAGAAAAAGTTACCACATCAAATTCTTAAAAACTTCTTTAGGATCATATCTTATCATCATTGTTCCAGGAAACAGTATCAATGAAGACCAAAAGATGCTAACTTATCCAAGGAAATTCATAATCACCAAGTGCAGCACCAAGTTGCAGAGAACAAAATCTGCAAAAGCCCGTTCTGGAGGTAAATCCTGCAGTTTTACAAACAAACACTGATCAGGACGAGGATGGAAGAGGATAGGTCAAGGTGGGCAAAATAACATTACCAACATTGTCAATTCCTTAATGCATGATGAACAAGGACCATCGGAAACGAAAACTGGTTTAGAGCGCACAAACTTCCCACAACTCTAAATTTGTGAATCAGACAGAAGGACAAGAAACAAACAGAGTTTACCTTAAATTCTTTGTTTTCTTTGTTCACTTGAATACGGAGACAAACTGCAAAAGAAGTAATCAGTTTCCAAGTTAACCTCCTCATGTCCAATATGAGCTTTCACCCAACAAAGAAAAAACTACATCTTCCCCTTACCAGCAAGGACTGCTGTCCCTGTACAAGAGAGTACTCCTGAGAGAAATGAGTTAAATGGGAATGATCCGACAATAGCCATGTAAACTACCTGTTAATCAACAAAGTAGATAACTAAATCAATTAAAGAAACCATACCCAATTGCAACAAAGGTGGCTTCCACCATTCATGGGTTATGATTGTAGTAGTTAATGCATGATGGCATCATTGGAAATAGGTGGAAGAATATGTTGAAGTGGGCTAGGAGGGGAGAAAAGAGTGGACATGGTGATCAAGAATGACAAAATTGATCCACGAATGTGAATCCGACAGGTTGGTTTCCTTCCAATAATTTATGTAGGAGATTATCATATTCTCACGATTCAATTAAATGTCATATCTAAAATTATCCCTTTTGTGGTTGTATAAGATGCATTTTGTTGGACTTTATTTTTTTTTAGGAATTATATGTAGACACCAACACTAGAACATCTAGCCTCGAACATATGTCCTTATAAGTTTTCTTCTTCATTTTTTTCTGCGGAACCTCCAAACACCTAGTAATTAATATTATGTTAACAACATTCACCAAATAGATTCATGCACAACGGTGCCTTGTGGAATGCAAAACTACGTACATAATCAAACCGGAAGGCGTACAAACTCATGATAGAAAAGACTGAGGCTCAGATAACTATACATTTATATTAAAAAAAGAATAAGATTTCACTGATCCTAGCTATTCATATTGATCTAAGTAAATAGTAAGGAGTTCAAATGGAAAGGCAGGTCAAATTGCAAGCCTATCCAAGAATCCAAGATGCTTTCCCTTCTCCCCCTTTGCTTTTGTTTTTTAGTTTTAAGAGTAAATCAAAATGAGGCATTTCAATTCTGCATCTTGACAATTGCCCAAATATTTTGGGCACCCAAACAGAGCAAATAAAAAAAAATTATAAACATAGAAAAACGGAGAAAGGAAAATTGAGATCATGGGAGTACCTGGATGAGAGCTGTGGACACAGCGAAACCAACATAGAGATCAATGATCTGCAAATTTATAAAAGAAAATGACAAAGTGGGTTAAGCATTTCTTATCCTTATTTAGTGAATTCTCAGAGAGAGAGGAGAGAGAGACCTTGAGACTGGTGGGAGTGGCAGAGTAAGCTGAGCGCAGAGAACTGAAGAGGGCAAGCGCGTCCTTGGTCGTGGACGATGCCGATGCTTTCCCCATTTTTTCTCTTCCTCTACACTTCACTACTTGGTCGTCGTCGACTCGTCGGCTGGTTTCTGAGTTTTAGATGGATCGAATACTTGACCACTCTGGTCAACCAGCCCTTGGTTAGGGACATTATCGTCATTTTGAATAATTGTAAAAGAATCGGGTAATTGGGTTGGGTGGGGTTTTTCAGTATTCCCCAGTCACCACTACGCAACCCACCTTCTCAACTGCATGTGGCAATCAATCGTACTCATGTCCGGAGAGAGAAGTCCAAAACAAAGTCGGCCGAACTGCATCATGCATTTACCATTGACTGTTTTTCTTTTTTCTTTTCTTTTTTGATCAAAAGTTTTTGTTGAAATGAAATCTCTTGATTTTATACGCAAATGCAAGCTTAACAAATATTATTATGCTTCTTTGATATTACAATCCATCCATCCATCCATCCTCTGGCAGAATGACTGTTTTTCTTGCTCATAAACGCAAGTGTGGCGGCATCTCCACATTTATCCAACCATGTGCTACAGACTGTTTCATGAAAACTCCATAACAGCTGAGACATTTTGTGCATCATAAAGCAATACAAATACAGAGCGACCAAATATCCTCTCTCGCATGGCTTAAGGAAATGGAAAATAACTACACTTTTCAGTGCGCTGTGAAGGCTAGCTAAAACATAATAAAGTAGAGAGATACTAGAAAGAAAGCAAAGTATAAGTCCATCTCAACCACATTGTCTGCCTTACAACGCAAATGCTGGCATTCTGCATCCTCAATTTTATTTTACCACGCAGATCTTAATAACAGAGGCGACTCCAATACGATGAAGTGCCACTACTGCATCACCCAGCTTGCACAGTCCCCTCGCTGTTGCTGACTTGAGAGCAGCTTCCAGGATCACCTCCGTGGATTCTGCATCAGTAGCTTTCGCAGATCCTTCAGCCAATAGAGGAATCAGCCCCCTGTAGATCAGGCTATGCCTTGCCGGGGTCTCATCACTGCAGCTCCAATCAAATGCATCTGTTGTCAAAACTGGAACAACCACCGACAGGATAGGAACTGCTGGCCTGTACTTGGCCACCAATTTGGCTGTGCTCCCACCTCGTGTCAACACAACAATGAGTTTGGCTCTGGCCTTGTTGGCTGTTCGGACAGCAGAGGATGCAAGACTCTCCAACGGGCTCATTGGAAGTGGTGTCGACTTTATCATCTCCTTAAAGATAGCCCCGTAATCAAGGGAAGATTCTGCCTCAATACATATTCGAGCCATGATCTTCACAGCAAGTTCCGGATAGGACCCAGCTGCACTCTCACCACTAAGCATGACACAATCAGTGCCATCAAGGACAGCATTAGCTACATCTGTGGCTTCAGCACGGGTTGGCCGCGGAGACTTGATCATTGATTCAAGCATCTGAGTGGCAGTGACCACAGGCTTCCCCACAAGATTACACTTATATATCATCATTTTCTGTGCCAGGAAGATTTTTTCAACTGGGATTTCCATTCCAAGATCACCACGGGCAACCATGAATGAATCAGTCTCACGCAATATATCATCAAAGTTGATAACTCCTTCCTGGTTCTCAACCTTTAGAAACCACAAGAAACACACATTCACTTGTTAACTAATGAAAATAATATCCAGTCTACTATCAATAAATCCATTAGTTTATTTGCTATGAGAGAGAGAGAGAGAGAGAGAGAGAGAGAGAGAGAGAGAGAGAGAGAGAGCATGCAGACACAAAACAAAACACAAAAACCGAAAAAAATAAAGTTGCAGGTCATCTTAGTATATCAATGCCTGGATAATTAAACATTGAAATGGCACATACCTTTGACATCAATTGTATGTGCTTGGCATGGGGTCCAAGAACTTTACGGACATTAACAAGATCTGATCCCTTGCGTACAAATGAAAGAGCAATCATATCAATATTGTTGGGCACACCCCATTCCAGAATATCTTCCTTATCCTTCTCTGTCAGTGTAGGAAGATCCACCACGACACCAGGAAGATTGACATTTTTTCTCTCACCCAGCATTGCAGTGTTCTCACAGCGGCACCTAACTGTACCAGCTGCTGGATCACAAGACAATACAGTGAGGGAAATGGTACCATCTGCACATAAAATGGTATTTCCAGGCTTCAAGTCCACAGCCAGCTTCTTGTAGCTCATGGAAATCATCTCTTGGTCCCCCTTAATGTCGTAATCAATAGTAATGGTGATTTCCTGCCCTTCCTTAAGTTGAATAGATTTGCCACCATTGAGGAATCCAGTACGAATCTCAGGCCCCTACAAAAAAGAAATGGCAAATTCATGGTTAAACAATTCTAATTAGCGGTACTTCAAGCATAAGTATGACATGTTCAGAAGTAGCGTTGGTGTCGAGCATAACGGGGCAGAGGATCTTGGTGTTGAGCATGACGGCGCATAAGTATGACATATTTAAGTAAGTAGCAGAAGGGAAATGTGAAATGAAAAAAAGGGTAAGGAAAGAGAGAGACCTTGGTGTCGAGCATGACGGCGCAGAGGATCTGGGTGTTGTGCATGGCAGTGCGGAGATTGTTTAGGGTCTCCTGGTGGTAGTCGTGGGTCCCATGGGAGAAGTTAAAGCGGGCGACGTTCATGCCAGCCCTCAGCAGCTTCTCCAACATCACCACCGACCGGGAGGATGGGCCCAACGTGCACACGATCTTTGTTTTGGGGATACGCCCATCGTTGGGCAGATCCTTCATTATTCCCCCGATGTCTATGTTCGCCATTCACTTGGATTGATTGATTGATTTCTAAGATCTTTGATAGATTTTTGGATTGGATTGGAAACTCTTTCTTTCTTTTCACCTACACCTTCAAAAAATGAGAGAGAAACTCAGTCTAGCTATCTGTTATGAAGCTAAGCTAGCAAATAAGTGATGTAGTAGTAAGTTGCACCATATTTGACTATGCTGGACAGTTCAAAGTGCAAACTAATTCTTTATTGTTGATATTAAAATTTTCATTAATTGAATATGATAACCTCTTATATGTTGTCAGTTATTACTGTACTGATAACTATGGCATTCCCAAGGTTAAGAAGGAGAGAACTTTCTATGAAAGTATGTCTTTTACTTTCGTTCAAATTTATTCAGAGTGGAATGGTGGAAAATGATTTATGCAAGAAGGTTTAATACAGCTTCTAAAACCAACTTCTACTGGCTACAATCATTCATATGGTCATTAATTTGCATTGTATTCGGCAGATAACAGACTATTTTGTCTGTGCCAGCTATGCCAAGAATAAAAAGCAACAGATAAAATAATTTACACTACATAAATCTAAAACCCCTCGAAGAACACAACATTTCAAGTTTTACCATTGCAGCTGCTGTATGATGATTTTAAATTCTTTCTTCTCTTCTCAAGAATTGATTTCAATCCGCAGCATGAAACTCTTCCCAGAAGAAAAGATCATCGCAAAGGTTAGAGCTAATGGCAGCGATAGCACGAGTTTCACATTTTCTTTAGCGAATTGAGGATTGTTTTGGCTAAGCCACTAGTTCAAATACCTGATGACTGAAATGCCTAACTGAAGCTGGCAATTCCATGAATAATCCCAAGGCAGTTCAATGAGGGCTGTGATAATGTTATGATGATACCAATGATCATAAATATCTTAATCTCCCCAACTTATGTGAATATCATTTATAATGGAGGTGAGGGTCCAGAAATACCAACATTTATTTTCTTTAAAAAAAGTCATAAACACTAATATGTAAAACTTTAACATTTGGATGAAGATGATGAAAGAAAGAAAATGGGAAACGCAGTTTCAGTTCTTAGTATTATGATTCCACATAATTCTACCAATCAAAAATTTGACCCTTTCGATTCGACTTTGAGATTTGATTCAGAATGGTAAAGGGATAAATATAGGCAAAGAGAATTAAATGGCTTAACCGCTCAGGAGATGATAATAAACGGACAAAAGATGGCTGCCCATGACAAAACCTGCCTTCTAACTTGACTCAATATCTCAAGAACAACACTATTACTATTTCTTTAACAAAGACAAAATACAATTTCTCTTAAACCAATCTGAGTAGTCTGTCTTTGGGGTTTGTCCCCCCGTTTTCACCCAAAAAAAAACATTACAATTTCTCTCAACAACCCTTACAATACAAACTCTCTTGCCTGATATAGTGCTAACCAAAACCAAACAAACCCTCAACTAACCCTAGCCTAACTGATGTTTAACTAACTAACCATAGTGCCAGCTCATCAGGTTAACTTCATCAACTAAGATATGGATTCCTATCAGTCCATACCAAAGCAGTAGATAAAAAAGATGCAAGAATCTGATATAGAGCATGAGCATAAGTCACTAATAAGAGTAAAGAAAAAGGCAGCATGAAGATGAAAACCGAACAGCCAGAGATCCAAGGTTTCTTACCACAAATTCGCCAACTGGGAAAAATCCAGAAGCCAAAACAAGAGAGATCTTTGAAAACTGTGGTGATCTACAGAAACAAGGCACGAGGAGAAAGGCAGAGAACAAGTAGACCGAAAGTAGCACCCACAGTAACTTGTACGGAGTAGAGTGTAATAATTAGATAGACTATGCTTTTGGGAGTGGCAGAGAGACATGCGATAGATAAAGCTTTGAAACGCCAACAAACACCACACCACCCAACCCACGTGGGCACCCACCGCATTTGTGCACCCACTCTCAGCAGCTTCCCCGCAGACGCTCGCTCGCCATGCGTCCACTTACAAACTGTTTGGGCCAAAAAATAGAAATGTGCCCATTGAAAGGTTTTTTGAAATCTTTGATAGGCCTTGGGCCACTTCTTTTTACTAAAAGGGAAGTTGGGTTAAAGACAGGCCCAAGTCTCCATCAACCCAATTGGATTTTACTCTACCAGGACTATTAACCACGAGCTTAAACGACTTTACCCGGGAAAAGGCACTTTACTCAAAAAGGAGACTCAAGTTGACTTTGACAACTGAAAATTTTCAGGTGGCGAAAGGAGGACTGAGCAACCGCATTAAATGCGATTTGAGCCATGAACATCTATTGAGCCAACTTGTCGAGAAATGTCATACTGAATCAATTCTTACCATCAACGCGAGAATCAAAGCAATTGAGTTTACCAACTCACCTGCAAACAGCAGACTCTCCATCTTTCACCAAGCTTATCGTAAATTTATTTATAATGATTTACTATAATATTTTACACTTTATACATTGCCTGATAAGATATTGTTGATCCCTTTTTTTCTTTCTCCACAATCAATCATTCTCGGGAATGGAGCATGAGAGAGGAAGAAGCCGAGTCAACACCAATGCCCCAATTGTGTTTCTGGCTCGTGAGAGGACTCGTTCAATTTCAAGCAAAATTGAAAGTTAAATCAAGTTGAGAAAGGCATGCGAGCAGGGATTGGGCCCTAGCGGTTTGCTTTTTTGGCCCAATCGTAGTTTGCGTAGGCATGCCATAATTGGGAATGAGACTAACCCAATAGACCTGGTGTATGTGATGTAGAATGCTTTGTTTGATGGACTTGCACTTATTCTAGACCTCTAATCAAACCACTGTGCTCCAAGGGGGGTACTAGCTCGGATGAGTTCTTTTCTATGCTTCAATTAAGAGGACTTCAATATTCTTTCAATCCCGCATCTATGGCTTGGAAAGTACGAACAATACCTAGCCAAATAGAAAAACCGATGGTGTGGTCAATGTTCTCTTGATTGGGCTCAGAAACCTAATTCGGGCCTAAGATAACCCCGGATTGAGTTAGAACTTAGTTAAGTCGGGCCCGATGGTATGGCTCAGGCATGAAAAAACCCTCGTTCTCGGGCTAAGAAAGCCCAATTCAGACCTAGAACCCTTGTTCTGGCATGTCCAGTTATAAAACGGTTATAATATTCTCAAAGTAAAGATTCAAATATAAAAATGCGAGAAAGTAAGTAAGGTACGAAAAAGATAAATGGCAGGAATGTAAAGTGCGATTAAGGTAAATTTCAAAGAGAATGAAGTTCCAGAAGCTGGAGATTTCTCTATCCAGCTCCAGCATGATAACAAATTAAAACAAAAGCCAAAGATCTCTCCATTTAGCATTTTTTAAAGAACAAATTACGATATTCAAGAGATTGGAGGTTTCTCTTATCCAATATGTACAAGTTTCATCTGTTTAGAGGGAAACTAGACTAACTGTTTAAACAAGAATCATATTATGAAGATGACAGAGCAATAAAAGGATAAACGCATGAGTTGTCAACTGATTATATGGGCAGCAAGTTGGCTTTTGAAAATCTTGAAGCTTGTTCAAGTGTTTATAAGACGTAGTGTTTGATTTTGGAGAGAAAGTCCTCAAGTGCTGTTATTGAGCCTCTATATTATAGGCAAAAATGTCCAATTGATGACAGTAAAAGCTAGAGGACAATACTCCAGTGTTGTCCAAAGTCAGTTGCAGATTTGTCCTCGTGAGTCGATCCATAGGCAGAAGAAGGGGTTTCCCATATGAAAAACTGGTTTCAATCGATATTCTTTGATTTGTCGTCTTTTGGCAGTTGGAAAACCAATCGGAAGACGACTCCTTTTAGTTTTGGCATCAATTAGCCAGTCTGCTTCCTTACTGAGAGAGACAGCGGTTAAGTCATTCTTAATGGTGAAAACTCATCTTCAGGAAGTCATGTGGGTCAACTGGTAACGGTTACCCATTTTCTAACTTTTAGTGTGGGTTGAGGCTGAAGTTTTTTGAATTATGGGCCTTCGAATAGATTTTACCAATTAATGGCCCAAATCCAAAAAAGCCCTTTTTGGTGGTTTTGAAAGAATGGCAGTGGACTTGGGTCTAATGTAATTTTATTTGAAAATAAACCAACTTTGGCTCATTTTCCAAATATGGTACAAACATATATGTAAGTGATTTAGTACCACATAACGTTCCTATAAGATTCAAATTTGAGTTATTTACACTAACACCCCTTGAGGTTTTCACTTTTTCACAAAACTCCTTGAGGTTTTAAAAATTACAAGACTGCCCCATGAGGTTTTAAATTGTTTTCACAAAACTCATTTTCATTGATTTTTCATCTAAATATTGATGATTTTATACAAAAAATTCTCCAAATGACAAAGTTGGCCTTTGAGATTAGATTGTATATACTTCATTGAGGTTAATTTTGTCATTTGCATAAGTTTTTTTTTCCAATGAAATTATCAAATTTTGGACAAACAATAACGAAAAAGGGTTTTGTGAAAACAAACTGAAACCTCAAAGGGTGTTCGTTTAATTTTTGAGACATGAGGGGATTTTGTGAAAACACAAGAAACCTCATAAGGTGTTAGTGTAAATAACTCTTCAAAATTTTCACTTTCTTCATCATCTCAATATTATTGATATTATAGCGATATTTTGGCCAAATATTGCTGAAGTGTGAGAGAAATTATCGACGTCGATATTTTCCGACATTATCAATACTTACACAATATGTGTATTAATATATTCCAAAACATCCTAGACCTAAAAAAATGATAATATTTTCGATATTTCGTTGATATTATCGATATTTGGTATTGTTCTCTCTTTGTTGTCCCTATATTGCCTCTTTAATGAAAGGGGGCTATTTTCGTTGATAT
The DNA here is from genome assembly GCA_903112645.1 of Prunus armeniaca. NCBI lineage: Eukaryota > Viridiplantae > Streptophyta > Magnoliopsida > Rosales > Rosaceae > Prunus > Prunus armeniaca. The sequence goes on from CAEKDK010000004.1 coordinate 22,642,141, forward strand.
TATTTGGTATTGTTCTCTCTTTGATGTCTTCTTAATTTTTTATTTATTTAAAGTTTTTAGCGACTTTAAAAATTGCACTCCAAACATATATAAAAATCAAATACACGTGGCGCTTTATGATTGTATCTGTGCCGGTTCTATAGTTTTGGAATAAAACCGACCGCGGGAAATTTGAAGTATCGTTCTTTCTTCCTTCTCTGGTCTGAAGACTCGACGCTCAGCTCTCTCTTTCCCAGACAGCCACCTCGTCTCGTCTGTATCATCACATCAATTCTATCCCAGGTCAGCCTCCTCTCTCATCTCTCTCATATGAGACAACCAGATTATAGACAGACAATTTCTGATTTTTTGTGATCATAAGCTGTTGATAATCTGTTCAAGCATGGTTTTTGTATGTTTCTGATCATAACCAGATTATATGAGTAGAGTGTTACTTGCTAGTTTATGCTTTGATTTTTTTTTCTATATTTGTTTTTAGGTTTCAATCTCTCATTTTTGGGAAGTGAAAATTGCTTCTTGTTTGCCCTTATTGACAAGTATCCTAGGTTTTCTTGGGATTAAAGAAAGAAAAAAAGGGGTTTTCTTGTTACAGATGCAACTAGTCGGAGAAACTACAGCAACCAATTCTTTTCATAGTAATATTATGCTTGTTAACAACAGACAAGTTCTCAATCCTTGTTGTTGCTCTCTGAGATTTGCTTCATCTGGAGGTTATTCTGTTCTTCACTCAAGTGGACTTCAGCACTGGTTCAAAAATTGGCAAGGACACAGAAAACATAAACTGGCAGCTAGCACTTTTGCTGCCGCCGTTGGTTTTTTTCATCGCCGAAGACTCCAGCTTTGGTTAGAGAAGATTGGAGCAATTGAGCCATTTTCGGGTAACCTGGCTACCTGTTGGAGCAATGTCAAAGAAGAGGAAGCACTTGAAAGATACAAGCTGATAACAGGAAATTCTGTCTTGTTTCCTGAATTTCAAGTCTATGGTAATACAAATGCTGGAGATGATTGGCTAGGAGCTTCACCAGACGGGGTGGTTGATAGGCTGGTATACGGATTGTCTTCACGAGGAGTACTGGAGATTAAGTGCCCATTTTTCGATGGAAATATGAAAAAGGCTACCCCTTGGTTGCGAATTCCTTTGTTTTGTGTTCCACAGGCTCAGGGTTTAATGGAAATACTTGACAGGGATTGGATGGATTTCTGTGTTTGGACTCCTACAAGGAGTAGCCTATTCAGGTTATACCGGGATGCAGAGTACTGGGATGTTTTGAAAATGGTTCTCTCAGATTTTTAGTGGAATCATGTCCAGCCAGCGAGGGAGATGTGCAGTAAGTCTCAGATTACGGATCCCCTTGTTGAATTAAGATCGCTCAAACCAGCACCCAGGCATGAAATGTGTAGTTATATAGTTTATGAAAGCAAACGCGTTGTTGATAGCTCCAAGTTATTGATGCGTGAAATCAATGGCAAACTGATAAACTGATGCAGCATCTATAACCACAATTTATGCCTTTCAAATTATTCGGTTCTGAGGATATGGGACTCATCCCCATCAAGTTGCTGGAACATGGTTTGGCTTTCATGAGTTTATTGATTGATGTAAATTCCTACCGTCAGTATCATCATAACTTTGGCCTAAATAGTGAAAGAGGAATGTACGTTGCTAGTACATGAGGTAGATTTTGATAGAGAGGTGAAAATATTCCCAGATATAGTCATTGTATAACAACAAAAAAGAAAGGAAATGTTTGATTTCTACAGGATTGAAGAAGTAAAGAAGGAAGATTTTTAGTTGAGGCGCTGGCTGGGGAAAAACTCAAACAGGTCCTTAATTACTCTTTCTTCTAATTTTTTTTGTTCAATATTCGTGCGAGGCACCTATCATATTTGATGTTGAGCTCGAAACACAATACAATACCTATTAAGTTTACTTCGTTGTCCCTGTTATCATTTTGCAGAAATACCTTGCATTTGCCTTTCAAAATATCACATTACTACTGGAAAAAGAAAAGGAAGACAACTTCAAGTTGTTGATGAGCCTTAAACTTACCAAGAAGTTTTGCTCATTTCTTGAATGAGCAGGGGCAGTTCTTTTGACTGCAGCCCATTCTGATAGTACATGATGAAGGTGTCCTCACCGAGCTCATTTGTTCTATTAAGTTGGAGCGGCGCCAACTAGTTTCACTTTTCTTGTGTCATATATTGTCTTAGGAATTTATCGTCCTTTGTGATTATGGATTGATTTCATATTATCTTCCGTAAAGTGTAGAGCATTCACAATTTGTATATGCTATACGTAAGACTCTCACGAACGTATTATTTATTTCCATTTTTTATATCAAAGTCTCCATCATGATTTCCATCATCCATGCTCATGATCGTGAATGTAACATGATGTTTGTTTATGATGATTTTTCATTGCACTCATTCACTTTTCAATCCAGGTGGAAATTGTTCATGAGAGCTTACATGTCTGACATTTATCCACCCTAAATGGCAGAGAAGTTTCCATATCGGAGAGGCAACTGTCCCTTGAACTACCAAAGAAAAAAGAAGGGTGAACCAATGTGATCATGACATTGTAGGTGCTAGGGATGGATGGGATGCATAGTCGAGGAGCAAAACACTAGCTAACCTCTGATTATAATTAAGGAGAATCTTTACATCATCAATTCTTCAAATGAATTTGAGTTAATTTTTGAACAATCTCCAACTATTTCCATTCATGTGCTTGTGTGTATCCACAATTTGCTACACTTTCTCCCTTTCCCTACTGGGAAGCATATAAAGAATACAAGTTTTTCTTTTCTTTTCTTTTCTCCTTTTACAAGCAAAAGGCACAAAACGCACATATCCACGAGGAACTGCCATAAAAACTCAAACTCCATCCACTATTGAGGCACATGAGGTGCCGCTATACCCAATGGCCATCAGCAAGTAGACAGAAGTTTGAGTTTCTAAATAAATAATCAATTTGTAATCTTCCCAATTACAAAATGCTCACCATTTGAGAGTACCAATTCAAAAAGAGCAGTGTTGCGCGTTTGGGCGACCGACCGTGGCATTCTTCATTAGAAAATGGCATAGAGTTGCAAATGCAGAGTAAGAAAGCTCACTTTCTTCCCAGCATTCATGCTTTTGCTAAGCTCACTTTCTTCCCAGAATTCATGCGTTTGCTACTTCCTAGATGAAACTCCTACCACCTGGATCTTGGTAACGAAAATCTATGAGAAAGGAAATCAGACATCAATAAAGCATTTTAAGTGCAAAGAAGACAATGATAAATCCAATAGGAACCTTTTCATATCATGAAGTGACGAAATTCCTATGAAACTCAAAAGTAAATTATCCTAATTATATGTAAACTTACAGCATAGTAACTTATCTTGCAGAACCCAGCTCAACTCATTGGAATAAAAAATAAAAAAATTCTATGTGACAATATAGAAGCCACAGGTAGCGTCATAATTGAAATCAGCTCCTTTGACCAGAGGTATATGAAGAGACTTACACATAATTGAGATCAGCTACTTTGACCACCTATCCTTTGCTAGCACCAATAATACACAGAACCCTCTCCTTAAGCCTATTGATAGTCTGCATGCAGAACCAAAGAAAAGGATCAATAGAGAACAACACAGGCAATACAATTAACTGCACACAAAGTTTCAAAATCCAGACCAAGCTAGAGATCCTTCCCCATCTTTCAGTGGAGACAGCAGCATCTTTGAGATGAGAACAATGTGGAGTGTCAAATCTTAAAAAGTAAGCTGAAGTTTCTGTAGCTTCTGCTACCCAAAGGGAATTCATTTGGTCCTTTGCTCTCTTGGTAAGATTACAAAACCCAACCTGTAAAGAAGAAATATAAAAGATTATAAATAGACTGCTTTTAGCCAATAGGATGGTTTCATTTGGGAAAGAATGGGAGGGTTGATTACTGAGAGAATGTGGTAATAGCAATTTGAGTATGATATAATCCCACAACTCGATCTCCAAAAATGGAAACCAACTTTTAATTCTTCATACACCTCGATATTCTAGGTTGGGATTCCTCCTGAGGAGGGGGCTTGCATTTTGTTAATTACTGACCAAATGGATCAAGTATGGGTGTGGAGTCAAATGCTTTCTATCTAGTTACCATCCAAGTATGGAATTAAGAGGCAGCACATTCAAATAGTACTTTTTGTGTCTTAAAGATTCTATAACCATAATTAATGGGTTATATGACTTCCTAATGAAGATCGTAAATCATCTTAGATACATCAAAGTGGTTGCAGACCAAATCAATTAACGAAGACAAATTACATTTAGATGCTGTTTTGTTTTCTGGGCTAAAATCTTAAATAACTCATCTAAGTTACTCTGATATCTTGAATTAGTTGGAATTTTAACTTAATGAAGACTGCTGTTATTTTTGCTGCTTTGACGGTAGCCGGTATGTAGAAGACAGTTAAGTTGTATAAAGGTAGCCTTTTGTATTATAGTAAGATTTTTTTAATATTGCTTTAAATGCACACCTTGTGTTTTGTATGTATGTTTATACTTTTTTCGATTTAATTACGTTTCTTATTAAAAAGAACCAAGGAAGATGTTCTAAGTGCAAACATAAACGTACGACTCATATGGTTAAATGTGTCAATTGTTGGTTTTAAGATGTTTATGGAATATAAAAAGCAGACTTGAAACTTATTTTTAAACTAGAAACAAAGAAACAGAAGATATCAAACAAACAAACATATCGTTCAGACATAAACATTAAGATCAAATTCAGATCTACTCTGACATAGGATCAAAATAAAATTAAGAAATGCCACCTTCATATTCTATTTCAAGATACTACCAGTGTCTCACATGATGATTTTTCTCATTAGTTTATATGAAGCAGTGACCTGAGGTTGACTATTGAGAAGGAACAGTACATACCGTTGTTCCTGTGAGGTTATAGTTTATAGGAGCAACTGAATCAACGCCAATGTATGGTGAACAGAAGCAGACGGCCAGTAGAGAATCACATGATTCTTCTGAATTTAATTCAGATATGGAGCCATCTGTCACAAACACCCACTGTTTCTTCTGGTGAGCAGCTATATAAACCTCCCCCACAAACACAACGAATGCAGCAATATCAAATTCACTGCATAACCCCCCCCCCCCCCCCAACCGAAAAAAATAAATCAATTAATTCAACATTACTTTTCTATGGGAACAAACAGAAGAATCAATATCAAAAGCATAGGCTTAGTCTAGGATTAACCTGGAAAGAGGAACTTTACCCAAATCTGACAATAAGACTGATTTGCGAGGATTGAAAAAAGGCCTGAGATGGATATAGTCATTTTATTAAAATAAGTAAAGAAAATAAAGGAAAATAAAAAAACATAATACTTACTTAAAGTGTTCAACTGCCTGCTGAGATAAAGGCTGCCATGTTGTTGTGGATCCTCTCACTTGCAAGTGTAGAGTATCCACATCAGAACTTGTTGGTATAAGTCCAGAAACACGATATGCACATCCCTCAACCAGCTCAGTCTTCTGCTGTATCAGAAGGTAAACTTGGTAATGTTCGCAAGTACCATTGTAGCATTCAGAGAATAATTGTTCAAGGGAGCAGACTCGTCATTATATTTCATGGGGTGAGAGAGAGAGAGAGAGAGAGATCAACAAATATATATTAAAGGGGATCTTTACAATAACACAGTTGGGTTCACCTGCTTCTCAGATGGGTTCCAGATTGTTATTAGGCCTTCTTTAGAACTGTCTTTCCCATGACATAATTTTCTTGTTAGTCCAACCACCCTCACCCTCATGAATGGCGTGACTTCCCTCTCACTTAAGCCAGCATCTTCCAGTGCTTTCAAAATTGATTTCTCCATGTCTGACTGCTTAATTGCCTAAGTTCCAACCTGCCATGATCAAAATCTCGTTCTATACCAGACTTTCATTCAAACAAAACATTTGAGACCTACCTCCAGCTTTGATCGATATTTGGTAAAAGATTTCAACTGTTCTGAACTCATTTCTGCCATTAAAATTTCAGGTTCAGTGGCTGTTTCTAGTATTTTTAAGAGTTTTGCTCCTTCGCTATCGCTATCATTACACAAATGTGAATGTTCTAGTCCTCTTTGGAACTCAGATATAATGCCTTCTATGACATCAGAGCGCCTGCACCCAAGAGAAATATCAATCACAGCACATAGGCCTTGCAAGATAATATGTAAATTTCAACTCCCGCTTTTTACAGCAAATTGCAAATACATCCCTTATGAAACTTGCTGATATAACACCAAAAAGAAATCATCTTTTTGTTTAAACAAACTTTAAGATAAAAGTGTATTCATATTTTACCAAATATCTACCAGTAAATGTGCAATGATACTTTTCATTATAAAAATAGCTAAAACATGGATTATTTTTATTTTTATTTTTGGATATATAACATGATTTAAAAGGAGTGTACTTTGATCTGATGAAGCGTAAGTTTGTTTTACATAAAAGTATCTTTGTAACATGAGATCAATTCGAGATCCAAGTACATATGCACACAAAAAATTATTAGCTCTAAAGAAGTACAACTCTCATGAGTTTAAATCTCAAGAATCAATAATTCTTGATATTTGCATCTAGCAGAATTATACTCTACTTCCATCCAATAATTTAGCTGAAGACGTCCTAAGGTCATTGTTGAAAGAAAAATCAGCCCCCGCATAATAAGGCCATTGTTGAGATTAATATGAATTATAAGTATTCTTATAAGCACAACACTTCCTGTTCCCCAATTTATTTTTAACTTTTTATTTGAAACATATTTTATTTACTGTAAGAGCATATCTAGTTCTCCCACCTAAGCACATGCTAAGGGCCTGCTTTTAGTCATGCATTCCTGCACCATCTAGAACAACATAACATGAACAATCATGTAACAAATCATTTAATGGTTTCTCCTAAACTAAAAAAGTCACAAATTATCTAGAACAATTTTGTAGCTCCCATCAAATATTGAAGCAAATTTGGATTTTAAAGCTTGACCTAAGACACCACTGTTGAGCACCATCTAGAACAGATAACATAACGCAATCCTGATATGATCCAAACATTTTTGTAACGAAAAAGGAAAATGCTGAGCATACTTGAGGTAAAAAAAATTCAAAGAGCAACTAGACAGTAGAACTCTTAAAGAGGCTAAGCTAAAAAAATTAGATTTTGAATGAATAAAGGAAACATAAATTACGAATACTTTCAAAAAGTAAATTAACTTATAGTTTGTTTGCTTTGTCAGAATAGACACCTCTCTTGGTATGATTGCACCATTTGGGACTCCAACCTCTCTGATCTTACAATAGATCTTCCATTACTTAACCTAAAATAAATAAATAAAAATTACAGTGGTTATGTTCATAATTAAGGACACACAGTATCAACTCAAGTAAACATATATAATATTTCAAATTACCTCTCTTTGTAGAGAACAGGGTATATCCGTGTGACTCCTAGAAGAGTGCAAGGGACTGCACCACCACCGCTCTTGACACAGTTAAATGCTAAGGGAGCACCAACACCTTTACCTGCAGAGATAAATTTGAGAATCATGCATGAGAGACTATAAGATAAAACTGTTAATACACTAAACCAGTGCAAGACTACAATATACCAAAATCTTATGTAAACCAAATGGTTCTTACAAAATCCCAATCGATCAGCCCAATGAGCTCTATATGTGCCATTTATGTGCAGCCGGAAAGTAACTGTTCTTGCCACCTGAGTTGAAGCAGAAACCTGAGAAATCCCTCTAATAGCAGGAGGTAAAGATTTTTTATTTTTTATTTTTATTTTTTCACTTTAAAAAAAATCCAAAAAACAGTGAGAACCTCAAGGGGTGAAACAGGCCCAGCCCAACCAGAGAGTGCTGCTCCCCAGATCTGCATAAGAAATCATAACTATAAGCAAGCAGCAATTCTGAACAGAATTCTTTAATCAAAGAAGCCGTACTAAAAACAATAGAGCAGCATCTTAGCTACCCGAAGTTTCTGTCCAACAAACAATTTTCCACTAGCAAGCTGCTTCGACAGGAGTGCATCCAGTACAGCATCCACTGAATACCTGTGAGACAAGATAATTTACATGCCATCTCGAAATAAGTTTAAGTGCACAAAGGTAATTACTTACCACCCATCAGTAAGCTCAACTTTTGCAGCACCACTATTTTCAGCTCTGGAGCTAGTCTCCATATTTGGGTCACAATTTGAACGAATAGCTGAAATGCATAGAACCACCATTGAAGAAGGGGATGCATCTCCTTCCAGAATCCTCTTAATTGCAGATCGGTGACCATGATTCACTTCTCTTTCATATCTGTGAAAATGCATTGCGTATTGATATCAATGGATGTCTCACAAACCCCAAGAGTAAACTTTACAACTATATTATAAGTATGAATACCTATACTTCAATTCCTCAAGCACATTGGAGACTGTCAAAAAATTTCCGAACGACTTAGCTAGATGACATCTCTCATAGCAAGCCAGTTTCCAGACAACCCACTTGTAGTGATTTGTGACCCACCTAGATTGAGGAATAAAATAAGAATGCTCAACCTGGTTTAGACTTAAACAAAGATACAGAACATTGGCATATATGCTATTGATGAACTGCACACATGTTCCATACAGTGCAAACTTAACAAATCCAAGATGATAACCCAAGTGATCTGTACTATTGGGCCAATTGGATGTACAATTTGTAGATGTGAGTTCTATGCTGGCATACAATTTTCGGTATTTATTGAATTTGAAATTTGTACCTCTAATTATCTTACCAAATTTCGTATTCATCAATATTACATGTGCATGCTAAAGAGAAATGCACTCCAATCTTTTCCTTCTAATTGTCTTTGGTGAGGCAATGTTGAAGAAAAATAGTTATGCACTGCAACACTTACTCTCTGGAAGTATATTGCATTAAAGCTCCAGAACGAGCCAACATGTGGACAAAAGCTTCTGCTCCTATGCAGTTTAAACCAGATTCATCAAGAAACATGTACTTTTCTGCGTTACTTGCTGTAATTCTTCTCACCGGGTCTGACAAACACTCCAACTAAATTCATTTTGATGCATAAAATAGTATCAGTGCCAAGGCATACATAATCTGTTGAGACAATTAACAGAATTATTAGTCTCCATACCATGTTCTGGTCAGGTGGTGGAATTCCAAAATATTTCTTCACATGCATTCTAGTTACTGAGAAAGGATATCTAGTAGAAACCCTTCTTTTGGAACATGAATTGTCGGAGGACAAAGTAGACAAACCTGATGGAGCAGTAGCTTAAATGAGAAGCATATTTAGTAACTAATATCAACAAAATTATATTAAGAGATTATTAAATTTTACCATTACGGACAGGAGGAACATTCTTGTGCAATGGAGTGGAGGAGTTGGAAGTGCGAGGCTTCTTGAATGGAGAAATAGAACTTCTTCCAAGCCTCCTCTTTACACCATTCTTTTTTGTGCTATTCATGGTAGTGGTGCCAACGGTATTTGAAATATCAACCAATGGCTTGGCTAGTGACTTTCCAACAGGATTAATCCTCAAACTACCACCATTTTCCAAATAATTGTTTTCTACTGTCTTGATGATACAAGGTTTGTCGCTAAGGGGCTTCTCCTGCCGATAAGGTAACTTGCTGTTTGACTTACAGACACTTTCATTGCTAACAACATCAAATTGTGTAATCAGGTTAGTGCCGGAATTTATGGCCAACGACGACTGCACTTGATTAGACGATGATTGCAGTGGAGATACAGAAGTCTTAGTTAAAAAGTTTTTCCTAGTCATTTTCTGATGGGAGAAGGGAGTGTGTTCATCATGTCCTCTACCTTTTGAAAATGAGAAAACGGAGTCACCCGCATCCCCCTCATTCAAGAAACTCCCTAACTCCGGGTCACCAAGTAGACTCCTTGCACGTTGCAGTGCATCAGTAGAAACAGATATAGATCTTCCTCCAGCTGTATGGAACTTGATTGATGAAGGTTTGTCCGGAGTTAAATTAACCCTTTCAGGCGACATAAAATTTAGATCAGCCTCATTCTTCTTACATCTAGTTTGTACTGAAACAGTCTTATTAATTAACGGAGACCTTGAAATGGATGCAGCATCCATAACCACACCACCACTGTTGGAACCCGGAAGCTTGCTGTGATCACTGTCGTCTCCCAAACCAAGCAATGTCTTTGCCCTGACAAGACCCTCCGGAGATATATTAACCATTTTCCCAGAGCCAGTCTGGAAAAGGGAATTAGAGAAACCACCTCTACTATTCGTAGTTTGCACTTGGCCTGCAGCACAGCACAGCACAGCACATTGAGCTTAGAAAATTTGGTCACTTGTGGTTGATTGATTCATAACAAATAAAAGTGTTCCTAATTTTATATAAAATTGTTTATTTTTTTTCCATTTTCCTATTGCTCTCATATCCTTAGGGTTTTCCTTGGCAAACAAACAGAGGATATGAGAAGCAGAAACCAAATTCCCCAGAGTGATTGAGACCACCACAAACTCAAAGAAAAGAAAAACCTTTTGGCATTGGAAATTTTAATAAATAAATCAGAGAAATTGAAAAAATCCAGCGGAATGCCCTAATTACCAGTTCCAGTTTGAAGAAGCGACGACGCTTTGGCTAAGGAGGATGGCTTGATGGCGACGGGTCTTCCAAATCCGTTGCGGAACATCCCAACACCGTCATCAGCATCAACGCCATTTCTCTGATTCTGAGTCTGGGCCTCTGCAAGCTTCGAACAACCTTGAAGCAGCAGATCCGCCATGGAAGGCAGCCGACTGCTCGACTTGAGCTGCTGCTGCCTTTCACTATCACTATGAAGAGTAGTAGTAGTAGTCGTAGGATAAACGGCGTCGTTTGGTGTGTCGGGATACCACCGGTAATTGTTGCCGGCGTCGGCGAACATCTGCCACGTCGACATTTTCGAGGGTTTTGGGACTTTTTCGAGGGTTATTATCTATCTATCAACAACCTACGAACGAAACAGAGGAAGGAAAGCTTTGTTTCAATTGAATATTCAATTCTTCAATCTTTCCGAAGTCTCAGCCATTTGATCTCCGTTCCTTAAATACTTTTACAATCCTCTCTTCATTTCATTGCTTTCTGGCGAAACACCGACAAATGGCGGAAAATTAAAAATAAAAAGCGCGCCAAAATTCAAATGAGTTATCCACGAAAATGTGTTTTTAGGGGATTGCGGTGGAGGGGTATCCCTAAACCCACCCAAATTGAACAGTTCTTTTTTAACATATAGGGGCATGGTAAACCATCACGGTAAAGAACCTTCACCAGGAAAGGGGGGCTGAGAATCCTAGCTCATCTTTCTCACATTCATATTGGCTAAAGATGTTGTCCTATGACGACTTGGTTTGCACTACATGGAAAGTCTCCTTCAAATCTCCTCGAATTATATATGAAGTTGGTGTACCTCCAAATCTCATTCAATAATGAAGTAAAATCATGCATCTATTGCTACAATTGCAATGCATGTGTTCTTATCCTCTTTGAATTTTGATATTTTTGACAAACACTCAGAAAATCAAAACTAAGAGGGCTCGTTTGTTACATAGGACTATCTTGACATGGACTATGTTTAGGGATTGTCTTGGCTTGGTTTGGCTTGGTTGGATAACACTTATCCTGCATTTGGTGTATGCTTGGACTAAGACTAGTTTTTTTTTTTCTTCTTCTAAATATATGTATATATGTATAAAATATCAATAAAATAATTACTCACAAAAATCTTAGCCAAAGCCTCAATAAAATTTGCTTCCACATTAACAAACTAAAATTAAAATGTATGTATATCAATCATTTATTATTTACACAAACAAACAAATTTATCATAAGCATCCTTAAGATAATTAACAATTTCTTCTTTTTCATTAAGTAAAAGACAATATTAACCAAAAGAGGACAAGGGTAATCAATAATTTCACATTCCACTCAGTATAGCGTACTAATAGCAAACAAAATATAATTTTCAGAATAGTAAGAAGCTCTTATTCAAACCTATCCGGGAATTGCCTTGGGGATGATTGGAAGCTGAGAATGTCATAGCAAAACTAAATAAATGTTCTCCGACTCCCACCCCTGAAGCTTTTCCTGTGGGATGATTAAAAGGTTTTTTTTTAGGAGAATTTATTGGCATCCCATTATTTGCTTTTTACACCCCATACTAATTTTAAATATGAATAATTTATTTAACTCTTGAACATAATTACCATTAAGGACAAAAGCATTTATAACAAAAATTAAATTTGCTCACTACACCCCACATATGTTCCTACAACTCTAGTTAGACTTTTTTCTCAAACCATCATGTTCCTACAACCCTAATGAGGTTTATACACTTATATTGGTAAAAAAAAAATATATTGTATTTATTCATCAAGGGTGAGATTGAAGTTAGAGAGGCTTCGAATGAGATATGAGTTTATTTTTGGCGTTTTTCAAGCTTAGGATTTCATGATGGTTCACTGGTTGCGTTCAGCACACCAGTACCGAACGCGATAGGTAAATTCGGTGGGATGCCACCAAAACATTGCACCTATTTTGGTTGTGTTTGACGAGTGTTGAGGCCCAAAAAATCCATGGTTGGGCCCGAATAAATTATCAACCCAAAACGACACTCTACTAAGGAAAAGCGTAAAGCGGAGTACACGAGAACCCACCACATGCGAGTTGTAGTTCATGTGCCATGCTAAATAAATTAGCCATGCTAGGGGTTGAGATAAAATATACCGGCTCTACAAGCCCATGCCAAACTTAAACATCGCAGTCCTTCCCAAGGACGATAAAATTAAAACATGCCAAGCAACATGCCATGCCAATCACAAAATCGTTATCTCACACCTAACCACGCTACAAGCCTAAGTGGGCCCAAGCCACAAAATTAACCAGGGCTTACTGAGAAGGTTGTGGTATGGAAGGAAACAAGCAATTACGGGGCCCATTGAGGGTTCAAGGAACGTAAGTTTCAAGCCACTTGGGGGCTTTGAAACTCAAGCCCGTTCCTAGAACCCAAGCACATGGGTTAGCATGAGAGAGAAGAGAAAAATTGCCCCATGCTCTAGGAAGACACCAAAAAACCTACCAAAATATTTAGCCCAGCCCACATCAATAGAGTTAAAAACCCTTTCCAGCAGTTTGACGAAAATTCACTAGAAATAATAGGCCAGCAGTCCAAAAGTCACGCACAAGCCCAATCCAGCAGCTTGTACAAAAGCTGTCATCGTGTTCCACCTCTAATAAGACTCCAAACAAGTCAGACAAAGGGTCAAGGCAAGAACCAGCAGAAATTCATGGGTAAAGGGCAAATACCCATCGGACAAAAGGCTCCACCCATCTCTTTCCCCATTACAAGCTCTGTTTTGAAAACGCAGAGAGAAAGCAAAGTGGCGCCTCACCTTTGTAGGGAGGTCCAGCTGCGTCAAACTTGTTGGAACCACAATGGTTCCTTTCCCATACGCCTTGATAAGAGAATTGCACGAAAATAGGGCTAAGTAGGAGCTGCCAAGGAAAAAGGAAGAGGAAGACCAGATAAAATTAGAGCTCTTAATGCCTATAAAAGGAGATTTTTGCTACCCAGAAAAATCAACCATCCAGAGCCTGACCAAGCTTTGTCAAGCAACCTGGAATCTACTCAAGCCACCCAAACCTTTCTTTCGTTCATCCTTCTTCTCCCTTAGGATAGGAATCGTGCTAATATTTCCTCTGTAAGAAACCAGAGCTTGACCAAGCTTTGTCAAGCAACCTGGAATCTACTCAAGCCACCCAATCCTCTTTCTCCGTTGTTTTCTTCTTTCCCTGAGATAAAATCTTGCTAATTTTTCCTTCGTTCCCAGTTTAGATGCAAGAAACTCATGTTGTTCTCTCTCTCTCTCTCTCTCTCTCTCTCTCTCTCTCTCTCTCAAATTGCTAAACTCGTGAAAGCTTAGCTCCCATGCCACATGCTCCTCAGGCTAAGTCATTAGTGAAATCATCATGCTTATTTGGGTGTTAGTAAAGTGATCCTGAGAGTGTTCTTTTAAAATCTCATCAGATTTTCTAAAAACTCTCTTGGGAGCTTGGTTTCGAACTCAGGCATTTGGGGGATTTTGCTCGTTGTCTTCTTACAGCAGCCCAAGCCCATTCGCAGGCTGCTGAAACAAAAAACCCCCTACAACCAGCCGTTAACTTTAGATGTAGTGAAGATCCACCATAATATGAAATGGTGTTCAGTAGTGTATTACCGAATTTTTACCTACAATTCAGTGGCAACGAACCGAAATATATTTATTTTTTCAATAACTTATTGTCGATCACAAATTTAATGTAAGCTATTTGACCTTACTCCCATTGAAGGAACAAAAACAAGGTGACGCCCTTAAAATAGATGACACATCATCCAATGTGATGGTCATCTCACCAAAAGGCATGTGAAAGATGTTCGTTTCGGGATGCCATCTCTCAACGAAGGTAGCTACAACAATCTTATCTGCATTCCGATAAGAACACCTAATAAGTTGTTCTAATCCAGACCTATGAATGTACCATTTGAATATACCATTATTTGGATTATCCCACCAATTTCACTAACGAAGGGTAGATGTCTTCGACATGCACCTAAGGTGCTCACATTCCTAGTAAAAAACAATATTAAGTACAAACTCAGTAACGAATTCGATAGATGATCATTGAAACAAGAAACGAATTCAAGGAAATACAAAATGAATTCAGTAGACTACCATTGAAAAACGGAAACATATTTGGTGGACTACCACTAAAAAAACTGAAACAGATTCGGTGGACTACTATTGAAAACATAAACACATTCGGTGGATAGCCACTGAAAAACGAAAACAAATTCGGTGGACTACCACTAAATAAGGTAACAATTTTAGTGAGGTTTACATAGTTAAGTTAAGGAATGAGGTTCACGAGGGCAATTTAGGAAGAAAAATGAGGTGTAGTGAGTGATTTTAAAATTTACTAAAATTCAGTGGGGTGTAAGGAGAACATGGGGTGCAAAGAGCAAATTTTGGGGTGCCAATAAAATTACCCAAAAGGAAAACAAGACTTCAAAACCGATCTCGTGGACTTCGAAACTCCATTTACAAAGAGTTAGCCATGTTATCCATCGACACCCCCAATGACTATCAGGCTTGCACACATGACACTTGAAAATAACGAAAATAATCAAAATTGAAAATGGAAAACAATTACCAACCTGAAAAAAAGGCTATTTTCGTTTGTGCAGATGCATACATGTGGCTAAGGTGTTGTCAAGTTCGGTGTTGTTGAAGAAAAAATATTATAATCATTAAGACATTATTCTTTGTTTTATTATTAAGTTATGATTTCAAGAATATTGGTTTGTAATATTTATTGTTGTTTTTATTATTAAGTTATGATTTCGAGACAAATTGGTTTGATTATTAATTATGTTATTGAAAACTTATTATATTTATGTTGTGATTGCTGGAAACTTAGTATTGAGTTTTATTATTAAGTTATGATTTCGAGACTATTGGTTTGTATTATTTTATTGTTGTTTTTATTATTAAGTTATAATTTCGAGACAAATTGGTTTGTATTATTAATTATGTTTTGTGAAAACTTATTATATTTATGTTGTGATTGCTTGAGACTTAGTATTGATTGCTGGAGACTTATTACTTATCCGGGAGAATTCAGCCCTTGAAACTAGTTCAGCTGAGTTATAAAAGATGCTACTAGCGCATTGTACTGACCGTAGGGAACTCAAGTAAGAAATGTGACCGAAAATGCTTCTTGTTTTTGACAAAGGAGTTCCAATGGTCGACCAAGTTGAGGAAATCGGCTGGATTCGTTGTATACAAGTCGAACATACAATGCATTAGAAATTTCCCCTAGAGGTGAGGCCCTACTTACATAAAGCTTATCTCCTCCATGAGGCAAGGGATTGCTGCTTCCACAGTTGTCTCCACTTGGTCAAATGCGTCATGCCTTGAACGAAGATGAACAGAGACTCCTTGGGACGCCAGCTAGCAACTCGTTCGCTCGCCTATTCGACCTATTTGTCTACTTTTATTTCCATCTTATGAACTATTATTCGACTCCTATAGGAGAGTCTCACTTCCCATTCTGTTCTAAGTCTCCAGCAATCAACACTAAGTCTCTAGCAATCACAACATAAATATAATAAATTTTCACATAATATAATTAATAATACAAACCAATTTGTCTCGAAATCATAACTTAAATTGGGCATTGTTTTTCCAGAACTTGTCACATTAAATGATAGAGTCGGTCCAACATGAAATAGGAAAACTAAACAAATATGATAATTGAGTTACTTTACTATCTTCTTTTGTTCTAGAACCCTCTTTTGTCTCCCTCTGACAACTGTTGGACAGTGAAATCTCTCTATCTATTTAAACTCTCATTCACTCCCGATTTCAACACTCTCAACTTACCTCACATATAACAAAAATCTTCCCTCATCTTTTCTTCACTTTTTTTCCTCAACTTCTCCCTCCATGGATCAAAATATTCCATATCTTGATTAATAATTGGGCACTGTTTTTCTCGAACCTGTCCCATTAATTGATAAAGGCAGTTCAACCCGAAAGAGGAAAACTAAACAAATAAGTGAGTTACCTGACTATCTCTTTTGGTTTTAGAACCCTTTTTTGTCTCTCTCCGACAACTATTGGACAATGAATGCTCTCCATCTATTTAAACTCTCATTCCCTCCCGATTTCAACACTCTCAACTTACCTCACATATAACAAAAACCTTATCTTATCTTTTCTTCACTTTTTTGCTCAGCTTCTCCCTTCATAGATCAAAATATTCCATATCTTGATCAATAATTGAGCATTATTTTTGTCGAACCTGTTACATTAATTGATAGAGGCGGTTCAACCCGAAATAGGAAAACTAAACAGATATGCTAAGTGAGTTACCTGACTATCTCTTTTTGTTCTAGAACCCTTTTTTGTTTCTCTCCTACAACTGTTGGAGAGTGAAAGCTCTCCATCTATTTAAACTCACATTCCCTCCTGATTTCAACACTCTCAACTTACCTCACATACAACAAAAATCTTCTCACATTTTTTCTTCACTTTTTTACTCAGCTTCTCCCTCCATAGATCAAAAAAATTCCATATCTTGATCAATTATTTGGCACTATTTTTCCATTATCTGTCCCATTAATTGATAGAGATGGTCCAACCCGAAAGAGGAAAACTAAACAAATATGCTAAGTGAGTTACGTGACTATCTCTTTTTGTTATAGAACCTTTTTTTGTCTCCCTTCGACAACTGTTCGATAGTGAAAGCTCTCCATTTATTTAAACTCTCATTCCCTCCTGATTTCAACACTCTCAACTTACCTCATCAAGGAATCCAGAACCCAATCCTCTTCAAGAAGCTACTCAAGCCTTCACCCAGACTCACACGAGATTCGCAGAAGCCATAAGGTTCTTTATACCGGGACCTGAACTTCCCCTCATTGTATGGAACGCCTGTGATGTTGATAATTTGCTGCTGATGTGGTCCATGTATCAAGATAGTCGCTTATAAAGTTTTGCGAGATGAGTAAAAAAGGTGAAGAAGAGATGAGAGAAGGTTTTTGTTGTATGTGAGGTAAGTTGAGAATGTTGAAATCAGGAGGGAATGAGAGTTTAAATAGATGGAGAGGTTTCACTATCCAACAGTTGTCGGATGGAAACGAAAAAGAGGTTCTAGAAAGAAAAAAAAAGATAGTTAGGTAACTCACTTATTTAGTTAGTTTTCCTCTTTCGGGTTGGACCATCTCTATCAATTAATGTGACACGTTCGGGAACAACAGTGCCTAATTATTAATCATGATATGGAATATTTTGATCCATGGGGGAATAAGCTGATTAAAAATGTGAAGAAAAGATGATAGAAGGTTTTTGTTGTATGTGAGGTATGAAATCGGGAGAGAATGAGAGTTTAAATAGATGGGGAGCTTTCATTGTCCAACAGTTGTCAGAGAGAGACAAAAAAGGGTTCTAGAACAAAAAGAGATAGTCAGGTAACTCACTTATTTGTTTAGTTTTCCTCTTTTGGGTTGGAACCCCTCTATCAATTAATGTGACAGGTTCGGGAAAAACAGTGCCCAATTATTGATCAATATATGAAATATTTTGATCCATGGATGGAGAAACTAAGTAAAAAAGTGAAGAAAAGATGAGAGAGAGTTTTTGTTGTATGTAAGGTAAGTTGTTCAGTGGTTTGTTATTGAAATTTATTTATTTTTTCCGTAACTTATTGTCGACCACAAATTTAATGCAAGCTATTTTGATCTTACTCCCATTGAAGGAACAAAAACAAGGTGACACCCCTACTGAAAGCAACAATGTAGGAACAGAATGTGTAATGGACTATAGTGATCAATTCACAACTTATTCGGTAATTATTTTGATTTTATTTTTTGTCTGAAATCTTTTTTAGTATCATTAACGTGGCATTAATGTGTCAAATTTTATCTTTAAATAATATGAGTTTTATGTGTAGATATTCAATTGTAGATATGCATTACTTAGAAATATGATACACAATATAGCTTGAACTACTGAAAAATACATTACTAAACCAAAAAAAATAAAATATATATAATATAAAACACAACAAAGTTGGATGATATGTAAGAAAAACACACCTTATCAGCATTCAAAGCGTTAAGCCATTGTCTATACTTCTACACGTCTACCAATGTTGTGCCATTGTCTCGACGTGGAATCCAATGAAGTGCACGAGGTTGGACCTCTAAATAATTAAGGCCATGATCAGGGACAACAACACCATGCATGTGCTCATACACCCATGCCTTCAGCAAAGTCATGTACCTAGTAATCTGCTTCACCTTAGACCTCGAAGCTTGGCCTATTGTTTATACAACCATGCTAAGCACCCAGAACCCCATGAATAACCAGCAGCACTATCAAGGTCTCTAAGTAGTCTAAGGTACATAATTGGACTCTTGTGCCAGTCTTGTCAACAAACAAAGTGCAACCCAAGAGATATAACAAATATGCTCTGGCCGAATACATGATGTACTCCTCTGAATTTGTTCTGAAACATTGGAGAATCGCGCCCGTAACCATGACAAACTCACATACTCATTACTGTATTGGTGCAATTGTTCAGTTGCCTCTTCATCATTCACTCCTAAGTAATTAACTAACAACTCAAAATTTGTGTCGTTATCATCTTCAAGCAAAGCAACCATTGCGCCAAACACAGGAATGCCTAAAATAGATGACACATCATCCAATGTGATGGTCATCTCACCAAAAGGCATGTGAAAGGTGTTCGTTTCGGGATGCCACCTCTCAACGAATGTAGGTACCACAATCTTATCTGCATTCCGATAAAAACACCTAATAAGTTGCTCTAATCCATACCTCTGAATGTACCATTATTTGGATTACTCCACTAATTCCACTCACGACGGGTAGATGTCTTTGACATGCACCTAAGGGGCTCATGTTCCTAGTTAAATACAAAAAAATAAAAAATAAAAATTTAGGTTAATTACCATGAACCAAACTTATATTCTACCTTCTATTGTCACAGTAAAACGACTTACCTAGTTATTCCAAATTGCACCTGCTATGTGAGTTTTAAAACTTGTAAGTAAAGATGGATCAATGGGACCTATTCGAAATGGCTCAATAGGCTCGGCATGTACCTCAACATTACTATTATGAGTAGCAGCTACATCTTTAACCTTTGCGTCAACATTACTATCATGAGTAGGAGCTACATCTTCAACCTCTGTAGTATCCTCAAAGTGATCTTGGGGAGCCGCTCTCTGTCTCCTCGTTAAGGCTGTGGGATGCTGTCTATTAGGTCGAGATGATGAAGTCTCAGTAGTTCCTCAACGAGTCCTCTTCATATCTATAAAAACAATATTAAGTACACACTTAGTAACGTATTTGGTAGATGACCACGGAAAAACGGAAACAAATTCGGTAGACTATCATTGAAAAAAGAAAACATATTTGGTAGAATAACACTAAAAAATCGAAATACATTCGATAGGCATCTCCTCGAAAATGGAAACAAATTCGGTGGACTACCACCGAAACAAGATAACGATTTCGGTGGTAACCACCGAAAGTAAAATTAATTTCAGGTTGAAATTCGGTGGACTACCAGTGAAGCAATGTAACTATTTCAATAGTAATCCACCGAAACGAAAATCCAGTTTCATAAAACCAAGTTCAAACCATACACCCACAAAGTTGAAATCAATAATTAAAATCAGACTTTGGCTTTTCAAAAGTGAAATAAAAACTAGGCTTAATCAACACTTAGAAACGTAAATATAAAAATCAAAATTGAAATCAAACCTTGGCTCTTCGAAAGATTTGAAAAAACTTGACAGATTGGTGCTGGATGTTTGTGATGGCTGAGGCGATGTTGGTTTGCGACTGGGTGAGGCGTTTGGGGTTGGTTGTGGGTGTGATGGCTCTGTTTCAGATATGGGTTGTGCGATGGGTTCGGGTTTGCAGAGATGGGTTGTGCAATGGGGATTGCAGAGATGGGTTGTGCGATGGCTCTGTTTCAAAGGGGATGGGGTGTGCTTGTTGTAAATCTGATGGAGTGTGCGATTGGGTGTGTCTGCAAGAGGAGGGAGTTTTCGATGGGGTGGGGCTTGATATGGGATGGGGTGGGGTTTGATATCAGATGAGGTGTGTCTGAAAGGGAAGGGGGTTTTCGATGGGTGGTGTATGATATGGGATGAGGTTTACACAGTAAGTTAGGGAATGAGGTTCATGAGGGCAATTTAGGAAGAAAAATGGGGTATAGTGAGTAATTTGAAATTTTATTGAAATTCAGTGGCGTGTAAAAAGATTATGGAGTGTAAAGGGCAAATAATGGGGTTCATATAGAATTTCCCTTTTTTTTTGTAAACAAGACAACCAACACTGCGCAATTAATTATCATCCATAATGAATGGCAAACTAGCTTCAGCGCCTAATAATTAAATAAAAATATAAGAGCTAAATAGTAAAGGGTACAAACGTAATTCTAAATACAAATTAACCTCAAGCTAACAAAAATTCCAAAACATATGACTAAGTCCAAAACACTACTAGCCCATTTACTATGTCCTAATTATTTTCCATTTAATTGATTGTTATCAAATTTTCCTAAAAATCAAATGGTTTAAAACTAAACTAGACTTCTTCTTTTTTTATTATTACCAAAGTTAGGAATTGAACTATCTACTTGAACATTTATTCTGATTTTATTTCCTCAAATTAGATTATAAATAGGGATTTTTGTAGAAATGTCATTTGAACTTATACTTAAGTTTCAATTTGTCACCTTAAAGAAAAATTTAAGCGAAATGTCACCTTAAGTTTTCAAAATCCATGATTTGTCGCCTGACTTTAACGCCATCCAATTTTCCATCCATTTTAAATGGTATTTTAGTCTTTCCAATATGTAAAATCTCTTTTAAGCTCATTTTTTGTTGAAGAAAAAGGAGTTAAAACCCCAAAAGCAAGACTTTTACTCCTAAACAACACTCAAACTTTATGGTTTCAATTTTTTTTTTTTGGGAAATAATCATAGGTACTAATTCAAGTTTGAGAAAGAAATTGACAGAAGACATTATCTGGAAATTGATATACAAAACAAAAGTAGCCAAAATGAGTTCACAAAATAGGTTCAAAACGTGACCAAGTCTACAACTTGTACCGAGGCCACAAAGCTACATCACTTCAAAACATAATCCCAATTTTTATCTGTTTGTAAAATAAACTTTGGATGGTACCAAGACCAATTAAACCTAAGTGCTTTATGGTTTCCATATGTTATTCTTCTTGGCATAAGACTTGGTGTTGGTTTTCATCGTGCTTACTCTTATAGAAGAAGAACTTGGGTTTGAGACTTGTGCATTGGATTCGAAAATATTTCTTGTCGATTGTATTCCTCTTGGTACAAAGTGTGCTTGATTTGCTGAGGTTTCACTTGTGCTATTTCTTCCATTTGTTCGTGACTGTTGTTTGCTTGGATTTGCTGAAGTTTGCCCTCTCAGATCACCTTCTCCATTCCCCTGTACCAAATCAAATTTCATTGCCAACTTCTCAACATTTAATGAAATAAAAATAAAACATAAAATCTCATTATCTTTATACCTGAGCTCTATTTCCTTGCTGCCTCCTTTCACAAGTAGTAGCATTATAGCCTTCTTGACCACACTTGCTGCAGTTGATCTTGATGAAGCATCTTTGAAGTTTCTTTGGATTTGAAGGAGGTTGAACCTCATCTTGCTCCCTACATCTGAGCATCCTTGGTCTCCTAGCTTGCTTGTGATATTTGGGGGGTCTAATAGGCTGATGGTTTGTCACTGGCCAATATTATTCACCAACCATTGGGTTGATATAAGGCTTGTAGGCTCTTAAGAATGTTGGTTTCTTATAACAAGAGTGAACATAGTTGTATGGATCCTCCTCTCTTATGTATATTGCAGAAATGCCATAAGAACAAGGATTTCCAGGGAGATCTCACCTCCTACATGAACCAGTGTGAGCTGTCAAATCTACCACAAATTGTGCCTCACTTGATACTTCCTGTCACCGCAAGAACTGTGAGATTTTTATGTCTTAAACCTCACTCAAGTGGTCTGCTAATCAACATAGAGTTCCAAATTGATGTGGAGACTAGGAATTTGATCATAACTGGACTTGTAAGTCTTGGAGAGAAGTGTTTCAGTTTAAGTCCAAGACTGCTAAGGTTCCTAATTCATAGTGGATTAGAACTCCTAATTCTAATGTAATAAGGAGAGGTTGAGGACTCCTTGATGGGCAAAGAGTTTTGATTGATGCATATAAATACATAGTCTCTGCTCATATCGAATCACCCCATTCTAGAGAGCTCATACCCCATATGTGAGAGAGTCTTCAAAAATCGATATTGAGGAGAAGTGTTATGTGTCAAGTTGCTCTTTCGATCATTCCAATGGCTACAAAACAAGGTAGTGTTCTCTTATATGCAATCTATTTGGTTTACATGTGGTATCAGAGCTTAGGTTGCATGTTTTAGAACCTAAAAGCAATTTAACCAAGCATGTTAACAAAAGTCTTAATAATTGAAACGACACATAATTATGTTTTCACTTATCTGAATTCAAGTTTTACTAGTATGTGTCTATTTTCACTATTCTATTTATACAGATCTGTTAAGCATGTTTCAGATATAAGGCTCTTGTCATCCATGCTTGAAAGCTTCACGATCAAAAATCCAAGAAATCTTGGATCAACCAAGCAAGCCACAACAGTTTGGTTGATTAAAGAATCTTGGATTCAAGAAAAATGATCGAGAAATCTTGCACAATGGACCATCGTAATCTTGATTGCCTTCTATCCACAAATGTTGGTAATCATGGTTATGGTGATTCACTGTGGTTTGATGCAAAATATGGGTATATGAATTAAATAATGATTGTTTTCAATCCACAGATGTGAGAAATCATCCTGTGAAAGAAATTCATATATCAAATATTTTGGTGATCACTAAAACATGTCCAATTCTCAGCCCACATGCGTAAATTGGTAATGTACAGACTATGTGGGGATAGTTTTGATTTATACATTTGTTTGTTTCAATAAACTATCTCTTAAAGTTTTTGCTACCAACCTTAACAGCATCGAAACCCTCAATGGATCAAACTACAAGAAATGGAAAAGGGATCTTGAGATGGCTCTAGGATTTCTAGACTATGACTTGGCTATAAGAAAGCAAGCTCCAAAAAAGCCTGCTGAAGGAGCAACTATTGAGGAAAAGGCTCACTTTGCCAAATGGGAAAAGGCAAATAGGATGACTATTTTGATCATGCTCAAGTCCATGTCACCAACTGTGAAAGGAGGTATTCCACCTTCCAACAATGCTAAGGAATTCCTGGAGTCGATTAGCCTGAAATTTAAGGAATCTGAGAAAGCTAAAATGGGATCCCTGATTAACAAATTGACAGACATGAGATATGCTGGAAATGGATGCGCTAGGGTGCATATTCTAAACATGATCGATGTTGGTATGAATTTGAGGGGTTATGGAGTCAACTTAGATGACAATATGTTGGTTCACCTTTCACTCAACTCATTGCCTATAGACTTCAAACAAATCAAAAGCTCTTATGTTGCACAAAAGGAGTCATGGTCTATCAATTACTTAATTGCAATCTGCGTTTAGGAAGAACAAAACATCAAGAAGGAGAAATCTCTCAATCATGTCATCTGGTCCAAGACATGAAACTTATCAAGAAAGATGGAAAGAAAGAAAGAAATAAGGAAAACAATGTTGCTGGAAAAACCAAGAACAATGACAAAAGTTCAAAGGTAGTAGGTGTGACTGGAATTAAGTGTTTTTTCGGCAAGAAGTTTGGACACATGAAGAAAGAGTGTCGCAGGTACAAGAGGGGGTTGGAAAAGAGGCAGGCTAAAGGTAATGAAGTCCAAGTTTGTTTTGAATCGAATTTAATTGATATATCACACTATAGCTGGTGGCTTGACAGTGGGGTAACAATACATGTTTCTAATTCCTTGTAGGGGTTCACAACCAAAAGGGTGCCAAACATGGATGAACTGAAGGTGTTCGTTGGCAATGGAGTCCATGTAGAAGTGGAATTCATTGGAGAAGTCAAGATTGAGTTAGAGTCTGGTTTTATTTTGGATTTATTTGAAGTAGCTTATGTACCTTCCAAGAGAATGAATTTAGTGTCAGTAGCTAGGCTTGTTAAAGCCAAGTTCGAGGCAGTATTCAATGATGTTGGATTTTCTATTCTGAAGAATAAAATTTCAGTTGGTAATGGAACTCTTGTGAATGACATGTTTTCTTTAAATATCAAAGGATCTGAGCATATTATGAATGTTGCAAACACCAGCAAAACACAAAGCAAAAATGAATCACCTAACTTATGGCATAAGAGACTTTGTCACATTTCTAGAGATAGAATCATAACCCTCTGCAAAGAACATGTGTTGCCACCACTTGACTTGGATGAATTGGATGAAATTTGCATCAGTTGTGTAAAAGGAAAACTCACAAATGCAAGAAAGAAAGGGGCAATTAAAAGTACCAATTTGTTAGAACTCATTCATATTGATATTTGTGGTCCTTTTCCGACACAAACTCATGTTAGTTTCAAGTATTTTATCACTTTTACAAATGACTTATCACGTTTTGGATATGTGTATTTGATAGCAGAAAAATCAAATGCTCTAGACATGTTCAAAGTGTTTAAAGCAGAAGTTGAAAACCAACTTGATCTCAAAATCAAAGTAGTTAGATCGGATAGAGGGGGAGAGTTTTATGGTAGATTTGATGAAGCTGGAAGAAATCTTGGATGCTTTGCAAGATTTCTTCAACAAGAAGGCATTGTGGCTCAATATACAAACCGTGGAACTCCACAACAAAATGGAGTCTTTGAGAGAAGAAACAGAACCCTCAAAGATATGATGAGATCCATGATTGCCAGTACAAATCTTCCTATTTTTCTTTGGGGAGAAGCCTTGAAAACAACAAATTATATTCCCAATAGAGTACCAACTAAGAGTGTGAATCAAATACATTTCGAGCTATGGAACAAAAGAAAATCGAGTCTGAACCATATAAGAGTCTGGGGATGTAAAGCTGAAGCCAAGTTATATAACCCTTTGGAAAAGAAACTAGATGCTAGAACAACTAGTTGCTTTTTCATAGTATACCCAGAGAGGACGAAAGGATATCGATTCTATTGTCCAAATAATACAACTAGATTTGTTGAAACTGGGAGAGCAGTTTTTATAGAAGAAAAAGGTGAAACCATTGAAGATAGGACACTGGATTTTGATGAACAGACAGAGAGCAATACCATGCATTCTAATGAAATTGAAGAAGAGGACTACATAGTTCTATCAAATACTGTTTTGCAAAATGAAGAAACAGTGCCTCAAATGCACCAAGTTGATGTCAATGCACCAGTTGAGATGAATATTAACCAACTAGAAATCCATATAGATGCACAACCACAAAACTAAGATAATTTACAAGAAAAGCAGGAAGTGAGAAGATAAAAAAGAGCCAGAAGATCAGCCTTGTCAAGCGACTATGTTTATCTTCAAGAATCTGAGCAAAATGATCCATGCCTGGAAGATCATATCACCCTTAAACAAGCTTTGACAAGTTCAGCAAATGAGCAATGGTTGCAGGCAATGAAATCTGAGTTAAATTTAATGGAGAAAAATAAAGAATGGGAATTAGTTCAACTGCCTCAAGGATGTCGACCTATAGGGTGCAAATGGATTTACAAAACTAAAAGGGATTCCAAAGGTCTCATTGACAGATACAAAGGTAGGTTGGTTGCAAAAGGATTCACACAGCAAGCAGGAGTTGATTACAATGAGACATTTTCTCCAATCTTTACAAAGGACTCGTTTAGAGTCATGATGGCTTTGGTAACTCATTTCAATCTCTACCTCCATCAAATGGATGTAAAGACTGCGTTCTTGAATGGAGACCTCTATGAAGAGATCTACATGCAACAGCCTGAGGGTTTCATTCAAGAAGGGAGAGAAGATCAGGTTTGCAAATTAAGGAAATCCATTTATGGATTGAAACAAGCTTCTAGACAATGGTATTTGAAATTCAATGAAGTGGTGAGGTCTCATGGTTACAGTGAAAGCCCTGTGGATGAATGTATATATATTAAAATCAGTGGATGACATTCTCTTGGCAAGCAAAAATTTGACATTACTACATGATGCCAAAGTTTTTCTGTCAAAAGTTTTTGATATGACAAACCTTGGAGAAGCCTCTTATGTACTTGGTATTGAAAACAATCGTGACAGGGAGAGAGGATTGCTTAGATTATCCCAAAAAGGTTACATAGAGAAGGTGTTGACAACATGTCCCTGACGTTTGCGAAACTATCAGATTGCATTCTTAAAGTTTTTTTTTGTATCACTCATGGTCCATAACGTTAATATGGGTGCTCTTAAATAGTCTCTCTGTCAAAAAAACTGTTAAATCCAGGGATATAATCGTCAAATCAATCCAAAATTATAAAATATATAATTGGTTTTCAGTTTGAAAGAGCCAAACTCCTGTTTGGCAAGAACTCATGCAATCAGAATCTCCACCGAGGCTAGGCAAAACAAAGACTGGGACTTTGAGATCAAGGGATATTTTCCTGATAAATAGTGTAGGATTGTTGACTCAAGAGCCAACACAATGGCACAGGTAATAATTCCTATTCATGAAAGAATATATAAAACGTTTCATTGTTTGTTTCTATTGAAATTCTGAATGTTTGGATTTGTTTATTGATCACAATGAAACATAGATAGGGGTGAAGAAGGAGTTGATGGCAAGCAAGGATCTCTACCATGTTGTGGTGACATTAGACATGGATCACGCTTTTGTTATTGGGTTCATTACCATTCTTGATTACATATATGGTGAATTCACTAGGTGCTAGTAATTCAGATATTCAAGAGAAACTGCACTAACTGGGGAGGTATCTTCGCAATTTGACGATTTGAAGTTGAAAAAAGGACCTAAAACCCAGTAGCTGTTTTGCCCAAAAATTTGAAGCTTTTCGTCACCAAAAGTTTTTAGCGAGGATGTTCATCAAATTTTTCGTGGCTAAACATTTTCTGCGACGATGTTCTTCAGATTTTTCGTCACTAAAAGTCAAATTTCCATATCAACTTTAGACTTATATATATGCCTTGGGCTCTGGCCAATTGCGATAGATGTTACAAATTTCCTTTATTTATTTATTTTTATTTCCTTGATCCTGGTTATATATATATATATATTATAATTTTGGATTGATTTGACGATTATATCCCTGGATTTAACAGTTTTTTTGACAGAGTGACTATTTAAGAGCACCCATATTAACTTAGGGACCATGAGGGATACAAAAAAACTTTAAGGATGCAATATGATAGTTTCACAAATATCAGGGACGTTTTGTGATAAAAAGCCGATTTAATATGGAGAATTGTGCAAGAGGAGATGTGCCCTTCTCAAAAGGAGACAAACTGAGTATGGAACAATCACCTAAAACTGAACAAGAAAAATTAGAAATGGTTGACAAGCCCGATGCCTTACTTGTAGGAAGTTTGATGTATGCTCAAGTCTGTACTAGACCAGACCTAGCTTTTCCAGTAAGTGTTTTGGTGAGATTTCAGTCCAATCCAGGCTAAGCACATTAGGTGGCTGCAAAGAAAGTTTTAAGATATTTATAGAGAACCAAAAGTTACAATTTGGTTTATAGGCAAGTTGAGAATTTGGAGTTAGTTGGTTATGCATATGCAGATTTGGGAGGATGTGTGGATTCTTTGAAGTCCGCTTCTGGTTATGTTTTCATTTTTGGAGGAGGAGCTGTCTCATGGAAGAGTATGAAGCAAACACACACCAACCTCAACTATGTAGTCTGAATACATTGCATGTTATGAAGCTGCAAGTCAAGCTATTTGGTTCAAGGACCTTATCACAAGTTTGAGGGTTGTTGACTCAATTGAAAGACCAATTCATATTTGGAATGATAATAGTGTTGTAGTGTTCTTCACCAAAAGCAACAAAAGATCATCAGGCACTAGACATTTGAAGTTTAAATATCTATCAGTTAGAGAAAATATCAGGGATGGTCATGTGAAGCTCGATCATATTGGTACACATTTCATGATTGCTGATCTGTTAACTAAGGGTCTGACAAATGGTGTTTTTCATGGATATGTTAGAAGCATGGGATTAGTGTCCAGTTTTGATAAGGAGGACTAGTGGGAGTCTGTTTCAGAATCTAGTCTTCATTTTGGTAGCTTACATTTTTATTATTTAAAAACTTGATTGAGTTTAAGTTAAAGTGCAATTTTCTTATTATTTGATTATGTGGTCAATTTTGTTTAAACAAGTGATATCAGTTGGTATCAAGTGTAGACAAGTTAGCTTCAATAACTACACTAGATACTTACTCACGAAAGAGTTATTTTGGAAAGGGAGATCTTGTAATCTCTAAAAGAAGTGGACTACATATGGTAATTAAAGAGAATACCACCACAGCTAAACCCATGAAATCAGCCGATCCCTCCAAATCAATATTGATAGACTCGATATCACAAGATCAGCAATATATTAGCTAAAGATTGATGGGATTTTTGTAGAAATGTCACCTGAACTTATACATCAGTTTCAATTTGTCACCTTAAAATTTTTTTTAAGTGAAATGTCACCTCAAGTTTTCAAAATTCATGATTTGTCACCAAAATTTAACGTCATCCAATTTTCCATCCATTTAAAAGGATATTTTAGTCTTTCCAATATGTAAACCTCTGTGAAGCTCTTTTTTCACAAAAAAAAGAAAAAAAAAGAGTCAAGAATAGTACTTTTACGCCTAAACAACAGTTAGACTTTAGGGTTTCAAAATTTTTTTTAAGGCATATCTGCAAGTTGTCAGCAACATTGGGATTGATGGCTGCTCTACGCTACAGAGTCACTGGGAACCCTCCAAACTACGGTAAAGCTTTTGCTTTCTACTTAGGAATCTCTGAAGTTTTTGCTTTTTATATGACAACGGGAGATTTGATTCATGGGATCCTTTTTTCTGTCTTTATGTTCTTTGGCTTTATTTATATGCTATTGCTTTGTTTTTGTGCTTTGGGTTAACGTGTATTGTCCTTTTGCAAGTCAATTACTATATTACTATGTTGTGTGGGGATGTATCGGCTGCAATTGTTATATTTTATATAAATGTTAATTTGAATATTTGTGTAGGTGATTGTGATTTATTTATTCACCATGGGGGTCACTTTATAGAGCAATGGAATGGGAACTTGAAGTATGTTGCTGGGCATGTGGCTTGGTATGATAATTTAAATCAAGATTTGATGTCAAAATGGGATATTGAGAATTGTGTTGAGAGTTTAGGGTACAGCAAGACGTCAACATATTATTATAGATTACCAAATGGAGGGGAATGTAGGGAATTGAACAATGACTCTGATTTTTGGGCTTTAGTGACTATATTGCCCCCAAATAGAGTGGCAATTGTGTACATAGTTGATGACAACTTTGTACCAAATATTGAGAGTCAAGTTGCAATCAATAATTGTGTGGAGTCAAGCCTCAGTCATGAAGAACCAAAAGTTGATGTAGGTGTAGAAGATGAGGATTCTGAATATGAAGATTCTGACTATGAGCAAAGTGATGCTGAGGATGATATTCTTTTTGATGACATTGTAGAGAAATGTGTCAATGAAGGAGGCAATGTTAATGTCTCAAGTAGTGCTGCAGCCTTCCCAAATTTGGAGTTCGGGGATGTTGAAACAGAGTCTGAAAATTCATATGAATTTAAGAGTGGTGGTGAAGAAGATTCTGAGGGTGAAGAAAATGGTGGTACACGAAAGAGGAAGTTGCCTAACTTCACTCAATTTAGGAGTGATATGGATATGAAGAATCCACAGTTTAGGTTAGGCATGATGTTTGCTAATAGGAATGAGTTTAAACAGGCAGTAAGATATTATGCTTGTGTTAATGGAAAAGATATTAGATTCACACTAAGAGAGAGTTTCAAAGTTCAAGCTAAGTGCAAAAAGCCATGTCCTTGGGTGATTTATGCATCTAAGGTGGATGAGAGTTCTACTCTTATGGTAAAGACACTTACTGATTTGCACACATGCCCGAGGGCGGAAAAAATCAAACTATGCACACCTACTTGGTTGTCACATAGGTACACTGAAGAGTTGATTGATAATCCTAAATGGGAAGTGCCAAAATTCCAAGAAGCTGTGCGTAAACAATATAATTTGAATATCACAAAGAACCAAATATATAGAGCAAAAAGTTTGGTGGCTGCTAAGACTGATGGGACTTATGAGGAGCAATATGGAAGGTTATGGGATTATTGTGAGGAGTTAAAGAGAACAAACCTTGGCAGTACAGTTGTTATCAAGACAGAGATGGAAGGTGGAAAACCTATTTTTCAGAGAATGTACGTGTGTTTTGCAGCTCTTAAGAAGGGCTTCATACAGGGTTGTAGGCCAGTTGTGGGGTTAGATGGATGCCACATTAAAGGTCCACATCCTGGGCAATTACTTTGTGCTATTGGGATAGATGCCAATAATGGCATGTATCCAATAGCGTATGCCATTGTTGAAATAGAAAATAGGTGCACGTGGACTTGGTTCCTAGAGATACTCATCAATGATTTGAGGATTGATAATGGGCTTTCTTGGGTCATTATGTCAGACAAGCAGAAAGGTCTACTGAGAGCTGTTGAAGACCTTGTCCTAGTGTTGAACACAGGCATTGTGTTCGACACTTGTATAATAATTTCAAGAAAGGTCACAATGGAATGGCACTTAAGCAAATACTTTGGGAAGCAGCAAGGGCAACCACCATTCCTGGGTTTAAAGCACATATGACTAGGATGGAAATTGAAGATGGAAGAGCAATAGGATGGTTTGATGACAAGCCTGCAAAGCATTGGAGTAGATCCCATTTTAGGACTACATCAAAATGTGATATCTTGTTGAATAATATGTGTGAGTCTTTTAACAGTGTAATATTAAGTGCAAGAGATAAACCAATATTGACTATGATGGAGAGGATTAGGACATATCTGATGGTGAGAATGGCAAGAATGAGAGAGACTGCAGATAAGTGGACTTGTGATGTTGGCCCTAGAGTGTTTAAAATTGTTGAGAAAAACAAATTAGAAAGTGGTTCTTGCATTCCTTGTCTTGCTGGTGATAAGAAGTATCAAGTGAGGCATATTAGTGGGGCACAGTTTGTGGTGGATTTGACAGCCCACACTTGTTCATGTAGGAGGTGGGATCTCACTGGAATTCCTTGTTCTCATGGCATTTATGCAATATACAGAAGATAAGAGGATCCATACAACTATGTTCACTCTTGTTACAAGAAACCAGCATTCTTAAGAGCCTACAAGCCTTATATCAACCTAATGGCTGGTGAAGAATATTGGCCAGTGACAAACCATCAGCCTATTAGACCCCCTAAGTATCACAAGCAAGCTGGGAGACCAAGGATGCTCAGATGTAGGGAGCCAGATGAGGTTCGACCTCCTTCAAATCCAAACAAACTTTGAAGATGCTTAATCAAGATCAACTGCAGCAAGTGTGGCCAAGAAGGCCATAATGCTACTACTTGTGAAAGGAGGAAGCAAGCAAAAGAGCTCAAGTATAAAGATAATGAGATTTTATGTTTTATGTTTTATTTCATTAAATGTTAAGAAGTTGGCAATGAAATTTGATTTGGTACAGGTGAATGGAGAAGGTGATCTAAGGGGGCAAACTTCAGCAAATCCAAGCCAACAACAGTCACAGACAAATGGAGGAAATAGGACAAGTGAAACCTCAGCAAATCAAGCACACTCTGTACCAAGAGGAATACAATCTGCACGAAATATGTCTGAATCCAATGCACAAGTCTCAAACCCAAGTTCTTCTTCTACAAGAGCAAGCACAATGAAAACCAATACCAAGTCTTATGCCAAGAAGAATAACGTATGGAAACCATAAAGCACTTAGGTTTAATTGGTCTCGGTACCATGCAAAGTATATTTTACAAACAGATAAAAATTGGGATTATGTTTTGAAGTGTTGTAGCTTTGTGGCCTTGGTACAAGTTGTAGACTTGGTCACGTTTTGAACCTATTTTGTGAACTCATTTTTGCTACTTTTGTTTTGTATATCAATTTCCAGATAATGTCATTTATAAATTTCTTTCTCAAATTTGAATTAGTACCTATGATTATTTCCCTAAAAAAAATTGTAACCATAAAATTTGAGTGTTAAAAGTCTTGCTTTTGGGGTTTTAACTCCTTTTTCTTCACCAAAAAATGAGCTTCAAAGAGGGTTTACATAGCTTTATATTTAAATCATTTTAATAAATAAATAAATAAATAAATAAATAAATAAAGAGGTTTTACATATTGGAAGGACTAAAATACCCTTTAAAAATGGATGGAAAATTGGATGACGTTAAAGTCAGGTGACAAATCATGGATTTTGAAAACTTAAGGTGACATTTCACTTAAATTTTTTTTAAGGTGACAAATTGAAACTGATGTATAAGTTCAGGTGACATTTCTACAAAAAATCCAAGATTGATTTGTAATTTATTCTGACATATATAAGATTAATGCTACTTACCTTGTATTGCTTATTTTCTGTAAATAGACTTGAGAAAGTCTCCCTCCTGTACATGATATATACGGCTGTAATACAGAGACCAAAGTATCTTGGTTAGTTCAATTGCTATACTTCCATCTCTCATCTTCCTCCTCCCTTCTTGAGTCTGTTTTCTTATATGGTATCAGAGCTCTCCGGAGCCAAAGCTCAAGAATTTCGATCCTACCAAATCAAATGGCAAACACACCCAAATCTGGAGAATCAAGTAATATTGATATGACAAGGCTGATTTATGAAATGTCAAAACTTACCTCACCTTCATTCTCATCCCTTTCCTTGCCCACCTCATTCAACATCTCATCTCTGTTTCCAATTCCTATGGACAGAACCAACTACTTGAGTTGGAAATCTCAATTTGAAGACGTATTGGAGATGCATGGCCTTGCAGAGGTCATCAAGAAAACCACAGATCCACCCAAAGTGCAAGACCTAGCCAGGGATAAACTGGTCAGGGATAAACTGGTCCTGAGTTGGATCAAGGCGACTTCCTCTCCTTCCATCAAGACTCTTCTCATCCCGTGCACCACTGCTCATCAAGCTTGGAACCTATTGGGCAAGCGTCTCTCACCTCTCGCTAGTACCCGTGTGCGGATTCTTTGAGACCAAATTCGCACCCTTAGAAAGGATAACAACACAACAGTGACTGATTATCTCAACCATGCCAAATCACTCCTTGATTCCCTCAGACAAGCTGGTGCAACAATGGATGATGATGAATTCGTCAGTTATGTGTTGGATGGACTTGGGCTTGCATACAAGGAGTTAGCCACCACACTTCACCTACATCCAGATATTGGTTTCGACCGATTTTATGACCTTGCTTTACGAGAAGAACACTTACAGAAACGCATGTCACTTACCGTGGCTTCTGATGTTGCTATGGCTGCTGATCGAACACCTAACGAGCGTCATCCAAACTCCAATTATGCTGGTCGCAGTCACAACCACTATTACAGCTCTGGAAGAGGACGTAGGCGTGGCAGAAGTTGGCATTAAGGGCATAGTGGGCGAGGACAAGGGCGAACAGATCAGTGGGGATCGAACCAAGGCAATTGGCCTCACGAACATGGTGATCAATCTCGCAAACAGCAGCCTGCACAAGTAGCCTCCTCTCACGCGACTCTGACTGATGGACGCCCACCACTTCTTCCAACACCACCTGTAAATTCTCCACATCTCCAACAACCTGAGGTAATATGTTTTCGATGTGATAGGCCCGGCCACATAGCCTGTTTCTGTCCAGATCGTAGGCCTCATGCATACACGACAGAAAATACAGCAAATCAGTCTCCTAGAACTGATGTGGCAAATCTCAATTGGTGCCTTGACTCGGCGCTACTCATCACATGACAGCCAATACAGCCTCTCTGCCCCATGCCCAGCCTTACACAGGTACTGATACAATTATTGTCGGCAATGGGAATCAATTAGCAATCACCCATATTGGCAATACTAAATTGACAGGATTGGATAAGTCCTTAAACCTTAATGAAGTATTGTGTGTTCCTGCGATACGAAAGAATTTGATATCTATCCGTCGTTTTTGTCGTGATAATGACTGTTTCTTTGAGTTGGATGCTAATGGTTTTAATGTGAAGGTCATCAAGACGGGGACAGTACTCCTTACTGGCAATAGTTCTGATGGCCTTTATCACATTCAGGCAGCCCCACACATTGCTCATCAGTTTGCATTCTATGGAGAGCGCACGACACAGGACGTGTGGCATGCACGACTTGGACACCCATCTCATTCAATCTTTACTACCATGTTGAATAAGTACCATTTACCTATTGATAGTACAATTATATCGAATAAAAATTGCCATATTTTCCCATTGGGAAAATCTTGTCGATTGCCTTTTGAATACAGAAAGCTTCATGCTCAATTTCCATTAGCACTTTTACATCTTGACTTGTGGGGCCCTGCACTGGTTTCCTCAAATTTTGGATATCGTTATTATTTGTCCATTGTTGATGATAACACTCGGTTCACTTGGTTATATCCTTTGACTAAGAAATCAGATGTTCTTCCTACATTTATTACATTCAAGAAGATGGTGGAAAATCGTTTTAGTTCCACAATCAAGCAGTTGCAGATTGATGGTGGTGGTGAATTTACTAGCAAATTATTCCTTGCATTTTTTAAGTGATCATGGCATATCACATCAGATTTTCTGCCCATACACTCCCTAACAAAATGGAGTGGTGGAAAGGAAGCATCGACATATTGTTGCAATCGGGCTCTGCCTGCTCGCCCAATCCCAGTTGCCTCCTAGCTTTTGGGTTGAAGCATTCTCTACTGCCGTTTTTCTGATCAATCGCTTGCCAACGCCTCAGCTTCATAACATGTCTCCTTATGAGAAGTTCCTTCAACGTCCACCGGATTATAAATTTCTCAAAAGCTTTGGATGTGCTTGCTTTCCTCACATGGTGCCATACAACAAGCATAAATTATCTTTTAAGTCTATTCCATGTGTGTTTCTTGGTTATGATGATCATTATAAGGGTTATCGCTATCTTGATCCTTTTTCAGGTTGCATTTATATATCTCGGAACGTGACCTTTGATGAGACACGATTTCCTTACAAACATCCCCATATTACATCTCCCTTGCACTCAAATGGGCTTCAATCTCTCTCTCCTGCCAACCAACCCATACCTGCTGGTTTCCCTGATATCATGAACATCCCTTATCCCTCACCCACTCTTATTCCAAATTCTACCCCACTTAACTCCAACACAGGCCCATCACTTCATACTACCACCACAGGCCCAACCTTTTCTTCTACCTCTCAAGGCCCCATAAGCCCGCCTTCTCCATTAGAAACCCCACTTCCCGTGCCTCAATTTCCCTCCGCATCGTCATCACCACAGGCCACGCATCCAGCAGATTCCTCCATGGCACTCGATATCACAACCCCATCACCACTACCTTCCACCACCCCAACCTCAGATTTTGACAGAATCCAATCCTCAGACTCCAACGACACCACCTCATTCCCTACCTCGCCTCCTTCTTCTTCACCTATTGACCCCTCCATTTTTCCCAACTCTCCTGATACCCCCAATCCTCCCAAAAACTTCAAAAGTCTAAACTCCATCATCCCATTTGGTCCAAAAACAAAACCCTTCTACTCTAAGACCAACCCACATCCTTTACCCCATGCTCTTTCTGCTGAGGTTTCTAATCCCATGACTACTGAACCCACAAGCTTCACCCATGCCTCTAAACACAACCATTGGCGAGATGCAATGTAGGATGAATATTCTGCACTCATGAAGAACCATACTTGGTCTTTAGTCCCTGCAACTTCACGTATGAATATTGTGGGGTGCAAGTGGGTCTTCAAAGTTAAACAGAAGGCAGATGGCTCAGTTGACCGATACAAGGCTTGTCTTGTTGCCAAGGGATTCAATCAGAAAGAAGGCTTTGATTATGACGAAACCTTTAGCCCAGTGGTCAAACCGGCTACCATTCACACTATTTTATCTCTGGCTGTTTCTTATAATTGGTCCCTTCAGCAACTGGATGTTCGCAATGCTTTCTTGAATGGGTACTTGCAAGAAGAAGTATACATGAAATAACCCCCTGGTTTTCATGATCAATCACGACCCCAATATGTTTGTCGGCTCCACAAGGCTCTCTATGGCCTTAAGCAGGCACCACGGGCTTGGTTCCAACGTCTCAGTTCCTTTCTTCTTGCTCAACAATTTGTTCACAGTCACTTTGATGCCTCGCTCTTCATTTGTCGGTCCTCCTCCTGCATGATGTATGTTCTAGTATATGTGGATGACATAATTGTCACTGGCTCTCACCCACAAAGTGTCCACAATTTCATTGATCAATTATGTTCCACCTTTTGACAGCCGACGAATGGGTGAGCTCAATTTTTTTCTTGGCATGAAAATTAATCGGTTCTCTGACCACTTATTTCTTTCTCAGACACGCTATGCAGTTGATTTATTAAAACGATTTAATTTCACTGAGTGCAAACCGTATCCCGCACCATTGCCCTCTGACACTCGGCTCTCTTGTCTAGATGGTGATCCCTTGCCTGACCCGTCCACCTATCGGAGTATGGTGGGTGGCCTCCAATATCTTACTTTGTCCATGCTAGATATTTCCTTCGCTGTCAACCAAGTGTGCCAGTTTATGCACAACCCTCGCACTTCCCACCTTCAAGTTGTCAAGCGCATTTTTCGATACATTAAAGGTACCGTTGAGCAAGGTCTTATCTTTCACCAATCCAATGATTTTTCCGTACGGAGTTTCTCTGATGCTGATTGGGCTGGTTCCGTTAATGATCAACGATCCACCACAGGTGCTTGTATATTCTTCGGTCCTAACCTCCTTACATGGACTGCCAAGAAACAGTCTATTGTCTCTCGCTCTAGTACTGAAGCCGAATTAGGGCTCTTGCCCATACTGTTGCCGAAATTCGATGGTTTGGTTACTTGTTTCGTGAACTTGGCATTCCCATTCGCTTTGCTCCGTGCATCTACATGGCTGCCAATCCTATTTTCCATGCTCGCACTCGGCATATTGAGATTGACTATCACTTTGTTCGCGAAATAGTTGCTCGAAAAGCTCTTCATACCTCCTATGTTCCCTCCTCACATCAGCTTGCTGACATATTTACTAAAGGTCTCAGTCGTGATCGGTTTTCTCTTCTTAAATCCAAGCTTAATCTCCGCATTGCTCCGTTACGCTTGAGGGAGGGTAAAGAGAATACCACCACAGCTAATCCCATGAAATCAACCGATCCCCCCAAATCAATATTGACAGACTCGATATCACAAGATCAGCAATATATTAGCTAAAGATTGATTTGTAATTTATTCTTACATATATAAGATTAATGCTACTTACCTTGTATTGCTTATTTTCTGTAAATAGACTTGAGAAAGTCTCCCTCCTGTACATGATATATACGGCTGTAATACAGAGACCAAAGTATCTTGGTCAGTTCAATTGCTATACTTCCATCTCTCATCTTCCTCCTCCCTTCTTGAGTCTGTTTTCTTATAGTAATGACATATAAAGCATTTTTTTAAAAGAAAAGTCATGTTCATCCTGTGTTCAAATCTTGACGGAAGCTTTATGTGGCTATGCAGATAGGTATATGTGATTCTAAAGGTCTTGGATGTTTTATATTCAAGGCAACTTGATGATCCAATGCTTGTTTTCATAGTTGACAAAGAGCTTGTTTAGAAATACAGTTTAATTGATTTCCATGGTCATAAAAATAATATATATTAAAAATATATATATATTTTAAAGGTATAGCCGCACGGTGATACTTAATTTTTTCCTAATTGTTTTTAAAATAATAGTATAGCCACGTTTTTTTATTTTTTATTATTTTTATTTTTAAACGTAGTATAGCCGCATGCTTAATAACTCTAGAAAAGTAAAAACTCAGAAAGGGACAATAGATACTCAAGTAATGAACTAATAGTAATGAATAGGGCTCTTGAGCTGTGGCGAAATTTAATTAAGACACCCGAACGATTTCACAAAAGACTTAATAAATAGAAATTAATTATTTTGTGGACATTTTCTTTAAAAATTTTATATTAAAAAATAATTAAAAAATAATTAGTAATTAAAGTAATTCAAAAAAGGCTAAGATGTTACTTAATTACATATATTAAATTAAAGAAGTAGGACAAAAAACAAAAATAAAGAAACTAATTTTATATTTTTAAAATTTAAAATATTAAAAATAAAAAACCTATCCAGACGAAAGTTCATTGGCACAGGTCTATATCGGCGACATTTCTTGATTAAATGTTGTTTTTAAACAGTATAGCCGCACAGCTATACTATTTGTAAATAAAAAAGAACGAGGCGAGCGCATGGGTGCCACATGTGAGGACAGTAACGCCGGCCGGCTATACTATTCTTAAAAAGATAATAATTTTAAAAAAAAGGTGGAGCCGCACGGCTATAATATTACATAATAAAATATATTAAAAAACTAGTATAGCCGGGCGGCTATACTCAATTTTTTCTAATTGTTTTTAGTATAGCCACGCGGTTTTACTCGTTTTCCTAAATTTTTTTAAAACATAGTATAGCCACACGCTTTACTCTTTTGACACGTGGTGGATGGGTGCTGGGCGGGTCTAATACGTTTTTTCTAATTATTATTATTTTTAAATAGTATAGCCGCTCGGCATTAATGTTTTGACATATAGCACCTATGCGTTGGGCGCACCTTTTTGTATTTATAAATAGTACAGCCGGCAATACTGTTTAAAAACAACATTTAATTAAGAAATTTCCCAACTTTCATCGGGATAGGTTTTTTATTTTTTATATTTTAAATATTTTAAATATATATATAATAGTTTTTATTATTTTTTGGTTGAGTTTACATTTGACTGTTGAACATTAAAAAGCCGTTGAATAATTCTCTCAAGTTCCAAAAAAAATCAAGCACTGGCCCTGAAATAAGCTCTAGGAAAACTGGAGGGAAACCTTTGGAGGGAATTTGGAATTTAATGCATTTCACTTTATTTGAATCTTTGTTTATTCTTTATCTAATTTGATTAGAGATATATCGAGGAATGGAAAGCCAAAGATCGCAAAATTTGGCGCCTTCTTTTTTATTGATTTCCCTCCTCCGCATTCAAAGAAGGCTAATTATATAAAAGACTTAATCTGTAAGGTAAACAGGCGTAAGCAAAGACAAAACTTAATTTTGTGAAGCTGTAAGCAAACACTAGTGTTTCTGTCCATGGCTTTCAGTCAGTCATCCTCATCATCCTATGACTCTTCCTCTTCCTCTTACTCTTCCTCTTCGTCTTTTGATGAAGACCACCAATCTGATTCATACGATGATGAACTGGAGGATGAACAACTTGCACCTGATTCACAAGAGTCGCCTACCTTGGTTGGATCCGACACCGAATACAGATGCGAATCGGAGCCTGATTCAGAGGCCGACTCTGCCAAAAAGACCAAGACCAAGTCCAACACCAAGACCAAAACCAATACCAATGTTGAGGCAAAATCCAAAAACAAATCGCCTTCGCCTACCGCCGTTGTAAATAAGAAACGGCCCCGGGAGAAGCCAGAGGAAAAGGGCTGTGATGCCTCCAACGAGAAGAGGAAGAAGGCAGAAAATGAAACAAATCTCCAAACTGGTGGTGATGATGCTATGGAGAAGGACAAGGAGATGAAGAAGAAGAAGAAGAACAAGTCGAGGTCGTCTTCATCTGCTGCTGCTAATGCGAGAGTATGGAGCGAAAGGGATGAGCTTGTTATGGTGAAAGGTATAATCTCATTTCTGAAAAAGTTCTCGACATTTGATGGAAAAAAGTTCTACAATTGGATCAACAAGTACATCGAAGCGGACGTGTCAAGAGGTCAAATAGCAGATAAAGTGTGTCGATTGAAGAAGAAATATCGTAACAACGAAGCGAACCGCGGGCCAAATGGGGAGGATCCTGTCTTCTCAAAGCCTCATGAGCAGAAATTGTTTGACCTATCAAAACAAGCATGGGGGAGTATTAGTTGTACCACTAATCATAATAATACTAATGCTGATATTAATGATGGTATAGTTGAAGAAGGTGCTGATGCTGAGAAAAAGGCAACGGATGTTGTTGACGATGCTCAGAAAAAGGCAGCGGATGTTGTTGATGGTGCTCAGAAAAAGGCAACGGATGATGATATTTTGCAGGAGAAGGAAGTATTGTTTGACGATAATCTAGTTATTGAAGCTTTTGATAAGTATTTAACAAGTCGTGGCTTAGATTTGAGGTGGTTTGGTCAAGACAAATTAGAGAGCTTGGAGAACAAGTGGAGAAAAATCAGAGTTGCTGAATCTACTTTTCGCTTACTGCAAGCCAAGTTTGATGCAAAGTTGCATCAAATAGCGCTACATGCTTACAACTTCTTTGATTATTAGTCTGCATTTCTTTTTCCTTAAGCTTTTATTTTGGTTATTAGAATGTGTTTTTGAATATTCGGTCTATTGTCTGGGAGTTTTCATGGTTCATACATACATTTAGGTTTTTAACCTATTTGATGAGTCCTTTTGAATGAGGAATATATGTATGCTGGTATAATTAAAGTTCGCAGTGCAGTAGAATTATTATTCTTGATGCCTTCTTAGACGATGAATGTAATCAGAATTGGTTTATGCCCCTTTCTAGTAGTTTTGCTTCATTAATAAAGTTTTCCTCGTACTGTCTGTCGGGGTTCGTAAAAGTGCAAAGAACGCTTGCAGACATTATGCTGAAAGGCCCTCGAGCTTGCAATGCCAATGGGGCAGCGCACTCCATTCCCATTCAGAATATAATAAAAATCTGCTCATATCTTGTTTCTTGGGGCATGATTTGAGACTATATTATCTTTGGTTATGATGTATCCTTTGTAGGTTTGATAAGACATCAGTTTATCATAATTCATATTCTCAGTTTTGTTATGTTGGTGCTTGGACGTTTGTTTTGTTTGCTCAAGGATTTGATCTTTATGGTTCTCAAAAGAATCAATGGTCCAAGGATAATATCTGAATTTGATCCACACGACTGATATACCTAATAAAACATTTTGTAGTAAATTCTTAATCTAACATCACTCTCTCTTTTACTTTGTTTCAAACCACATTACAAAATCTCAAAAATTAAGTAAAAACAAACCCATGATCTCATCCATCCAGACTCATACGAGGAGATCTGTTATCCCATTGTGATCATGTTCTTTAATTCTTCCTGTCGCAGTTTTTGTGGCAGGTTTCCACTGTCTTTCACAAGAAATGCATCTGCATGGTTAAAATGACTACACTTATTGTTATTCCACAAAGTCTTCTCGGATGCTGGTGGTTTCGTTTCGTCAGCCTCCATGGCTACTGAAATCTTCAAAACTCACGATCTCACTTTTGCTGTCGAGTTGCCGGAAACTTGGGATTCTTTGCCAACCCCATACGGTGACTATTGGAGGTTCATGAAGAAGCTTTGCATGACTGAACTGGTCTCACCCAAGCAAGAAAGGTCACATGCCATTCGACATGCAGAGGTTGCAAAGTTTTTGAGGAAAATGTTGGGGAGTGCTACGAGGAAAGAGATGGTTGATGTGGGTGCTGAGCTGATGAGGCTTACAAACAACAGTATATGCAGGCATGCTCTAAAATTCATTTGATATGTTCTTTGAAATTTTCTCCAATATTTCTATTTTTCACAAGTGCCTGTTTAATAGCAGGATGGCTATGAGGACTAGTTGTTCAGAAAATGGTGAGGAAGCTGAAAAATCAGGGAGTTGGTAAAAGAATCATACGAGTTGGCTGCAAAGGTTTGTTTTGGGGATGTGTTGGGCGCACTGAAGAGGTTGGATTCTGGGTTTATGGGAAGCAGCTCATGGACGTGACCATGGGGCATGATAAAATTTTGGAGTGGATGCTGAAGCAGCATGAAGAGAGAGCAGAGAGAGAGGGTTGGGATGGAGAAGATAAAGATTTGATGGATATACCATTGAAGGCCTATCAAGATGATAAAGCTGAGGTCAAGATTTCCAGAAGGCTTTCTTGCTTGTAAGCGATTTCAATCCTTTCCATTTTCAAACCACATCTTGTTTCTGATCAATTCATAATTTACCATTATGTTAGGATCTTTTCATCGGAGGTACTGCTACCACAGCAGAGGCCATGCAATGGGCAGTAGCTGAGCTCATCAACCATCCCAACATATTCAACAAGCTCAGGGTGGAGATAAAATCGGTTGTTGGTTGTAGACTAGTTGAGGAATCGGATGTTGGAAACCTCCCCTACTTGCAGGCAGTGATAAAAGAAACACTAAGATTACACCCACCAGTGCCTTTGTCAACAAGAGAGAGCCGCCAAGCTTGTAAAAAAGAAGAGTTTGATATACCAGAAAAGACTGCAGTAGCAATCAACCAGTATGCAATAATGAGAGATCCAGAGTTATGGGACAATTCAGATGACTTTAGGCCAGAGAGTTTTTTGTCTCCTGAAGAGAAAGCAGATGGGGAAATGAATCAGAATGAGACCAGAGGACAGAATTTTCAATATGTTCCATTCGGATCGGGAAGGAGGTGTCCTGGCTTGAATTTGGCAACCATCTTGTTGAATACTTCAATTGCTGCCATGGTTCAATGCTTTGATTGGAAAGTCGGAGATGGAAATGAGGGTAAGGTTAATATGCAAGTTGGCGCAGGCATGTCTTTGCCCATGGCTCACCAACTTATACTTTTTACCTGTTGATCACTTCAACCCATTTGCTTCTTCAACATAGTTCTATGTAAACTTGCATGTGGGTTATGCAAAACAAAATTGTACTAAGAATAAAGGCAAGCTATATAGGTATTGGTGTTACTCAGTACAAGATAACGAAATTTGATCATAGACTTCTTACATGCCACTCCGTGTTTAGTATGCCATTGCGAAAAGCATAATGAGTTCTTAAAAATGATTTCTCTAAAATGTAAGTCTGGATCCTAGCATAAGTGGTTTTATTTTCAAGAAATTGAGATACAATTGGAGGGCAAAATTTCTTAATTTCTCCCCGACT
The DNA here is from genome assembly GCA_903112645.1 of Prunus armeniaca. Taxonomy (NCBI): domain Eukaryota; kingdom Viridiplantae; phylum Streptophyta; class Magnoliopsida; order Rosales; family Rosaceae; genus Prunus; species Prunus armeniaca. The sequence continues at coordinate 22,685,937 of CAEKDK010000004.1, forward strand.
CCTATTCTCGTTCACAAAGTTCACATGCGCATAACTAGTAACTACTCCAAGTGACCAATTCTTGATTAATAGCAAAGGCAAGACTACAGACATAATTAACTGGAATTATCATCAAATAGACTCAAGTTGTACAGTTGAATTTTTGACATTGCAACAATGCATTACAACAATCACAACTAACAGAAGAATAATTTGAAGTCCAGGATGTCCAGGGTAAACGTACAAGTTGAATGGATCTTATCTTTCATTACAATTGACATGTAAATTGTACAACCTCAAGGTTGAACAGCCTCCAGAAGTTTCTCATATACTTGCCTAGCAGACAAATCCTCCACCTGCAATAATCGCCAAATGATAATGAAGAAGGCCAAGCAAGATCAGCTTAAGCAGTTTCTTAGTTAAATTGGCATCATAACTCATACACAATTCAGGGGTCTATTGCATACATAGCTTCTATCAGGATGCCGCCCAAGTGAGGTTCCCTAAATGAATTGTAGTTGCTCTTATTTTATAAGCAGTCGAATAAATTAGATAAGGAAGAAATATCATGTCTTGTTTTTATCTATGTTGCCAAAGTAGAAATGTTTGTGCAACAATACAGTAAATCGGGGAATAGTGCATGGCAGCAAAATTATTGTATACAATGCTCTGAATTTTTTTATAACGAAAATGATAATGTTCTCCTTAACATAGGCACATTTGAAACAGAATATGATACACCCAAGCTGCCACACCCATGAGAGAGAGGAGAGAGAGAGAGAGAGAGAGAGAGAGAGAGAGAGAGAGTAAAACTTGTTTAACTCACCACAAGGAGTTTCGATTTATTATTCCACCCTCTCTGAAGAGTCATCTGGCTTAGTCTCAGACCCAACACCTGTGTAAAAAGCAAGTATTAGATTTACACGTTCGAAAAGATTGGCTTCTTAGGTTAAACAGCCTAAGATGAAACAGAATCATACTTTGCCCATGAACTCCAAGAGTTCATTGTTTGCTTCTCCTCGAGCTGCAGGTGCAGCCACAGTAACTCTAACATCATCAGCATTCACTCCTGTCATAAGAGAAAAAAGTGGGAACATGAAATTTATGTCAAGGAACCAATAATTTAAAATATAATCAGTCATTTAAATTTCTGGTAAAAAAAAAACTTTTTTTTAGCAAAGCGAACACAGCTCTTGTAGAGGTACATATATAGATGTCAAACTTAAAAGTCAGCAAGGACTAGTGCTCAGCACACACAAAATCCAAAAAAATCAAAAGAAGTATATGCACGAATTGACTTATGATTTCCATTCGAACTAACGAGTTGCAGGCTAAAAATATGACAGAAATACACTAAAAATTTCTTTTACTTGTGATTGCCGACCGTTGTGCACGGTCTTCCACTTCTATAGCCACTTGAACGAGTCCACCATCTAGGTTTGAAATGCAGGGTGGCACAGGAGCATCCTACATCACATATCAGACTACCATGCTCAAGCAGAGACAAACTTTCTTAATCATTTCCCAAAATGTTTACAACCCAACAGATGGATACAATGAGAAATAAGCTCCTATTTCCCTTAATTTATAAGAAGGAACCCAATTTCTGAATGCAAACTAAATATGAGAATGCGAGATAGTTTTTTTCACAATCAAGTCAACAGATGATGACACAAAGCCTTTATAAACTACCTTATACCTGTGGGTTGGTTTCAGCAGCAACCGTGCTTAGAGCACCATCAACAACATAAATGAAAGAAGCACCTTCCAAATCTTCTTCTGAGCGATAGAAAACAAAGAGTCCACAACCCACACAGTTCATACGAAATTGCTTCTCCATTTTCCCCTCACCCCTGGATTAATAACGATCAAGATTTCAAAATACGAACTACGATGATACTATCACATAATAATTGTACTTGAAAAAAATCATTAAACTCTATCTTGATTGAAGAACATAATGCACTGACAGGACAATCTCAAGGAAGAACATACGTATGAAAAGGTGCAGAAACAAATAGTTTCTCAGAAACTGTCAGACAAACTGAGGTACAAGAAACTGAAGGCAGGTGATCAGCCACAGAGAGTGTCATCCAGTCCAGTATACAACACACATCAGTAAAAACCCAATTGTTTTCTTCTTCTTACAAACTGTATAACACTAAAGATATCATACTTTCATTAGAAGAAGAAAAAGAACCTTTTCAATACAACTTTTCCAGCCTCAGCAATGTTAAGCCTTGCAAGATGTTTGCTCTTGTCCAACACATAAGCTTTGTCAGTCTTCCTTTTGGGCATTTTCTGCAACTGGGTATCTTATACAACACACATTTCAGTATAATATAAACTGCTTGCCCAAAAATATTATTCAACAAACTCTCTTTTAACAACCATTATGAAAAATCCAATACCAATTAAAATGAGCAATTATACCAACAGAGGTGGCCCATAGGCTAAGCGACCGCACAGGGCCTCCTAAATTTAAAGGCCTCCAAATTTTTCCAAGTCAACGTATTAAATTAACTAGAAGATGAAAATGAAAATGAAATATTAAATATCACCCCACAACGCCACATGCAGAGGCCCCAAAACCAAAACCAAAACCAAAATTGAATTGAATATTACTTATCAACCAATTCCACGATTTAGAGAGTAGAGGCCCTAATTTAATTCGTTTTCCTCTTCCCAACTCTCACGCTGCAAAACCATTCTAATCATTCTTTTCTCTTTCAGTAAGTCTCTCTCACTCTCCTCCATCAAAATAAAGCCCTTTCTCTTCAGCACCACCCTCTTCCATCAAAATTTGGATTGTAAAAACCCAAGCTTTAGCCCTTTTCCCAAAATCACAGTTCTTTTCTCCCTCCCTCATTCACATGAGAATTCACCAACCATTGAAATTGGAAAACCAATTTATTAGCTCTGTGATTTGGAAGAGGGACTAAAGAAATATTTCTGGGAAGCTCCTTCCAAACAGCTCTATTGCGCACCTAATTTTGTTAAATAAATAAAATCGTCAGGCACACGTAGGAATATTTATGGGACAAAATAAAACAAATAAAAAATCGCCGGATGGTTTTATTTTAGCCATAGTAGGCTCTGGTGTAAGAGTTTTCGGATCCTATTTCACACTCTAGAGGATTAAGAAAGAAAGAAACGAGCTGTCGAGTTTACAAATTAAAAAAATAAGGTTGTCCGTTGAAAATTATTTCGATATCTCCCATATTCCCAACCCATTACAACACAATCTCAAACCAAGAAAGGGCCTCGACATCCATATTTGCAAAATCAATGGACGGCTCTGTATACCCAATTTCTTTTTTGAAACATATTAATTTCTGCTCAAACAATAAATCAATAGAGAGAGAGAGAGAGAGAGAGAGAGAGAGAGAACCAGTTATGAGGAGGTGAGATCCACAGTGCTTGCAGTAGTAGACGAAGAGATCAGAGTCAGGTCCATCTGGAGCTGCATCCTCGCTCGAGTACGTGTGTGTTGTTCTCTTCGGCATCACTCTCTTCTCCTCTTCTTCTTCTTTTCTCTTTCTTTCTAACGCTGATCGAATTGGGTACGGCTGGAGCTCCACCAAGGCACTGAAAGTGGTATTGTCAAGCTAGGATTTACTAACAGCAAGCCGAAGACTTGGACGACGTCGTTTTCGTGCATGTTATGTTCTACTGATTTAAACATGTTGGGCCGTAACCTGATTGTGTCGGCCCAGCCCCTCCCAGTCCATTTAGATGACTCCTTATTATATCAGGAGGCCCGTAATTCCCTATATAATAGAAACCCTATAAAAATCTCAGCCTATTGACAGTCATCTCTCTCTCCTCCTCTCTGTGTCGTTGCTTCTCCTGCTTAAGGTAAGCTCAGATCCGTTGCTCAATATCCTTACTTTTGATAAAGTCAGAGTCTTTTAGGCTATATGATTCATCAATCTCTTTAGTGTTTGAAATTGAAACAGTTTTCTAGTTTTTCTTAGATTTTCAGTTTGGTTAAAGTTTATGGTTTTACGGATACACTTAGTTGCTTTTACTCCTGGAACTCAATGGTTGATAAATTTTTCCAGAATAAAATCTTCAAAAACACTTATTTTTTTCAGTAATATAATGTTTGGCAATATTTGTTCCGGTGGGATTTGTCTAATTATGTATTTGTTGGGTATTTTTGTACCTATCAGTGGGTTTGTAACTCATCCATGGATGAAAGACTGAATTTTGGTATCTGGGTTTGTGTTTTTATGGATACAAATTGTTGCTTTTACCTCTGGAACTGATTGGTTGAGAAAATTTTCCAGAATAAAATCTTTAAAGCACTTCATTTGTCAGTAATATAATGTTTGGCAATATTTGTTCGGTTGGGCTTTGTCTAATTATGCATTAGATTAGTTGGCTGATTTTGGTACCTATCAGTGGGTATGTAAGTTGCAACTCATCCATGGATGAAAGACTAATTTTTTTTTATCTGGGTTGTAGGAAAATCACAAAAAGGTTTATCAATGGCAGTCACATTCCATGACATCAACTCGGCTGTTGGCCTGAAGAAATTGGATGACTACTTGCTTGCCCGCAGTTACATCACTGGCTACGAAGCTTCAAAGGATGATCTCATTGTCCATGCAGCTCTTTCAAAGCCTCCATCATCAGAATTTGTGAACGTGTCTCGGTGGTACAACCATATCACTGCACTTCTTAGGATTTCGTAAGTTCTTATAACTTGTGATGGGTTTCTTTTATCTTTATTATTAGATTATGATGGATTTCTTCAAAGCTCATATATTTGGGTTAAATCTTTGACTTATTTGATTATGTCTGTTGTTGTAGTGGTGTTTCTGGACAAGGCTCTGGTGTCATTGTTGAGGGATCTGCTCCCATCACAGAGGAAGCAGTTGCTACACCTCCTGTGGCTGATACAAAGGCAAGCACTTTTCTGCCCTATTTACTGAGTTCTTATTTAGATGTCTGTTTGCTTTTTTGCTTATAATGTGGAATGTTAGGGTTGGGCCATTATTGCTTTATCCGCTTTAAGAAATTGCATACAATTGTTATGCTCATGTGTTAGCATGTGATACGGTTTTCAGGCCTCAGCTGCTGAAGACGATGATGATGATGTGGATCTGTTTGGTGAAGAGACTGAAGAAGAGAAGAAGGCTGCTGAAGAGCGTGCAGCTTCCATCAAGGCATCTACAAAAAAGAAAGAATGTTAGTTTCCTATCTGATTTTCATCCCTTTCATATTAGTTTCCTATCTTGTTTTCAGCCCTTTCATATTAGTTTCCTATCTTGTTTTCAGCCCTTTCATATTAGTTTCCTATCTTGTTTTCTGCCTTTTAATATATCCATCTCCTTTCCCCGTTCACAGTTATTTCTTTTGTTCTGAAGGTTTGTTGTTGTATTTTTCCATTGTCAGCTGGAAAGTCATCAGTCCTGTTGGATGTGAAGCCATGGGATGATGAAACTGACATGAAAAAGCTTGAGGAGGCAGTAAGAAGTGTTCACATTGAAGGCTTGCATTGGGGAGCATGTAAGTTCTTTCATCTAAGTTAATTGCCCTTATAAGCTAAGGGCCAGATTTAACCATAGTAGCAACAAAATTTGGCCATTGATATGCACTTAATACATTAGCAATGTGGAAGTCAATGTTATGAAGTTTTTAGTCCTCTTGATTGATGCTAAACCAACCTTTATGTTCCTAATTTGGTTATTTATTATCTTGTTGATTCTGCAGCCAAACTTGTAGCTGTTGGTTATGGAATAAAAAAGTTGCAAATAATGCTAACAATTGTTGATGACCTGGTCTCTGTTGACACTCTTATTGAGGAACAACTTACTGTTGAACCAATTAATGAGTATGTCCAGAGCTGTGACATTGTAGCCTTCAACAAAATATGTAAGTATATTTAAAGTTTGTAATCAAGTAATCATTTTATGGACTATTTGTTCGAGATACGAATCCTCACTGTTGGTTTATCCTTACCCTTTGTTTCTCATTGCAGGATTGGAGCATGGAGTGTTCTAGTGTGAGAGGGGTTGCTAGGAAGAAGATATTTTATATCTGCTCATATCTTGTTTCTTGGGGCATGATTTGAGACTTTATATTATCTTTGGTTATGATGTATTTTAGCATTCCTTTGATGAATAACATGCCAGTCCGTTTTAGTATTCGCTCCTACCACCACCCTACCTTAACAAAAGCTAAGTCTCATACTGAATTACTGCTTCACTGCTTCACTGCCTGTGGAATGGAACCCCGTACCTCCACTTTGGTGTTTCCTTAATTATCTTATTAGAGAAGAAAATTTAAAAAATTTAATTTGTTTGACAATCGTACATGACTCTTGGAAAGCAATAGTAGCTATTAAACGGTGGATAATAGTCTGTATTATACTTCACCATTGCAGGCCCAAATAAGGGACCAAATAAGGGATTTGCATTAGGTCTTCCTATTGACTATTTTTCGAACCAGGCAACATCTTCGTCGGCTCAAGTTTTTGACTGAATTAATAAATTCGCCGGCATGAATACATTCTAATCCCAACATAAAAGTATAGCCGGCTTAAGTTTTTCAAAATAATAGTACAGCCCTTTTTATTTTATTTAAATTAATAGTTTAGCCGCGCGGCTATACTTTGTTTTTTTTATTATATTTATTCGCATTAATAGTATTAATAGGGTTATTATTCATATAAAGAACTTAGTATTTTCAATTTAATTACTCGTATTATACATATACGTACAGATTTTCTAGTTATTTTCAACCATATTGTTTGGAGCATTATTTCCTCTATTTTTTTTTTTTTTTTTTTTTTTTTTTTTTTTTACTGATGGACATTTAAGAGCACCTATATTAACGTTAGGGACCATGAGTGATACAAAAAAAACTTTAAGGATGCAATATGATAAACATCAGGGATGGCCTATCATAAACATCAGGGACGTTTTGTGATAAAAAGCCTTATTATTATGATTATTAAAGTATATGACTGAGTGATATTTGACTATTTAAATGTAGCTGAGAACTGATTTTTTGGAAAGTTGATAAAAGATTTGGAAAATGGATTTGTGGAATAAAGTTTATGATAAGTTTCAAAATTTTTTTTCAAAAGACCTGGGCAAAACGACGTTGTTTTGGTCCAGGTCTTTAAAAATAAAAAAAAATAAAAAGATTTTAACAAATCCCTCCCGACTTCAGAACTCCAAAACCCCCATTCCTAAACCCTCAAACCTAAATCCCCAATCTCCACACACCCCCACCCCCCCAAAAAAAACCTTTAAGCCCTAGCTCCTCCATTGCCGACTTCAAAACCTCGAAAAAAAAATTGAACTTTTACACTATGACCCTATGAGATAAGATTCCTGGGTCCGTTCCTGACGTCACACCCTTCATTTCCTATCGCAGTGGACCCCGGGCGAGGTTAAGGGAGCATGTTATATGCTTTGGGCTTAGCAAAAGGTTGCAGCCTAGACTGAGACTGAGAGTGTCCTTTCCATTTACAGACTTGCATGTTACGTACTTTGATTTCAAGCAACCGGTAGGGCAAGGTTAGGTGGTGGCGGTCTAGCTGGTGCACCCACGGGAAATGTAACTGTTGATTATGAAATTTACAAACAGCAAAAGATATTTAGAATTTAAAAACCAAAAGGTTGTAATTAAATCACACATATATTTGGCACATTAATTTGCAAATTGCAAGAAAAAAAAACATAAATTTGCATGTTGGAAAGACTAAAATACCCTTCAAAATGGATGATGTTAAAGTCCAGTAACAAATCATGAATTTTGAAAATTGAAGTGACATTTTGCTTAAATTTTTCTTTAAGGTGACAAATTAAAACTGATGTATAAATTCAAGTGACATTTTTACAAATATCCTAGAATAATATTATAATAAAAAATCACGATAATGACAAGTTTTGTTTATTTGTGTGCTTCCAAAGCCAAATAAAAAGGTATTAAAAAGAAAAAAAAAACCAAATAGTAAAAACACAATCAAGTCACAAACTTAAGAACAAATTGTGATTGTCGTGTATCATTAGCTTGTGGGATTAATCATTTTATTTTGCCCCATATGTTAAATTAGTTTCACTTCTTCGTGGGTCCAAAAGGGGTGCTTTTGGTGACTGAAAGTTCCTCCAAAAAAAAACTAAATTTTTTGATCATCAATGGAAACCTCATATCTCACAATGAAATCTCAAGGGTTTAATTGTTATTTCCAATTGATTCAATCAAGAGCTTTAATATGAATCTATGATTCAAATAGCCCATAAACAAATTATGATGGGCCGATGAGTTGGATTCGAGACTGATGGTTGCGAGTGGCTGGTGATGACAGTATATTGTGGTAGTTACTGCACTATAGAAGCTGTGTCGCTGCAGCTATCTAGCTATGGAGATTCAAATACTAAAATAAAAATAAAAATAAATAAATGATTTAAAAAAAAAAGAAGATAAAATAGAAAATTAAGCAAGTTAAAAATAGATGATGTGGCAAGTGAGTCAGTGACATAAATTGCCATGTCATATGTCACTTCAGTTGGTATAATAGTCGGTGTCCTTAACATTATTGTTTAGCTAAATAGTGTGGACAGGTAAAAAAAAATTACCCAGCAAATATAGGTACCTGAAAAAAGTAGTTTACCTACAAAGATAGGTAAATTATTCTACATGCCTGGAAAAATAATTTAAGAAAAAATAAATAACCTGAAAAATATAGACCTAAAAAGTAGTTTACTTGAAAATAATTTGTAGGCACGTTTTTACATGCCATAAAAGTCACACATACCACCCCAACGTATATTTATATTTATATTTTTCTTCTCTTCTTTTTTTGTGTGGAGAAATTAAAGCATGTCATTGATAGAAATAATAGCTTATAGAAAATTTCAAAACTTTTCATGTGTCCAACCTGTAGATAATGATGTTGGCTTTTCACGTCCAACGTTTGACCCAAAAAAACATGTTGTTGGCTTTCAATTTAGGGTGACGTCTCGTTCATTGGTTTCATTACAATAATGACGACGAGTTTAGAGACTTGAGACCATGTTTAAAATTACAGGAATTTCACTGCAGACTTGCAAATGGCTCCGTCCCTGCTGCCACTCACTGTTTCATAGCTTGAGCTGGGTAATTCACTCAGCTTCCCAAATTTGCTTTCGTAGAAATCCAATAGCTCCAACCTAAAAAACAACCGATTGAGTGCAAGTTGAAACTTGTTCACTAGTAATCTATGGAAGGTATTTACAAATAAATTACATATACGTACGAAATGTTTAAAGTTTTATTGATAGACGAAGGTTTAAGTTGTTAGATTGTAAATCTGATCACCAATCTAAGTTGAATCAGATTCACATTCTGACAACATAAAAATTAATCTTATGTTATGTTAGTGAGACGGTCTACAAGTGCATATATATATCTAAAAGCATATGCATACCAGTATGCCAAGCACTGGTATGGTGCATATTTGTCATAAATTTCTGCCACATATTTTCTGGCGGTCTTTTTGTCGCAATTCTTCCTCCCATGAACCTGAAAAGAAAAAAAAGATTTTACCAAGTTTAAAAGAATAATTGTGTTAGAAATTAATAAATAAATAAATTAAAGAGTAAAGAGTATGTTTTTTTTGAACTGGCCTCTTGTAAGTGTCTTATAGTTTCGGTATCGAGTGGAACGTGCTGATAATATCCAATGCACATCAATGCATTGGCACATGCATATGAACCAAACCCTTTGATCTTCTCGAGTCTCCGAAACACTTGATCCTGGTTAAACGACATGTCGTCGAGGGTTTTCTCAAACTCATGAAGTCGTATCGTCCCTCGCTCCACATCTCTAGCAAGTTTTAGAATGAGTTTTGCTCTGTACCCAAGAACTTTATGCTCGTTGTTTAAAGTATTCTCATCAAGGCCAGCGAGTTCTTTTGAAGTTGGGAAATTGCCTAAAATCCCACCTTCCATTTGATTTATAACTTTGCATGGCCATGTATTTGACTTCTCTCTCTTCCTCTTTTGTCCGGACCTAGCTGAAGCTTCATTATTACTTAGCTCAAACTGAAGCTCACAGAGAGCTCGAGCCATTTTCAATGTATTCGACCACCTGTGTCAAGTGTCAAAATCTCATTTGTTATACTTACGTGCATGCATGTGTACGAATAAGAAACGAGTGTAATATTATACTTACGTGCAATTACAGAGAAGAAGACACTTGACAAGGTCTTCAAAGAGAGTAGGCGACCGGAAAACTCGACCGAAGCCTTTCTCTTTCGCTTGTGGATGCACTTTCTGATATTCCCTCATGTCCATTTCATCTCTCTCAGATATCCTTAGCATTCGAGCCACTTGGTTCTAATAAATACAACAACAACAGAAAATATATAAGTACATACATGCTTACTTAAGGATCCAAATCCAATTATACATAAGATAAAAATATACCAGTATAGCACGTTGATCTGTATACGAGATGTTTTGAATGTCGTGAACTCTAACAAGGAGAGAGGTCCGATTAGGCGGATGTAAGATCGAAACGGTGACACAGGTAGTTGAGTCTGCAAGTCTCAGTGGACGTTGGAGTGTTTTTGAAGATGGAATCCAACGGTTGGGAGCCATCATGAAGAAGCCATGGTTGCACACTGCTTTCTCCAGGTTAAAACTTGAGTTGCTTCCCAATGGCAAAAACATTGAGAACCCTACCATCTCTTTTTTCTATTATTATTTTATTCTACCTCACTTCAATATATTATATATGTAATCTCTTGACTTTATTTTTTTCTCTTGTATATTAAAGAAATTGTACAAGAAGAGAGAGCTAAATACTTCAACATATCTTAGAAAATTAAGAAAACTTATCTTGAACACTTAAGATCATAACAAGGAAGGTGGCCGGTTTCATTTTCCCATGCACCCGGAAAATAATTTTTCATACTTGGGCTTACCAAACTTGAGAAATCATTTAATTTCCCATTTCCCACGAAACCAAACACCCCTTAGTATTAATATTGTCGGGAATTCCTATGTTAACTTTTATTCTCTTGGTTTTCTTTCTTCGACTAATAATAAAGGTGCAGTTAATTAATGATATGAGTTTCGAGGGAGAAAGGATTAGGCTGATATTTCTCTCGGGAAATCCGATCTTGTATCAATTTGATGTGACGATTCGTTTGGCTTTTGGGTAAATCATAAAAAAATGAGACAAAAGTAAATGGCTGATTGCCTCGTTAGATGAACACATCACATTGGCGCCTTTTCCTTTTCATTTTTGCATTTCCCCCTTTTTTTAAACTTTTGCAACTCCCACCCTCTACTCCTCCAAGTGATGATATATAAATAAGTGTTGGTTTTATGCAGAAATTATATACAGAGCTTAAGTAAAGTAAGCAAGAAAAGCACCAACTTGCAAGTATCCATGGCTGCTCTTGCACTTGCTCCCATTGACCCCGACACTCCATCTTTTGATGGATATGAATCTGGTGGTTCATATGGTCATTGTCGTCAACTTCAACTGGAGGATACAATCATACCAGATACATGTGATGAAGATAATCAGTTCGATCCTTCGTTTGAAACAGATGCCGAACCTAAATTCAAATCCAGTGCCAACTCCAATGACAATTCTGCTCAAGAGGTGATCAAGTCCGACCCCAAGAAGAACAAAACTAAAAATGTTGCTTCAAACACCGAGAAGAAGTCACCATCATCTGCTGATGCTGCTGTTGCAAAAGAAAAACGTCCCCGAGAAGGATTAACGTGCAATGCTAGCGTGGCCAAGAAGATGAAGAAAAAGAATGTGAAAAAGGAGCCAATACCAGAAATTGATGAGGATGCTCATGTTGCTGAAGATGACCAAGTTGTTGAGAAGAAAAAAAAGCAGCATATCAAGAAGAAGAAGAAGAATTCGGTGTCCAGAGAAGAGATGAAAACAAGCAATGACTGTGCGGATCATGAGAAAGTGGAGGAGAAGAAAGAGAAGGGTGGGTTTGCTGATGTTATGAAAGCGTGTGAGAGGTACTTAGGAAGTCATGTAGTGGATTGGAGGTGGATAAACGCTGAAAGAATGGTCAAGCTTGAGAAGATGTGGGTGAAACTTAGAGGTGCAGAATCTGTATTTCGGTCGTTGCAAGCCGACTTTGATGCAGAGCTGCATCGTGTGGCAGTAGATGCCTATATCTCATACGAGGACCATTCTTAAATGGCTTTTATCTTGTACTGTGTCTCTTTTCTTTCGATAAATTTTGTTATTTGTGTTTTATTAATCATTACAGTATTAGCATTACTTCAACAAGGCCTTCCATACTTAACGTAAAAGTTGCACAAATTATACATTTGACAAAATTAATGAAGCCGTAGGCTACAAGGACCAAAGTGCAACTTCACTAAGACGAATGTTGTGTGTTTAATGCTTGTAACCAAAATGAATGTTGTGTTTGTTGCATGTACAGAGACAACGATTTTCTATGGGTAGGAAGATTCATACTTGGGGAGTAAGGGCAAGCCTCTCAAATTGATCAAAATAGTAGAGAAGAGGCCTGGATGATTTCTGTAGCACAAGTATGATTGGACCATCCAAGAGCCAGTATTGCCGCCACTCTCACACAACAAAACAATCAAGAAAAAAATTAAACAAGAAAGAAAACGCAGAGCATTAAATGGTTAAAGAGAGTGTTAAGCCGTTGCCTCATCTCTTTAGATGATGTTGTTCTGGAAAAGCATATCCTACGAAATATTTGCGTTTTCTCAATTGCATTTGCAAACACTTTTCTTCAAGTAGAAGGTTAGGCTTAAAATTTACTTGGGATTCAATTAGTCTTTAACCTCGTGACTTCCGGTACGTTACATGTTACGTAGAAGTACACTGATCAAGCATAAAACTCCATTTCGTTGGCAAATAAAATTAAAATATAATCAAAGCTATGTGGTGGGTTATTTATGATCACTTGGGACCATTAAATTTTCTAGGTTAATGGTTGAAGTGGACTCTGTCTCGTGTTGGGTGATTTTAGTTCCACTTAGCACTTGGTCTGATTTCCGATTGTTGAAGCTGGCTGGCACTCTTCTATTGTTCATATACCTCTCGAAGAGAGAGAATCTATCATCAGTAAAAACATCATTGGAAGGGAACCCAGGAAAAAACATCATGGGGAACCTCGAAAATACGCTTCATATCAGTTATCACACTGTCATAACATAAACACATTACATAAATATGTCCACCTGTGGGTAATTCGGCATGTGAAAGCAAAAGGGCATCCTTGCAATGCAAAGGGTCTAAACCTATATAATATAATATAATATAATCAGCGGTATATTAACATTTACGCCACATTTAACTAGATGTCGGTAGTAAATTAAGGCGGCAATACTTAGGAAGGGTTTTGACTTGACTTGTCATGTAGGTTAGAAGTGGGTCTCTCACTGGGTTTAGTAGAGTTGGAATGGGGTTTTCAGGCAGCAGCTATACAACATCTAATCCTATGGTACTTACCAATCTAAAGTCATCCATCCTAAAACATGAAACAAGGATGATATTCCATACTCAGATTTCCATCTTCTGGCAGCTGCGGAGGGAGTGGAGGACTCATTAGTTTTGATGTCTGCTTGATGGCATTCACGGAATTTGACATCTCACTCAGCTTCTGCTCCGTCATAGATTTCCAATTGAACAACTCCTGTAACATTTCCTGTCAGGAAGGAACTTTCAAATGAGGCTTTATCAAGTCATTACAGAAAGAAAAAAAAACAACATAAAACATAAGCAACACATGCATGTATTTATGCATATATCAAGCCTCTATTTGTCTGTTGTCAGCATATCACCTGAAACATAAACAAATTATCAAGCTCTGACTTTGAATTTGCAGTAGCAGAAGAATCAGGGGTCACATTAGCTTGATATTCTTTTTGTTTCCTTGGTATCAGCTCATGCACATCTCTGTTTCTTGCAGCAGAATGAGAACACCTCTCAGATTAGTTGTAAGAAATTTTTATGATTTGACTTTTCGTTTAGTTTTCATTCGTTACCTCTCCATTTCAGTAATTTCTTCCTTTATTTGCTAAAAGGGTCTGGAAATGAGCTATCGCCATGCTTTGATCTAAGTGCCGGGGCTAGGTAGGGATCTTGGATTATAACTCCTTCCTCAGCATTAACCAGATTTGTGCTCTCAAACCAAGGCACAAGTTCATTTCCCTGAAAATTATCGAGGTTGGTGCTCTCTAGCCAATCTTCCCATCGCTCAGATGTTTCAGGGTTGGTGGCAGTGTATTGCTTTGGTACTTGCATATTACTCATGACATTAGTCATTTCAGCTACCTGTTGCTCAACTTTAGCTTTCCACATCATTAATTCCTCAAACTTGTCCTGTAGAAAAGAAAAAGAGATTTCATAGGAGCCAAACTGACACAATCAGAACACAACTAGATGTATTTTCCAAAACATGAAAGAACCAACAACTATGATTTCCATTAGATTTTTTTTTAATCTTCTAAAGTATCAGACTTTGAATCAGTGATGATAATATACTATTCATATACCTGCATACCCTTCCAAGAACCTAAAATCACTTTCAAGCTTTGCTCAGTCTGAGCTTTCCATTTCATCAAATCCTCAAGCATATTCTGCTGAACAAACACTTCAATTGAGGTTTTATTCGAGCAGCAGTCCAATATCAAATTACAATTGTAGCTACAACGTTGTTTTAACATTCAACTCAACCTGATTGGCTCGGTCTTTCTCTTGCTTCTTGGATAACAGCAGCTCCTGCATATCACTTTTAATACAAGAGAGAAATTATTTAGGGATACCTATTTCAGTTAGAAATTGGTCTATAAAGTTTCTATCTACCTCTTCATTTTATCCACTTCTGCCTTGAGTAGCTTCAATTCTCCAGCAGAAACAGAATCTTCTGAGGGGGCACCACATGGCATCAACTTAGATGGTGGAATCCAATAAGGATCATGCACCCCAGCTTCCTGACGAATGTTAACCAGATCAGCACTCTCCAACCAATACTCCATTGTTCCATTGGTGTTGAACCACCGCCGAAACCGCTCAGTCCCACCTGGTGCCACCTTACCATCAATGTGCTTCAGTAAGTGATCGAGCAGCCCGGTATCACCAATTCGCTTACGTGCTAACGATCTGAGTTCTAGCCTGGAAATTGGGTTTCCAAAAGTTGCACCTTCAGCCTTCAAAACTTCCATCATACTTTCCTCTGCCAGCTTATACCTGCACATGTATTTAATTTGTTGTGATATCAAAATGCCTTACCACCAGAGTCATCAACAAAAAAGTGATATAGATTTTACCTTTCAGCTGTCCATCTTTCAGTCACATTATTACGCTTCTTTGTCCTACCTTTAGAGCTACTAGTTGTCCATCTGCCCTTGCCTAGGCTGAGGCGCTTCCTCTTCTTGATTTCTGGTATTTCTAGAGGTTCAGCTTTCACAGCTACTTTAAATTCATCTGTTGAATTTTCTTCCTCAGTGATGCTGGAAGAAATTTGGGGTTTGTTTTCTTCATGCTGGCCAAGGAACTTAACTCGCCTACGACGAGTACCCCACTGTGCCATCTGGGTGTCTCTCAGCTGAATTGCAAGTAACAGAAGCACATGCAACGAGAATGAATGCTCCAGACCATTAAAAGTCTAATTAAATTACAAGTTAAGTTTCTGAAAAAAATAAGTGGATTAGTGGGATTCTAAAAATCTAAACATGAATCCAACTGGTGTTCAATCAGTGCTAGACAGCTTATTAGGCAAACCTTCATATAATAACTCTATTCTGAAACATTTTTGCTCTTATGGGAAAGATCAGGGACTCAACAGATTACTGTATTTAGGTCTGGTGCACAAGCATCAATTTAAAAAGAGCAATTTGCATCATGCTCTTGCCAAACCACTAGTTAGACAGTGATAATCAAAACAATTGACCAAGTGCATTTCATAAGGTCCCAAAACCGACTCATTTAAAAGCTTGACAAAGATTAAAACACATACAAAGAACCATAACGGAGTTGTTCTTGATATTTTTTTGTTTCTTAGTTTCTTAGTTGTAGATAGAGGAGGAAAAAGTGAAGAGAGATGATAGAAGCAAGAAAGACAGGAGAAGATTATAAACTAAAATTAAAACCAATAAACATTTTTTTTCTTTATGTGTCCTTATTACTTCTTTGTCTCTCTCTCATGGCTCATCTCCCCCTCCTTTCTCCCAAATCTCTCTCCTCTCTGTAATTAGGAGAGGAAAAACAGAAAACATAAAACAAAATGTATGAAAGGGAAAACTGAATTTCATTTTAAAGGCTTTTTGTTTTGTCTAGTCATACTGAATTATGAAAGTAACAACGTGTTTAGTAATATTATATATAACCAGGAAGCACAAGAAAATCAGAAAATGAAGCAGAAAACATAACAGCAACTATTACTAATGTTTTCAGTTGAATAATAACAGCTCTCCTATTGTACTTATTTCTTCTGGGCCCCGTTTCAGTAAACCATAGATGGGCAAATACAAATTTTATAGTGAGCAAGAAACAGAAGAAAATGTTTAAACGTTAGGCTGAGTTACACACGTAATGGAACCCCTTGGCTCAAAAGAGGCACATTAACAAGTTCCTCTTTGTTAATTCCTTCTGGGTTTCTTAGAAAACAACACTAACCCTTCGATTATCTTTTCCTTTTTCTACGTTCCCAAACAGAACATAGAAAATCATGCTAAAATTTAAACATTTCAGAAATTTCATGTTTTGGGCAAACCCTGAAACGCCATACATTTAGAGCAGACCCTAACAGAAGGACACGCAGACAACCCAAACAGAAATAAAAGAAAAACGGGTTTCAGGAAACCATTCGAGACAATGTGGCTAGCAATCGGACCCTAAATAAGACATTAACAAACAACCATACATGAAAACCCCAAATCTTCTTTTCGTTTTCATGGTGTCAAAGTAAATTCATTGAGAGAGAGAAAGAGAGAGGTTCAGTTTACCTCTAGGGTTTTGTTGGGGCAGAAATACAAAGAGATAGCAGCAATTTCAGCTGAAGCGAGTGTGAGGTCTAAGTGAAGGCGAAGGTGCCTCCTCAGTCCCCGAAAAGGAGTGCAAAACAAAAATAAGCAAAGGTCGCTTGCTTGTTCGTTCTGTCCCACTTTCTCCTAAAACCCTAACCGCCAAATTCCCTTCTACTCAAAAACCCACACTTGTATTAATTACCCTACATCTACCTACGCATGTATTTTTCCGCAAATGTTTTTCTTCTGCACATATTCCAATTATTTAAAAATAATGTTGTTGTATTTAGATCTAACAATATATTGTACATGACATGTTAACACGACACAAATTTGCGTGGAAAAGTAAGTATTCGAGTTGGGGCTTAATGGGTCGTGTTGAAAACAGGTGGACCCGTTAAGTTTGCACATAGCACTTAGAGCATGTGAATAAAAAAAGTAGTATGTATTATAGTGGGACATATCTCTGTGTTTTAAAAAAGAAAAAGATTAGATACATTAAAACTAAGTATTTTTTCAAATTACTAAACCCTTTCCCTTATGATTGGCTTCTAGCTTCAGGCTTCATCACATGAGTTTAAGTGCAACATCCTCTTTGTGGTGTGCACAAAGAATCATACAACAACATAAGAAAAGTAACAAATGGTAGCACAAATGGACAAAGAAACTACAATAAGTAATGACATACATATTTTTTTAAGACATAAAACTTGAAAGAAAGAAAGTAGGACACAAAACGTCCACTAAAAGTAACTCACAAATGTCTTCAACTAAAACAAATTATAATAAATAACTTAGCATACATTACGATAAATAATTATAAAGCATAATCCTACTTAGTCAATTATAAAAGCATAGTCTAAGTCTCTTAATAGCAAAGTCATTGTTTGTGTATAATCTGGATCACAAAAGCAGCTTTGAAAACAATATATGAAATGGTTGCAGCAAATTTGGAAGGGTCCCAAATAGGCAGCCAGTAAGAGATCCACCCCATTACAATGTGCAAATATATTATGCTTTCCCTTTATCAATATATGCAAATAACTGCTTGATTTCCTTTGCACCATCTACAATCCAAAAAACAAAAACAAAAACAATAACATTAAAAGTACAAACAATCATTGGAAAATTCTTGATCTTCTAGCATTTTGAGAAGCAAAATCTTCAATAACATCTTCAAAATCAAGCTTTTCCAACAGATTCTTTTCAATGCATAAGATTGCCAATCCATTCAACATTTCTTGTGACATAGTAGAATGCAAGTAGGATTTTATTAATTTTAATTTTGAAAAACTTCTTTCTACAGACGCCACACTCACTGGCGTAGTCAATATAATTCTATAAGCAAATGAGACATTTAGAAAGCAATTTACAAATTTTACATAATCAAGAATTTGAATGGTTGTCTTGGCCTCTAGTAGTAAATACAATCGTAAAACTTCCAATTCATAACACAAATCATCAGCATTAATATCATATTCATTACCATGTGTTAAAGCATCTTCAAGATTAACACAACATTCATGCAATATATGATAATTCATTGCAAATAACCTTTTAGGATTCAACAAAAAACCAAAAATACCTTCAAGTATTTCTAATTGTTCAAATATACTCCTCAAAAAAGAAATAGCAGCATCAACCACAACAAGAAAATAATTAACCCTAAAATATTCTTGAGCAGATTGAAAAGTCTCTTCATGATCATTTGTTGGAAATTTAATATTAACCAATATTAATTTTCCTATTTGAATGGAAATTAATAAAATCAATTGGGTTAAAGACATGACCCTTGGGTTAAAAACATCTTCACATGGGGGGGTGACAACTCTTCAAACCAAGGGATGCATTGTTTGGGGTGACAACTTTTCAGACCAAGGGATGCATTGTTTGCATTTTCAGATTGGGATACCTTTTGGAATGGGGTATTTCATCATCTATAAATAGAGCAATCCTCCTGCAGTTTTATTTAATTCAGTTTAATTCTCTACATACAGACTTTCATATATAGAGAACATTAGAGTTTTCATAAAGAGAGGTTCCTGCATAATTTGGGTTCAAAGTTCCTTGTGAATTGCAGTGCTTCTTTCACAAGGAGGGGAGTCGCTGTATCATGGGAGGCGAGCGCTAGTGAACCATAAGCACCAGTGTGGGGCGTAATTCGTCTTAAGGTCAGAGTGTCCAACACTTGCCTCGACTCAATTAAAGTTCTTCTAATTCAATTCTCCTTTTGTAAAAATATGTTTTTATGTGCAGTATTTATTTTGTTTATTTTATAGCAATTTAGCACTCACATTTCCAACATCATTTTCATCAAATTGTTTTCTCCTATGAAGTTGACGTTTTTTTAGGAAATAAAAGGTTAATTTCCATCTTAGATGCAATATTTTTTGTAGAAAGTAAGACATATGTGAACCCATTTTTCCTATAGTCTTCAAAATAAGAAACAAGCCCCTTCAAATTTTTTATTGCAGCATCAAGTTACATATCTCTAGTCCAGATTGCAATTTTCGGCTAACCAAGTCAATTTTGTTCAAAATGTTATGCCGTATAGTCATGCTCAACAAAAATTCAAAACTTTCAAGTTCATGTGTTACTGAAGATTCAGCTTCACTCTTTGTTTTGGTATCTTCACTAACTCTAGACAATTCAAACAAAGCTTCTATTATATCATCAGTTTGGGTCATTATGACTCTAATACTATTAATATGACTTTCCCATCTTGTTGTTGGCAATAGTTTAAGAGTTAATCCATAAATATGATCTTGAAAAAAATTCCATCTCTTTGTAGAACTAGCAAATAGAGTATACATGCCTTGCACAACTCCAAAAAATGACACAGCTTTAACACTTGAGTTTGCCATATCACAAAGTGTTAAATTAAGAGAATGACAAGCACATGACATATAAAATGCCCTATGATTTATTTCAAGAAGCCTCTTGTGCACACCACTGTTTTCCCCTTTATGTTAGATCTATTATCATAACATTGGCCCGTTACATTATTAATATCAAGTATAAGAGACTGTAATATAGCTTGTAACTTATTAAAGAGCCCAAATCTAGATGTATCATTCACTTTCAAGAACTCTAAAAAATACTCTTCTACCTTTATTGGAACATTTGACACATCTCCACATCGAATTATTAAAGTCGTTTGCTCATGATGACTTGCATCTGGAGTACAATCAAGTATTACAGAAAAATATTTTGCCTCTTTGATTTTTTCAATTATAACACTTCTAACTTTAGAGCCTAGCATACCAATCAACTCATTTTGAATTTTATGGCTAAGATAGTGATAAAAAAATCTCATTATTTTGAATACATCTAAATGCTCTTTCATTACCAAATCAAATTCTGCAATCAATAAAAGCAACCCCAAAAAGTTACCATTATTATCTTGGTAAATGTTCTCATTCTGTCCACGAAAAGCTAAACTTCTTTTAGCAAGACATCTCACAGCAGAAATTATTCTTACTAAAACTAGTTTCAATATTCTTTTCTCTTTTTTAATTTGCATTTTTATCTCTTTATCAATTGTTTCATTTTTTTTCAATCTAATTTGTAAATCAATCTGAGTTCTCATATTAGTGATATGCTCAATACTATTCTCATGTTTTTTTAAGCCTCTCACTTAAATGTTTCCAATCATTAAGCCTTTCATTTGCTAACAAGCTTTTATTTTGCAAGATTTAAACAACTTATAGCAGAAACAATATACTTTGTCCACATCTTTTGAGTACACTAGCCATTTTCTATCTTGTTTCTCTCCATTTGGTAACTTTTTTGTATAAAAAGAATATGAAAAATGCCTAGAAAGCCCACCCATAGGAAACTTGAGATTACTTTCTCTTATAAGACCCTTTTCTACTAAAAGATCCTTTGTTTTGTTATCAATGTTATCTCAATTTCTTGGATCATAGATATTCAAAGCATAACTTATTTGTTATGTTCCATTTTCATTCTCAAATTGATCACCAACCTCATTCAATTCATTTGTATCATTTTCTCTCATTTTTTCCTCATTATTTTCATTCTTAAATTGATCACCAACCTCATTCAATTCATTTGGTGAAGAAGACAATGACAAGAGGAAGGAGGAGTTAGCCTAGGGTTTATCTAAACTTATCATATTTCCATTGTGATTTCAATTATGATTATGAGTAATTAATTTTCTTAGCTAGGGCTAGCCTAATTATGAATACTCAATTTCTTGGTTAATATTAATTTCAAGTTTTTCCCTTTTTTATTGAGTATCTTTTGATGTGCTTAATGTTTAATTTGGCTTGAATGTCTGATCATCATATAAGTTGAATTAGTGTGATGCAAGTTAGAGTAGATGTCATACACTTATCAAGAGCTCCTTTTTGAGTTTTGAATAATTTTTTCTACTTTTTTTTTTTTTTTTTTTTTTTTTTTTTTTTTTTTTTTTTTCACTTCTACTTTTTTTTCTAGATTCATTTGTGTTTATTTTTACCATTTTTCTAGTGCAACTCTTAAGTCTAGAAAGTGAAAAATAGACAACCAATGAACAAAATAAACACACCAAACACACCAAACACAACCAGCACAGTAAACACAACTAATGAACTAAAGTGCTACCAAGAAAAAAAAATTTAAGCAGCAAACAAAGAGGAATTAAACCTGGTTAAAGTTTATATAAAAAAGCCTCAATCTTGTAGAGCTTTATTCAGGCTAGTTGTGTTGAAATTAAAATTTGAGAAACTCCACTTTGTACCTCCACCTGATTTATATGCACTTGCAATGGTAAGATACATGTAATTCAATCAAGAATTCATAAATTTGATTACCACTCTTTATCTCTTTGTGTTTTGTTCATATTGGAAATTGAAAAAAATAGTTTGCTAGATAGGAACAAATATAAATAAAAATTTATAAATCTAATTACCTTTTCAAATTCTCATGCTCCTCCCCTCTTGGTCACCATCAATCTCAAATACTATTTGTGAGCTTTTTAGAGTGTTCTTAGGATTACAATATGATATGAGAAAAGAGGGATGCGAGAAACTGAAATAATGGATGGATTGAAGTTGAAGAGAGATGGGAAAAACATTGAAAAATATGGTGGTGGATTATTAAGAGATTGGTGGATTAAATAGAATTCTTCCATGGAGAAACTAGGAGAGGCACTGCTGCTGCGTGGGAAATGAGGAAACCTTATGGGAAGAGGAATCGCGTCCCTCATTTAATTTCATCAGAGGCCCATGGACAATAGTGAATATATAGGGGCCTTCCTGCCCACCTTTAAGACCGGCTCTTCTAACGAGTCGTGTGGTGTGAATTTCTGAATACCCGTTATCACCCATTAAGAGTATTGTAATTTTGTAATTTTATATATCTTTCATTTTTTTCTCCCTTTTCTCTATTTTCCCATTAAGAGTCTGTCAAACCAATCCAGCATTGATCCTAGCTCTGGAAGCCTGTTTTGGGCCAGTTTTACATCCATTGGATGTTACCCTCCATTTTCTACTTGTTATCACACCACTTGGTAACAATGTTTTACTTAGATAAGCTGGAATTTCAGCTGATGGTTAGTTGATTCCCTTTTAAGTTGTTAAAAGTCAAAGAAAATGATGAAAGTGGAGAGAAGGGCCAAACAACGTTAGCAAATGTGGAGTTTAATATTGATGTGTGAGTTGGCAAGGAGAGAGGCAACCAAGCTAGGGGAGGAAATCAGATCCAACATTCAACACTTTGCAATTTTTGAAATGAGAGAGAGAGAGAGAGAGAGAGAGAGAGAGAGAGAGAGAGAGAGAGAGAGGAGAGTCAAGATCATCCATTCTACCTGTTCTACCTCAATACTTGAAAAAGTCTGAAGTATATTCACTAATATATTGTGAATCACAGATTTGTAGTTGTTCTAAATTTCTTATGGCTCTAATTTGTTCTTGTTCATTTCTACCATCTAATCTGTTATGATCTAAAAATTCATATTTGATTAATTTAACAAAAGCATCTATATTAAACATTTATTTTGCTGCTTGATGTTCTTTTGGATTTTTAATTTTCCATGCTTGGAAGTAATAAAAAATCATTCTATCTAAAATATGTTCAAAGTAATCTAACATATCTTTATTATTACTAAAATCTAACATTAATGCTGCATGTACACATCCTTTTTCCCATCTTTCTATAGTTTTTTCCCAATCTTGTGGGTCTACATGATCTAAGTTTAGTATATTTCCTGCTAAACTAATTTGTTCAATTCCTTTATAAGGGATTCTATTTTTTCTTACTCCAAATGTTTCTTGTTGGAAAACACTCCTAAAAGATTCTTCATTATTTTCTCTATATGGTTCATTGGTTTGTCTAAGATTTTGTTGGTCTGTTCTACGTGCAGGGGTTACAGATGGTCCAGTTGAACTATACTGATCTTGTACTGGCATGCATTCTACTTCAATTAACATATTTTGATATTCTTTTTCTCCTAAAATATGTTATAATCCTATATTTAATATTAAATCCTTCATTTCTTTATCTGATAATCTATGTAATCCTAAATCACAAGTCTTATATTTTTCTATATATTCTTCTTCATCTAAATTATCTATGTCATCTATAAGTTTATCAACTATATTATCAAAATTATTGTCACGCCCCGATTCGAAAATAAAGAATATTCCCGAATCAGGGTGTGAGTCATACCATAGTCATAAAAATAAAATCCTACAACCATGATATGATGAGAAAAAGAGCCACCAATAAATACAAATTTACTTAACAACACAGAATCAAAGGCGCAGTAGCTCGTAGTTAAATATACAGTAAGATTTTTATCAAACGGTTGACTACTTACAAAAGTTAATTACACAAATCAACAACAAAAGCCTAGTAGCTTGGTTGAAACTCGCTTCCTTAAACTTCGCCTTGAATCCTGCACAATCTATTGGGATATGAGCATTCTAATGCCCAGTAGAGTACCGTCAAACCCCTCAAGGTCAGCTATCACAGTTAATGAAAGTGTCATGCATCAAACAACACAAGATACAGAAATTATGCAACCATACCAGATAAATAAATTTGCATATGCAGTGATGTCATGAACTCAGTCCCTTCTAATCCCACTAATTCATATCTTAGGGTAACAAGCCTGTATGTCTCATACCATGTGTTTTACCACTGTGGCTCCGAATACCCTAAAATATGAACTAGCGCCCATTGGTCCCTTAACCCATTTTTCTTTTGTTTACGAATTTCTCAACTTTCACTTTTCATTAGAGGCCCTGCTCCCATCACCTCTATATATTCAAGCCCTGCTCCCTCCTAAACCCTAATATTCACCCAACTTCAAATAATATCCACGAACAAAGAGCAATAATAATATTCACTTAACATCAAATAATATTCACCAAGCAAAGCAACAATAATATTCATATTTATAGTACTATGTATAAGCACCAAGATTAAAAGTGACATAACCCAATCATTAGGAATCAGGAAACCCTACCTCATGTCCAGCTAGCTAAAGTACCAAAATGTACCCTTAAGTGATTCTTGGAGTTGTTGAATCTACCATTCTGATCCAATTCCTAAACAAATTCAAATTCAAATTCAAATTATTATTGAGCAGTCTTCACTTTATTTCCCCTAAGTCCAACCTCAACCTTATACATTTCAAAGATTTTGCGTAAAAATGATGAAAATGCCCCTAGGACCAACCCGAGGTCCAAATCAGCCAAAACTCGTCCAAAATAATCTAAAACTCTGTCCTATGCCTTGTCAACACCAAAACAAGGCCAACTACACCCGTTATCCACAAGTTACCATTTGGGTCTCGTGGGCCCCATAACAATCCATACTTTGCATCACCTTGGATCGAGAAATCGAGTCAACTGGACCAAAAATATGGCATCGGAGGCTGCTGGAATAGCCACCACGCACCGCCACTTGCCGGAGCTGCGAGCGGGCTAGTTTTTCGGTTATTGTTCATCATCTTCCCAAAAATGTACAACTTCCCCTGTTTTTTCCAGATTAAAACTCAGACTTTGTGACACATTTTGACCCGCCAAACGTTAACAAAATTGAGCAAACTTGTAGTGGTTTTGAAGGTTATTCTCTCTAGTTTCTAACCCAATAAACCACACTAAAAATAGAGCTAAAACAAAGGAGAAAACTAGCTTCAAAGTTGGACTTGTGGCTGGTTGTTCTGCAGAAAACATTTCTTTTTTTCTTCCAAACTTTGCACATGTGTTTGACCTATCAAAACTCAACCAAATTCCACGGAACCAATTGTGTTTTGTTCCTTGTCAAGTCTAGTTATGGCTTCCTCAAACACACAAAGGATTGAGAGAAAAATAGAGCCAAAGTGAGGCTCACGGACTGCAATTTTTCAGAAAATGCAAATTTCCAGATTTGGTTCTAAGTCATTTTCAACCATTCTATCACTTCCAAGTTGTTCCTAAGGCTTCTAAAACACTTCTAAACTTCATACTTATCACTAGAACTCATCAAAAACCCAAAATGAAACCAAAATCAACAACACCCATACTTGAAAAATTACTCTATGCACCCAACCCGAAAATAGAGATTCAACCTCTTCCAATTCAATTTTCCCATCTCTCAAATGACTCAACATACTCTTTAAGGAACTAGAAACACACAAACACCAAGTTAAAAATCACAAATTCAAAATTGACTCACCTGAGATAATTTTCTCATCTTCTCTTCTTCCTTTTCTCCTTCTTCTTCCTCACCCAAATTTCATTCCTTTCATCCCTAATCTTATCTTAGCTTAAGTAATTAATATCCCTAGCCTAGACTAGACTCACCCCCACCCACCCCCCCCCCCCCCCCCAATGGATGAACAACTCATCCCCAAAATCTGATTTTTTTGAAGAGAAAGAGGGAAGGGGGGAAGAATGAAGAGAAGAACAAAAGCTTGGCTTACACGTTGGCTTCTTTTTTCTTTTTCTTTTTTATAAATTAATTATTATTTTTTAACCTACAAGGATATTTTGGTAATTATCCACACATAAGGATATTTTGGTCATGTTTGTCCAACTTCAAATTAAACACACTTAATTTAATAATCTCAATCCAAAATCACTTGATAAAATACCCATAATCATTCTCCACCATAATATTATTTTTCACTAAAATATGAAAATCTACCTTGAATTTTTCGGGGCATTACAATTATGCTCAATCATATTTATTTCTAAGTTATCAAATGCCATATGTATTTCTTCTTCTAATTCACTTTCTAAGTCTTCTATATCATTTATCTGTTTATAATAATTAGTAAATCTTACTACTGCTTCACCTATACGATCTTCAAAAATTTGTGCTTTATCAGGTTGCCTATGTTTTGCTACTTGTAAATTGGGTAAAATCCATTATGTTCCTTCCAAAAAACTATTATCTACTGGTTTTGCCTCTATCATATTAACATGTTTACTACCAAAAGTTTGTACTAAATTTTGAAATTCTACTTTAAATTTATAATTATAACTATCTGAAAATTTTCCTACATACATAAGACTAAGGCTTACATTTTTATACTCACCTTTCATATTATAATTTTTTGTTCTTATGCTAATTTTAATATGTTTACTAAATTCTCTAATATTCATGACATAATTAGGAATACATACTATGACTTCTAAGTTTGTGCTAAGGTCTACTTCTGTTGTAGCTATGGTTGCTAGCTGATGGTTATCCTATCTGTCATCATATATGTATACTAGTGCTTTAGTTCCTACTTGTTCTCTAGTGAGTCCAGCTATTCCTATCATAATTGTTCCTATATGAATTTGTTGATAGTGTGATTTTCTAAGATGTTCTATTGCTATGTTACTAAGTAAATTAAGAGTTACTTCTTTATCTATACAGCTAACTTCATGTTGACTAATGCTACTTACAATACTATGTCTATTTTCAAATTTTCCTAATTGATATAAATTATATTTATTTTTCTGAGATTTTTTAAAGCCTTTTCTAAGAAATTCTTGTGCTTCTTGTTCACCAGGGTATATATCTTATGTTGTAATTATTTCTTTTCCTTTTCTTCTAAAGAGTTCCATTTACTATTATCAAATGGATTTATTCTGTTTTTTCTTCTATGAGGATTATTTCCCAAGGTTAAATTTTCTAATTTATCAACTAAGTCTTTGGGTAGTGTAGAAGTAAGGATTGTGTACTACTTGATTAATTTATGTTATTTGTTCTTCTAATTGGTCTACTTTTTCAGCTAAATTTAAAATTAGTTGGATAATTAAATTGTTTTTTCTTATAGGGATACTAGTGCTTACTACAGATGTTGTAAAGTTTGTGAGACCTACTGGTTCTTTATCTAGTTGACCAACTTCTTCTAATGCCTTTATATATTTATTATTAATTTTAGAATATGTTATTAAACTAAAAGTCTATCTATTTTACAATGTAACTTTCTACTCGTTCAGTTACTGTTTTTTGTACTAATTGTATTTTTTGCACTTCTAATTTTAATTGCTCAATAGTTTCTTATGACTGGAGTTCTATTTGTTTTGGCTTACTATCTATAAGATCTATGAGTTCTTTTATTTCCTTCTTACTAGGAAATCTTTGGATATTCCTATTATTATCTTCTAATTGGAATGTTATATAGTCTAGGTTTTGTCTAATTGATTTTAAGGAATTTTTCTGAAAATATTCTAGTAATAGTTGAATTATTCTATTATTCTTATTATGTTCAAATTTTACACATTCTGCTTGACTAATTAAAAGGTCAATAATACTATTTTCTAAGGGATTATTACTGCTATGTAAAAGATGTTTGTGTTCTTTTTGTAGAAAATAACAAACTAATGTATTATTGTCTAGAGTTAATTTTTTCCTTTGTTGTTCACTGATTTCTAAATTGAGGTATTCTATCATATAATTAAAATTTATCTAAGTCTACCTTTTTCTTTTAAGATGCCTAAATTCTCCTAGAAAGCTGTATTCTTTATGGACTTCTAAATGATACTGATTTCTTGTTATGCTATTTTGTACTTCTAATTTTATTCAAGGATAATTATCTACTTCTGGTGATCTTATTAATTCTTCTAGATTTCTAATTTCTTTTTGGTATTCTGCTTTCTGTTTCTTTAATTCTTGCAACCTTTCTTTTATTCTAATAGGTGTCCCCAAGGGCCAAACATGCAAAGGGTTTACTGTTGTTAACTTGTGATTCTGGTGATTAACAAAATTTTAACATATTATACAACGTTGTTTTTATCAGTTGTGTTGGTTGATTTCTGTCCTCAAGGTACTTTACTGGTATAATTATATTTCTAAGGTGCTAAACTAAAGCTCTGATACCATTATTTTCAAGCGGGGCTCGGTCAAGGTTTCTAAAGGCCAAAATAACAACCAAATACTATGCCTAGAACATGAAACTGCAAAGACGTAAACTTAAAGGGCTATGGAGCAGAACTCAGAGGTTCCATGACAGACATCCAATTATTGTTATGGCAAATATCAAACAAGACCAAGTGCTCAAACAAAGTATTGATCGTCAGTTTAGTAAGATAATAACATAATTATGAAAAGTGTTTCCCTGTTTTGAATAAGAAATCTACTAAGAAAACCAATAATAAAAGAGAAAAAAACTTACTTAATTGCTTATGTTGCTGGAACTACTATTATTACCGAGTATTAACAGTGGGGGAGAGATATTAATAGTGGTCGACGATATTAACAGTGGTTGGAGTAAGCAAGTAGATAAGAGAAAATATATGAACAAATAGAGTTTTATTGATTGAAAACTGAAGGAGGAAGTACTGAGATTTTTTCTTCTCTGGTGTTGTACTTCTCTTATTGGAGTTACAAACTATATACATTGGTTTTCACCGACTCTACTAAGGATGGCTAAGGATGAGAGGAGAAGCCTCTCTATCTGATACCCTCTCTCTGAACTCTTTTTTTTACACTTTTAAAGGGATATGATCCTATTGGGGATATAAAGGTTAAGAGTAAATTAAACTGCTATCTTTCTATCCTAATTGGTATATTATTAATGCAGTGTGTTAAGTATACAAGTCTTGTATCAAACTGTATAATTCTTACTGGTCTAGCTAGTTTTTGCCTAAATTATTCTGGCACTAACTCTTCTTTTATTACATTTTTTGTGCTTCCTATATCTATCATGACTGTTGTTTGAATTTTATTTTCTTTTGACAATTCTAACTCACAATTAATTGTTATTAATGAACTAGTCTTTTGTTTCTCTATACTAGGGCAATTATTCTTTTGATTATTTTTGTCTAGAAAACATGTCATTAAAATAAAAGTCTATCTATTTTACTATGTAACTTTCTACTTGTTTAGTTAATGTTTTTTGTACTAATTGTAATTTTTGCACTTTTAATTTTAATTGCTCAATAATTTCTAATGACTGGAGTTTTATTTGTTTTGGCTTACTATCTATAAGATCTATGAGTTCTTTTATTTCTTTCTTACTAGGAAATCTTTGGATTAATCTCTTATGATGGTCCAAAATTGTTTCCTTGAACATAGAAAACACTTAGAAATTATTTTAAAAGAATTTATTGATAATGGTATAGTTATAAGTAGGAATAAAGTAGAACTTGAAAAACAAGATATAGAATTCTTAGGTATGTATATTAAGTCAGGAACAATACAATTACAAGAGCACATAGCTAAAACGGATATTTGGGAACTTCTTGCTCGGAAGTGGAGGTATGTACTTCATCTATGGTTCTTAGTATTTGATTTCTTTTCCATGAGATCTATTTTCAGAAATTGCCTTTTATTCATTTTGGATGCATATGTGTCTTACATTTTGATTTCTTTACCTAACTTCATTCACATATGTGGGGCAAGAGTGCAACCCTAGGTTTTGTGAGAAAATTGAGAGTTATCCAGTGAGGCCTAAAGTCAAGGAGAATTTGTACACACATCGAGTGTGGGTATCTTTAAGTTCGAGTGCTTGGAGTATTGGCTTTACACTTTTTCACTATAATGCATTTTATTTGTAGTGACATAACTTTAGTTTTTGAATTGTGATTGACATTCATTGGTTATTATTAGTTTGTTGGAAGTATTGCTTTAACGAATTTGTTTGCAAGGAACGTTTGTGGGTGTCATGATTGGTAAACCCTCAGGAGACACAACTCCTCCTACTAGGGACACCTAGAGCTTTAAAGGCTTGTGACACATGCTAAGTGCCATCGAGATTACCTGTGAAAGTGATTTAGTTTAGTTTGTTTGTTTTAATTTATTTTTATTTTTAGTTTTGATCGAGGACTAGCAAAAGATAGGTTTGGGGGTATTTGATAAGTCTATATTTTATATATATATATATTTTATGACTCCTTTGCTTATTTATTTATTAATTTTCTTGGATTAAATTGGTTGGTTTAATTGATTTTGTGAGATTTGTGAAGGAATTGTGAAATAGGAGAAAGTGTGCTAAAAAGGGGAAGAAGATGAAGATTGAAGTTTAATTAAAAAGAAGCCAAGTCATTCCTTTTGTTGCAAGGAATGTTGTCAAATTTCCTAGTTCAAAATGGTTCAAGTCTTATCAAGTCAAAAAAGGAGAAATAAAGAAGACCCTATTTTAGAAGGAATCCTACTTTTATAATAATTGTAATTATATCTTAGATAAGTAGGATTTGTAGGAGTATTATAAATAGGGAGTTTAGGTCATTAATCAGGAGCATCCTCCATCATCTACCCTCAAATTCCTACACATTCATACTCATAGCCGAAACACTCAAAGGAGAGAGAGAGTTTTAGAGAGACAAAGAAGACGACCTAGAGCTAGAGTTGCTGTCGTGCAAAGATGAAATCTTCAATTGGTTTTTTCTTTCCT
The DNA here is from genome assembly GCA_903112645.1 of Prunus armeniaca. Classification (NCBI taxonomy): domain Eukaryota; kingdom Viridiplantae; phylum Streptophyta; class Magnoliopsida; order Rosales; family Rosaceae; genus Prunus; species Prunus armeniaca. The sequence goes on from CAEKDK010000004.1 coordinate 22,716,726, forward strand.
ATGATACTATTTATCATGGTTTTTATTAAAGTTGTCATGAACTAATTTCTTTTTGCTAGGGCTACGATGTAGCCTAGCCATGAATACTCAATTACTTTAGTCAATGTTAATTCCAAGTATTTTTCCATGTTGAGTATCTATTACCATGCTTAATGCTTTGAATGTTTGGCCAACATTTAATTGTTTTGATGCTAAACACACCATAATCGTTTATTTTATAATGATTTACTACAATATTTTACATTTTATACATTGGATGGTAAGATACATGAGTGACTTAGTACCATATAGAGTTCCTATGAGGTTCAAAATTTTCATTGTCTTCATCATCTCTATGTGTAGAGTATGTCTGCTGTGAAGATTAGTTATCAAATGTTAAATTCCTAAAATAATTTTGCATCTAATTGTTAACATGTCACCCATATGGATATGAGATTGGTTGACATTGCGTCATAAGCAAAATCATTTGAAGGGTAGGGAAAGGGTTGACATGTCACCCATATGGATATGAGCTACTTGATTTCATCCCAAAAGGCATGGGATATGAAGGTAGGGAAAGGGCTGGTTTTGTGTGTAACAAAGTCATCAGCAGTGTGGTGGTTAAGGCGTTGAAGGAAGAATGGAAGTGGCACGTGTTTGAATCTCCATGTGCGTGCTCGCATATAAGCCCTTGTCGTTATTTTTTTTTTCTATTCCATGTTCCATATCGCAATATATTGACCAAATGTTGATGATAATTGAAGAATATTATTATTGTCGAAATTTCCCCTAAATTTCCACGATATTATTGATATTTATACGATAAGTACACATGTTCCAAAATATCCCCTATCCGATATTATCGATATTTCAGTCCTTGATCCTCATCACCTACTTGGTTTTTTTATTACTCAATCTCCTCTGTCTGACTAGTGTAAACAAAAAAAAAAAGTAAAAAAGTAAAAAAAATAAATAAATAGTTTTTTACTTTTTTCACTAAAAAAAAAAGAAAATTATGGAGAATAAAGAAAAGAAGGAAATAATATTCCAAAACCTTAATGATGATGTTGGAAGCCATCCAATTTGCCTATAAATAGGCTTCCAATTGCTTAGTAGAACACACCAACGGAGAATAGAGGAAAGAAAGGAAGAGAGAAAGGAAAAGTGAGAGGAAAGAAGAGAGAGTGTGAAATTGGAGTGTTAGTGAGTTCTATCTGAGAGAATTCTGTCAGTGTAAACACCAGAAAAGCAACTATAATTCTACTCCCAATATTCAGTGGTACTTTTCATACTCTGATTATTTTATTTTTATAACACGTTATCAGCACGATAGTCTCTCCTCTTGCTTCTAAATTTTATAGCTCAACACTATGTGGTTATTTCTCTGTCTCCTCTCTGTCATATGTCTCCTCTCACTTTACTACTATGACAACATGCAAACTTCCTTTTTTGTATTTTCACAATTTTTATGTTGTTTCATCCATATTTGTTTAATTTATTTTTTTGTACTGTAATTTGGAATGGTGTGGTTTTATACCCCATCCTATTATTTTATGGTAGTGTAATTTCATTAGCATCACATTGTAACACATATTATCATAATAAAAATGATGGTGTGATCTTAAAACTCATCTTGTTATATCTTGAATAGTGGCGCAGTTATATTGCCCACAATATATAATATGTGGTGGTTTTATCCCCACATTTATTGTATGATTTAGGTTTATTACCCATACAGCAGTATTTATTTAAAAGTGTAGCGCGGGTTTATCATCCACATAACTGCCTTTACTTTTTATTTAAAAGTATGGAGTAGAATTAGTGCCCATATAAGCACTTTTACTTTATCACACATTTACTTTATTATTTAAAGTATGGTGCGGGATTAACGTCCATACATGAAGCAATTTAATTTATGAATTTATTTACCACACATTTACATTTATTTAAAGCATTCTGCGGGATTATTGTCTATATCAGCAATTTATTTACAAGCAATTTAATTTATAAATTTATTTTACCATACATTTACATTTAAATAAAGTATGGTGCGAGATTATCGTCCATACCAGCAATTTATTTACAAGCAATTTATAACAATTTATTTTATGAATTAATTGCGTGATATGATGAGTTTTAACGCATACAGAGATCAGGACTAGAAGTTCCTTGATCCTCATCATACAACTACATCGGGACCTGAAGATTTGATGATGATAATGATATGAGTGCTGGCAGTCTCTCTGGTACTATATTTGTAAACAAGAGATCAAACCTGAAGATTCTTGATCATTGACATGTAAATAAGGACCTGGAGTTCCTTAATATTGTAATAGTATCGTATTGGTTAATAGTGCCGTATAAATGAATAGTAATTGTAATGGCAAATGTACGGTATGCATGAATAGACACGTATTCATGACTGGATGAATAGTATCGTATACATGAATAGTGACATATACATATATATTAACCATTTTGGGTAAACCATCACTATATACAAAAGGGAACCTGCAGTTCCTTAAACTCGCAGATGAGCAATTAAATGAGAAGTCAGAAGCTCCTCAAAACATGGACAATTATGTAAGGGCCTAAAGTCCCGAAATATGTATGGGAAATTATAAAAAAGTCCATACCATGAAAATATGCGATTTTGGCATGAAGTTCAAAATCTGACAATATTGAGAACTTAAAGTTCCAATAGTTAAATGGACAACCCTTGAGGTATTATTGCAAATTGTGGAACACCACATATTTCTTTGGCATAAGAAAATGATGAATTTAATAAAGTTTGATTATGTTATAATCGACACCTCAAGAAATATATTTTGTGAATTCCGGTTGTTAAGAATACACCGTGAAATGAATAATATCAGGATAAACCACAAAGGATGAATTGAGGCTCCCCACATATTTTATTATTATTATATGATATGGGCCGAAAACCCATGGATCCATATATATAAGAAATCCTTAACCTGAAGTTTTGGGTATATAGTAGTTAATGCTCTTCACTAATATATTGCATTATTATCATGGCTTTTACTCAATTTATATTTCATGCCCATTTGAAAAAGGCAAATAAATTTTCGAGTCGTGTTTATCCCGGGCAAGAAGTTCTGGACTCACATGCATTGAAATGTGTAATTTAAGAGATTTGATGTGGTTATTTGAACTATAAGGCACAAGGTTCCAAACCGTCATTTTGAAAAGACGTAAAAACCACAAGTGCAAGTTTAAGAATTTACCCAATTATTATAACAGGAAAGGAGTATACAACAGATAGATTCTTTTCACCTGCAAGGAAGCAGCAGGCTCTATAAAATCTATAAAATTCCATTATATTCTGGAAGCCTCTGAAGGAAGAGGACAGCACCTCTTAAGCTTAGTTATGAGCCTCTTGTGGTCTCCCAGAATATTTTCATCGGAAATCTGTAGCATGTCAAGCCTTGTCCGTGTATCAATGGAGTATGAACTCACCAGTTTCAAGAAGGCCTTATTTTTCTCTTTATGTATCTCAATCTCTTGTTGAGACTCATGAAGCATTCTTTGAAGAGACAAATTTTCAGTGTTTAGCTCTTGAATCTCGTTTTCCTTGGCACGCAAACGATCAGCCATGTTAGAAACAGAAGCAGCACTCTGAATGCTAAAAGCCATTGAGTCATCAATAACCTCTTCGTCAGACTTTCCTATTAACAGTATTTCATCCATAGGAGTGAGGAAATTCCTAGCTACTATGATAGCAATCATATTATTCATCATCACATAATCATTAACCATGAGATAATGATTTTGGGATACAAAGGATGGACGCCAGACAATTTTGGGATTTTAGGTTGTTTTGGGAGCAACATTTAAATCGAGATGCTTTGGGGGAGAAGAAGAGAAAGCCATTTTAAAAGGGTTTAGAGGAAAGTCTTAGAAAAGATGAATTTTCAGAAAATGAAAGGAAGTTGAGTTGAAACACAGTTACTCCAATTAGGCCTTACAAAGGCAATATCTATAGATGAAAATGTGGCACCGTTTCCAGGATCCCAATATTTTCTCGAATCCCCATATTCTCTTTTTCTATTCAAAATTTCAAAACTTCACGTGGCCTCCATTAATGTCTGTCAGAACTTTAAGGGTTCTCAAGGACTATTTTTGTAAAAGCCGCTCTTGCTTTACATATTTCACAGAGTTACTTTTTCAAAAGCATCTCGAGAACCTCACAAATTTCCATAGTTAATTTGAGATTCACCGGATCAAATTGTTCCTCTAATTTGTATATAAATATGTTACTAACGAAATTTTCTTTACAGAATACATCCAGTTTTCTCCAACTTTTTCCATATCTAGTGATGCAATATCCACTTGTTTTTCCTATAAGTGAGAGCTCGATGCGCTTGAGAAGCGAAACTATCTCTGATCATCCATTCAGGAAGCGAGACTATCCATAATCACGTTTCAGCTAGATCAGGGAACTGTAAGGACGACCACATGCTCTAATCTCTTGAAGTTCTTAACATGTAGTGAACGTAACACTGAGGGTTAATTTATTTTTTTTTGACAGAGATAGAAGAATTGTTATTTTTGCTCTTGCAGGATAACTAGATCATCAAGCATTACATTGTATTTGCTGAGCCGATATGAGCTTGAATGATATTTGAGCAAAGTTTCTCCCACCTAAGGATGTAAGCAATACTTGCATTATTTCATGCTTGTACTCTTATTTTGATATTTTGTATGACATCCTTAAAGGTAACCAAATGGGGAGATAATGTCGTTCTAAAAGAACGCCATGCAAATGACCATTCTAGAATAATGGCTTGTATCATTCTGATATGTATTCATGAATTATTAATACAAATTTCATATATTGGAAGTTGAATACATTGATAATACACTGCTTAGATTAAAGTCCCATAAGAATAGAACATGGATATAGTAGTCTTGGAAGAACAATCCATTAACATGTCAATATTAATATGGTGCATGCCTAATGCGTAGCAAATTATATGGTTTAAAGTCCTAGAAGGACAATTAATTGACATGTATGTATTGATCTGTAGCATGCCTGCAGCATGACAGATATATGGGTTCTAAATATTCCAACTCTCTGAATGGAGATTATCTAAGCCCTACTATAAAATAATGCTCTATTGGAGGTTAAGATCCACATTCTAACATAATTCATCCTATAAGAGATGTCTGTCTGGAAAGAGACAATAAAAGCCCCTGAAGTGGCTTGGGTTCCCAAAATCAAAGAAATGTTCATAATTGATGCATGTGCTGACAAGACCCGACCCAAATTCCACTTTGGAATCTGTGTGGAACCCTATGCGTGTCATACACCTAGCAGGTGTCGGGCATAAATGTCCAGAATACCCCTCTGCCTTGAATCGGAATACGTCATCAAGTTCCAATATAACTTAATTGAACAAATTTTCAACACTTAATCTTGTGGCTGCACCTAGTAACTCTAGGCTACCTACGTACCCTTTCAAAGGGATCAAGCCATACGTAGTTCTTTCACTTTTCATAGTTGCACTTGTATCTCTTCATCAATTGTTATTTTTCAATGTAGTTTGCAAATCAAACCACTGATGTAATAACCCGATCCTAAAAATATTTAATTATTAATTTATTCAAGTAAAAGAAAATTCTACCTCGGGATTTAAAGGTTGAATTTTTTTTTATATGAAAGAATCTAGAAATTTTAGTAGTACCATTGCGTAGAGCACGTTGAGATGAGTCTGTAGATATGTAGTGGGCTCAAATCGGAGCTATAACGAAGAAGTTATGATCTACGGAAGCCTAGTGACATAATCGTAAATATTTCGAAGTCATTTTTAAAATAAAAAAACCTAGATCTCTCTCTCTCTCTCTCTCTCTCTCTCTCTCTCTCTCTCTCTCTTGTCTGTGCAGCGCCGCCGCGACCCCAGCAACTTCCAGCAGCAATTCTGGCCAACTCCGGCCGTTTCCGGCCACGATTTTGATCCCATTTTTTTTCGTCTCTCTCCTTTTTCCATACATACCCATATCTAGCCTTAATTCCAAGCGAGTAAATCAGAAAATCAAGCCAAAGTGAAGCCCAAAATCGGGATGTTTCAAACCGCCAGCTCTAACGAGTTTTCCAGCCACCACCAACCACCAATTGACTTCCAAAACACTCCCCTACTTCCCTTATGTGTTTTCCCTCAAAGACCCGACCCAATTTCAAGTAGAATTGGCAAATCCAAACCAAAAACTTTCTAGGTTTTTCAAAAGAGGAAATCGTTCGTTTGAGAGCTTTAAAGGTGGAATTGATCTTCGAGCACATGTATAAAGTTACTCCCTTTGATGTGCTTGATCTGTTGGTATGAATATTGGTCGACGGTTTGGAGTTTTCCGGTCGCTAAAATATTACTCTAGACACCCGTCGGCGTGGGATGTCAAGGTTGGGTTTTAGTCCTAAAATGATCCCCACATTGTCCAGAGCATGACGGTATGCTCGTATTTCAATTTGGTTACTGTTTGACTATCGATCAGACCGTTGGATCGACTTTATTTTCCAATATGTTGATCTAGGCACCTATAGGATTGTGTAGAATTTCGCGGATTGAGAATCTGAGACCCGGATACTCCGATTTAATAATACAAAGTTTAGGTTAAACGGTGACCGTCCGATCGGGCTATTGTGAGCAATCCGACCGTTCGATCCAGACCAAACTTGCAGGACGTGTTTAGTAAATTTTGTTGAACCTATGGGAACTCTTGAACTGTTAATCGGAGGTCGTGGAATTTAATCACATATTTAATCTCGGGTCTTTTCAAACCATTCCACCTGTCAGAACTGTTGAAAATGGGCCTAGGAACCTTCTTAAGTTACATACATGCACTTTTGAGGCCGGGGATCAGGGTTTTGATTAAATATTTGTGGTTGAATTGTTTTATTAATTAAATATTTTAATTCCTTAAATAGGTACTCATGCTTTATTGAACCCGCAGGAAGGACCGTCGAAGGGTCAGGCTAGCTCGGACGCACAGTGATTGGAATTTTGTTTTATAAATGAATTTTATGCAATAAAAGTTTATTTATTTTTCTTGAATGAATTATTGTGAATTATGCTTTCCGAGCAATTTGTTTGAATTCAAATATTTTTATTAAATTTTGTTTATATTTATTAAATGTGAATGGCTGGGAAAGTAGAAAAAGAAATAATAACAGGATTTAAGGTTTGAATGAGAAATAGTTCTATAATTTTTCCAAGATAGGTTTGTGTTTAAACCGCCATAGGTACCCAAAATGATGCATTCGGATAAACTGTTGTTGTTTGATATAATGATGTCCGCAAACATCCTAATTGCTTTCGTTGAGTCAGTGTGTGTTTGACAGTTGCCCCACGAGTCTTAGGAATATCTGGACCACTGAAGAGTGAGAAATCCGGCTCAGGTTGACCAAGTGTCCCTTAGTCTTGCGAGGATTGCAGCTCGGGCTGACTTTGTGTTACCGAGGCCTACGAAGATGTGTCGCGCATGGCTTAATTATTGTATGAATATAGAACATGGATATAAATGAATTTTAAATGTTTTGACAGTGGGGTTAGTATGTTGATATTCTATTTTTCCAAAACTTTCTTTTGTCCCTCACATTTCTTTTAATGTTTTGCGCCCCCGAGCATTAAGAGTGTACCAAAGCACCACCACTGGGCGATCATCACCAACCACTCCTCCTTTTTCTGCTATGTAGGATATTCTCATGTATTCGTACTACTTTTGTAAATTAACTGAATTAGCATGCTATGAAATTACCCTAGGATTTTCTATAAGGCCTGAGACTACAAAGATTTGATGTTGGATTGCGTGAATTCTAAAATTGTGCATGCTGAACGATTGTGGCTTATGAATTGAGTTTTGTACAGGAGAAATTTTTTAGTGAGGAGACTGCCGAATTTTCGGCAGAAGTCAAACCCCAAAGAAATTTTGAGTCTTAGTTAGAAGGGCATATTAGTCAAGTGTGCCCGGTATTTTCCAAGTGTCGGACACACGCAGGGTTCGGCACAGATTCCAAAGTGGAATTTAGGTAAAGTCCTGTCAACTGAAACTCAAGTAAGGGTTGTTGATGTTAGAACAATCTTCCTTAAGTTTCAGCTCTTACTTGAGTTTCAGTGGTTTGATTTGCAAATTACATTGAAAAATAACAATTGATGAAGATATACAAGTGCAACTGTGAAAAATGAAAGAACTACGTATGGCTTGATCCCTTTGAAAGGGTACATAGGCAACCTAGAGTTACTAGGTACAACCATAAGATCAAGTGTTAAAAATTTGTTCAGTTAAGTTTTATTGGAACTTGATAACATATTCATGTTGTTCTAAGAGTTGAGACCAGTTTCAGATGGCATAATGACTTATTTGGTATAAAGAGGTCTGAAACTTTTTAAAGTTATGTACCTAATGCATGCTGAACGACTGGGATTTGAATTTCAATTTTAACTGTATAGTTTTATAGGTGGAAAATTTATTGGGAAATGTCCTTTTTACAGGGGAAACTCTACCGGTTTTCCGGCAGAAGTTAAACCCTTAAGTGTGTTTTTCGTTTTGCGGTTCAGGGCAAGAGGGTTATTTTGGACATTTATGCTCGACACCTGCCAGGTGTAGGACACACATAGGGTTCGTCACAGATTCCAAAGTGAAATTTGGGTCGGGTCTAGTCATGCGCATCCACATGAGAATGGTGGGATCACGTTGTATTATTAAATGTCAACAATATCATTGGCCAAAAATGGAAGGAGGCAATTCCATTACAGATGAGAATGAATGTGAAAGAACAAACCCATAGTACGAACCCCAAAGAGATGTTAACCCTGAAGGTTATGCATGAGTGTTGGACTAAAGTGGAATATACTCACTTTGTATGACACAATGTTTTTAGTAGAAACAAATGCAATTGTGCCTTCTTATTGCATATTTACGGAGACCAACATGTTATCTTTAAGGGTTATTAAATGCACGGAGCATATTGTCAGAAGCGATTCCCTAAATATGTATAAATATCTGGGTTAAAGCTATATAATGTGTCATAAAGTGTGATCCCTTCAATCCCTGAAGGATTGAAATTGCATGAAGTAAGTCCCTGAAGGACATGAGCCTGAAGCATAAATTTTGTACTCAATACTAATATGTATAAATTGCCTCAGTGAGTACACTAGTTATGATATGGTTGCAACACATTACAACTCCTGAAGAGTTGATAATTGATCAAAACTCCTAAAGAATTAATACTTGGTCAAAACTCTTAAAGAGTTCAAGAAATATTTGTCTCGGCCTGAAGATCGAGTATTATGCCAAGAAGATTCTTGCTTATACTAAGAAAGTATTGAAGCATTTTTATGTGGATTATCCGTTAGGCACTTAAATGATTTTCCAGAAGTATACTGGATCGGACATTATATTTTTCAGATAGAGCTCAGCTCCATCACCACCACTTTAGATGGTGTGAGACATATTTGATCCTATCTCTGCATAAAACCATATATGGGCATATTCTTTTCAAGTGAACTTACAAAATAGCCCAGGTTTTGTTTGATTCGCAGACTTTGGAAATTCTATGATTTACATAGAGATAGCTCACTACAAATATATTTGCTTACTCAACTACATAAATTGTTGATGGCTACATCATTCACTCAGTCCGAAAGATGTTCCCTCTAGAAAGATAGTCATGAAGATATTAGGGGGAGATATTCTTCAGGGGGAGCATCCAACAATATTACAAGATTGACTCACATAAGCAGTGTCAACTATGACATTCAAAAAGATGATCAACAATATGGCTTAAAAGATATTTTGCCAAGCATCAGAGAGAGCGACCTGTCAATAAAGATCATCACACTCTGTACTCTTTTTCCTTCGTCCAGGTTTTTATCTCATTGGAGTTTTCCTGGCAAGATTTTAACAAGGAAATGTCACATGCATGTCAATATACACAAAATTTTATGTTACACATGGTTATGTACTCTTTTCCATTTGACCAGTTTTTGTCCCACTGGGTTTTACTGGCAAGATTTTTAAGGAGGCATATTCCATACATTATGGTCACCAAGGGGGAGTGTTATAAAGAAAATTGTGGAGCCCACATAAAAAAAGAAGGAAATAATATTAAAAAAGTTTAATGATGATGTTGGAAGCCATCCAATTTGCCTATAAATAGGCTTAGCAAAACACACCAACGGAGAAGAGAGGAAAGAAAGGAAGAGAAGAAAGAAAGAGTAGGAGGAAAGAAGAGATAGTGTGAAATCTGAGTGTTAGTGAGTTCTATATGAGAGAATTTTGTCAGTGTAAACACTAGAAGAGAAAATATAATTCTACTCCCAATATTCAGTGGTACTTTTCATACTCTGATTATTTTATTTTTAGGCTTATTTACTGTAGTGGCCCTTGAAACTTCGGTCAAATCTCACTTACCACCCAAAAGTTAAAGTGGCCCACTTAACCCCCTTGACCATGATTTCGTATTCCACCACTAGCCATACCCACCCACAACCATCATACATGACCGGGTTGTTGCTGTCGGGCCAACCCGAGAAGAGAACCTCGGCAATGTGGCCCCAGAAGAAGGTCATGTGCATCGTCATCTTACGGTGACTCGTGGGCATGAACCCAGCACTACCGTTAAACGATGTTGATGGGGCAGCGGAGATGGGATGTTGTGATGTGAAGCAGCCATTTTGTTAGTTTATAATAGAGTTTTGATTGGGTAATTGTAATGGCCAGCCTAATATTTTTGACAATTTGTATATATATGTTGTATATGGTTGATGGATGAACTATGGTAGAAGATTATGTTATAGATTAAAATGTGGGCATATGGCAGTCGGCGAAACGAGTATAAGGCAAGGGTTTATGGACCCACGAAAGAGGGAACATAATGAGAATTTCTCTTGTTTTGGACTTCTGGTATTTCATTTTAAATAGAATGAGAACATGTGGTCCAGGTTACTTAAGATTTGATGCCATAACAAGCCAACTGAATTGTATGGCTGGTGGGGGTATGGGTGGTTATGGATGATGGTGTGGTGGTTGGTTGCAGAGAGAGGAGAAAGGAGGAAGGATGATGCTATTCTTTGGGGATAAGAATTGATCTTTGGGAAGAGTTGGATCAGGGTAGGATTAAAGCATAGGGAAGAAAGATTTTTATTTATTAATTTTTCCATTTTTTTAAATATAATTTTTTAATTAAACAAGTTATTATATTATATTATATTATATTATACTAGCCCTTTGGCACATGCGTGCCAATTGGTCTTATTTTTTATTTTTTATTTTATTTTTAGAATTAAGAATATAATATGGGTAGTTATGTTTCATAAAAGTAGCACATATTATCTGATTTTGTTTTTATTTTTATTTTTTATATAAAAAAGTGAATTTACCATATTATCCTCATTTCATTAATAATTTCAATTCTTAATGTTTGAATTAACCGAGAGTATTTTTTGGTATTTAGAATGTTTCATCATTCTCTGCATTTTGCTTTATATATATAGATTTTATATTTAATTCAATTTAAATTTTAAACAAAAAAAGTGGGCTGTTCACATGACACATCATCACTTATAGTAAAAATACTAAAATAGTCATGTCACATCATCAAAATTGACAGAATTATTAACGGAGATAACAGTGGGGGTTAAAATGGAACACAAAATCACGGTTAAGGACGTTAAGTGGGCCATTTTAACTTTAAGGGAATAAAGTAAGATATGACTGAAATTTTAGAGGGCATTATAGTAAATAAGCCTTATTTTTATTACAAAACTAGTGTTTTTATTTTTCTTCTCAAAGATATGACAAGTGGACTTTCTATTGTATTTGATTCGTCAAGTTGGTGCTGACCATATTCGTCCGCAATAAGATCACATCACGGAAGAAAGATGTTGTCTCTATCTGGCTTGGCTTGGGATCGTTGAGTCATTGACTTTAGTCTTAACGCAAAACAACAACTACTGTAAGAACCCAACACAAAACGTTCCATTTCTTTCTATTCAGCTTGAGTTTAGTGTATTCTAGTTTCTGGGTTTGGATATTTTGGATTCTTATTTGTTTTTCAATCTCAAGTCAGTCAGATGATGTATACATAAGAGAGAAAGAGAAGTCTAAGACTAAGATGGATGAAGGAAATCATAGCGCCAGCAACTTGCCATTACGAAGGGAAAGTGGTGTTGACATTGAGAACTTGGATTTATTGGATGGAAAGGAGAGGGAGAACAGGACGACATACGGCGAACCACTTCTGACTAAGAGGAAAAATACAACCTCCCAGATTGCCATTGTGGGTTCCAATGTCTGTCCCATTGAGAGCCTTGACTACGAGTAAGCTTCTCTTCCTCACCTAAGAATAGTTGTCAAACCGTTGTTCAAAATGGGCCTTTACATCTTTTATTTTTTTGGATCCTCCTCCCTCTATGACTGGTTTGAATCTGGGTTTGGTGTGAGTTACTGACTAAATGTTATGCCATAATAGGAGGAGACATAACTTGTTTATCCCAAAAAGGAAAAAGGGTCTGTTTCCTAGATTATTTTGGCAGGGTTTTCTTATCTTGATAGCTCCTTTTTTTGCTTTTTTTTGGTTAATTGTTTTAATGGTTATGGCCTAGGAAGATTCCATCTTTGATTTGTTTTTGGTGGTCCTGACTCCTGAGGACATGAAAAAAGACAAATGTGCTAGGACCACGCTAGCTACTTTCGGATCTTTAGTTTATGATCACTAGATTTGTTGTACTTCAGTAATTATGTCCAGAATCACCTTCCCCAAGAATATTGAACTTTAAATTCTGATGATTTCTTTACTGAATGTTTTGCACGAAGGAGATTGGCGACTTTTATCGGTTAGTTGGTAAAATGTCAACCTCATTTAAAAAGGTTAATTCAGGTGGAACAATGGTCCTCTTAGCAGGTCTACAATAAGCTTTAGCTAGCTACTTTTCATATCATTTCAAGGTTGGTCAAGGGGATGACAGCTTTCTAGTTCATGGGATCCCTGGCCCATGGCTCATGCTAACTTTATTGTGGAGTTAACACAAATTTCATCCAAGACCAGGGTGGATGCTAGATGTAAATTTCAGTTTTCTGGTTAGAGGCATAATTGCCAACCGAGGGAATCAGGGAACTTGGTTTTGTTCTCCTTTGAGATTAAATGTAGATCCTTCTATTTTTATTAGCAATATTCACAATTGTGGCTTGCTTTGTAGTTTTACCTCAGTAATCACATATATTGCTCGCATTTGCATTATATCATTTTCTTTCCTGTTCCTGTGGGAATGCTCCTAAACATCTTTAGTTCATTTCTTCTGTGTTTATGCAATGTCCCGATCTGAGTAACATTTCGGGGTGATATATGATGCCTTGGGTGCTTAAATTCTTTTTGGAATTATCTTACTCTTGTTCTGTAGGTGCTGTTTGCTGAGTGCTAAGATATCGTTTGTTTAAAATGCATTGCAGAATTTTTGAAAATGAACTATTTAGGCAAGACTGGAGGTCAGCTAAGAAGATTCAAGTATTTCAGTATGTTGTGCTAAAGTGGGCTTTTGCACTTCTCATTGGGCTTGTTACTGGACTAGTTGGCTTTTTCAATAATATTGCAGTTGAGAATATAGCTGGATTCAAGCTACTTTTGACTAGCGATCTCATGTCTGACGAAAAGTAAGCCTTTTTTGTACAACTTCAATCTATGATATTCTTTTTCTTTGACGTTTAGACCTGCTCTTTTTTATTTAAATCTTCAGTATACATTTTTCTGAGGAAACTGTGTAGTCTTTTAATATAAATTAGTTGCTACATTCTGTCGTACAAGCATGAAGGTTGGCAATGAAAATGGGCTGTAATAGCATCTTTTATCTGTACTGATAGCTGACACATACCGTACATGCAGGAAATAATCCTGCTGTAGCAGGCCGACCAAAAAAAAAAAAAAAAAAAAAAAAAAAAAAAAAAAAAAAAAAAATATCCATATTTCCTTGCACTTTCACTATGCTGATCATTCTGATAGGTGATTGTAAATAGGAAAATGATACACCACTAACCTCAGAACATGGAGGATTGGATGTAGCCTTATATTAATTCTTGTAGTCTGCTTCAAAAGAAGTTTTTTTATATGTAATAAGACAATGTATTAGGGTTAGGGTTCCTTAATGATATGGAAATTCCTTGAGAAGCATTGCACTTTTTTTGTTTTGTTTTGTTTTTTTCTTTGGGATGGGGGGGGCGGGGCTTAGGGAGAGGAAGTTCTAGTTATTAAAATTATAATAAAAAAAGATATATGAATGAATTCTTCTATTTCTGACTTATAGCCTCTTTTTTGTTTTTGTTTATCTCAAAATTTCAGAGTGCAGAATTTTATTTTATTTTTATTTTGGGCTTTTCTGATTTGTGCGCAGAAAACAAATTGCTATGTAGTGAGGTAAGGCTATGTGTTTTTTTTTTTTTATGTTTTCTTTTCGTTTGTTTGGAATTGGAAAGAGAAATATAATATAGAGCTATAGCATGGTAGGAGCATGGGGGATAACACAAAGAGGGGCTGGAATTTTGTTAACTGGTTCTTGAATTGGTTAAGTGTGGGCAAATATAAGTGTCTAGGTTATTTAACATGTGTCATTAGATAAACAGTTATCCACAACAAATCTGCCTTTATATTATTTGCAGCAGAGAAAATCCAAAGCGATAAATTGGAAGAAGTTTCTGATAGAATGGACGTGTACCATGTTTTGGATTGAGTGATCCAGGATCATGGTTCGTAAGGATATTATTGTACTGTGGTAACTTTGCTTTTTGGTCATTATCACTAACGTAAATGCTTGTGCAACGCTTATTTGAGTTTGCTGGATGTGTTTATAGAATAAATAAATGTAACAGTAAAATGGTTTCAGTGCAGATATTACAAGGCTTTTGCAGCATATGCTGCCAGCAATGTAGGTTTAGCCGCAGTAGCAGCAGCTCTTTGTGCATTTATTGCTCCTGCTGCGGCAGGTTCTGGTATTCCTGAGGTGAAAGCTTATTTGAACGGTGTGGATGCGCATTCAATACTGGCTCCAAGCACTCTCTTTGTCAAGGTACAGAGGGATTACCCTCCCCCCTCCTCTTCCACTGTGTGTGTACACGTGCATGTGCATACATTTGTACATAGGACAAATATATGTGAGTTATTATGAAAGTGGAAATAGTTCAAGTTTCATGTTCTTTCCTCGTTTGCATGTGAAAAGGAAAACGAAAAAGGATATGGAAATGGAAAGGAAAAAAAGAAGAAGTTTAGGTTTGTCGGAGGAAGGAGAGAGAAAATGTGGGAAGTGAGAAGATGGGAGAGGGCAAGATTAAGGCTAAAATTTGAAGAACTTGTTTTTAAGGAAGAGATAGTGTGGGGGCAAAAGGAAAAGTGGATTGGGAAAGAGACGTAATGCCAAACTGTTTCATGAAGTGGTAAATGGGAGAAAGAGGGAAATTTTATAGGAAGGTTGGAACTGAGTGATGGATCTTTCACCGACAATGAGAGGAGGATTGAGGAAGAAATATTTAACTTTTTCAAGAGACTTTACTCAAAGGAATGAGGGGAAAGGCGGAGTGTGGAAGGGTTGGATTGGCACCCTATTGAGGTGGAAAGGGCTAGATAGTTAGAGACGCCGTGCTTCCATCTATTGTATTATTGTGCACCAAATACAATACCTTATTACAATATATGTCTCTCTTCTATGTGTTATTTGCTCTTTTGACATATTTTGCTCAAAAGGTATTTTGCTTTTGTTTATGTTGCGCATCCTCAAAATTCTGAATTGTCAGAGATTACCTAATTAATTTTTTCTTTAATAAACCTAAATCTAAATCTTTGAATTTCTATCTGATGCATATCATTCTGGGTTTGACAGATTTTTGGTTCCATTCTTGGTGTTTCTGCCGGATTTGTGGTTGGTAAAGAAGGGCCTATGGTACATACAGGTGCTTGCATAGCCTCTTTTCTTGGGCAGGGAGGCTCTCGCAAGTATCATCTAACTTGGTCATGGCTAAGATACTTCAAAAACGATCGCGACCGACGAGACTTGATCACATGTGGTGCTGCTGCTGGTGTAGCTGCTGCATTTCGTGCCCCAGTTGGTGGTGTTCTGTTTGCTCTTGAAGAGGCAGCTTCATGGTACCTCTCTCTCTCTCTCTCTCTCTCTCTCTGAACACGGAGAGAAAATTAGGTAAAGTTTTTCATTTGAATCAATAGGCAAAGCTGAAATTCCTTTGCAAGAGACATCTATTTGTATAGACAGTTAACTAATAAATTCCCACTATGATAAGACTCTATCTTTCAACCTTAGGAATTGACCAAGAAGTATTTCTGTATATTTCTCAACATAATCGTACAATGGCTCCCCAATTGGTATAAAGCCACCGACGAGGTTACAACAGTAATTTTTAACAAATTCCCAACTAAAACTTGACATGCGGCTAACTGACTAACCAAAACTGTAAAACAGTTTTGCCCCAATTCCTATCACACTATGATGAGGAAATAATAGTAATCATAAATCTACTAAAATATTAATAATAAAAACCAAGTAAACAAGTCTAGTTTCCATATTTTTGCCCATGTCAAATTACTTCAGTTTGTTCCCATCACATTTTCTCTCTTTTCTATTATTTTGTAGTGTTTTACTGTCCATGCTTCAGCAAGCTTGCTGGAATTTGATATGTAACCAGGAATTTAGACTGCTAAGTTAGTTGCTCGTATATGTTTCCTATATAAGTGGTTGAAGTGATATCCATTCTGAACACACGATGCATTAAAGAACGTTAAGGGCTTAAAAAATGAACTCGCATATTCCTTTTTCTGTCCCTGTGAAAACAGAGACGATGGTTACATTATCATGGTCAATGTTGTGGATTTTACCTGCATAACTGGTATGTTACGCAAATTATGTAGAAACTGTTAATGTTTTATTCTTACCACAATTGTATTATAAATTTAGGGTTACAGTGTTTTAAGATATAGAAATTTGAATGAAATGGTAAGCGCCCTGGTTATGTAGGGATTACCGTCCTGAGAGGCAACCCTTGTCTGGTGAAATGGTAAACTAAGTAGAAGCAGACAGGTTTAATTCTCCTGCACAGGCAATTATTATGAAAAGTTGAAGGGTAGGATTGTATTTAGATCTCACTTTGATCTTATTTCCAATTTTCATGATAGAAAGATATCTTAGAATAATACTAAATTCTTTACTCACCAGAAATATAAATGAAACTCTTAGAATCCTTGCTTGCAAGGTATTCCCTTGAGATTGCAAAATGGTTTCAGTACCATGATTATTGGTGCGTGGAATGTGTAACACATAGGTTCTGAGAATACGTGTTGTCTTTACTGGAAAACTTCAGGTGGCGGAGTGCTCTTCTTTGGAGGACATTTTTCACAACAGCAGTTGTCGCCATAGTATTGAGAGTCTTCATACAATTTTGTACTACTGGAAACTGTGGGCTATTTGGGCAAGGAGGTCTTATCATGTATGATGTCAGTGCAGCCAGTGCAACATACAGTAGTCCTGATATACTAGCAGTATTATTCCTAGGAATTCTTGGAGGAATTTTTGGAAGCATATATAACTATCTTGTGGATAAGGTCATTCGAACTTATAGCATCATTCATGAGTATGTTCTCCTACACAATTGTGACTTCTGGGATTTTTCACTTGTAAAATAATCTCCTCTAAATTTGTTGGTCATGTGCTAAAAATACTGATCCCATTCTTTCTATCACGACTGAGAACATGACCTTATTTAGGTGCAGTGATAAGGCATCTGAGATTTTGATCATAATCATTTGCTCAGTTGCGCTGGTTTTGTTGTTTTTAACCAAGTTCGCATGCTTTCCTCCTAAATTTATCTGGCTTTTCTTTTGCTGCAGAAAGGGTGCTGCGGCCAAAATCTTACTTGTTATCACCATTGCTCTCTTGACATCATGTCTTTCTTATGGCTTACCATGGTTTGCGGAGTGCCAAGCATGCCCTACTGATGAGAGTGTGAGTTGTCCTACTGTTGGTCAATCTGGTAACTATAAAAGCTTCAATTGCCCATCAGGCTATTACAATGACCTTGCCTCCCTATTTCTAAACACTAATGATGATGCCATTCGTAATCTATTCAGCACCAGTACAACAAAAGAATTTCACATTTCCTCTCTTTTCATCTTCTTTGCCGCCATTTACTTCCTTGGAATTATCACTTACGGCATTGCTATTCCCTCTGGGCTCTTCATCCCTGTCATATTAGCTGGAGCTTGCTATGGACGTCTTGTTGGGAGGTTGTTTGAATCAATCTCTACTCTTGACACAGGTCTCTTTGCCCTACTTGGAGCTGCCTCCTTCCTGGCTGGCACTATGAGAATGACAGTCTCCCTATGCGTTATACTGCTTGAACTCACCAATGACTTACTTTTGCTTCCCCTCGTCATGTTGGTTCTCCTTATTTCGAAAACTGTAGCTGATAACTTCAACAAGGGTATTTATGACCAAATAGTTAAAATAAAGGGATTGCCTTATTTGGAGGCTCATGCAGAACCATACATGAGGCATTTGGTCACAAGTGATGTTGTTTCTGGTCCATTGGTTACTTTTTCTGGTATTGAGAAGGTAGGACGCATATTGGATGCTTTGAGGACTACAGGGCATAACGGATTTCCAGTGATTGATGAACCACCTTTTTCAGACGCTCCAGAATTGTCTGGTCTGGTTTTAAGGTCTCATTTGCTTATTTTGCTTAAGGGTAAGATTTTTTCAACGGACAGGGTTGTTTGTGGAGCAGAGATCTTACGCAGATTTGCTGCATTTGATTTCGCTAAGGCAGGATCAGGAAAGGGAATCAAATTGGAGGATCTTGATATCGAAGAGGAGGAGATGGATATGTATGTTGATCTCCATCCTATTACAAATGCATCGCCGTACACAGTCGTTGAGACAATGTCACTAGCCAAAGCTGCTATTCTCTTTCGGCAACTTGGTCTAAGACACCTGTGTTTGGTACCAAAGAGCCAAGGGGTAAGTTGTTCTCCCCTTCCCTTTCTCCTGCTCTCTTTCTTTCTGTGTATGGTTAGTTCTAGCATGTGAATAAGGCTGCTAATCTTGGCGGAAATTTAAGCACTATACCTTATCCTGGAGAAGAAATCTCAACATTTCCTTTCCTCTTTTTTTTGTTTTGTTCTAGTTCAAGTTAAATAGGCCACTGTTTGCATCTGCTTTGGTATATTTCTCTTTATTTACTCTTGGAAACTCTAGATGATTTTGTCTCCAATCTTCCTTACCTTATAAAGTTCAATAACAGTTCCAAATAAATGTCCGAAACTAATTTATAAGCAACTTTCTGATGTTTTTCTGTACACATTGCAGAGACCTCCAATTGTTGGAATTCTAACACGGCATGACTTCATGCCAGAGCACATTTTGGGACTCTACCCTCATATCAAGGCTCGCTAGTAGACCTTAGAGCATGTTTTTGTGCCGTCATGTGAAGTCGTTGGTGTTTGGACTTCAGGAAGTGAGATTTTCTATGAACACTTTAGAGCATGTTGTATGATCAGGTTTTGTATCAGCAACTATAAACATCTGTATCCAATTCATATAATAAAGTGGAGGATAATGTTGAAAAGTAGGATGTCCTAAAACCCAACTGTATGATATATCATTAGGATATAATATATATATATATAATCACTGTACATTATTTACAGTAAATAAAGGGTAAGTCCTTAGTTGAATCATTAATGTATGAGTGGTTCGGTTCGATTTATGCTAAAAAAAGTTTGTTTTTCTACCAAACCGCAATCAGTTCAGTTAGGTCCAGTTCTACTATCTTTAATGCATAGAGGTTTTTCAATTATTCTTCGAATTTACAGTTAACATACGTAAGAGTATAAATAAGTTCTCTGAAAAAAATAAAAAGAGAGTACAAATAAAGTTGTTGATTAATTAAAAAAAGAAAAGCCAACGTGGTTTTAAGTTTAAACTCCGCATATTTATAACAAAAATACTCATGGTATACTCTAATACACTATCACACAACTTTACACAACTTTCGCACATTATATGATCTAAGTACACCTTAATATTTATAACAAATCGTAAAATTAATTAAGTACATCCTATTTAACTATCAAAAATACTCATAGTATACTCTAATACACTATCACACAAACCAAAACCATTCAAGAGATGACTCTGACGAGTTCGAATTCTGAGCAGCCACAGTTCATTACAAGCACTAGAAACCGAAGCTTCTCAAATGCCCGGCTGATTGAGAACACACATACAGATCAAATTGTTGTTCCTGATGTGAGTTTGATGTGCTAGTTGTCATATTTTATGCATTTTGTTTCAAACTTAGTATATTATCATTGTTTATGCCATTTACTGTGAACTATGGCCGCAAGTACAGAATGGAAAGTGAAAGCAATTCCAACTCATAACCAGACTATGGATGAAATGAAACATTTACTTCTTTGTATAGCTTTATAAGAAATTCCATGATCTGTCCTAGAATTTTTTGTGTGTACTGGTTTGTACCATACTTGGAAAATGGACCAAATTTGTTTTATTTTTCAAATGAAGTCACATGAGGCCCAGCCTAGTTCCTTTCTTTCAAAATTAACAAAAAAAGGGCTTTTCCGTATTTGGGCCATAAATTGGTGAAATCCCCTCAAAAGCCCATATCGCGAAAAGCCCCAGCTTTAACCCACACTAAAGTTAGGAAAATAAGTAATCGTTACCAGTTGACCCACGTGACTTTCTGAAGACGGATTTTTCACCATTAAGAATGACTTGATCACCATCTCTCTCAGCAAAAAAGGCTGGCTAATTAACACCAAAACCAAGAGGAACCATCTTCTGACTAGTTTTCCAGGTGCGAATGGATGACAAATCAAAGGGGTATTCCTTGAAACTAGTGTTTCCATCTAAGATATCTTTTCTCCTACCCATGGACCGACTCACGAGGAAAAATACGCAGCTGACTTTGGACAACACTCAAGTGTTATCTTCCAGCCTTCACTGCCATCGTTAAAGATTTTCTACCCATAAATATAGAGGCTCAATAGCAACACTCAGGGACTTTCTCCAAAATCAGACTCAACTTCTTGTAAACACTTGAACAAAACTTCAAGATCTTCAAATAGCCAACTTGCTGCCCAGATAACTAGTTGACAACTCATGTGTTTATCTTTTATTGCTTTGCCATCTCCATGGTATGATTCTTGTTTAAATAGTCAGTCTAGTTCCATTCTAAACAGCTGAAACCTTTACATATTGGATAAGAGAAATCTCCAATCTCTTCAATATTGTAACTTGTTCTTTAAAAACAGCTAAATGGAGAAATCTTTGGCTTTCGTTTTAACTTGTTATCATGCCGGAGCTGGATAGAGAAATCTCCGGCTTCTGGAATTTTATTCTCCCTGCAATCTACCTTAATCATACTTTATATTCCTGCCAGTTATCTTTTTTGTATCTTACTTTGCAGTAGTTTACTTTCCTGCATTTTTATATTTGAATCTTTTGAATAGGGCTTCATTAGCCCAAAAACAAGGGTTCTAGGTTCGAATAGGGCTTCATTAGACCAAAAACAATGGTTGGCCCAGGCCCAAATCATACAATTGGGCCGAATTAACCAAATCCTAACCCAATCCATGGTTATTTCAGGCTCAAATTAGGTTCCTGAGCCCAATTAAGGGAGCATTGACTTCAACATTGGTTTTTCTGTTTGGCTAGGTGCTATTCGCATTTACCAAGCCATAGACGCACGATTGAAAGAATATTGAAGTCCTCTTAGCTGAGGCATAAAAAAGAACTCATCTGAGCCAGTACCCCCCTTGGAGCACAATGTCTTGATTAGAGGTCCAGAACAAGCACAAATCCATCAAACAAAACATTCTACATCACATACACCAGGTCTATTGGGCTGGTCTCATCCCAAATAGTGGCACGCCTACGCAACTTACGATCGGGCCAGAAGAAGCAAACCATCAAAGGCCTAACTTGTGCTCACCCACTTTTCTCAACCTGATCCAACTTTCAGTTTTATCTGAAATTAAACTGGTCCTCTCACGAGCAAGAGATCCAATCAGAACATTGGTGTTGACCTCGCCTCTTCCTCTCTCCTGCTCCGTTCCCAAAAGAATCGACCTGGAGGAATGAGGAAAAAAGGAACCAACAGTACTCTTGGTAATGGGATTAGCACAAACAGAAATAGGAGGTTTCACATTGTGTATGGAAATGGAGTAAGAATGACAAACATAGGTGGTTTTCATCGATGCATCACCTTATAAGTGCAGAGGGCTGCAGGGGATGTTGGGGTTACTTCTCCCTAAATTAATAATACCATGAGATTGGGTGAAGTTGAATTAGGATTGAATATGGTGAATAGGGTTACATTTGTTTCACAATTCAATATATCTTTTTTGGTCATATTTTATATTAGGATAAATTAGTAATTCAATTAAGTAATTTTATAGTAGGGTGTAATTGGTTAATTTTAAGGTTCGTTTAACACTACCCTTTGTAATCTACTGAAATGAAGATAAAATCATAGAAGGGTAGAGGTAGAGATTATTATTTTGAGATTTTATTCTCTTCTACAGCATAGGGATCCGGGGTGGCACTGAGCTTTTTTTTTAGGGGGGGCGGGGGGAGATTTGTGGTCTCATGAGTATATTGGATCCAAATAACACTTATCGACCCTACTGTGAAGAGGCTAGTGTAGATAAATGAGGCCCTCAGCAAATGACCGAGTTTGGGTATTCTAACAAGCTCAATTCCAATTCCTGCCTGGCACAGTTTCCCCGACCTCACTGAACCGATCTGTCGATGACATTGTTGATATAACACCACTAGCTCAAAGATATAGAGCCTACGCCAATAAGCTGTTGAACAATCATAATTTATGTTTCTCCCCATCAATTCCATTCGCAAAAGAGGCTACACATAAAAAAATCCTAAAATTATTATATCAAGGCAGTCCAGCATAACCCAAAAGATAAATATATTTGCAAATTGTCACAACAGAAATATTAAGAAACGTGCTATAAGAACTGAAAACAATTTGTACTAATAAAATTAACAAGAACAAAATAAAATGCAAACTCTCAGACAAATCTTTATCATGAAAGGTTATCCTGTGAGGCATTTGCTGTGATGGAGATTGAAAAATGGTCTACAATAATGCCACAAAACCGAATTTGTCTAGGGTTTCCTACCAGCAAAAGTAATTTAGAAAAATGCAGAATGTGCTGCTGGACATGCAAAAACGCTATAATCATCAGTTATGAAGGCAAACACTGCCTACATCCTGCCAAGTTGCTTCATAATGGTATCTATGGTCACAATCTTAACAAAAAGAATCACTCTAAACAATGCCTACATGCTGCCAAGTTGCTTCACAATGGTCTCTATGGTCACAGTCTCAACAAAAAGAATCTCTCTTGTGGCTTACATACCTTCATCAGGCGAGGAAGTCATAGCCAGTGCTTGAAAACAGGCAGTGGAAAAAGAAAAGCCATGGATGATAATTTAGTGAGTGTCCTAAACTCATTTTCTTTTCAACTTCTTCCTTACAGAGGTTTCTTTAGCAGCATACATTTTAAGCTTCTGAAGGATCCTCCTCTCACTGATACGAAGCATCAAAGAATGGTACAACTTTTTGTCACTTAAGCAACAACACCTGCCCAATGCTTCTATATCATCTTCTATTGAATTTGTACCATAAAGGCTGTCCCGCATATCTGCAAGGGACAAAAGAGCATTACAAAGAGATTTTGTCAGCAACAGGTCCTCACTCAATAGTCCAGTTTTGTGGCATGATTTTTTGCTTTTATCGGAAAAAATGATGTCCATGGGTTCACTGGAACTTCCTGCAGTTGCTAGAGCAAGATCCATCTTATAATATGCATCATGTGGTAACAACATTATGTACAATAAAACCAACATCTCAATTTCAGGTTCTCCATTAAATGAAACCTCAAAATATTCAGAGTTGTGCGTGACACATCCAGAGCAATCCAATCTTTTCCAGAGGGACAGCCTTGCTCTACGATGCTGGCCAGAAAACAAGGATGAACTCCACTGGAGTATCAGTTCCAAGTCGATATTGACAATGTCATACGGATTATCTGGCTCTGTAAATCCATATCTGTGAAGCAGTGCAGCATTACCCAATGACCCGTATGTATTAAAGACCTGAGAAGAGAAGAAAAGGAAAAGTATAAAAGAACCAAAAAAGTTTACCCATGGATTTCACACTTGTACTGAAAGAAGATGAACAAGAAAAGCGCCCATTGCTTATATATAGTACTGAAACAAGAAGAGGAAAGGCATAGTTCCAGTAATGGCATCTTCTCATAGGTCTAGCCTATGAGAAATTGATATTTAAATTTTGCAGCAGAGGCTAGAGACAGGAAATTCAATAGTTATAGCATGCATCAGAAAATAAAAACCAAGAGAGTTATTGGATTGCTGCCTTTTGTTTTAGTTATAATTTTTATAAATAAATAAAATGAAATATGAAAAAAGAGAGTCCAAACCTCAGCTCCCAGTTTGACATCTTTCACCATAGTCATTTCCAAATCATCATCATCACTGTCATCACCATCACCATCACCATCACCGTCACCTTCACCATAATCATCATTGTCATCATCATCACCACCCTCACTATCGTCACCATCACCATTGTCACCCTCACCTCCACTATCGTCATCCTCACCCTCGTCAACAGTAATAGAAGCAGACATATCATCATCATGAATGGCACTAATACTAGTACTAGTAGTATCAGATTCATTGTTTTCTTGGGTGGTGTTGGATTCACTTTTGTGAGGAGAGGTCATTAAGTGCACATCCTCAGCTCCCGTTTTATGATTAAACCTACATTGAATTGAATTGAATGAATAACAGCACCCAAAAAACTTATGATTACGGATTTAGACAAAGTACAAAAGAACATTAAAACAATAATAAATAATAAAATCTATCATCCATCCATTTCAGTGATTGATAGTGATATAAACAAAGCATCACAACAAGAAGTCAAGAGAAGGAGCAGGGTTTGTATAAGACTTACAGGTCAGCCAAAGGAACCATTCCCACTCCGTGGTATTCATCAATCTGAAAAGAGCGAGAAGATATCAGCGTCCTCGCCGCCAAGTAGTCTCCGAATCCGAAGAAGCTCGGGTCGAATTCAACGGCGGCCGCATCCAAAGGATGCATTTGCAGTAGTATCGTGGGCTCAATGCTCTCCTTCCACTCCTTCCACATAACACCTTTGTCTTCCTTGACCGTTCCCTCTAGCTCTGTCCCTGCCAGCAGCCGCTCAACCTCGTCGGCGCTCCAAACCAAAGGCAACGACTCTTCTTCTTTGCTCAACAGCTCAAGGTATGGGGCCCACCGTGAACGCTCTCCCAAGCTCCTCTCGTACATCAGCGCCACCGCCAGCCCTGCTAACCCTCCTAAACAAGACTCCTCCTCGCCCTCACCGGCGGCGGCGGCGGCTGCGATAATGTCACGTGCGGCGGTGGTTCTGGTGGTGAGGCACGTGAGCTTTGGTATTCTGGCCACCACGTCCCCTTCCTTGAGGTGGGCTAGGGCTCTCACGCTGATTCCGATTTCGACTCCTTCGTCCCTCAAGTCCAGGGCGTCGCTGCATTCGATCCCTTCCCGCTTCATCCACCGCTTGAACGCCCTCACCCGCCTGCTACTCCCCTTTCCCATTCCCACTTCCACTTCCCACACAAGAAATTAACAACTTACAAAACCACAACAGCACCGCCGCTTCTTCCCTTTTCTTTTTTTAATTTTTTTGATTTATTAATTTTCAATTATTATTAGAGTTCTTTATGCTAACACTTTGTTTAAAAAAATACACTAACACCAGGTTTCAAATTATTTTCACAAAACAAAACCCCCTTTCTTAAGAGTTTTTATCAAAAATAGCCAAAATTTACCCACCATTTTCAAAAATGTCAATTTTTATAAAATCTTTCAAATATAATAATAAAAAACTCACTTAAATAGACACAAATGCCCTCAAAAATTAAAACCCACGTAAACCTAAAAAGCAAAACTCTACTACACAAAGTTTGGAATCACACGCATGTCTGTAGCCTTCGTCGAACTACTGGTGAGTGATGTTATTCTTTTTCTTTATGTATATTTTGTGCTTATTCGTGCAGTTGCTTCTTGTTATAAAAATTGTAGTTTTCTTCTTTTTGTAAAGTCAAATACAAAAACCTTTATATTATAAATAACATATAAACAAATTGGAAAGCTATTAAGGTACAATGAAACTGAAGAAAAACAAATTAATATGTAAGTAAAAGCAAAATAAATAATAAGTAAGAAGGTGAGTTTGGTACGGTAAAGCACGTCAAAGACGCTGTCCTAAAGCCTTTGTAGCCTCCCTACATGCAGGTATTGGCGGTCTACAAGAGTCCAAGATATGACCTCTTGTACACAAACTCAAGATCCTCTATGAGCATGTTTATAAACAGATATAGGTATCCAAGTCACATAACCATTGCCCAAAATAATAATATAAGTAGAGAAATTATATAAAAAGTAGAATAGGAGAGAATCATATTGTGGTGGTGATTGTGGTATGTGATATTCTGATGATGTATTGTAGTTTTTCAAATATGAAGGAGGAGTGGTCTTTTATAAGCATCTAATAACATGTAACCTTCACCATATTAAACTAGAAAATAAAGGCATTCAATATAGAAATAAAATCTGAAAATTAAATATTTATAACCCCTACAATAAATAAAATAAAATAGTCAAAATAATTAAATAAATCAAACAGTTACATTTTTAAAACCTTTTTAAAATTCCAACACTTCTTTCTTTTAATTGTTTCTTCGTTTCTTTGGGTTGGTAGGAACAAGAAATTGAAATTCATCAGTTTTGCTGTGTTCTGATGGTGTAGCGTGAGTTCTGGGTTTCCTACAGAGGACGTGGGAGGAATATCTTGTTTTTTTTTAAATGGGAATTTGAAGCAATTCCAACACTCCCTAATTCAACTTATCGATCCGTAATACCAAGTTTGCTTTTCTTTCTCTCTCTCATTACATCTTTGTTTTAATTCTAGGATTTTCTATTAGCCAAATTGTGTTTTACAGCCAATTACGAAACTATCTATCCTACTGAATAAATAAAGAATTTGTTGATAAGAAGTTTATGGGGATAAATTCCTAACTCTTCTGTTAAACTTACTTTATTTTATTCCACTTTATTCAACCTTATCATAGCATAAATTCCTAACGCTTGAAGTTGAAGTTGGTTGTGTCGATGACTGATGCATGTGGAAATTGCATGCATCCAAGGTAAGAAAATCCTCATATTTCATGGTAAAAAAATATTTTACAAAACACTCATGCTCATTGGATGCTATTCATCGCCATCATCGACAGGCAAGTAGTTCTCTTATTGGTCAATGCATAAAATCTAAGTACGAGGGTGTATCACGAGTACATAGACCCCACGACATCATGGAGGATATGCGAAAGGACATGGGTGTGAGTATATTATAAGTTATGTGAAGGCTTGGAGAGCTAGGAAATATGCACTGGAGTTGGTTAGGGGATCACCAGAGGAATCTTATGCGATACTTCCATCATATTGTGCTATGTTAGAAGCCAAAAATCCTGGTACAATAACTCATATTGAAACTGGCAGTAATAATCATTTTATGTATTTTTTTCATGTCACTTGGACCTTGCATAAGAGGATTTCGCACTATTATCAGGATAGTAATTGCACTTGATGAAACATTTTTAAAAGGTAAATATTGTGGGACATTGTTTGCTTCCACATGGAAGGACGGAAATAACCAAACATACCATGTTGCATTCAGAGTTGGGGATTCAAAAAATGATGCATCATGGAATTGGTTTTTGGAAGGATAACTGGGCGGGTTGTGGCTTGCTTGAGGAATTTTCCGCTATTCCCCTCTCTGAAGACATGCTGTTATGGACAGTGCGAGATTTTATGTCTGACCATGGATGGAATCTTGATGCTCTTGAGCAGGTCTTACCTACGGAAATTGTGCAAAGGATTTGTGCTATCCATACTGGATTTGAGTCTCAAAGAAATGATAAATGCATATGGGGTTTATCAAATAATGGCTCTTTTTCTGTTAAATCTGCTTACCTTTCCTTCTTTGATGGTGCAGATATTGTGCCTTGGCCTTGGGACTTTATCTGGAAGCTGTGCTTGCCCCCAAAGTTAAAAACCTTTGTTTGGCTAATTGGGCATGGCAAAATTCTTACTAATGTTCAAAGGGAGAAGAGATTGATGACAACTAATCCTAACTGCCACAAATGCCTTTCTCTTCCTGAGACTATGGATCATGTTTTTAGAGGATGTAGTTTTGCTCTTAAGATACGGAATTTCATAAAGGTTCCCTTTGATGTTCTTCACTCTTTCTCCTTAGGCTTTACTGATTGGCTAAGAATCAACCTGAAGAGCAAGATTATGCTCTCTGGCAACCTTCCTTGGACACTTGTTTTTACGGCCTCTATTTGGCATTGTTGGAAATGGAGATGTAACTCTATCTTTAACCCTGGCTATGAGCCTCCTCCCAACCCCCCTCACACTATTCTGCAATTTTCTAGTGAATGGCTTGATGCCAATAATGTGGTCAATGCTAAGCCTACTAGAGAGGTCATCCAAGTCCGTTGGAGTCTTCCTACCCTTAGCAATTTCAAATTGAATGTGGATGGCAGCTGTAAAACTGATTCTTGGAAGATTTGTGCTGGTGGTTTGCTAAGGGACTCTAATGGAGCATGGATCTGTGGGTTCTCTGCCAATATTGGGATTGGAAATATTTATGAGGCTGAGCTATGGAGTCTCTTTAGAGGTTTGCATAGGCTTGGGACAAGGGCATTAGGTCCCTTGATATTGAATGTGATTCCTTGTCTGTTGTCTCTCTGATTGCTCAGGCTTGTAACCATGCACATCCTCTCTTTTGTCTGATTGAAGACTGCAAGTTGTTACTTAAACGTAATTGGAGATGCAATGTCTCTCACATCTACAAGGAGCAAAACAGAGCAACTGATCACCTTGCTAACTTGGGGTATGAGTTACCCTTGGGGCTTCATATCTATGAATATGCTCCTATCTCCCTCTCAAGCTTTCTACTGGATGATGAAATAGGAAGAGCCCAAAGTAGGGCTGTGCCTTGTTAAGCTTTTTTTTTCTTTTCTGGCTTCAGCCTGCCTTGTAACCGAAAAAAAAAAGAAAAAGGTTTTAAAAATTTAACCGTTTTATTTATTTAATTATTTTGACTTTTTTATTTTATTTATTGTGGGGGTTATAAATATTTAATATTTAGGCTTTATTTCTGGTTGGTGAATGCCTTAATTTTTTGGTTGGTGAACTTTTATTTGGCCAATGTGGGACTGGACTCAATCAGAGAGGATGGGCGCCTGTGAGATGAGGGTTTTGTTCGGCACCTACGAGTTCACGCATCAATTTTCTTCAAAGTCTCGATCTTTAGTAAGATACCAAGTATATATATGTTTAGGGGTGGTAGAAATCCACCTAACCCGGGCACGAGAATTAGCTGGGCACGAGTGAAACTGGGCAGCAAGGTTTCGGAGTCCCTGGGCTTTCGAAAACGCGACTGGGTCTGCTAAGAGCTTGGGGTTTTTGCGGCTGACAGGATTTGGAGCTAAATATGAATATTGCGGTCGAATCCCTCTGCAAGGCTATGGCCGGATAATTAGGCGGCTGGATTTGTAGCTGGGCAGCCAGGTACGGCCGGGCAGTTCGAGTGGAGTTGGAAATCTCGGCCGGAATTGGAGAAAATATATATATATATATATATATATGCAAGTGGAGGTCTTTGGATTATTGCAAGTGTCGCGGCTGGGCAAGTTCGTTTGAAGACTTTGGTTAGTCTTCAAAGTTGGGCTAAAGTTTGTTGCAAAGAACTATTTGTCTTATATATATATATATATATATATATATATATATATACAGTCCCCTTCTATTGAGGGATCCCTCAAATAATTTTATTTGAGGGACGCCCTTTAGAGTACCCTACAATTTTTTTTCCAATGATCCAAACCATATATTTTTTAGGTCTTCATTCATAGATCATCCTTACAAAAAATTAGACAAATCGGAAATCGTTTCAACATCCAATTGTGTCTTACAAAATCAATGAACACGGTGCTTCAAGAAAGTACTAAAATTTCAATAACTCAATTGAGTGGTCAAATGATATCGGATTCAAGTGATTTTTTGTAGAGATGATCTTTGAATGAGTATCTACAAAATAGACGGTTTGGATTAGTGAAATACAATCCATAGTGGGGCCTACAAGGGGTGTCCCTCAAATAAGCTTATTTGAGGGATCCCTCAATGGAAGCTCTCTGTATATATATATATATATATATATATATATATATATGTATGTATGTATACCCGGCAGCTCAAGCTGCCTTGTCCTATTTTTTGTGCTTATATACATATATAATAATATATATATATATGTATATATATGAGATAATCTGAAGTTTAATATATATTATATGGGTGGCAATACAAGAGAAATTGAAGGCCCAAGTTTAAGCTACCTATTCACGTCCAGATTTCTGGAGGATTATGTGCACATGACGGAGGCCTCACAAGGAAAGAAATCAAGGGATTTTTTTTATAGTAACTCCGAGTGTTCCAAAGCAAGGAAAAATCAAGCATGTCAAAATATTTCAATCAATGCAATCCTACGGATTTAGGGGGGCCTTGGAAGGAAAGAAGTTTTAAAAGAGTTGACATTTGGCCATTCAATGACCAGCTCATGAGCTGACGAGTGTCCTATATAAACCTTGCTCGATGAAGACATTAGACACACAACATCAGACAAACAAACTTATCTTTCGTCTCGCACTTTTTCTTTTCCTAGACTTAGGATTTTATTTTTCAAGCATCTAGTGTAGTGAGTTCTTCCTCTTTCTAGTGTAAGTTTATATTTCTTGTCATTTAAATTCAAGTTTATTTCTATTGCTTTAATTTTCATTGTTATTGCACTTCAATTAAGTTTAAATTCAAGTTTATTTCATTTTATCGTTCTTATCACTTTTATTTCGTTCTTGCTTTATTTATCGCTTTGATTTATTTTATTGCACTTCAATTCTTGTTTTTACGTTTATACACATATTTAGTTTAATTGCATTATTTTTACTTAAAACCCTAAAAATCACAAAAACATCCGTACGAAACCTAATCATCCTCGAGCCCGAGGAAGTGAAAGAATCTAGGCCAAGAGGAGGTTCTTTGCTTGGCCGATCAATCGTTTAGTCAGAAGTTAGAAGCGCAGCACATCCATCTATTCACATTCCATTCAAGCCCAAATTCAGGGCTTGGTGGTGGCACGCCCGCACTCAAAAGAAGAATGACCAAAAGTTCCTTTCGTCGGCCGCCCCGGCCGAAAAGAGGGAAACAATATCAATAACTGGAACTCAAAATATATTTGAACTTTTTAAGTTTATGTGGGTTTAATTTTTAAGCGCATTTGTGTCTATTTAGGTGAGTTTTTGGCTATATTTGAAAGAATTTATATATAAAAAAATGACAATTTTAAAAGTGGGGGGTAAATGTTGACAATTTTTGATAAAAACTCCTCTCTTAGTTATGCCACCTCTATCAAAAGCCCATTACGACACCTCCGGTTCAAGTATAGAGCTTATTTTTCATGATGCAACTTTGGTTCAAGAATGAAGATGAGTTTCAACAATGCACTTTCGGTTCATTCATGTATGATTTATTTTATAATAAATAACCATTGATGACGATGTTGGTATCCATGCCAATGTCATACCCTTTTCCATTCCCACTTCCATTTCCCACATAAGAAAGTCACAACTCCCAACACCACAAAAGCACCACCGCTTTTTTAATTTTTCAATTATTAGAGCACTTCCAATAGTAGTAGCAAACTAAATTCTTCAAATTGAAGTTTGGTGACCTATGTAGCAATTTGAAAAGTCTACTTAAATATTTTATGCCCCAACAGACTCTTTCATTAAATTAATGCAGTAAAAGTAATTATTAATAACATTCTAGAAAAAATATAAAAACTAAAATAATTAAAAACAATATTAAGCCAAGATGACAAAAGAAGAATATCCTCCTTTATTTTAAAACTCTTACCACTTTTTCTTTTTTTTTATTCGAATCAGATTGAGCGACTGAAGTAGATGGTTGGGTAGTAAAAGGTTGAGAACTTGAAAATTATTGAGTTGAAAAATATGGATATTCCATTTGGAAGATATATAATTAAGAAGTATTGCAATCCAATGCCTTCACTGTTGGTAAAAGAACTAGGTTGAACAACGACATGATAAGGTCTGATATGGGGTTTTAAAAACGAAGAACTTGATCTTGAAACGTAAAGTTGCAAGCAAACGTGATTCTGGCAACCAAGATAGTAAGAAATTTATCTAATATGGAAAAAAAGAGAAGACACGAAATTTTAATTAAATGAAATATTAAAACTGAAAACCACATGTACATCGTCATGAGGGAAACCCAGCAAGCAAAATAAATGTTTTTAGGATTTTGCATATAACTTTGATTTTTCTAAAGCAAAATAAATATTTTGAAGAGTCAATGTCAACTTACCAATCCTGAAGAGAAAGGAAGAGGTTGAATCTTTGACGACTGAGTTTGACAAGACTGTTGGAGAGAGTTTTGATGATGTGGCTCATCTATTTGAGCATTCCAAATTTGTTGAAGAGGCTGTTAAAGATGCTCTTACTATTACTTTTTTTTTTCTTTCCAATGTTTCATTTCTCAGCAACCCTCTTGTTTGATTGAGTTTGACTCTTCAGTTGTTGGACTTCAATCCTGAAATCTAGGGCCTCCAATTATATTTGTCACTCCCCAACATTGAGACCCATGCCAACGGTACATACCTTGAGAATTCCGAAAATATACCACCTAGATACGAGGGTTATACTCCCAAGATTCCCAAAATACGCTAAGCTTTTTAATTAAGTAAAACGAGTTGGATTATAATTGTAAATAACAACGGAGAAATGAATAAAACATTGTACAAACTTTATTGATGAGAAACCAACCCAGAGGTTAAGGAAGAGTACGAGTAACCTTCGAAAGTTATTTTACAAACCATAACATTTAAATACACGCCAACCATCCAGAATTTATATAAAGGGAGGAAATGAACAAGAAGCATCCTCGGCTCTTATGAAAGGAAATCATGACCTGCCAGAGATGATGAGGTACATGAACCAAATGTGTTGATAGGTTCAAGAAAGTGACGCTCAAGGATTGTAATCTACATGGAAAAGTAGGGGTGAGCATCACATACATTCATCTGCCCAGTAGGGGAGCTCCTTGCTAGGTTTGAAAATAGATAGCAAAATAACATAGTAGTTTCAAGAAAAATAGTGGAGAATATGCACAGCACAAACCATTTTCCATATAAATGTAGGATCCGAAAACAGTTGGTATGCTTACACAACTTTCGCAAACGTTTTCCGGGAGCCCAAATATGCTTGTCTGATGACCGATCACTTAAAGGCCAACTACCCCTACCAGTCATAAAATTATAACCAACTTACCTTGTAACAACCCGATCCTAAATTAATATTTAATTATTAATTTATTCAAGTAAAAGACGAATTTACCCCAAAAATATTTTAATGGTTTAAAACATGACTTTTTGTTCGGGAAGGAATCTGGGGATTCTAGTTGTACCGTTGTGTAGAACACATCTAGATGAGTCCTTAGTTGTAACGAAGAAGTTAGGATCAAAAGAAGTTTAGTGGCATAACCGTAAATATTTCAAAGTTCAGTTTTAAAACCCAGATTTTCTTCTTCCTCCTCAGAAGCTCCATGACCAGCCTACTTCTCTCCTCCACCACTGCCACCACACGCCTCCGTTCTTGGCAGCACCGGTCCCATTAGAATCGTCTCACTTCCCTCTTCGATTCCCGACTAGTCCCAGCCTTGATCCACTGTCGTGGCCAGTGGAATCAGCCATGAAACAGGTGTTGAGGCCCAAAAAAGTCCACAGTTGGGCCCAAATAAGTTTTCAGTCCAATATGCTACTATATTAAGAAAAGTCACATATCTGAGTACACGAAGGCTCGTCATATGCAAGTCACACCACACGCGCCATGCCAAATAAATAATTCGTCATGTTAGGAATCGAGATTAAGATTATAAAATGCATTATCTTTGCAAATCCATGCTAATTATCCCGTCAGGCATAATAATTGAAAGCATGCCAAGCGATATGCCATGCCAAGCGACATGCCATGCCAAGTAGGAAATCATTATTACACACCCAACCACGCTACAAGCCTAAGTGGGCCCAAGCCACTCGAATGCCCGGGGCTTGCTTGAGTGGGTTGTGGTATGGATGGTAATAAATCAACATGAGGCCCATTGATGAGCCGAGAAATGGAAAGTCTCGGGTTGCTTGGGAGCCTCGAGACTCAAGCTTGTTTCTTAAGCCCAAACATGTGGGTGAGCACAAGAGAGAAAAGTAGCCCAATAGCCCAAGCAAAATAACCTAACCAAAAATAACCCAACCAAAAATAAGTCCAATCAAAATAGCCTATTAACTCAACCAAAAAGCCCAAACGTTTTAGATAGCCCATTTGCTTGATAAACCATCTTAGCCCATACAACTACCATAATAAGCTACAAAGGCACCAGCACCTAGCTGGAAGAACAAAAGCAACGAAGGGGAGGTCAGGAGGTTCATTAAACAATGCTGCTGGAAGTTACAGCACATTGAGGGAGTAGATTCCAAGCAAGAAACATTCAAAGTACCAAAGAATATTAGCCTGCGAGCTGTCAGAAGCACCCTTTGAACCAGCATGTATATTCAATTCCTTCCCTCATCAGACCTAGCCTTGGAAGAGGAGAGAAAAGAAGGAAGAAAGATGGCTGAAAATAGGAGTCTGAAACAGCCGCGGGAAAGGAGGCCTTGAGCTCCAAAAAAAATCTCTGATTTTGTGCAAATGGGCAGAGAAGATTTCACCAAAAAAGGATGATTGAAGGGATG
Organism: Prunus armeniaca; assembly: GCA_903112645.1. Lineage (NCBI taxonomy): Eukaryota > Viridiplantae > Streptophyta > Magnoliopsida > Rosales > Rosaceae > Prunus > Prunus armeniaca. The sequence goes on from CAEKDK010000004.1 coordinate 22,751,766, forward strand.
AAGGGAGAAATGAAGGGAAAGACTTGACAAAATGGGATGGAAACCATTAGGGTTTCTTGGAAAATGTCAGCTTCCAGCGACTATAAATTGAGGCCTTTTTTACCCAACGGAAGCAACCCACATCTAGAGAGCAAGCTTCATCTTTCACCATGAAATCTCTGCAATTTCGTGCCCTAATCCTCCATCTCCTCCCACTTTCCATTCTGCCATGCCATTCTAGAGTCTGACATAGCTTTTGTCAGGCTGCTGGAAACTTACCCAAACCACCAAATACTTCACCATTAGCCACAACTCCGACCCAGAGAGCAAGCTTTCTCTCTAACTTACAAAAACCCAGCAATCTCGTGCACTGTTCATCTTCTTCTCCGTTTTGCTCTTCTGGCAGCTGCAGGAAGAACTCTGCTCTTCATTTTCCATTTCCTAGCCAAATCTCTTACAAAAGTTCTTTCCTTACCCTAACACTTCCTTTTCCCTCAAAGCAAGCCTAAATTTTCTCTTAATGCTAAACTCATGTTGATTTGCTCCCATGCCACATGTCACTCACGCTGCGCTTGAGAGTTTATCTGTAAGCATGAAGAAATTACCTGTAAGCTACCATTATTTTGGTTGGTGAAGATAACCGAAATACTTCCTAAGGCTCTACTGCCCTTTCGAGGTATTTTAGGGCCTAATTTTCGAACTCAGGCAAAGGGGACAATTTCATCAGTTTGCCCTTTTACAGCAGCCCAGCCCATTTGCAGCTGCCGGAGGAAAAAGTTCCCTACAACAGGCAGTGTTGGACAGTTTTTTAGTAAACTTTTGGGAGCTCGTTCGGACTCCTCCAGCCACCAAATCTTTCGAATTTGGTATGCTTTTCTATCATTTCAACGTGTTCTAGCAGCTGGTTGTATTAGTTTTGAGAAATTTCTGCATTTAATTGGTTGATTAAGCTATTGAAGTTTTGGCCGGTTCCGGCCTCCGATTCCGGCCACTTCTGTCGACTTTTTGGGGTAGGTCCAAGAACAAAAGTTGATCCACTCTTGACTGGCGGTTTGGAGATTTTCCGATCGCCGGAATCGCTTTGGACACCCACGCGCTGCAAGCGTGTGTGGCAATGCATGGGACACTTTTCGGCCTAACCTTGAGTCCTAAAATCATCCTCATGTCGTCCCTAGTACGACAGTATGCTCGGATATGAATTTGGGTACCGTTCGATTGTCGATCGGATATCGCATATTAAGCGTTATCCGGGTTTGATATGTTCGGGCCGTTGGATCGACTCCAATTTAATATATATTGATCTAGGCATTCCTAAGATCGTGAAGGAATTCGAAGATCTTGAATCGGAGCCCCGGATGTTCCAATTCAATTACTTAAAGTTTGCGTCAAACAATAATTGCCCGATCGTGCGATCACGAGCGATTCGACCTTTCAATTCTGACCAAACTTGTAGGGTAGGTTTAGAAGGGTGTGTTGAACCTATAGGAACTCCCGGATTTGTGATCAGAGGTCGTGGGCCCCACGGGCGTAGTTGACCAAGTTTAGGTCGCTTGACCCCTCGGTTGACCATGAGTCTTCCGAGGTAGTTATATCCTTTGAGAAGTGTTAGAATGACCATGTAGAAAAGTCTTGACTGAAAATTTAGTTTTTCAGATCATAATATGGATTTATATAATTATGGGATGAGTATAGATAGTTATATATAGATTGCTAAATTGTGCATAGTTCTATTATTTTTATTTTAAAGTGTTTTATCGGAATTGATAGTATATTTGAATGTTATTCTCGATGCTTGCAGATTATAAATTATTGGAACTAATGGAATCTCTAGGTGTCGTGATTATTTATTTATTCACTTATTTATTTACTTATTTAGTTATTTATTGCTATGAAGATTATAATTACAGTATTGGAATGGTTGGATAATCGGAGTTTGGCATGATTAACAACCTAATTAAGTATTTAAGTGCATGTCTATATTTAATACATATACTCAGTAGCTGAAAATGGATTTGTGGAATAAAGGGAAAGCTTGTGATAAGTTTCGGATATGGCTTTTCAAACCCACCTCAAGAGTACCCCCCCCCCTGTAGCCCTTGAAATAGATTTGTCATTTTTGACATGCCCCACGAGTTTTGGGGACGCCTAAACCGTGTGGTGCTAGGATATGCATTCTCGGCAGACTACATGTCCCCCGAGTTCTGCGATGAATGTGGCTCAGGCTGACTAATGGTCCCCTGAGGCCTACGAGGAATGCGGCTCGGGTTAACTTTGCGTTTCTGAGGCCTGCGAGGAATGCGGCCCTGTTAACTTTGTGTTTTCGAGGCCTGCGAGGATGGAATTTACGGAATATTATTGGAATTGACAGAATGTTATCGGAATTTATGGAATATTAAAGGAATTGACGGAATATGGATGGGGGTACGTCTAGGTGGAGAGGTTTCTAAGTTTTAAGGATTTTATACAGTTCTCAGTTAATTTCTTAAGCGATGAGTTATTTTATAAGTAAAAGAGGAAAATATTTGTTTCAGTTAAGTTGTTGTTATTGACATTAAGATTTCACGTGGTCAATGTTATTTTAATAAACTTTCTCGTTTTCATACTTATCTATAACAAGTTAATTATAAGTCTTTATATATATATGTGTGTGTGTGTGTGTGTGTGTGTGTTATAAAACTAGAGGGAGAACATGTAGAGAGAAGTGATATGCTAAAGATAAAGTTTCACCATGTTTATTTTTCTCTTAATCTTTGGTAGAACCACATATTTATAGGCTTACAAGATAGGAGATTGAATATCATCATTTACAATATACCAATAAGTTACAACCACTAATTACAAATACTTAATGCATATGTTACATAAAATCCAACGGTGGAATACTAAGAGGTATGGTGGTTATCCACCAACTCATGCATTTACAACACTCCCCCTTGGATGTCCACCATACAATGACATAGTTCCCTCATTAAAAACCTTGCTTGGAAAATCCAGTGGGACAAAACCGAAGCGAAGCGAAAAAGAGTGAAACTTTCTTTTGGATCATTGATATGGTGTTGGATGCGCTTATGTTGCCTCGTTAAAACCTTGCTAGGAAAAACCCAGTGGGACAAAAACCTAGTCGAAGGGAAAAAGAGTACAACGCGCATATGTCATGTATGTAGTAGAATTGGGATGCTCCCCCTGATTGATATCTTACCCTGATTAATATCTCCCCTTGATTTTCATTAACTTCTGGAATTTAGGCTTCAAAAAAAGCTTTGGTGAAAAGGTTTGTTAGATTATCTTGTGAACGAATTTGTTTAACTCTAATCTCTTAGCTTTTTTCTGAAACTATGTCACCATTGATGAACCCTTCTCTAATTTGAGCAATACAAGCAACATTGTCTTCATATATGATCGTCTATCACACTATTCGACCTGTTTTTCACTTTTCAAATGATTGAAATCTTTAGGAGCATCAACAACTAATCGAATAGTTAGAATATGTTACAACAATATCAAATTTGAATTCAAAATACACAAACTCTTAGTGTTAACTCTTAATCAAGAATATCATGGTACTTTATATCCTTCAAGGGGTTGCTTCATGCGATATATCTCAAATATTTCATGAGCTTTGAGGATCTCCATGTACCATACAATCTTAATAAATTTGCATTTAACACATGCTATAAGTTTCGCGTTAAAATAACAAATGTACTTATAGAAATGTGGATGCATCTATGATGAGATAGGAGACTAAAACCATGTCTCTACCGGGAAACCTTATTTCATATTGGTGATCTTATTTCACTTCACAAACACCAATCCGTAACCTTCATACTTAACATTTGTGATTTGGTGTTTGAGTTATTGGTTCAATATCCAACCTTTCATATTTAGTGATAGATGGAATTGCCTATTTTCATTTTTTGGCCAATCACTTAACTTGTCGACATTCATAATGCGAGATTTAATATAATCATAGCCCTTGATGATTGTAGTAGCTACTAATAAACCAAATGTATCATCAATTCGTGATCCCACAATTCTCATGTGCATGCGCATGCATAATTTATAAACATCTCATTGCTTTGGGGTACCAATTCCTCTTCAGGGGCTGATGTTGTCACTTATGGGACAAACTTCTCTTTTACGATGAATTAATTAGAATATGTGGATCATAACCTCATATAGAGCGTTATTTTTTAGAGGGCTTGAATTTTTCAAATAATCTCTACTTCTAGGGAGTTAAGTTTTTAGAACCTATATTTTTGTCATGCTCATAGTCACTTATTGTCATGTTAATGGATTGTGATACATGAATATCAATTCATGCTTGCATATTCATAACTTGATATATGCATTATCTTGATGAGACAAAAGCGGACCGATTCAACACTATTTCACGATGTTCTTCAAGAACTATCATTTCTCCCCCTAACGGCGAGAAAATTGTCTCAAAATTTAGGAAAATAAACTCATCATCATTATCAAGTCATATTGACTGGATTGGATAATGTGGGAGTTGTGCTCGTAAGTGTCTTGACAATAGACAAATATGTGACCATTTTAGTAGGCACATTCAATAAAACTAGTGAAATGATCCATAATTAAATGTTGTATAGGCTCACAAATATCCCCTTGAATTATTTAAGGAAAGATGGCTCAAAGTCAATTTTTGACTGAGATGATCTCATGACAGCTTTTATTTGTGAGCATTCTGTGTAATGATATTTGTTGGACAAGACAATAGTTTGAGTCTTTAAACGATATCCTTACAAATTTATAAAAATATTATGTGTCATTGTAGAACATAGATTGCCAAGATAGTCATGCCACAACATAAAAGTTATCCGATCAATGAACTTCTGGTTCATGACATCATAATCTTCAACTACTGTAATAGTTGTGTAATATTGGAGCCTCATGAACTTCATGACATCATAAACTTCAACTACTGTAATAGTTGTGTAATATTGGGGCCTCATGAACTTCTGGTTCATGACATCATAAACTTCCCACCCAAAAAAGAAAGTAGAAAGTTTCTCCAATAGACGTCCCTGGCTATCAATATTGGGGTGGTAATACAAAACATTACCATTGTAAAACGAAATAACTAATAACTCAACATAAATAAAATAAAATAAAATGAGTAAAGTGGTATAAACGAGGAATAAATAAATAAATTAAAGACTATGAAATTCCAAGATAATCCAATATTAATGTGGATTCAATATGTAGATAAAAGTAAGTTTAATAATTGGATTTCTAACCAATTTAGGTTCATATAGGCACAAATAAGTAATGAACTTCAAGTTCATATATAGTATTAAGATCCATGAAAAACTATGAACTTCATGTTCATATCAATATATATTCGAAACCTCAGGTTTGAATATGTAGATCTAAATAAATTGAATTAATAGTTGTGCTTTGAACTTCATACTCAAATCGATGTATATGCACTCGAAACTTCTTGTTCGGGTTCTTGACATATGTAGGCATCATGGAATTTTGATTTTGATTAATACAAAATCGAGGAGTTTCATGTCTTTATGTGCTCTTTAAATTCGGAACGTCATGCCCTCAATTATTTGGAATCAAAGAACTTCAGGTTCTAATTCAATCAAAAGAACTCTAGGTCCTAATCTAGTTATATGATGAGGATCGAGGAACTTTAGGCCCTGATCTTTTGTATAATACAAACTCATCATAATAATTAAGATCATACTTAAAATTAAATAAACAAACAAATAAAAAAAAACATGACATTATATTCATGTGCAATAAGAATAAGAATTTTTTTCCTTAAACGAGCATGATGAAGTCTGATGGTGAGTATAAAGAAACTCTATGCCATGTGATGACTCTAGCTCATATAAGAAGAAAGAAAATTCAAAGGAAGAAAACATACCAAGAGCAATGTCGTGCTGATAACGTGTTATAAAACTAGAGGGAGAAAATGTAGAGAGAAGTGATATGCTAAAGATAAAGTTTCACCATGTTTATTCTTCTCTTAATCTTTGGTAGAACCACCTATTTATAGGCTTACAAGATAGGAGATTGAATACCATCATTTACAATATACCTATTGGTTACAAGCACTAATTACAAATACTTAGTGCATATTTACATAAAATCCAACGGTGGAATACTAAGAGGTATCGTGGTCATCCACCAACTCATGCATTTACAACTGTGTGTGTGTGTGTGTGTGTGTATTTATAATTGGGTTTTATGTGAGTTTCGAAGGAAAGGCTAAAAGCGTCTTCAACGGTTAATTGTTTTACTTTTATTCTTTTATTTTTATTTTCATTTTCATCTTTGTTTTTATTTTGTATATATACACACATATATATATATATATATATTAATCTAAACCAGTAATACATAAATTGATTTATGAATTAGAGGAAGTCCAGTGAGTGGACTTTTGTTTTATAAATGATTTCATGCAATTAAAGTTTCATTATTTGATCTTGAATGAGTTATTAATGACTAATACTTTCCAAACATAAATATTTGAATTCAAATACCTTTGTTATATTATGTTTATATTTAAAATGAGAATGGCTTGGAAAGTAGAAAGGATAATGGCAACATGATTTAAGGATGAAATGAGGAATAGTTTTATAATTTTCCAAGAAATGTTTTTAAACCACCATAGGTACCCATGTTGCCTTCGATTATAATGTTGCCTTCGATTATAATGTTGCCTTCGGTTATAATGTTGCCTCGGTTATCATGTTGCCTTCGATTATGTCAGCGCACTTGACAGTTGCCCCACGAGTCCTAGGGATACCCGGACCATGCGGAGCAAGGAAATGCAGATCAGGTTGACTAAATGTCCCCTGAGTCCTGCGAGGATTGCGGCTCAGGTCGACTTTGTGTTACCAAAACCTGCGAGGACGTGTCACAAATTGTGACACGAGGAATTGACGGTATACTGTGGGAATTGACGGAAATTAAGGAATTGATGGTTATATAATGGGTACACATAGGTGGAAGTGAAATATTGATTTTTCAATGCTTTAACGGATTTAATGATTTATGTAAACATGTGAAATATTATATAAATATGCATGTTCGATTTCTGTAAGAGTATAGCATGTGAACGTTATTGATCATATCGCTAACATGAGAACTTAGATTGATTTGCAATCACAATGGACACTAACAATTGACAAGATATATAAGTGCAGTATAAAAAAGGAAAGAACTACGTGTGGCTTGATCCCTTGTTAAGGGTACGTAGGCAACCTAGAGTTACTAGGTGCAGCCGCGAGACCAAGTGATTGAAAAGCTATTCAGTTAAGTTATTTTGAAATCTATAAATGTATTCGGGTGTTGTTTCTTTGGATCCGTTTTTGTTGGCATAACATTTTATTTGTTTTCGAGAGGCCTGAGGCCATAAAGATTAGATGTTGGTTGCTTGAATTATGTATTGAGCATGATGATCGATTGTGGATATATGTATAATGCTTTTTGTACATGTGGAAATATTTGGGAATAGACTATTTACATGAGAGACTTTGCCGAATTTTCGGTAGAAATCAAACTCGAAGAAAATTTGGTTTTTAGTTAGAAGGGCAATTCGGTCATTTGTGCCCGGCATCCGCCAGATGTCGGATACGCACAGGGTTCGGCTCAGATTCCAAAGTGGAATTTAGGTCGGGTCCTGTCATACTTGGTACAGTAGTGAGAGTGTCCATTTACCGGCTAGACCTCATCAACTAAACCTCACACAAGAGTATTGGTAAAGTCTGTCCGCGTAACCTCTCTGGAGGTTTAGGGGATCGAAACCCAGGGAAGACGCTATGCCCCCTTCACCCTCAAGTCGCTGAGGATAATGCCTGCATGCGTATATCCTCCAAAACTTTGGAAATCCAAAGCCAAGCATCCATAAAACCAAACAATATGGCATCCAAAAACAGTGCATCTTTCGCACACAACAATATTTACTATGTCATGCATACACAAAATATAAGTCCGTGAGTAAGTCCCCCTACCTAGAATCAAAGCTCAAGCCTGACTTGACTTCTGCACCTTCACACTCAAACTGGCCACTCTTGAGCAACTGAATCACAATGCAACTTTCATAAATAATACAAAAAATCCTTAATTGCACTTTAGTCCTTTTTCTTATCTTTAATTGCACTATGGTCCTTAAACTTAATTCAAATTACAACTTAGTTCTTATAAGTCCTTAAAGTTCCAAGTAATTGCAAAATAGTCCTTGTACTTTATGAAAATTCAAAAAATATCCTATTAGTCCTTGAAGTTCCATCGCTGGTTTGAAAACGGTAAAAATCATGGTACGGTAAAGTTAAAGTCTAAATAGTAATCCCTTTGGGTGTTTGGATCCCATTTTGCTGATTTCAGGTTTACTTAGCTTGTTCGAGGCATCGATCGAGTCTAAGGCCGCACATGTCTCAAGTGCTCAAAGCTAGTCCCGTGAAACTTAAGCTTACATAAGTTATGCTTTACTTACTATCAAATAAATAAATAATTAAATAATTAAAAGTTAAGTTTTACATGTACTAAGTGCCAGTTTTACAAGGTACCAAAACTTGCAAGTTTTTTCTTCTAGAGAATCGCAATTTTTTGTACCCAAAAAAAACAGAAGGGAAAATCACAATTTTAAGTTTGATTTCACTGCTTGACTTTTCTCTACTGATTCTAAAGGCTTCCAGTTTCTTGAGAGAAGTCGATATAGCTTTGTTGAAACTATCAATGGCATCAGCATCTTATTTCTCAGCCTCAATGCGCCTTTAGCTAAGCACAACCTTTGGCTTAGTGTACTTTTAGCCCAGCACAACAGGAATTTCATACTTGTTCTTGATGCGCCTTCAGCTTTTTTCGCATCTGGTCTGGTTAAATTAATTTTTGCTTGACATTTGGGGCATGGCAGGATATAACTTAAGACGAGAACTGCCATTCTATTTTTATCCTACGAAACAATGCTACTCCAGAAAGAGAAACCATAATGGGGCATAAGATTTTATCTTAATTGCCAGTGCCCAGCACTAGTCTCGACCATGTTAAGGATTTTCAGAACTTTGTGCTTATCTAGCATTCTTTATGTTATTCAGAGTATGCTATTCAGATTTCTAAAGCAGCATGTAAACCGAACAAAACACATATAATTTGTACAGCTAACCCCAACGCAACCCCTACCCCACAAAAGATCGAATGAATGGTTTCAGCTTTCAGGTTCAGCCATTGAACGAGAATTTCATGCCAATCAATCATTGAATAAAGACAATATTCATCAACGATAGTTTTCTGGCATTACCAACTGAAGCTAAGTAACCTCATATATCCAGAGTGCCACCATTTTGATAGATAGTTTCTTTGTCTGTTCCTTTCAGTATAATTCTTTCAATCTATCATTAACCAAACAAAAAACATAAAACTGCCCTCAACTTTTTTAGTGACTCAAAGCTGGTCTTTCCACCTAAGATCTCTCGCCTTCAAAGGGCATGGGCAGTTTCTTCAGGAGCGATGTGGGGAATACTTCTCCATGAGCTGGGTTAATTTGGCATCAAAATCCTTCTCCAGTTCTACCTCTTCCTCCCAATGCCTCCGCTTCATTGCAGCCCTATTGTCTTCATGAGCTTTTATTAGCATATCCCTCTCTTCTACAAATTCTTCCATCTCTTTTTCTTGAGACTTGATGAAGTTATCAATTTCCGCCGACCTACAGCCACAAGTATGAGAGAAATAAAAATCAAACAAAACCAGAAGCACCGCTTCAGGACAAGCATAGGGGTCCTAACTTTCTCTAGTCGATACATATTCTTTAACACACTTCTTACTTGTATTTCTTTTCCTCAGCATTTGAAGGATTGACATACGACTGCTTGACCTTGTCGCGTTCTTCCTGCTGCAGCCTCTCAAAGCTTTCTTCCCTTGCATCCCTTGATTCATGAATTATTTTGATTTGGTCTTTGAAAAATTGTTCTTGCAGATACATCTTTTCACAACAAAATAAATAAATAAGCAAACAAAATGAAATAAAAGAGCAAGTACATCTGCCGAAATGAACAAGAAATACAGATTACACTAAAGCATTTAGAAGCCATATGAAAAAACCAAAAAGATTGGAAACCACACAACACAGTTAAAATAACAACGGCACATCAAGCCAAACCTGGATGCAAGTGTAAAGCACAGTTAACAAAAGGAACATGCCAAAGATAGAAATGTGAAACAGATACTGAAAAAATAAAAATAAACGCTACAATGGTCTTTGTCAAAGTGCAGTCCAAATTTTACATGCATTTCAAACAAACAGATTTTTTTATAAACATTACAAACACAGTTAAAAAAAGGAACATGCAAAAGATAGAAATAAAAAATAGAAATGTGAAACAGATACTGAAAAATAAAGGCTACAATGGTCTTTGTCAAAGTGCAGTCCAAATTTTAAATAGAATTAGTATAACCACTTAAACAAATTGATTGGTTATAACAATTTCATAACCTACCCCACCCTCAGAAAAAATCATAATCCTCCTAACCGCAGGCTCTTGATTCAGACTTGTACTACAGTTGTTAACTTAAAGAAACAATACCAGCATGGACATCCATAAATGTCCCCACCAGAGTATAAAGGCAGAGTCTACCAACTGCTGCTTACCCCACAACACGAGTTTCAATCATAATTTTGGGGAGTAATTATATATCTTAACAGGGAATAATACCTCTTCCTTGTTCTCTTCGTGCTGCATTTTGGTCCTTTGTCTTACAATACGATTTTCCTCCGTTGTTTTCCTGAGCTTCTCACTAACTATACCAAGAGATTCTTCAAGCGCTTTGGCATGCCTCTGTTCCTTAGCAACCTTGTTCTTAAACCAATTAAGCTGCTGGTTGTCCTCACTCATTTGCCTGATTTGGTTCACAACCATCTCCTGGTAGGATCTCATCTCAAATTTCAGCTTCGATTTACCTAATTAGTGATAGAAACATGTAAGGACGTCCATATATAACATTAGCACAGATCTTAATAGCTGAGAGAAATACAATGCATCAAAGCTAGCATGTGAACTTAAAGGATTTAAGTGAAAGCTCATCGTTTTGTATGCAAGACACCACCCAAAACAGACACAAACATAGAAAGTGGCATGGGTGGAGAGAGAGAGAGAGAGAGAGAGACCTTGGGAATGCTGGTTAAATATGTCCAAGTCTTCTTTCACTGCCATGTACCCATAAAGCTGTCGCTTCCCACCTGAATGAAATAAGACACGACGACGATCCCAAGCATCTCTGTCTGTTCCTTGCTCTGTAAAATGCTTGTGCAGACGCTCAGCCTCTAAATAACCCCTCGCAGACGCTTCAAAGATCAAAATACTAATCCCACGGTGTCCCTGAGGACCATATGAGTGCCGAGCCCTCACAGCAGCATAAGTGCTGAAGTATTCAAGGAGCTCCTGATTTCCCATACCAATCCACTGAAATTCAAAAGCAACAGAAAATAAGGACTGGAATGATACCAAGACAAGGAACCTTTAGCAATAATCATGACAATGTGCACCTATATTTGAGATAGTAATTTGATTACATAAAATACTTTCAAGCAAGAAATACATCATTCATACCTTTTCATTTTCATCCTGCTCAAGTCTAGTGTTCATGATGACAACCATTGGAGGCCACACAATTTCATGATCCTTTTCCTCATCTTTTAAACCTTTCCACTTACCGAATGCTTCACCGGCAGGTATAACTGTAGTTCCCTTCCTCCGCAACTCCTCATCCAAAAGCTCCGCAAGCTCTCTGTGGAGCATCACCCTCTTTGATCCTTTTGTTTTGGCATGTGTCATTAGGGGTTGCAAGCCTCGGTACCAGTCAATGGCACCAGGACCACCTTGGCAAGCAGGACAGTGCCACTGCCTGGCAGGATCATTAATCTCATCAACAGTTAAACTATCCAAAATCTCAAAGAATTTCTTGAACCATCTGCTACTCTTTCGAGTTTCATGACTCTTTTCACTTGAATCCGAATCAAACTCATCACTATATAGCTCATCATCACTATCACCCGCAGCATCAGAGTTGTCATCATCATCATTAGCCTTAGCAGCAGCCACATCGCCGTCCTTGTCATAGTTTCCCTGGCCATCTTCTGAACCCTTGGGTTGAGTGAAACCCGCTCTGGATTGCCAGTTCCATCCGTGGTCCAGTGGAGGGGGAACTACTTGTTGAGGAGCCACATAGTTGTTTTCGGAAACCCTAGCAGAAGACTGCTGCCTTACATTTCCTCTTCCGGCTGGTTTTCTAGAATCAGCAGTTTGTGATGGCCAGAAGTTCCCAGAAGCCCTACCTGATCCACCACTATTCCTCATACTTGGCTTCTGAACATCAAACTCTGCCCAAGCTTTAGAATTAGAATTCTGAGGACCCCATTGTTTTGCAGTACTGCTTCCAGCTCTGTTCTTTGATTTCCTGGAAATTACCTCCCACTCTCCGTCATCTTGGGCTGACTCCAGGCTAATGCCTGCTACACCATGAGTTAACTGCTCAACCTTGGGGCTATTGACTTCCGAGACATCTTTTCCTTTGGGATTTCCTCCATTTCTTCTCGCACTCATCCTAAAGAATAATACCTTCTTTTGATAAGTTTTTAAAACAAAAAATCACAATAAAAACATTAAAAAGTTTGAGCATAAATTATCTTACAGGATCAAGGACATTGCAATTTTTGCTTTTGTAGACAATAACAAAATGATGTACGTGCACTTTCATTAAAATATCAATATTAAATGTCGAATCATAAGATAATGGTATACATTTATATGGTAAATGATACAACATACAACAAAATGATGTACGTGCACTTTCATTAAAATATCAACATTAAGTGTCAAATCATAAGATGATGGTATACATTTATATGGTAATGATACAACAAACAACAAAATGATGTACGTGCACTTTCATTAAAATGTCAATATTAAGTGTCGAATCATAAGATGATGGTATACATTTATATGGTAAATGATAAATGAGAGAGAGAGAGAGAGAGAAAACACATGCATAGAAAGTGAGTAAATGAGAGAGAGAGAGAGAGAGAGAGAGAGAGAGAGAGAGAGTTCATTTAAACATGGAAATCACAATTTTCCAAAATACACTTGAAATCCTTTCCATTGACCAAAAAGCAGGAATCAACATAAACTGCCAGACTAATCGTACAAAACCAAAAATCTTACATTTGATCAGTTTCTTTTCCACTTCACAAATCAAGATTAAAAAATAATGTCAAAATATGCACGAAACATATTCCCAGAAATAAAATTGTTAATTTGTACAACCTTTCAGAGCTAATTTACCAACTTCAAATCACAATACCCATTAACAAAATAAATCATTCAATTCATCAATTACATAGAATGAGTTATAGAACACCCATCATTCATTCTCCAACATGAAATTTTTCTACTTTGATGCCCTATACAAGGCAACATGCATGATAAGCAGCCAAGTAATTTTCCACGAAATAAAATATTTTCATAAACTGTTGGACGATCATACAAATTCCACATTTTGTTTTCCAGTTACAGAAAATACTTTGACATAGGATCTTTTCATACACTCTTTAACTCGGCACCGTCTTTTCTTTAGAAATATTTGCCACCAACCTCCTCAACCAAATATCAGGAAACACAGGTCCATTTTATTTTTCTTTACCTTATTTTCTTAGAAACAAAACAGAGCGCAAAAAGAAGGCTGTTAGACAAACATAATAAAACCCTAAAATTTTCACAAAAGTTTAATGCACAGAAATGTGACGGATCTAATATTCTAGAGAGAGGAGGTTCAAAAAGGGTTTTAGAGAGAGCGAGAGAGAGTGAAATTAAAAGCACAAGACGCACTGAAACAGATTGTTGTGCACATTATACTCCGATCTACATTTCTACGGCAAAAAATATATATATAATTAAGCACAAAATCTCAAAATTACACAGATAAACAAAGCTCGCAAGTACATACGCATGTCCTGCGAGAGAGAGAGAGAGAGAGAGAGAAAACCCTAACACAAGAATGGAATATAGATACGGCGATATCTATTCAGAGAAGTAAAGCTTCAAGAGAGATTACCTGAGGGACAGAGCCGATCGTTGTCGGAAAATGACTACTGTACGCCGGAAACGGAGGGTTTCGTCGCAATGGATGGCGCAGGAGACTGAGAATCACGCGCTCGCCGACAGAGTGAGAGTGAGAGTGTGAGTGTGTGAGTGAGAACGGGAAGAAATGGCGTGGAAAACAAGTCTTCAGAAAGACCATGCCTTTTATTCCCGAGTCGAGCCTGCACACTTCTGTTGGGTCCGGAATCCAAATTATTATGAAATCTCGTTAATTAAGGACATCTGTAGTAAAATCCTTGTGATAGGTTTTTTTTAAGACAAACTACAAAAGAACTCCCAAATTACTCCCAAACTATAGGGTCATTTTCAAGTTAATATGAAAAATCTATTACTTACCCACATCGTTATATAAATCGTTAAGAGCATCCACAATAATACTCTCTATTTTTTAATAAAATTTAGCTAAAAATATAAGAAAGCTATTTTAGGATCTCTCTAAAAAAATTCAACTCCAACCATACTCCCTAATTTGAAGAGTCATAAATGTTATAACTCTTTTTTGATTAATCCATCTCTATTAAAAAATAAAATTAAAAAATAGTTAACATTAAATAAAGGTTTGAAATACTCATTAAATAAAGCAGCATCGTCCGCCTTTATCATCCCTTTCTGTCTTTCCGGGATTGCCTATCGATGACCAACAAACGGAATCCAGAGGAGATTACAAGGCCATCCCATTCAAAAGGAATGAAGGGCAGGCAAAGAAAACTACCTTGACGAGCTACCAGTAAAAGGAATGAATAAGCCACTAGTAGTCCTTTCTCTCTCTTCATATTTAGAAGCTCCTAGAAGACTCCTTATTTTAAGAGGTGGATAGGGAGTGTGGTTGGAGTTACATTTTTATGATTCCTCTCTAAAATTTGTCTAAGGAGGTGGTTTAGAAAACCCATTGTGGATGCTCAAATAAGTTTGTTAAATGCTAATGTGTTAAACATAGCCCCACATGCACAAAACAATTAATAAACAATTATTTATTTTTTTCAAATGTAAAAAAAAAGTTAATAATTAAATAATTAAATTAAAACTAAAACAAAACAAAATAAAACAAAAAAACCATTAGATTAATCTAATGATTTTAATAAGTCCACATCAGCAAACTTGAATTAAACTAAAAACTAATTAATTGCACCACATTATTTCTCCAGCAAGGCAACCCTCCCTTCTTCTTCTTCTTCTTCTTCTTCTTCTGGGGAGGGGGAGAAGGAAGGAGACGAAGGTGTCAGCCATGGCTGGCAGTGTGGGGCAAGGTGTGGTTGCAGTTTGTTGGGGAAATAATAAGTGCAACTATTAGTTTTTAGTTTAATACAAGTTTGTTGAGGTGGACTTATTAAAATCATTAGATTAATCTAATGGGTTGCATTCTTTTAACTGCATGTAAATGCACCGATATTAAATGCAGAGGCTCGGGATCCGTCTTGACTAATTATTTGATTTTGCGAAGTTACATTTTTACCCTTGAACTAAGGTATTTTGGCCACTTTATATTCGAGAACAAATTTGGGATATAGAGTTACACCATTTCGTACAGCTCACTTTCATGAGTTCGTTGACCCATAGTGGGCTCAAATCAAAGTTTTAACAAGAAAATTGTGATCTACAGAAGTGTAGTGGTACAATCGTAATTTTGGAGAAGTCAATTTTTTAAAATAAACAAACTCCAAAGTCAAACCCTCCCACACTTGCCTCTTATGTTTCCCACATTGGTCAGTTCATTTGGTAACTCCCACAGCTCAAATCAAAAAAATTTCTTCAGGCTTGTTCATCTTGATGTCTAGTAGAACATATCCGAAAATTAGCCAAATCGAAGAAATATAAACACCTCAAAACCCAATTTGAAGATGAATTGGTCATCTCTACCTGGTACTCTGTGTTATGCACGAATTTGGCTTTGCATGCAAGTTTCTATTGCCCTTTTCCTTTACAAGCATTGTGGCTGAGGTTGAGAGATACAACGTATCCAAAATACATGATTTAATCATCTGAAATAGTGTTCAAGATGAGACTAGTCATCTATTTCTTTTGTCTGATAGTTTCACTCTAGTGTCAATGTAGTCACTCTGGCATGTAGCTTTCCTGTGATCTAATGACATATTTCCCTTCATGAAAGTTGTTTATCTATGCCTTGGCTATAAAATATCAAAATTTGAGCTTCTTCCAAAAGGTATAGCCAATCCAACATTCTGTAGGAGTGTAACCTATTCATCCTTATCTACTGTGTGGATGTAGGCTCAAATTCTGTCTTGCATGTTGATTTTCGTTACTCATATGAGAAATGTTCCTTGACAAAAGTTGTTGAGTCTTCTATTTTCTACAACATATCCAAAATTTGTAATCATCCAGCACGTTTAGCCTTCTCGGAAGTAGTACAAACGGAAACATGTTTCTTGCATTAAAGTGTTGTTTTGGTGGTTGTTCTCCTTAGTAGGTGAATTGACAACTTCATACCAATTCAGAGGATTGAGGTAAATATTTAAGATGTTTGATTTATGGAAATCTGTTTCAGAGGTTATATTCTTGAGCTTTTGTGGATTGTTGAGTTTTTTTCAAATGTTAAGTAGAATTGTGAACCTATAGGAATGTCCATATCGAAGATTGAAGTTCGTGGGCCCCACGGACCCGGTTGACTGGATGTCTTCCAAAAATAGTCTTGGTTCTTAGAACTCTTGACACGACCTCGAAACGTGTTCCTTAGGGCTGTGCACACACTTTGAGTCTCGAGAACTAAGGTTTTGATTTAAGTTCAGTTGGGTTTGATTGGTAATCTAATCTTCCTATTCTCTCAAATAGGTACACAAGCCCCACGTACTTCACAGGAGGGACCCTCTGAGGGTTGAGCTAGCTTCGAACTTGTTGTGAGTGAACATTGTTTTCAATGAGCATTATTTTTCAAATATGGAATTACATGCCTAAATAAATATGATTTGATTGGAAATTTGGGTTATTTTGGTTTAGTGGGATCATGAGATTTTATATAAGTTTTAACTATGGTTTTACAATGTTTATGGGATTTTGGGGCTTGTTATTATTTATATAGTATATGGAGTTTGGATTTGGGTTATGAGGGTATCAGGATGTTTATGGATATTGGATATGGTGATGCATTATGGTTTTGGTATTTTGGGATATGAGATTTATGTGGTTACAAGTCCGATATGGAAAAGATGATGGAACTTATGGAAAATATTACAGTTGGTCTTTGGGACCCATCAGGTTGTGTTGAGGCCCAAAAAATCCACGGTTCGGCCCAAATAAATTTTTGGCCCAATGCGATACCTTATCAAGAAGAAACCTGATTTGGGCACGCGAAAGTTCGTCATATACGCTTTGCACACATGCCACACCAAGCAAATAAGCAACATGCCACGCTGCAAGCTTAAGTAGGCCCAAGCCACGTTAATGCCTGGGGCTTGCTGAGCAAGTTGTGGTATGGATGGTTACGAGTATTCACGATGAAACGACCTGACCCAATTTCCACTTTGGAATCCGGGTCGAAACCTGTTTAAAACTGACACCTGGTAACCGTGGCTCGTAAATGACCAAAATGCCCTGAAAACAGTAACATAAACCCTGAGCCCCTAACTCGTGGTTGCGCCTGATAACTGTAGGCTGCCTACGTACCCTTACTGAGGGATCAAGACACACGTAGTTCTTTCCTCTATTCCTGACCTGTAACTAGTTTGTTTTACTGTAAACCTCACTCTAGGGCTGACATTTCTGGAGTATCCGAGACTCCGTTTTATGATCCGTCAAATGTTATATGATCCTGAAATTATCTAGATCAACATACTAGAACATGATTACGATTCAACAGTTCAAACTTGCTGAACCCAGGAATCACCCACTAGGCGAGATCCGTTCGGGGTTCAAACGTTATCCAAATTAAGATCTGCGAAATCCTACGCGCTCGTGGGGACTAGGAGATTAATCTAGGGCTGACTTTGGTCCCCACCCTGCTGCCCATGCGCCGCCACACCCGCCGGCAGCGCGTGGTGCCTAAAGCAATTACACTCCGCCGGAAAAACTCTAAACCACGGCTCAAGACTTCTACCCTAGGTATAATACCCTATTTTGAGCCACTTTTGTTCTTGGACCTACCCTAAAAACTGACCGGAAGTGGCCGAAATCTCCCCTTAAAATCCGGTCGAAATCCAATTCGTAAATCGAGTTGCCTACGCTACAAATTGATCAATTCCTACCCAACAGGCAGCTAGAGCTCGGAAAATAGGTGGGAAACCATACCTTACTAGTCGGGATTAGTGGCCGGAAGAGGAAGATCGGAGCCGGCGAATTTCGAGCGACACCCGGCCTGAAAATCATATTTTTCCGGCGGCTGGAGTGGCGGCCGAGGTCGGGGAAGGGCCGGGTCGTGACGCCGGGATTGAGCCGGTCCATTTGGCACCGGTCCCGTTCGCAGCCGTGGCCGGTGGTCGGATTTTCGAAGAGAGAGAGAGAGAGAGGGAGGTGCTGTCGGTGAGAGAGAGACGCGCCCCCAGGGGGAGAGAGAGAGAGAGAGAGAAGATGAGGGTTTTAAAAATCTGACTTCCCAAAATTACCATTTTGCCTTTAAACGTATTTTGACCGTATCTCCCTCAATACAACTCGGAATCGAGTGTACTGCATATCTACGAACTCATTTAGTCGCGCTCTACGCAACGGTATAACTGAAATCCCAAAATTCCTTCCCGGTCAAAAAGTCAACTTTTATACTATTAAAATATTCTAGGGGTATAGTGGTCTTTTATTGGAATAAATTAATAATTTAATATTAATTAAGGACTGGGTTGTTACACACGAGGCCCATTGATGGTCCAATGAGTGGAAGTTTTGGGCTACTTGGGAGCACCAAAACTTAAGCTCATTCCTTAAGTCCAAACATTTGGGCAAGCATGAGAGAAAACCCAATAGCCCATCACCTTAAGAAAAGGCCCAAACATCTTTAAAAAATGTCCAATAGCCAGCCCATAAAAAATCCCACATCAGCCAAAGCTTCCAGCAGTCTGACGAAATCAAAGGGAACTCACAAACCGCTGGAAACAAAACAGCCTAGCCCAGCATTTTATAAAATATCCAACATCGTGCTCTATTAAAACCAGTTCAAAGCCAAACCAGCAAAAGCAAGCAAACCCATGTGTTGATCACCTTTTTGACTAAGCACCCTTACCCATTCTTTCCTCTTCAAGCTTTGGTGAGAAAACAAGAAGCAAAAGTGGGTGGCACCTCACCTACATGAAGAGTCCAGCTGCTTGAGGACCTTGGACCCCAAAAAGCTGCGTGCCTATGGGTTCAGGCTAGAGAAATTTCACCAAACTAGATAAATGGAAGAAAGTGAAGGAAAATGGGAGAAGGTGGCTTGATAAAATTGAGTCTTCTAGCCCCTATAAAAGGAGACACTTTCTTCCCAGCAAAACAACTCACAATGGACAGAACAGACAAGAACGAATTGAAGGCAAGCATCCACTCTGGAATCCTTCAATTTCATGCTTTGTTCTTCCATTCCTCTTCCTCTCTCTCAAAACCCACATCTAGAGAGAGCAAGCATCATCTCTCATCTCTGGAACCCTTCGATTTTAAGCCTTGTTCTTTCATTGCTTCCATTTTTCTCCTCTGTCAAATCGCCCATGAGCTTGACGAAGCTTTCGTCAAGTTGCTGGAAATATTCTAAAGCCATCCATGCTTTCATCTTCTACCTCTCTTTCCATAACACAAATTTAGAGAGCAAGCTTCATCTCTCTCAAAGCCTCTGTTCCTCATAGGAAACCCCAAGCCTTCTCTTTCTCATGCTAAACTCACGAATACTCAGCTCCCATGCCACAAGCCCAAGAATTTATCTGTAAGCAACTGTTGGTTTCGTTGGTGAAGAAGACCAAGGTGTTTCCTAAGGCTCAGCTACCCTTTTGAAACACTCTTGGGGCCTGATCCTTGAACTCAGACTCAAGGGGCAATTTCACACATGTTTCTCTTTTCGGCAGCCCAAGCCCATTCGTCAAGCTGCTGGAATAAAAAGACCCCTACATAAAATGACGACTCTGCTGGGGATTAGGTCGCTATCTTCACCAATACCTCCAATTAGAAGCAATAAACCAGAGAAAATAAAGAGATAAGAACATCTATCTTTCTTTTTCTATTTTCCTTTTGTTGGCTATCTACTTTGCAGAACAAGCATAACATGCGTTACTGACATGTGCCTTTTGCTGGTGTCTTAGATCTCCATTCTCAAGCAAAACCAGATCTTGTACGAGGGCTGGGGGCTTAGGCAAATCCATCATTCATGCCATTGAAGCGAATTACACATGCAAACTCCAAAATACTTGGGGGCTTCGTGCCAAGCAAATCTGTGAAAAAAAGAAAGAAAGAAAAGGAGCCAAGCAAAGGCACCTCAAAGTTTCTCATGCTAAACCAAGCTATACCTCAGTTCCAAGAGCTGTGTGAACATTATTCACATTCTCATAGTAAGTCCAAGCTATATCATTCCTAGCCAAGTTAAATTCTTCCAGTTCCTACTCTACAAGCAAAGAATTTTTGGCACTTGCCTTATTTCAAATCTTCTTAGCCCTTGCCTCATTTCAAACATCATGCCACTGTATATGCTCCTTAACCCCCAAAAGCTCAATTTATCCTGGCAACAATTCAACAAACTCATATGCCAAGCATTTGACAAATTTATAGGGCGTAATACCAATCAACATGCCAAGAAATTTCATTTCATTCAAGCATTCCAAGCAACTCAAGCATTTCAAGCAAATTCAATAACTCATGCTCTTGCGACAAAGCCATACAACTTCATGCTTTCACGACAATATTGCTCAAGATCATCCTCTAGCAATGCCTAGGTCAGCACTCAATGCTAAGAGAAGGGACATGCTAAATTCCCAAGCAAAAATCAAGCATACATGCCAATGCCAAGCATATAAGCCAAAGCCATGCTATCATGCCAAATTGTCCCCATTGCAACAAAGGGATATCCTAAGTTCATCACACCATGCAATGTCCCAAACAAATACTCAGAAGGCCACGCAGTAAAGTTTTTTGCAGCTCATGCTAATCAAATCTTTTTATGATGATTATGGTGCACTTGGGGGCTGAGGAAGGAATTCATTGCAATCACCACCACCAACAATTCCAAAACCCCAATAACCAAGATTCAAGCCAAGCAAAACATGGAAGATAATGAGGCGATGTATGAAAAATAACACAAGCTCTATATTCATGCTGCCGGAAGAGTGAACCCTCATGCCAAATCAAGCTATATCTTGATTCAACTCAACCATTAGATTATCCAAATCCAAGCTAATCATGCCAAGCCAAGTCACGTTTTTTTTTTCCAGCACCTATTCCATGCCAAACAAAATAATTTCCAGCACATGCCCTATTTCAAAAATCAAGCATACATGCAAATACCAAAAATCAAGCATACACGCCAATGCCAAGCAATACCAAGCATACATGCCAATGCCAAGCAATACCAAGCATACAAGCAAAGATCAAGCGTACACCAATGCCAAGCATCCAAGCATACAGACCAAAATCAAGCATACATGCCAATGCCAAGCATCAAGCATACATGCTAATGCCAAGCATCAAGCCAAAATCAAGCATACACATGCCAAGCATCCAAGCGTACAAGCCAATATCAACCATGCAAAATCAAGCCTCCCTAGTCACTCAAGCAAATAAATCATGTAAGCTAAGTTATTTCGAGCTAATCCACCAAGCATTTTCTTCTCTGTCATGCCAACTCTTGGTAACTCTAGTAAGTGACCTCCAAAAATTACAGTGAGTCCTGTCTATTGTTCTTGACTGATTTTAAACCAATTTCTCTTAAACTCTATTTAAATTTTGTTTTATTTTATTTTCCTTGTTTTTATTTATTTACAAAATCAAGTTAAAGGGTGTTGGCGTGTGTGTGGAAGTCCTTGTGGTTTCAATTTTTATTTTGTTTTTGTGTTTAATAGTGTTTTATTTTTCGTTGTGTGACATTGATAAACATCTCTGTGGATTACAATCTTTGTGGGAACAACCCTTGCTTGCTTATTATACTTTCATTTGATTTGTGCACTTGTAAGGTTTTAATATTGTTGTTAAAAATTACAAACATATATCTTGATATTTCTTCAATAGGTGCTTAGGCTCCGACTAGCCAGCAAGTGGGACCCCACAAGGCCATACCAACTTGGACATTCTATGAGTGGACTTTGTTTTAAATAAGCATTGTTTTTAAAGAAAAAATTACATGCATAAAAAGGAATTTTTAAATTTAAATTTGTTTTTACTTGGATATGGGAAATATTGGGAATTTATGCACGTTTGCATGCGAGAATTATAAGGTTTTTATGGCTTTGAATGGAAGTAATAAGGGATTGAAATATGATATGTGCATGCAGTATATATTGATGGTGGTATTGATTTGTGTATATGTTTACCATAGTATGTACCTCCCTTATTACTGTTACTTTGGATATTTTAGACACACGATAACTCTTTGGAGGTGTGTCAGGAACTAGGCACCCCTGACTGGGTGTACCGAAGGCCTTAACGGGCTGTTTGCAGAGCAATAGTCCCCTGGTTGGACTGCTCATTCCCTAGCCACATGAGTATTGAGGATTCTGCCATGTGATATAGTAAAACAATCCTCGTGTTAGATTGTTTTCCCTTGGTACATAGCAATGGATGTGCGTGCATTTATATAAGTATAAAAAGGGATTTATGGGATTAACAGGTTTTGAAATCAAGCACGTGTATAAAGGTTTTACATGCATGGCTTTCAGGCAAATGTTTTCAAAAAGGTAGGGTTAGTACGTTTGTTATAATAATGTTTAAACTTTCTTTTCGTCCACTCACATTTTTGGTTTTGCTCCCCCCACAAGCCGTGACTTGATGAGCTTAACAACCAAGACTAGAAACTCCCTTTCCGCCTGACCGTCGCCATCATAGGACTTTCTTTTTCTGACATTTCTACTGTTTTTGACTTGTAAACTAATGAGATTCTTAGAATTCTCTGAATACGCCCATGTAGGGTTGGATTTGTGGCCTGAGGCCATGTGTAAATTGTGTGTGTTGGCGCTTGGGTATTATAATTGTGTTTCTTCCAGGTGTAAATTTTGGAATTATCCGTTTTTCAGAGGAGACTGCCAAAATTTCAATAGAAGTCTGACCCTTTTATACTTTTAAGGAGGGAAAAAGGGTTTGAATTAGTAAATGGGCCCAACATCTTATGGGTGTCGGAAGGGAAGCAGGATTTGACATGGATTCCAAGGGGAATTTGTGTTAAGTCCTGTCATTTTCCAAGCCCCATTAAATTACTAAATGATGCCCTAGATTCACACCACTAAATGGGCAAAGCATGATGACAATAAGGGTCAAAGCAAACAGATAAATGTTCTCGGAATTTTAAGAAAAGACAAGCAAGAAGTAGAATAAGCAAAGTAGCAGCTACAATCTTGAGGGATCTATGATGTAGATTAACAAGGAAGAAGTAACAGCTGTGAATCTACACTTCAACAAATTACCATAAACAATAGAGAAAAAAAAAGCCAAATTTTGGAAAAAGGAAAAAATATTTGAAGAGGTGCAAACCTATAGAGTTACTATGTTTCAACAAATTGCTAGAAACTAGAAAACACAACACACAGAGCAACTGAAGCCAATTTATATTTTTTGCAAACACAACTAGTACCGAGAAAGAGTAGTCTTACCTAGTAAATCAAAGCCCTAAAATTCTAGACGAAAATTAAACAATAAGTGAATGCAATAGAAAATGCAAACTTTAATATCAAAGAGAGAGAGAGGGAATTCGAGAGAAATGTATCGATTCTAACCAAAGAAAATAGGAGATTGTATTGAGAAAGGAGAATCTTTTTGAGATGAACAAAAAGGAGTAAAAAAAAAGAAGAATTCAAAGATGGGGGAATTGTGCGGGATTGGAAAAGGTGCGACATGACACGTGGACTAAGGGAAAAGTATAACATACCCGTTTGTATTGTAAACTTGCTTTTTCTCTTCAGTCGTTTAGATGACTTTGGATGGTTGAGATTGAATCTCTCATATAATGTTCTCATTTTAGCGTTCTCACCTGATCCGAGCGGTAATATATATGAGCTAATTGAGCACAAGCCTCATGTCCGGCTAGCCCATCGGACCCGGACTTTATTTACCGGCCTATAGTCATCCATTTAACTCATGCATTTACAACTATTTGAACATTTTTCTAGTGGAGCGGGGAACTAATTTCCCAAAAATCATTACCGTCTAGTTCTATTAGGCCATTCCAAAATTATCCCAAAAACTTGAGTTTATTTTTCTTCTCCTACCGGGCATCTCTCTCTCTCACTCTCTCTCTCACTCTCTCTCCCTTGCTCGTTCCAAATTTCTCAGTCCTCTGTGAACTCCACAGAAGAGAAAGAAGGCAAAATAAACCATGATATTTGATCTCATCTGCCTCTTTGTATTTAATAAATGAATGAATTCATGGCGAGAACCATAGTTGATACTAAATCAGGCAGCAGGAAGCTTCTTCTCAAGTAGGCAGTAGGGCAGTAGGGCAGTAGGGCAGTAGGGCAGTAGGCAGCAGTTGCAGTGAAGAGCGAAATCAAATGAAATGAAGTGAAAGAGAGCAAAAAGCCCTATACAGACACAGAGGCAGAGCGAGAAATGATGGAGAATGGTTATGATGGGAAATTTGCGGAGAAATTCTCAGCGTTGGCGATTTCGAACGCTGCTGATACTATTCGTTCCTCAAACGCCAACCACAACCACCAAAACGACAGCAGCTTGTTTCAGGTCATGAAAGCCGTGGAAGCTGCGGAAGCCACCATCAAGCAACAAGTCGAAGAGAATCTCCGACTGAGGACTGAACTTCAGCACAAGATTCTTGAGCTCGACAGATATGTAAGTCCCGCTCCGCTCATTTTCCATTCATTTCTGCAACAATTTCCTTCAATAATCATAGTATATGACAATATTCAGAATTGTTGATACATTTTGTTAGGCTGTGAGGCTTGCTTCTCTACTCTTTATCTTATTAACCGCAGTCAACTTTATTTATTTATTTATTTGTTGTTGGGGGGTTAGTGGGGGTTGTGTTGTAACTCATTTCTTGTATTGGATTACAACCCTAACTTGTTCAAGTGTTGATTGATGCCTCTTCTTCTTCGAAATGGACCGGACCAGTCTCGTATGCCCTCTTCATGTAATTGTTTGTTTTCTTACTTATTATGGGCAGAAACTAGATGAATCAATGGCCCAAAGGTCGCCTTCAGTTGATCCTTGGTCCGAGGGTCTCCAAACATCTTTTCAAGCTCATCAAACAGTTCCCACTGTGGATGGTCAAGACAACAGAATTAAGAGTACTGATGCCCCAATACAAAGTCATGCTGAAACTCAATCCAACAATGGCACAATCAATGGAACCATGAAGCTGCCTACAGATATTGCTGGCTCCTCTCACTTGTCTTCGCCATCTACCACATCATTTTCTCCGGGAAGGTATTTGACCTCAAATGCAGAGAATGAGGTTCCCTTACTAATCTTATTCTTAAAAGCAGTGTTAGTAAAGTATCTGAACAAATTCAGATGAAATTTTTTTTTGTTCGTCTTAGGTTTAACACGGTAGGAGAATATGATCCACCGTTCAATTTTTCTGGGCAAGGGCTGATGCCAATGGCTGAATTAAATACTCCTAGTAGCCTCTGGAAACAGGTATTGCATATACATATACTAGATGTTAGTTTTCTCTTTTTTATTATTTTAAGGTATTTCTCATGGACCAAAATTTGCATTTATTAGGATCTGAGTGTTAAGATTCATGAACATGAAGAAGAGATTATGCGTTTACGGAAACATCTTGCTAATTATTCAATAAAGGTATGCTTAAATCATTCACATTGCACTTCCAATCTTCACAATGGCTGCTTATATGCCAATTGTATTCCTTTGTTGATTGAAGTGACTAATGACTAGTATGATGATAGGAAGCACAAATACGCAATGAAAAATATGTTCTGGAGAAGCGTATTGCTTATATGCGTCTGGTAGGCAGAATTTCTCTTATATTCCTTATTAAACTTCTACACCCAACCCTTGTCTCTCTATCTCTCCCCTCTGAGTAATCTCTATATTATTCTGTTTTCTTCATGCTACTAGGCCTTTGATCAGCAGCAACAAGATCTTGTCGATGCTGCATCAAAAGCTCTATCTTATAGACAAGACATTATCGAGGAAAACATACGCCTCACATATGCATTACAGGTGCTTTGCCTTTTCTCCCCTGTTTCTCTTTTACACCGATAATAATGTCATAAAAAAAATGTATAAGTTGTCAGTTGTCTTGTTTCATAACTGAGTTGAAAGAATAATTTTTCATTTGCTTCTGTCAGGATGCACAGCAAGAGAGATCAACATTTGTTTCATCTTTGCTGCCTCTTCTTGCAGAGTACTCTTTGCAGCCACCAGTTCCTGATGCCCAATCAATTGTTAGCAATGTCAAGGTCAGCTCAAATGACCTTTAGTTGTGTTATGTCTAGAATAGATATGTGTATGTTTAGAGTAGGTCAGCTTTATTACTCTTATCACTTGCTTGATAGTTTGTGAAATATTACTCTCTTCCTGATTTAACTAGGTTTTTACTCCTATAGCTTGTGGAAATTTTATTTTAAGCCTTGTTTAGAAAACCAAGGTTAAAAATGTTGGTATTGGTGGATTATATAGGAAGAATGTTGGTATTGAGTATGGAAACAACATAAATTTCCTTTAAAGAAGGAAAATTGTCGATGACACTTCTAGAAACCCTAAAACAGTTGTAATGGATCAATTAAACGTGTACGCTTGATATAATAGTATATCCATGAAGAAGTTTGACATGTAAGATGAAAGCAATGTGCGGCGCTGACACATGACTTTGAATGTTAAAATATAATGTGCAAAAGTATATTTTTCCTTTTTTAAAAAAAAATTGCATACCTTGATGGTATGTGGTAAACTTTATATGCAAAAAAGAGTACATTAAACAAGGGAGGACGTTATGAGTATTATCCTCAAGGAAAACTAATTCAACGTGGAAGAAATAAAAACAATTTGCATTAGCCTATATGTGCCTTAGCCCTCACTGGTGTGCTCTATGACATAAGGCAGGGGAGAGTGTGGACTGTCTCCTCCTTCATTGCCCTTTCTCTCTAAAGTTGTGGGAGACGTTATTGAAGGAAGTTAACACGGTGTGGGTAATACCGGAAGGCTGCTTTGAACTTTTTTCCTTCAGATTTGATGCTTTCGGAAGGGGAAAGAAAGCTAAAGTTCTCTGGGGCAGTCTGATGCAGGCAGTGGTCTGGAACCTATGGCTGGAACGTAACAGGAGAATCTTCGAGGATTAGAAGGGAGTGGGAGTGGTAGAGTTATGGGATAGAGTGAAGTTTTGGGCTGCCCTTTGGGCATCAACTTCCCTTGCTTTCAAGGATATATCCTATCCTACAATTCTGCGCAATCTGCTGGCTGTAGTATCTTAAGGGGTTGTCTTATGTTTGGTTGTTTTAGTTCTGTGTTGAGTGGCTTTGTGTCTGTTTCACCGGCTAGTGTTTTTTCTTTTTGTCTGTGTTCTAATTTAAATGTCCTTGTTTTTGATCCTTTCAAATTTGAATAAAAATATTAAAAAAAAAAAAAAAAAAAAAAAAAAAAAAAAAAAAAAAAAGGAAGAATACAAAATATGCCTATATATGGGCAGGAATTGGGGAAGGCAGTTGAAATATGAATATGAAGAAATAGGTGTGCCTAGATACTTTATTCTTTGGACAAAGGATCTAATTGGCTTATTGAGTGGGAGGTGGCTTAGAATAGCCAAGAAGGAGAGGTGTGGGATTTAGAAACTTCACAAATGGCTGTGGAGGTTCCCACTTGAAAATGAATCCGTTTGGCTGTGATTCAAAACAAATATGGGCTTAAGGAAAAAGGGTGGAATTCTAAGACAGTTGTGAGAGGTTCAAGTTGTAGTCTGTGGAAATATGTTTCCCACAGGTATTCTCCATTATTGAGTTGCTGTCAGTTTGTTGTGAGAAATGGGGATATAATTAAGTTTTGGGAACATGTTTGAGTGGGCAAATTTTTTCTAAACATTCTGTTTCCCAGGCTTTACAGACTGTCCAGTATCCGTAATAGAGTTATTCCTAGCATTGCTGACTCTAACTTTTGTGGAACTGGATTTTGGGAGGAACTTGAGTGAGGCTGAGATGGCATAACTATCTTCTTTGTTGTCTTTACTTCAAAAATGTTCGTGTCCACTCTTTGAGGGTTGATTCAAGAAAGTGGTGCCTAGAAATCACAGGGAGTTACAGCAAGTGTGGTTACCTGTTAACTAAGTAATTTAGGTATTGAGTCGTTGTTCCATCCCTACGGTATGAATTGGAAAGCTACGGGTCCCACCAAGGTGCAGACGCTATCATGGTTAGTGGCTCACCATAAGATGAATATTTGTGATATGGTTCAAAGGAGGAGACTAATTACTTGCTTACCATTCTCTTCGGGTGGTTTGGCTGGAGAGATAGGGTCTTCTAAGATTATGCGGTATGGGAATTGAGGAGTCATGGTAACAAGTTCAGGTTTTGTCAGCGCTTTGGTCATCTGTCACCAGAGGGTTTATTCTCAAATATTTGGCTAGATTGGCAAGCTGCTGTTGTTATTGCTGTCTTTGGGAGGGTCCTTTTGTTTTAGTTTAGCTTGTTATTTTCTTTTCGTCTGGCTTTTCTGAAGTGGTCCTCTTCTCCACTACTCTTGTACTTTGTAATTATATTGTTTGCTAGCAATAAATTCTCTTTTATATAAGAAATGTTATGTATTTATGGGTCACGTTCACCAGTCCTATTTTCTGACACAAATTTTAAACCATTAGACTAAAACTCTTCCGAAGTTAAGATTCTTTGTTACATGGATTATTTCTTTAAAAAATTAATAGTTAATTTTTGTAATCTCTTTCCAAACCCAAAAAAAAAGTAACTCTTCGTTTCACTACTCAACCCTTCTCTCTCTCTCTCTCTCAAAACTATAATTAAAATGTCAAAATTGGCAGAGTATAACTCTGAGATCGTCTTTGGTCCCTTTTGGCAATGGTGGTGCCCACTTGGGTGGAACCATGTAATGCCTTTGGGTGGGGATTACAGCATAGTGGGAAATGAACCATGCATGTAGTTCCTAATGTTCAGGAAGTATAGCTTAGATTGCCAGACAAAAGCCTTTCTATTGTCCATGTTGTGTAGTACCATTACAAATTTCAGAAAGAAAAAAAACAATTGTTGCTTCTTTCTTGTTAGATTCTTTGCATGTACCTTTTTTCTTCTTTTCAAATTTTCCTTCCATACCAAAAACCGAGTCCATTTTATGCTTTTGACAGAAGTTGCTTACTTATCAGTTCATTTTTGGTCTTCTGCCACTCCCTCCCATCAAATCCTGGGGCATAGCTCAATTACTTGTAAACCACATAAATCATTGTGCCTTTTGTGTGCGAATTTTCTTGTGGGTTTTGTATTCTTTTCCTATTGTGTCTTACTTGTGTACGATGAATAGGCTTATATTCTTAACATTTCGTAAATTGACTCAATACAATGACAACTTAGATGAGTCACTCCGATCTTAGGTAAAGTTGGCTTGGATTTAAACGACGGTTATGTTTATTTGGGATTTCCCTAAGTATTTGGAAGGTGGAGTGGTTCTTTGCTTGATTTGGCATTGCTTACCCCTTGATCCTAGCCTTATTACAAATCCAAGGATTCTCTTGTATTGTTTAGGGTCAGTAATAATACTCAAAGATACAGGATAACCCATGGATTTGTAAGGCAATGCTCAAATTAAAAGTCAAGCAATACCAAGACTAGCAGAGGAGCTAGATCCCTGAAAGGTATACCATGCTAAATTTTTTATTTCTATTTAAAAATCATTTTCATGGTGACAATTGCTGTTTCCCCTGATTTGCTCATCTTAATTTCTGTAAATTCCTATGAAGGTTCTTGTTCTCTTGGTATTCCCCTTTAGCAACCATTCTGTTTAAAACTTTTAAGTGTTTGTAATTCCGATCTCTTTTCCATCACTAGAAGCAGCATAGTGTACAGTTCTACTAGAAGTTGTCCAACCTAGGAGATTGAATTATGTTTAGAGAAGATATCTGTCAGTGTTTTGTGTGCTATACTAAGACTTCTCATGAAATGAAGTTGCTTTATAGTCCCTGCATCTTCTGCTTTCTTGCAGGTTCTATTTAAACATTTGCAAGAAAAGCTCCTTCTTACTGAGGTATGTAATGCAAACTTCAGAGTGCTAAAAACCTCACCTGATCTGGCAAATTTTTTTAATTTAACCTCCACTTATAGTACTTTAACCTCCACTTATAGTGCTTTGAGATGTCTTTGAGCAGTGCATAATTTTTTCACCAGAATTGAATTATTTGATTACATCCTTTCCTTGATAACAGACAAAATTAAAGGAGTCACAGTACCAATTTGGACCTTGGCGCTCAGATTCAAATCACTCTAACATTGCCCCGCAGTCACCGTCTCACTCCATTGGTGCAGCATTGGCTACTTCAGTATGTTTATTTCTCTAGTTCTTCCTCTTAATATCCTGTAAAAGATTTTCATCTCTTTTGTGCTTTTTAGCAGAACAAAAATGGGCTAGAACTGGTTCCGCAGCCAATATATTCCCATGAAACAGTACCAGTTTCTACTTCTGATGCTCAGACAACCACAGAGTGGGATCTATTGGGTCGCCATCAGAGTGGTTTGGGTGGTGTTGTCACAAATAACATGAAAGCCAATGGCCTGGGGAGGTATTCACCTATAGAAAGCAGGTGAGCCTGGTCAAATGGAGACTGCTTCTTACAACCATCTGAATTTGTTGGTGGGTTCTGATTTCATTGGATTTGAATGTTGAATGGTCATACATGGATATAATTGACCAAAATGCTATTGAGTTAGAGTGAATCACAAAGCATCTTTTTTTGAAATCATAATTTAACCTTGTTCACCAATGCTCATAGGTCTTTAGTTTGTCTATTGGTTAGGTCCTTATTGGTGCCAGTTGTTACAATATCCATTTTTTCACTTTGAAACTGTTGTGCCTAAGTGCCTATATATATTTTTTATTTCTGTTGAAACTAGTGTGGTCTTGTTATAACAGTTCTTTCTAAACTATAAACGATTTGGAATTTATGAATCATGACCACAAGTGATATGAAGAATGAAGAAGCTTATAACAAACTTTCTAGTTGGTGAAAGAGATGTGAGGAAGGCGAAGTTAGTGAAGCTCATTTACTGTTTTTGGCTTGTTAGAGAACCACTAAATCCCAAACTGGATGGGGCCTCATGTGCAGGCCATCCTGAACATGGAAAGGCAAGCAAATGCAAACATAGAGAAAACATATTGGTAGAGTGCCACCCTGCACCTTGCAGATCAACAACCTAGTGAGGAATGAGTGCTAGAGGTTTTGAACTCAGGACCTCATGGAATCAGAGCTTTGATATCATATTAGATAATCACATACCAGTAGTCCCTGAATGCTTCAGATGTTAGGGAATGGGCCAACAATATACGTCAAGCTAACAGATATATATTGCTACATTTATACCCAGTTCATGTCCAGCAATAAATGATTGATAAGTCATGCCGTCAATCAACAGACAATGGATTTTAATTTTTAATTTTTTCATAAGCCATTGGATATTTAGAGTGTAAATGAGTAACAAGGCCATTTAATGCTTCAACTTCAACAGCCCATTTATGAAGTTTACAGGGCCAACCAGCAGCATAAATTTCACATCTGTTCCGAATAGCGTATTTTCCAAAAGACAGAAAATATGCCATAAATCTCAAATTTAATATGATTGGATGCTTTAGGATTTTCTTACATAATTTGTCTTCACAGATTCAGACCAAATTTATTTCCATTATTGAAGCATGAGTTTAAAGTTTTGTACTCATTATTTACAGATTGTTAGTGGTAATCAGGAAGCCAGGGAATATATATGTATTTCTATGAATTTATATGCAGTCTCTTGCTCAAGTGTTTCAGTTGTTTACTAGGACTTCTGCAGCCCAAGATGTACCTACTCAACTTGCTGTTACTCAGGGTGATGCACAAGTAACTCAGTACAGTGAAGAAACCACCAATAAACAGGTCACATTTCGTGATCCTGTCAGGAACTCAGAGAGTGATTATCAAGATCCAGAAGGAAACCATAATGAGAGAGAAACGTCAGCCAATTGGAATTCAGGAAACGCTCCTTACACAACAGCGCTTGATGATCCCAGCTCCTCGTATGCCCATTATCTACCACCAGTGCTTGAAGAACCTTCTTCTTCGTTTTCAGAGGGTCATTATCTATTTTGCACTTTGTTTATTGGTCTTATTATTGAGTCTTGTCACTTTAAAAATCAGGTATATTTCAATATGCAGCTGCAGATGATGATCCGTTACCAGCTATAGATGGCCTACAAATTTCAGGCGAAGCTTTTCCTGGACGGGAACTTCAAGCATGTGGATACTCTATTAATGGAACAACCAGTTGCAATTTTGAGGTGTGATTTTGAATATAACTTTTCCTCAGCCCCCTCCAACACCCACTAACTTGTGTAAAACCTAATCATTTTGAGACTTTTGTTAGAGACACATACAAATTTGTAATCATATATATATTTTTACTGCACTTCCAGTGGGTACGCCATCGGGAAGATGGATCTGTTAATTACATTGATGGTACTGATCTTTTCCTTTTATGTTCGATGTTGGATTTTTTTTAAATTTAAAATTTTGCATCCTTTTATCATGTCAATTCTGAGGCTTGCCGAGTTTCTGATAATAGGAGCAAAGCAACCAAACTATCTTGTTACTGCTGATGATGTTGAGGCATACCTTGCTATTGAAGTCCAACCTCTGGATAACAGGAAGCGAAAGGTACTTTCTCAATTGTAGTTACATGTGTGGCTGACTTATTTTGTCTCAATATTGATCTCTCTCTCTCTCTCTCTCTCTCTCTCTCTCTCTCTTTGGGGGATGGGGGCAAGGTTTTCCGAATGTTCAGTACAAGTGAGGCTTGAACACAATGAAATGCATGAGTTGTGTAATTAGTTTGATGTTCAAACTTTGTGCCTATACAGTAATTGGCTATAACTTAATAAGGTATCTTTCCAGAATGATATTTTTTATTAGGCACCTTAGATGTGCCAAACATTTCGGAAAGCTCAGAGTAATTGCTACACATGGTTGGTCAGTAATTCTTCCTTGGTCTTCTGCATTTCAGATGTCAAATATTTAGGAAAACAGTGTTAGTATGTGGGAGGCCCAACTCTAATGCAGGAATTCATGCTAGCATTGTGTGGTAGCTACCATTATCTGTAGCTAAAATAATATACAAATGCTAGTTCATTGTTGTCGCTACTAACCGTGGCTCTACTTGTTATAAGATCCGATGTATCTATAAGAAAATGAACAGTAAGTTCTAAGTTGAGTTTCTTGTAGTGCAAAACCAGTCGCTTTAAAATGAGATGAGTGCAATCCCTAGATAGATTTTCTGTTTTCTTTTTTTTAAAGGTCTTTTTTAATTACCTAAGGTCCTAAGACAATCCCTTAATTATAGGAGATGGAATTTTCGGGATACATTTTAACCCTCTCATAGAATTTGTACCGGCATTCACAACGTGTCCCAGCTTGCTGCAAAAAAAATTGCACACAGCATAAGGGTGGGGTGTGGGGAGTTTCGAGGCCCCCTGCTTTTAAATTGAAGGAGGTAACCCACCATTTGGGCTGCACCGCATTTTGTATATGAAGTTATCTCCACATAGGACAGGAGATATGAACCCAACCCACCCCTGCAGTGCAGTTGCTTGTATACCATGTTAAACCCATGGGTAGAACTCATCCTTGAAAGCAAAACTTACAAGGAAAGGGTGCCCGTGTGTTTATATACTGCACCTACTCCCAAGCGAAGGGTGTTCCAGGTCACCAATTCTCTTTAAGAGAAATCTTCGTGATAGAGAGTTTGATATGTTTTTCTGAATTATTTTCTTATATTAGTAACCTCACTGTTCATCCTTCCTGTGCTTGCGAGAGGGTTGTTCCAGGTCGTTTCTTGTAAATCCTGTTCTATGTCTTTCTTGATAACCAAAACCATCCTACACTTGGTCCTTAGTTCATTTTCGAAGTCCAGTTACTTGTCTGGGTGGTGGCCCATGGCAAACTCTATACCTGTGAGATTCAACAGAGGCAGCCTACACTTCATTGTCTCCTCTTTGGTCTGTTCTGTGAAAAAATGCTGGCGAATCTTCTTTCACGTCTCAAATTTGGAATGGTTTAATCTTGGTTTTTTGTTTGGATTGGGTGGTTCTGAGCGCTCCCATCTTTTTCAGTTGCATCTGGGTGTTAATCTTGTTCGTACGTTAATTTCTTCTTCTTCTTCTTGTTTTTTTTCTTTTCTTTTTTCCTTTTGGATAGAAAACTTAATGCTTTGATTAAAAAAGGGAAGTACAATCACAAAATCTAATCCTTGTTTGTTCATTAACTTGGTTTTTTAATGTAGGGAGAGCTTGTGAAGGTTTTTGCCAATGAGCACAAAAAGATAACTTGCGGTAAGTAAGATGACTGAGGTATTTTGTAAATATCAAGCCATTCAAATTCCATGGATGTCACTATTCTTTTCTCTTTATTCACAGATCCTGAAATGCAAAGTCACATAGAGAAGATTCTTAGTAGTGGTCATGCTTCGTTTAAAATTTATCTGTCGGTATGTTTGTACATGAAAAATCCCTCCATTTGTACTTAGTGTACTTATTATTCATTTAGCAAGTTTTTAAAGATACATTATTGTTTTTTCTATTGAAAGTACCTTTTCATTTTACAGACTGGATATCTTGATATATGGGAACCGGCTACGTTGGCAATTAAGAGGGAAGCGTATAGTATTAAGTGTAGTGAAACTAGTGGTGTTGTACTTACAGAAAAGTTTTCGCCAACAACACTTGTATGATTTCTTACTTATTAACCTTTTTGTTATTCTGCATGGATTGGTGAGGCTTGGCCAGCTTAAATTGCAGTAGTTTTGGAAATGAGTAGATGTTATAAACCTTGTAGGAATGTGAGTAAACGGTGCTGAATTGATTGATAGACTTGCTTTTCATTTTTTACTTATTTATTTATTCCATGATTAAGTAAGCTCAAGTGTAGTTCTAGCTTTGCTCAATTGAATGTAGCATATAAAGGGTTTTCCAGATTCATGCTTTGTTAGAAGCCCAATTAAAACCTGGATGAATTCAGCATGACTTGTGTCCCTAATTGTAAATGTGAAACTGCGGTACTACTCTCTTTATTACTATTGTCTGGCAAGAAGTGAATAT
This sequence comes from Prunus armeniaca, assembly GCA_903112645.1. Classification (NCBI taxonomy): domain Eukaryota; kingdom Viridiplantae; phylum Streptophyta; class Magnoliopsida; order Rosales; family Rosaceae; genus Prunus; species Prunus armeniaca. The sequence continues at coordinate 22,787,228 of CAEKDK010000004.1, forward strand.
ACCTACATTGGTTTATATATGATTCTAGTTCTTTGAGAAAATCTGAAATGCTTCCTTTAAAGTACATGAGTGGTTTAGATTTCACACTTCAGGGTCAGCTTCTAATGGGTGGGATGCTATTCCCGCCACTTCGGTTACTTCTCTCAACCCTTGGAAGGATATTTCGGCAGGTTATCAATCCTTTTTACAGTGCTGCAGATTTGAGGTGGGAAATGGGAATAGGGTTAGGTTTTGGGAGGATAGTTGGGTGAAGGAGGGGTTGTTGAAGGACTCTTTTCCGCGCTTGTTTGCGTTGTCTTCAAAGCAGTCCTTAAGCATTGACCGTTTTGTTGATTCTCACGTTTTTCCTCATAATTGGGACTTTGGGTTTAGGAGAAATCTGAATGATAGGGAGACTGCCGAGGTGATTAAATTGCTGGAAGTTCTGGAAGGTTTCAGATTGTGTGCCTCTAAAAGGGATAGGAGAAGGTGGGATCTTGAGGTGTCGGGTTTTTTCACTTGCAAGTCCTCTCAATCCTTTTTACGCAACAAGGGGAGTGTTGTGACATTTCTTCCTTTCTCTAGTGTGTGGAAGGCCAAGTCCCCCCCTAAGGTCAAAGTATTTGTTTGGTTGGTGGTGCTTGGGAAAGTTAACACTTCAAATCTTGTCCAAAGGAAAAGACCTTTCATGTATTTGTCTCCTCAGTGGTGTGTGTTATGTAAGCTTGGTGAGGAGAGTGTGGACCACCTTTTCTTACATTGCCCCTTTTCCTTAAGTCTTTGGGGGCTTTTGTGGAGGGAGGTTGGGACCGTTTGGGTGATTCCGAAAGGGTGCGCTGATTTCCTTTGTTCTGATTTTGAGGTGTGGGGTTCGGGGAAGCGCGCCTCAACCTTGTGGGGCTGTCTGGTTCACTCTGTTTTCTGGAACATTTGGATGGAGCGTAATAGGAGAATTTTTGAAGACTACAAGGGAGTGGGAGTGAGTGAGTTGTGGGATAGAGTTGAGTACTGGGCAGCTTTGTGGGCTTCTGTTACTGAAGATTTTAAAGATTATTCTGTTTCTACTATTTTGAGGGATATGGCAGCAGTGGTTATGTGAGGGTTGGGGGGTGTGTTGTTTCAGTGGTTTTTTGGCTTTGTTCCTCCCTGTTAGTTTGGGAGGGGTTGGTGTTGTTTGTTTCTTTGTGTGTTGGTGTTGTTCTCTGGTTGTGGTTGTCTTATCCACCTCCGTGTTCTTTTGCTTTATAAATTTTGTTTCTTCTCAAAAAAAATTCTTATTCAGTGTTTATAGGCTTCTTGCTTAGCATTGGTCCATTGGATCGTAGATTGAATAAGGTATTGGGATATGTTGAAACTCTTCTGATGCTTTTATTAAGGGGGAGTCAAATTTGTATTTGTTTTACGGCTTACCCAGTAAGTACTAGTATTTTCAGATCTATGTTTCTTCATGATTATGTTGTATGTAGTTCCTGTCTTATTTGACTTCTTTTCTTATTTGTCAGGTAACAATTCCATATGGAAGTCCTACAGAACTCATAATATCTAATCCTGGCGGGGGTGAGCATATTTTAAAAACAGATGATAGCTCGACCGATATTAGCTGGTAAGCAAAAAATGTTTCCATATAAACAGAAAAGAAACAGGAAAAATAAAAAAGTCCGAAATTTTTTGTTTTGTGTGAACATAAACATTTGAAACATTTTAATGCATTCCTTTGAAACAACCAGATCAGGATATACCAATCATGGACTCTTATTTGGTGTTTGGTAGTTATGTGTACAAATTATATGTTGGATATATATTTTTTATTATCGTGTTTGACTGGCTCCTCAGTACTGGCAGTTATTTGCATATAAAACCCACTCTCTACAGCCAACTGGAAAATGAATAGCTAGTTTATTTTAATCAAGTAGACAATTGCAACTACCAAAATGATTTTATCTTCTTTTTTTTTCCTAGTACGTCTACATGCATTGTTAGCTTATTATTCTCCACAAGAAAACTTATGCTTCAAGTGGTTTAATCTAATTGTATAAGTAATTTGAAGAGCTGAATTATGGAATATTGAAGGGGAAAAAAGAATATGAAAGAGTTAATCATGCATCAAGTAATTAAGATGCAATTTTCTTTTTATAAGAATGTGAATCTTTAAAAAAATAAAAAAATAAAACAGTATAACAGATCTGACCAAGAAGTCCACTTCAAAAAGAAAACTAAACGTGCAAACTGCGTTACCACTTCAAGCCTAGGGAAAACACCAAAACAAAAAGATAATTCCAAAGAGCTACAAAACAGATGATTTCCAATCTGACAAATGATAGAAAAAGATAACTCCCTAGAAGTTAGAACCATACTTGTGATTGCAGCCTAGCAAAGGGAATTTTTCTGTCTGGAATCTTGAAAGCCGCTTCCCAAGCAAAGCCTCATTCCCCTAATCCTCATTTTTCTTTGGGTTGTTGAGACATGATTTCCCAACATGGTTGGACAATGATCCAAAGTCAATCTAGTAAGTAAGTGCAGCTTGCCTTGCATGAGGAGAGAGCTCCTCCCAATCCACAGTAAATAGACCAAGTAAAACTGCATTATGAAGTTCATGATCCCTCAAATTTGTTTGCTTATAAAATCATTAAATGCCCTCATGCTTTTTGTCACCCACCACCATTTGACATTTTGGAAGCAAACCTAGTGATATTAAAATCTCCGCCTATACTATACACCATCTTGATCCACAGCCCAGATAAAGGCGCCAACTCCTCCCAAGAAAATCTCCTCCATCTAGATTTGTTTGACTCGTAAACCTGTCAGCCACCAATCTCTTCCACAATTTTAATCGAACAAGAAAACTCTCCCAGAACAGATTCCTGACCGCGACCACCTTAGTGTTCCACTAATCAATATCCCCCCTGACCTGCTTCCACAAGATGACACAAACACCCAATCCTTATGCCTTCCCCCCAAATACTACTCACTATCTTATCAATTACCACCCTTTAGTCTCTTGCAAAATTACTAAATCTGCACCACAGTTGACAAGTACTCCTTTTATTACCCTTCACTTGATCGCATCCCCTAAACCCCCAACGTTCCAGCTAACAATCTTCATTGGACTTTCTCACTTTCCCCTGACCTGCTTCCACAATATCCCCCCAGATTCAAACTAGTCAGAACATCCCCCAAATTCTCCACCATCTCCTCTGCGTCCTTTTCCTATTTCCGAAATCCCATCTGAACCCCTCTTCTATTCCAAGAACTCCACTGGAGACTTTAAATTCCCTCCAACGGAGTAATCTTTGATAGATTGATGTTGCTCTATAGGATGTGGCTGTGACCCTAAAATCTAAGAATCTGCATTTCTTTGCACCTTGGACAGACTCTTTCCTGGGCTTAGATTAGAAGAGTTCAACAAGGATGCTGAACTAGACAAATCCCCTCCCTCAGCACAAGGAAAATACCCACTTTCTTTCTTTCCACTAGAGCCCTCAGGTGCAACCACAAAACCTTGGTGGTTGGTTAAACAAGAGTCATGGTGAGAAACTACCTGTTTTGACTCTTTAGGCTCACCCTCTTCTAGACGGAAGGAATCCCCTAGGCTGAGCTTGAATACTTTGTTTTCCAGTGGCTCTTAATATTATTCATGTTCTTTGTCCAAATCCTCTTCCAGCATATCTGAGCCCTCAAAAGGTCCCCTAGTAGTGACCCATCTTCATCAAAACCGCCGTCTAATCCTTGTTTATCTAACTCTTGTGAAAACAGTTCCAAGAGTTCCTGTTTCTCACTTGCCTGCAAATCCTCTAAATCATTTCCTTATAGGGTTCTCTCCTCCCCTACGCCAATCCCTTTTGAATCTGAAGCCCCTCTGAAGCCGCAATACTGTTCGTTTTTAGATACGATACTGCAATTCTCTATCCCTCTTCGGTTAGAGCCCAAATCAAATTAACCCAAACCCATGCCTACGCTGCTGCCATCGTCTTCCACGTCAACTTCTGTATCACGAAGAACTGGAGTGTCTTTGAGTTGCAAGGGCTTTTGATTTCTTTACTAAATCTTATCTGCATGTCTTTTGATTAGACTACTTATTTGTTCATGCATATATCATTATGGTAAATCCTTTTCATATAATTCAAATTTTTATGCAAGAAAATTGTTTTTTTTTCTTTCTTATTTATTGAACATCAACATCACTAGTTATAGGTTCTGTCCCAGATTTCAGTTAATCCACTGTATCAAAGAATGTAACTGATCCCGAGTAGTACATATGATTTAGTTCTACTGTCATTGTACTAGTTCTGCTGTGAGATAGTTATATTTGCCATGCACTGCCAATTCTTAGTTGTAGATGCCATGGTTCTAACTATTATATTTTTATTTCTTATATGGCTACTTTGTATGGTTTAGCAAAATATTGGTTCCAAACGATTTGATGTGATTATATTTGGAAGGTTTTATTCATTCCTATGTTGTTTAAGTATTTTGTTTCTTTCCTCTCCTGATATATCTCTTTTTATTTTTTCCTCTCCTTTTTGCAGTTCTAGAGATACAATTGTGCTCACGTTGAGATTATTTATCCTAAGGGTATAACACTTTAATCTCTGGCCATAATCTCTCTTAGTTTGTATAACATGGAACTATGATCTTTGAAGGTTTTGTTTGGGCATCTAATTTTGTCTTACGTACTTTATAGGGACCAGACATAGAGCAAGTATTTACATATATGTTTATAGGAGAAAATCTAGTGTAAAACTAGAAAAGTGTAATATGTGGAGGACATGACATTTAACAGTAGCTTGTTAGATACCACTGGCCCTAAAAGCTTGAGCTGTTAAGGAGTGGACCAACAATGTATAATCAAGCATAGGAGGCACATTATCAAGAAAGATTGAGATACCAGAAAGGCTAAAGAAGAGGTAAATTAAAACTTAGAAGCGAAAACATGTAGCTGCACACAAGTAGTGATATTCCTGAAACTTAACTACTACGTTATCTTTCCTGACTCTCTTATCTCTTAGTATACTTTTATCTTTAATCAAATGAGTCCAGCTCATTTTCAAAATTTTGAGTCAATAGAACAAAATGCCGGTGAGCTTGAGGTGGATGTGGAGAAGTGCAACTCGAGTTTTGTTTGATAGAAGGATACCTTTAAAGTTAAATGGCTAAAATTGTATACGACTGTTATAGGCACCTCACCCAAACCTCCCACGGCCCCTTTTTATGTCATCCCACCCATGTACTCTATCCATCTTCGGCCCCCACCTCGCATCCTCCCAACCTCTGAGTAGCTCCTTTTCTTCTTCTCTTCTTCTATGTTCCCTTTCCTCCCAACATTAGCCCCACACCTCCTACTCTGTTCTCTGATGTAATTTTGATCTCCCAGCCTCTATACATATTCTCTTCTCTGTTGTTATGTGCTTTCCATTATGTGGAATGCTAATGCATTTCAGATTTGAGCTGTCCAGCTAATTTTGAGCCTCCATAACGTCTCAATGATTGCTCAAATGCCCATATAATATAATATAATATAATATTTTTATTTGTAATAATTCGAGTCCCAAAAGTCTTACGTGGCTCACCTTGGTAGACATAATAAAACACTTGGTGCCTACTCCTCGCCTTTGAAAACACTGGAAGCTAGTAAATTTAGAGGGAAAGCTTCTGCAAACACATCTAAGAATGTAGGAAGAGTGGTGTTTGACCCTACAAGTCTTGTGTAGATATAGATGAAAAGCTAATGTAGATAAGGGCATTATGTAGCAGAAGGAAAATTGCAGTGAGGCCAAAAGTGGACGGACTAGGATTTAGCATAATTGGAGTATATAGCGATAGAAACAAGCTTTTCAGAGACAATTTCAAATTCTTTGAGTCTTGATTAACTTATCAGTTGTGTGCCAGAAGAAGCCGATTTTTTTATTTTTAAAAATTGTGTATGTATTACTTAAGGCTTTAATGTACTACAAATATATGGTGATATCCCCTCTTCTTTGTCTTTGAACCAAAGTGAGAATTGCACATCCCTATTCATCTCATTTTTTCCTCGCACTGTTTTTTCAAGAATATAATTTGAATTGCTTCTGCCTTTTATTTTTCTTTCTGTTTGTTACACAAGATCACATAGACCTTGGAGACTCAAATTGAAGCATTTAGTGAGGGAGACGAGCACAATTATAATGCACTTAGCAGGTGGTGCTTCCTCTCCCTCCTTAATAGCTCACTAGACTTCCTGTTGTCTTGTTCACAATATTGTTTAGGCACTTTGATGTCTTCTTTTCTTTCCTCGGACTTGTCTTCTGGTCAGTCAACCAAGTTTGATACACACCTTCATTTTTCATGTCTTTGGGGACCCAAATCTCTCCATGTTTAGTGAACTTCTATTAACTGAAACAGAAAGAACCATGTGAAATGAAAGAAGAGGATTAACCTACTTGATACTAGCCTGATTCAAACTACAGAAGTAAACCCACACCCTTGTGGGGGCAAATAAATAGTTTTAACATACTTTTTATTCCCCCCAAAAAAATTTAAATAATTTAATCTTTGAATAAGTAAAATTGTAATCATATGGCCTTAGAAGGGTTTGAGATATTTGGTATTTAGTTTTTATTACAACACTTTCGGATTTCATTTTTAGCTAGAGAAAATAAGTGAAAATTAGTATCTTTCTTTTGTATTGAGTTATCTATAGAAATTGAAGGAAAATAAAAGGGAAAACAAAGTTAGTTTAGTGACTTGGTTCTTGTAATTTCGATTTAGCGTCACATATTATGCTTTTCTTAACTTGTTATATGAATCTGATGCAGGGCAGCGGCTATAAGCTGCTGTCCAGTGACCAAAACATACCCAAAATACAGAAAATGGAAGGATAAAGCAGTAGAATCAAAGTTGGAACGAAGATAATTGAGTTCTAGGGCAAAATCCCAAGATAATTGAAATTATATTCATCAACAAAAACTCAATACAAGAGTCTCTAAATAGTCTATTCATACTAGAATACAGCAGCCAAGCATTCTTATTCCTAGTTTAATAAGAAACCCTAATTGATGAAGGAAATTAAAACGAAAACAGGAAATTGAACTAAATCCTAGTAAGAATAGGAAAACAAATAATAAAATAACCTATTAATTTGATATAACTAAAACTTAGCTTTATTGGCTGATGAGCCTACTTAGATTAGGAAGTCTAATAGATGCTCCTGCATCAGAATCATATACGTGCCAATGTTTGGAATTCATTTAATTCATTGTACATATTTTTGTTGTTGAGCACATTAAATCTTCCTTGGCATCAGATTTCACCCATCTCTTGGTTCCTGCAGGCTGGTGAGAGAAGGAAAGGTAAAAAAAGGTTGTTTTTTTGAGTAGGACAATTATCTCCTGCTGTTGGGCTCCGCAAGAGCTTGTGTTCTTAAGGGTAAGGTTGTCCATTACATACTTGGGTGTTGGTATGTGCTGTTGAACTTCCTGCTATTCAGTATTTGTTAGAGCAGCAATGAGTTTTGTGTTGTAATTTGTTGTATGAAACGATCAATGTTGTTCTTTTTAGATTTATACTGCTTTTATTTTTTCTTTCTGTTTGACTCCACCATCTCTATCTTATACACACTGTCCAGAAACGTATAATTGTTTAGGGTTGGGATCTGGGGACAGCTTTTTACAAATAATTTTACTACTTTTTAGTTCCTAGATCCATTTACATCTAAAGGGTCCAAAGGAAAAGTTAAGATTTCTTCACTTGTTTTACTTGTTATTTTCTACACAATCAATAGGATGTCCATGAACACGTGGCAAAATCATGTATGACGTAAGTGGTTGAGTTGAGTCTTATCAGGTCAGGTTCATACGGGTTGACATGACAATAACATAAATATTGAGGGTGGAACTTTGTGAAATATGCTTTAGTTTTTTTTCTTTATTATGTACAGAGTTTGATGCATAATGCATGTGATTAGTTTTCCTAATGCTATTCGGATTAGTTATTATTAGTTTTCCTGTCATAAAGTAAAGAATATCGTCCTAAGATGTTTGAGATGTTCCTTATGAGAGCAGCTGTATATAAGTATGTCATCAAAATAAACTACCAGAAATTTATCAATGTAAGGCTGTAACCCATGAATCATCACCCTCATAAACGTGCTAAGTGCATTGGAGATTTCAAAGGGCATAACAAGCCATTCATATAAACCATCAGGGGTTTTAAATGCGGTTTTCCATTCATCTCCTTTACGAATGCGGATTTGATGGTAGCCACTGCAAAGATCTATCTTAGAAAACCATTGGGAACTAGTCAAATCATCCAACACAGTATTGGAAAACGTTGCTTAACTGTAATTTTATTTACGATGCGACTATCAACACATTTGTTAGGAGCCTTCCTTTTTGGGGGTAAGGAGAATCTGAACAGCATGAGGACTTAAATTATGACGAATAAAGCCCTTTATCCGGCAGCCCCTCAATTTGTCAATTCAACTTTGCTCACTTAGGCGGCTTCATACAATAGTGGGGAAGATTAGGAATTTGCGAACCAGGAACAAGGTCAATAGCATGCTGAATCTCTCTTGTAGGTGGTAGTTCATCCGGTATCAAGTATGACATCAAAGAATTCAGTGAGGAGTTGTTGTATGGGTTCGGCAAGTGGAGTGAGGGTGTCATCAGATGTCGGCTTAAGCAGGATTTCCTAATTCTATTTGGATTAGTTATTAATTTAGTTAAGGATTCCTTATTAGTTACTTTGCTTTCCTATTTCTCAAAGTTTACTTTTCCTTTTCCTAAAGTAAAAAGGGTGTGCCTCTATAAATAGAGTAGTTTGTAATCTTTTAAGGCAGACTTGATTAATGATAAATTTCCTTACTTTAAACTCTCTGATTCCTTCCCTTTCCCTTTGTCTCTTTGATCTTTAATTCTTCTCTTTAACCTCGTATATACTTCTTTGTTCTATTGTTTAAGTGCTTAATCTAATACCTATGGACTGTACTATATTAGAGTTAGGTAAATTTTTTGGCCATTTGTTATGTAATGTGTTTGACATAAGTTTTTATGGAATTATAAGATGTTTTCTTCATGGGAGAAGCATGATAAATTAACGGGTAAGATTTGGGTTTAAGATAATTTCACACGACATGACGTGAACATGTGGAAATACGATATATTAAAAAGTCTAAATGCATGGATGAATACTATTAACCATTTGAGCTATAAGTTTCTTTCCCTCTCTTTAAATTACTACATGATGAGGCAAATAAATTAAATAGAACAAAATTGCAATCAATTAAAATTCTTTAAGATAAGAAAAGAACTCTAACTTCCATCGAAAGAAATAAGGTTAACGATCGTTTTACCCCCTCAATTTTAATGCAATTATATTAAAATGGTCAATGTAACACTTATGGTTAGGTTTTTTTTTCAAACTTCATTAAATTTTCCATTCAAAATGTCACGTGAAAACAAGGATTGAAATATCGGCTGATACATCGATATATCGATATTTTGAATTGTTGACACCGATATTGGGGGGTAAGGCCATATCTTCCCCGATATCTACGATATATCCCTGATAAGTGCGATATCCTCGATATTTTGCCGATATTCCCGATATTTCCCGATACCCATAACAAAACCCAAAAAAATTCAAAAGTTTTGAAGCAAATTGAAATTGAAAAGATTTTTTGGAGGTATATGTGCAGTGATTAGATATGTGTGAAGACTTTTGGCAATATTCAATTCAAAAGATGTTTTGGAGTATGCATGTTTTGGAGTATGCATCAAAAGAATATATGAATAGTCAATTGAGGGGCTTCCCATTATTTTATCACTGGCTTGGCTTCCCATCTTTTGGTCTAACATGTATTGATCACAACCACTATATTTGTAAATTTGTAGATTATATGATACATAAAATATTAGTATAATAATAATTAATAATGTAAAGAATGTGAGTGACTGTTTTTTAAGCCATGAAAAGAAGAACTTGGAAGAAGAATTGATTCTTTACTTCGTGCTTGGAAGATTGTTTTGAGCTTTGGGGTTCTCTTTTTTGGCTTATTGTTCAGCCTTTAAACTGTTGAAAGCTTTTATCTAAGTTCGGCCCTTCAGGGAAATTAACTAGAAATGTTATATTCCACTCAAAGTCTGAGCTTCTTGTGGAACTTTTTATCATTTAATATTTATTTCATTTTTTGGCTATTTTTTTTTCACTTTTCGAAGTCAGACAATTGGCAATATGCAATTCACTGCCCACATACCTCCAAAAAATTTGACTACTTTTAGTTCCATCAAAGTCAGACAATCATCCAACTGGAATCCAGAAAATAAAGTCTGCAAAGCCCATATACCATTGTCCCCCAACCCCCCAAAACTTCCCATTGTTATCACAAGAGAAGCCCTCTTTAAATCATAGGCTATTTTGCTTTTTTTGGGGCACCAAATCTTCCCTTCTCTTCTCTTTCTTTCTCTGCGAGCTTTTCAATTTTTATTTAGTCTGTGAGCTTCTTTCCTTGTTTGCAAGTTCTCTTTGACTGCTATTTCAGGTATGTGGCTCTCTCTCATGGTCTATATTATTTTTGTGATATATTTGATATTGTAAGTTAATTTAATATATTTTAAGTGTGATAGATTAAAAATGGCAAGTAGTAGTGGACCGAGTGGAGCTAGTGTGCCTAGTGGTCTTGATGTGGCATGGAAATATGCTCGTCCAATAGAAGGCAATAAGCATGGCACCATATGCACATTTTGTGAATCCACATTTAAAAGTGGTGGAATTACACGGTTAAAGTATCATTTGGCCGAATTTGATCCACATAAGAGTGTAAAGAAGTGCAAAGAAGTACCACCAGATATTAAGAAGGTAATTGCATGGATAAAGGAGAAAGAGTCTAGCAAACAACATAAGAAATCTGTTGAAGAAAACATAAGATCTACAACAAGAGGGGGATACATGGACAATAAAAGTAGCAATCCTATTGATGATGATGATGGATATGCATATCCTCCAGACATGCACCCTGCGGAGAAAGAAGATTACGTTTCTGTCATTAGAGCGTCGAAGCAAGAAGAACAGTTTAGACAAGGAGGATTTTATGGAATGGGAAGCAAACGATTTTCAGGGGGAGCAAGTGGTAGTAGTCAACCGCAATACCGTCGCACTCAAAGCCTTCGAGACCCACTTCCATCTCCTCCAGTACTAATGCCACACAAGAACACTAGAGTAAAACAGAGAACAATCAAAGACATGATTAGAAACTCAGCAGAGGTACTTGGAAGATACTGCAGCAAATTCTTCGTACTTGAGAATGTGGCTCCTCAAAAAGCAAGTTCCCCTCATTTCAAGAACATGATTGTTGTAGCCCAACAAGCAGGTTTTGCTTTATTCCTTATAACTTTCCTTTCTTGAATTTAAATATTCTAAACACACCAATTACTAATATGAGTTTATATTAGGTCAAGGCGTAGCCATACCATCACCATATGAAATAAAGCATAAGTACTTAGATATGGAACACACAGACATGCAAGCCTATGTGGAAAAGGTAAACGAAGATTGGGGCGTGTATGGATACACCATCATGAGTGATGGATGGACTAGCCCCACGAGGTTGTCTATAATAAATTTCATGGTCTACTCAAACGGGAAAACAATTTTTTTGAAATCAGTGGATGCTTCAAATAAAACCAAGGATGCAAAGTACATTGCCAAATTGTTGAAGGATGTCCTAAAAGAGGTTGGGCCGTCGAATGTTGTTCATATTGTCATTGACAATGGTTCAGCCTTTGTTAAGGCTGGAGAGATGATGATGGAATGGTACCCTATTTATTGGACTCCTTGTGCTGCACATTGCATTGATCTAATATTTGAAGATATTGGGAAGCAAGAGTCGGTGGCTAATGTCATAAATAAGGCTAGGAAATTAACCAACTACATTTACAATTATGGTTGGCTATTGGCTCAGATGAGGATCTTTTGTCAAGGAGATTTGGTCCGACCCGGTGCAACTCGATTTGCGACAAACTACATCACCATCAATAGCATCTTAAATAAGACAACTGGGTTGAGGCAACTTTTCACAAGTGAGGAATGGTATAATAGTCGATTTAGTGAATCAGAAGAAGGGAAGAGAATTGAAAGTCGAGTCCTTAATCATAGATTCTGGGATGCCATGGAAGGAGTGCAATCCATCTATGAGCCTTTATATAGCATCTTGCGAATTGTTGACACAGAGGTAGTTCCTACCATGCCTATCTTATATGATATATTTCAGATAATGAAAGAGAAGATTTCTAAGTTGAAGGGCAAAAAATGGCTTCTCAAAATCATCAATTACAGATGGGATGTCACATTATCTCGTCCATTACATCAAGTTGGTATGTTTTAATCTTTTAGTAAAAATGTGCATAAATTTTTAAATTTATAAACGAGTATTAACTAATCTTCATATTTGTAGCCCACTACTTGAACCCTAGATATCAATATGAAATAGGGGTTGTCCACAATAAAGAGTTACTTTTAGGACTCCAACGCGTATTTGAAAGGTTGAACCCAACTGGGGATAGAGGTTTGCAAGCATTTGGGGCCGAGGTAAGTGAACACAAAACAATGTATTCCTCATTAAATTTAGTTTTATGCACCATGAACACAAAACATTGTGAATCCAGGTGATAAATTTTAGAGACTGTAGAAAGACATTTCGCACTGAGATGGCCGTCAAATCAAGAAAATTGATCCCCCCAGCAGAATGGTGGAATCTTCATGGTGACTCTGCCTTGAACTTGCAAAAAATTGCTATGCGTATATTGTCACAGACAGCATCATCATCGGCATGTGAGCGAAATTGGAGTACATTTGCTCTTATTCACACGAAACAAAGGAACCGTCTCGCATATATTAGGCTGGAAAAGATTGTCTTTTGCTATTATAATATGAAACTTAAGCTAAGTGATGAAGAGGCTGAAATGAACAAGGTTACAGAAATGACTACATAGACCTTCTTGACATTGCAGGGCAACCATCTAATGATGATAATAATCCAATTCAACAATGGATTATAACAGCTCACTTGGATGATGAACAAGGCAACCTTGATGCCGTTATAGCACAACATGCTGCCCAAGAAGGAGTTGATGTTGATAGAGTCATATCCGAAGATGTTGGGAGTGGAGATACTTCATCATTTGAAAGGGATATGCTTGGACCTAGGCAAGGTCAAAGACGTCCCTTCAGAGACAATGCCAGTGCTAGTAGAATGGAAAGTTCATCCAATTCTTTAGATAATGATGGAGGAAGTAATGCTGGATCAGGAGGTAATGAAGAAAGAAGACAATACAACCCATTTACTGTTGAGGCTGATTTTACTCATGCCACCCAAGATGAGGATCATGGATGCAGAGACGCTGGACCAGGCATTGGCACAATTGGGAAGCAATACTCAAAGAAAGTAAGCCAACCAATCAATCCATCTGAAGAGGACACGGCGATCAGTTTTGGATCTATGAGCATAGGAACTAGATCTAGTACTAACTCAAATGAATCTTATGATGGCTATGGTTATGTTATGTCTGATTATAGTGGAACTAGATATGAAGCTCAAGATGATGAAACAAATTATGGACCTACTAGTTGGGTTAATCCTAACTATCCCATATATGGGAGGACAGTAGGGAGCTCAAGAGAGACATATGTGCACCATGTTCAAACATGGCTTACAAACTACTCGGGTACATGACTTGGTATGATTATTGTATGAATCTAGATGGTTGTTCCACATTGTTTGAACCTCATAGGAGCTCTTCATTTATGTAGTTGGACACTCATCTAAATTGTAATCCAATGTTTAAATAAACTATGGATTTATGCATGGTTTATTCATTCTAATCAAATTTTTATTTTCAAAATTTTCATTAACGCGCATTACATACCACTTATATTTCATCATATATATTTATTATTATTAGTAAATTTTGAGTTTTATTTGTTCAATACATTTATTGACAATGTACATAACATCTATAAAAGTTTTACCCCAAAATTATGTGTTTCAATGCCTATATTTGTCATTTTTGTTGATTTTTTCCCGATACCTAAAATGATAACGATATATCCCTCAAAATATCCGTAAATTGGAGGCCCGATATTATTTGCACCCGAAAATAACCGATATTTTAATCCTTGCGTGAAAAAAAAACATGTAACAGTTGAAGGAAGTTGAGGTTCCACCTGAAAATGAATTGGCAATGGGGGGAGTAACCCAACTTCTTATAAACCCAGGTTAGATCCCTTAACTTTTTTCGACTCAATTTAGCTTAGTTCACTAGTTCAAATGCCCACCCCTAATCTCAGCGCTTGTCAATTGCTTCACTCGGATGGTTGACATGGTAGGTGTGGGTTTGTTAGTGTGAAGATCGTCATTATGTTGAGACAAGTTTCGTGCCTCATATGGGTGGGCATTTGAGCCGATGAATTGGTGGTGAACCTAGTCCAAAAAAAGGGGGGAAAACTATGTTGTACAAAAACTGAACCAGGTCACTTTGGATCGATTCCCATTTTGGTTTTTGTCTTGAAAAATCCAATATAAATCGAACCGAACCAGACCTATTATGTTAAGTTTACTTATTCGTTTATATCTAAAATTATTAATAAGCCTAATTAATATTCAAACAACATTAGTAACTCAAAGTAAGATTTATATATTTTAGCCCAATTAATACCCAAAAATGTCTTAGTTCCAATTTATACTCAACTAAATAAATAGGGAGATTTTATTGGCACCCCATTATTTGCTGTTTACACCCCATACTAATTTTAAACATGAATAACATATTTTACCCTTGTACACAATTACCGTTAAGGACAAAAAAAATTAAAATTGTTCACTACACCCCACATATGTTCCTGCAACCCTAGTTTGACTTTTTTTTTCTTCTCAAACTATCATGTTCTTAAACCCTAAACCCTAGATTTATACATTTATATTGGTGAAAAAATATCTTGTATTTATTCATGAAGGGTGAGATTGAAGTTAGAGAGGCTTCGAATGAGGTACGAGTTTATTTTTTGGTGTTTTGCAAGTTTAGTATTTCATAATGGTCTCTGGTTGCGTTAAGCACATCAATACCGAACGCGACAGGTAAATTCGGTGGGATTCCACCGAAACGTTGCACCTTTTTCAGTTGGGTTTGACTGGTCATGAACTTAATATTCGGTGGAGATCCACCATAACATGGAACATAGTTCAGTGGTTCACTACCGAACTTTTACCTGCGTTTCAGTGGCATCCAATCGAAATTTATTTATTTTTTCAGTAACATATTGCCGACCACAAATTTAATGCAAGCTATTTTGATCTTACTCCCATTGAAGGAACAAAAACAAGGTGACGCCCCTACTGAAGGCAACAACGTGGGAACAAAATGTGTAATGGACTATAGTGATCAATTCACAACTTATTCGGTAATTATTTGTTTGAAATCCTTTTGTCTGCAAGAAGTTATTTGGGACCCTCAAACAATGGAATCAATTTAATGAGGATTGGAATACTTTGGTTGGTTTAGAAACGAATGAGGAATATTGGCGTTGTTTGCGACAGATTGAGTCTAAGTTTAGTGAATTTCAAAAGCTCTTGAATGCATACATGACAATTGGTTAAATCCATTTAAGGATAGGTTTGTGATTACTCTTTTTAATATCATGACTCGTCTTAAGTCACCTTGGTGTACGCAATGCAACTGTTTCCCCTAATGCCACGAGCCGCCCAGTAAAGGACAACATACGCTCGTCACGTTCTTGTAACGAATTTGAATTCAATGCCTTAGTAAAAAGTACAAAATTGAAAAAGTGGAAGTCATACAAAATTAAAAAATTTACCTGATAATATCTGCTTTGCATTGAGGCAAATGGGTCAAATGCAGCTCCATAATTAGGATTTTGGACAAACAGATATCCCACGTTGAGGTACCACTCCAAGTACCCAGGCACAGTCCTCAAAGTGATCTTGGGGAGCCGCTCTCTCTCTCTCTCTCTCTCTCTCTCTCTCTCTCTCTCTCTCTCTCTCCTCGTTGAGGCCATGGGACGATGTCTATTTGGTCGAGATGATGAAGCCTCAGTAGTACCTCTGCGAGTCCTCTTCATATCTAAAAACAAACAATATTAGGTACACTCTTAGTAACGTATTCGGTAAATGATCACTGAAAAACGAAAACAAATTCGGTGGACTATCACTGAAAAAAGAACACATATTCGGCGAAGTACCACTGAAAAACCGAAATACATTTGGTGGGAATCTCCTGAAAATTACAAACAAATTCGGTGGACTACCACTAAAACAAGGTAACCATTTCGGTGGAATCCCACCGAAAGTAAAATGTACAGATTAGGTTCAAATTCGGTGGACTGCCATTGAAGCAATGTAGCCATTTCGGTGGTAATCCACCGAAACTAAAATCTAGTTTCGTAAAACCAGGTTTGAACCATACACCCACCACGTTGAAATCAAAAATTAAAATCAAACTTCGGCTTTCCAAAAGTGAAATCAAACGTAGGCTTAATCAACACTTAGAAACGTAAATATGGAAATCAAAATTGAAATCAAACCTTGGCTCTTCGAAGGATTTGTGAAAATTTGACAAATTCGTGATGGATGCTTGAGAGGGCTTAGGAGGTGGTGGTTTGCGACAGGGTGAGGCGTTTGGGGTTGGCTGTGGGGTGTGATGGCTTTGTTTCAGAGATGGGTTCGGGTTTGCAGAGATGGGTTGTGTGATGGGGTTTGGTGGTTTGTAGAGATGGATTGTGAGACGACTCTGTTTCAAAGGGGATGGGGTTTGTGGTGGAGCTTGTTGTAAATTTGATGGGGTGTGTTTGCAAGAGGAGGGAATTTTCGATGGGGTGAGGCTTGATATCAGATGGGGTGGGTTCGATTTCAAATAGGGTGTGTCTGAAAGGGAAGGGGGTTTTCGATGGGTGGTGTATGATATGGGATGGGGTTTACATAGTGAGTTAGGGAATGGGGTTCATTAGGGCAATTTAGGGAAGAACAAAAAAGGGGTATAATGAGTAATTTGAAATTTTATTAAAATTTAGTGGGGTGTAAAAATTAGGGAGCTTTCATTTTAAGACACTATGTAGTTTAGTAATTTGGAAAATAGATATACAATTTACCTAATTAACATGAGGCCAAAGACAAAAAACTAACACCTATTTTTACCAAAATCATATCAAAGAACATTAAAATTACAGGATATGTCATTTATTATTATTATCAAATTTTGGTATTTAATTTTAAACCAAACCAACAGCTGTTGGTCGCCCGAAGAGTTGAGACTGAGCCCAAAATCTCGACCACCAACGGAGACAACCATCAACGATAATCAACGGCGACAACCACCAACGAAGAACACACCAACGATCGAACCCAATTCTTCATTCTCTCTTTCAGCAGTTCCAACCTATTCCCCAAAATCTGAAACGGCGACCAGCAACGAGCGACGACCAGAAACGACGACGATTGAAGGGTTTAGCACTCTCTTGGGAAAAAAATTGTAAGAAAATGACCCCTAACACAAATTTGCCTTCGATTTTAGGGTTCTAAAATTTTACTTACTGTTCATTCTTCATTCTGCAATGTAGTTTAGGTTTTGGGTTTAGTTTTGGTTTGAAAACCTCTAAAAACCAAAAAATCACAAAAGAAAGAAAAAGAGCATCAAATCTGTTTTCTGCATTGAAGAAAACATAAACTGCATTGTAGTTTCTGCTCAATTATTTATACTTCTTTCCATTTCACATCAAGTTGTTCTGTAGTTTCTGTTATGTTTTGTAGTTCTTGTTTTGACCATGCTGATCTTTCAATTTCATGTCAAGTTGATGTATATTTTCTGTTATATTTTGTGTTTTGGATTGCTCCTATTATATTTTTATTATGTTTGATGTTTTGCCTTTTGGGTTGCTCCTTTTAAAAGAGGAAGAGCATCAAATAATTATGTTTTTTGCATTGCAGTGAAAGACAAACTGCATTGCAATGAACCACAAACTACATTGCAGTTTCTGTTTGGTTGTAGTTTATCTCTACTTGTCCTAATAGTATTTTCATCCTTTCTTATTGCAGATCACAAATGGCACAAGAAATGTCACCACAAAAGAAGGAAGCTCAAAACCAACCAAAGCGAAGAATCAAAATGATGGCTCAAAAGAGTAAACCAAAGCCAAAGCCAAACTATGATCGGAAAGCAAAGCACCCAAACTATGTCCAGTTTCGGTGCAATGTCAATGCTTTCAACAGCATCATTACAGACGTAAAAGACAAGCTCAACGAAAGGGAGAAGAAGCTTCTCAAGAAAACCCCCTTCTGGAACTTGATTGAGTTGTTTTACCACCAGAGAATTGACATGAATAACATGAATAAGTCAGACCTTGACATAGTACAATTGCTCAAGAAATTTGATCCGGATACAAAGTCCTTCAAATTTGGCACCAAATCATTCAAGATCACATGCAATGCAGTGACTCAGATTCTAGGACTGCAAAATGAAGGAAAATCTGTCAAACTTGTCAATGATAGGTACACTGCTACCTTCAGAATAAGGCACTTTGGAGAAAAGGGAAAACCATCAAAAAACCAGGTAGAAGCAGAATTACTAAAGACAATTTCCTTGGCAAACCAACCGAAGAAAGAAAAGGCCAAGGCAGAGCAAAAGAAGAAAACGAACAAAGGAAAAGAAAAGAAAGAAGCTGAAGAAGAAGAAGAAGAAGTTGACTATGACAAGGAGGTGGTCAGCCTAATATTGATTCACCTCTGCATGGCATTCCTTTTTGCCAACGCTTTATCTACTTTGCATTGGAAATTATTTGAGCACTGTGTGAATCTAGACACACTTTCAAGCTATTATTGGGCAAGAGCTGTTTCAGCCTACGTGAATGAATCCTTGGTCGCAAAAGCAAAAGCAAAAGCAAAGAAGGGAGGAGAAGCCTCTATAGGAGCTATTTCGGGTTGCATTATCCTAATATTGGTAAGTAAACAGTGGCTTATGCAATGCATTTTGAGTTTTAGGCAATGCATTTTCCCTTTAGTGCAATGCAGTTTCTGTTTTATCCTAAGCAGTTTCCAACCTAATTTATGATATAACTTGTTTTTGAACTGTGTAGTTTCTACTGTGTGAGAGGACAAACATAATACAACCAATCCTGGGCATGGAGAAAGAAACTCCTGCCATTCTTAAATGGAGTCTTGTGGAACTCCACACAATATTCAACCAAATAATGGACTTGAATGACATCGAGGTATGCAATTTATAGCATGTTCTACTTTAATGTATCTTGAATGTGAATCCATGCTAAATCATTCTCATTGTACATGGTATTTTCAAAACTCCTAAAAAGTGAAAAACTACTAGGGAAGAGGAAGACACCGTTGACAAGGTATTAAAATCTGTATACAGTGCATTGCAGTTTGTGTTTTCTACATTGCAGTTTGCATTTTATCCAATGCACTTTTTGAATAATTCAATCTCATTGTACAGGGTATTTTGAAAGCATATAAAAAGAGAAAAACTACCAGAGAAGAGGGAGACCCTCTTGACAAGGTATAAGAATCTCTAAACAGAGAATTATGCGTTGCGGTTTCCGTTTCCTCCAATGCAATGCAGTTTCTAATTAGTTTCCGTTCAATATGCAGAAAAACGAAAAAGAAGATGATGAAGGACAACAAAGAGAAGCAGAGGAAGCAGAAGACCAAGGAAAACTTGATGATGCTGATCAAACTCCAGAATTAAAAGAGGCTGGAAAGAAGAAAATGTTTGAGAATGAAGCTGGAAATGAACCTCTTGCAATTCAAGACCTCTTGGTGAAGTCCATGACAGACCAAATCAACTACTGCCAACGTCGAGATCCTAGCTTTGTTTTGCCCAGAAAGATTACAACTGTGGAAGGATGAAATAAATGAAGACAGTGAGAAGAAAATGAAGGAATTGTGGGATATATTTATCCAAGGAGAAAAGAGATCAAAGGAGGTGGAAGCGGAGTTGGCAACATACGTAGAGAAATTAGATAATGAAGAATATGTGACTGCCACCATGACAGTGGAATCTACAGTTCAACTTCAGGAAATACAAAATCTGAAAAGGAGGATTGCAGAATTGGAAGGCAAGGAAACTCGTATTGACATGGAGAAGATTGCCAAGAAAAAGGAGATTGAAAAAAAGTACAAGGTAGAAATTCAAAGCTTGTTGTCAGACCCAACAATCTTTGAAATGGAGATGGATCTGCCTACAACACAACCAACACAAAGCAAGAAGAAGAAGAAGAGAAAAAAGAAGACAAGAAAGAAGAAGAGAAGCAAAAAGAAGAGAAGAAGCAAGATGCTCCAACACCTGATGTTCCTTCAAGAGTACTAAGGCTGAAGAATAGAGAAAGAAAGAGGCTTCAAGCATCTTGCTATGTGTACGAAAAAAATAAGAAACCAAAAAAGAAGGCAAAAAAGGATGATGAAGAACTACCACAATTCAAGCTTATCTCTTCCGAGGAGCAGTCAACACAAGAGGATTCTCAAAATTAGAAGGTGGTATGCAATACTGTAGTTCAAGCCGCTGTTTTTTCTGTTTTCTGCATTGCAGAAATAGAAACTGCAATGCAGTGTGTTATCTGCATTACAGAAACGGAAACTGCATTGCAGTTTCTATTTTATCAAATGGAGTTAACACAAGAGGCATCTCAGCCCAATGCCACAAATCCAATTCTTGATCCCCCAAAAGGAATGAGCCTTCATGATTCAATACCTATAGGTATGCAAGAATCAAATGATGAAGATGAAGGACAAAAACAGCCAACAAAGAAAATACTAGGATGGGGTCAAAAGAAGGTTTGGCAGAAAATTCCAAAGGAAGACAGGGACAGAATTCAAGAATACTACTTAAGTACTCAACCTCGGTAATATCTCTATTCCAAAAGAACAACTCTTTCATCTTTTAATTACAATTAAACTAAAACTAATCTTGTGAATTTCATGTATTCGAATCCGCAGTGATAACTTTTGGGTAGGACTCCATAATGAGAAAGTGACAAACCATGATATCAAAGATATTGTATGGGACCTGGAACTGTCACAAACGGTAAGTATAAAATGCTAATTCTATAACACACACTGCACTGCATTTTTTATTTGTGCTACCTATATTACCCATTAATAATTCCATTTTTCTCCAATCAATGTGAAACAGGTTATTTAGGCCTATATCCAAATAGAAGAGGAGAAAATAAGGCCCATGCAGATAGATAGTCCACAGTACATGTCTACATGGACTTGGGTAAGAATTATTTTGAAAATTCAAAATTGTTTAAACAGACACGGCACTGCAGTTTTCGAAAAATATATACTAACAAATTCCCATTCAATGATAGCAGGCTTACATGCAAACCTTTCTAAATGCAATGTTCTCTTCTTCCTGATCATTTCAAGTTCTAAGTTCCACTTTACACTTCTCACATTTCACAAAATTGAACGAAAGTGGAGACACTACAATCCACTTAGATCGTTGGGACCTAGAAAAGAAGAAAAGTGTATTGACATTGCTCAAAATTTTGTAAGTGGAATGAAACTGTCTTAATTTCTCAGCACAAACACAAACAGAAACTGTAATGCAGTTTCTGTATTATACATACTGCTTAATTTCAGACCAAAACTATAATATGCAATGCACTGATTACCATTTCTTTTTCTCTTTTTTTCTTCTTCTTTAAACAAGTTAATATTGTGGAAGGGTGGCTAGAATATATCAGACCACAAGCATAAGAGTTCTTAGAAACTAAAAAAATACCAAAACTTGTGAAGCAAAAAGAAGGGCCACCTACACATCCATAGGTTGATTTGTCCCCAAATGAAGAACTCACTCTAAATTGGATTCTGCAAAATCCATATCAGTTTCCATTTGAGGATGACACAGAATGTGCTCAACAAAATTCATCTTCGTAAGAATTGTGTCTACTCAATCATTCATTACAATTTGAAATCATTCAAAACCAAAAGCTAATCTCGTATTCATTTGTAGGTTGGATTGAGGCATGTTCGTCATGTTCTACATGGATAAAATAGCACAAGGACAACCCATTCCAAAAAGTGTGGACAAGAATTTCATGAATGAATATCGAGCACAATATGTCACAAAACTCCTACACCACAAACACTGTGTAATTAATCGTCTCTAGTGATTTGCCTTTCGTTAACTCAAGACAATATGTATCTTAATTCTTGTGGATGTTTGTAAATATTTCTAGTTATGGTATATGAGAACATATTTCCTATACATATAAACTGTAATATAATCTTGGAACAGGATGCAACAAAACGAAAGGGAAACAACAAACTGCACTGAATTTTCTGGTCAAATACTGCAACAAATTAAAACTGCACTGTAGTTTATATAAATAAATAAAAATCTGCTCAAAAAATGTGAAAAGAACCCAAGAGCCAAAGCCATAATCAAAGTACTTTGTTCAAAACACATTTAACTAGGTCAGCAGTTGTAACATTCCAATATACTTGCAAAAATTATTCTGAAATTGAATTATCGAACAAGAAACTGCACTGCAGTTTCTGGTCAAAATCTGCACTGCTGCTCAAAAGGTAAAGGCATAATCAAAGTACTAAAACTAATATCAAAACACATTTAACTCCATGAGCAGTTATAACATTCCCATAGACTAGCAAAAAGTATTCTGAAATTGAATTATGGGACAAGAAACTGCACTGCAGTTTCTGGTGAAAATCTGCAACAAATAAACAAAAATTGTAGTGTAGTTTCTGCAACAAAATTTGCTCAAATATGAAAACAAGCATTCAATGGCAGTCAAAAACGAATAACCACTCATGAAACAATTGTATAATTTTCATTAACTTCAAAAAAGAATCATAATATCCAATTAGAAGCTGTGTAGCCAATTAAAAGCAACTAAAACTGCAATGCAGGTTTTGCAAAAAGTGCAATGCAGAAACTGACTATACATTCACTAAACCATATCTAACGTAAGCAATCGTCAACTGAGAAGGAATGTTCATATCACAGCCTTGCAAGTCTTCCTATTATGCCCAATAACACTACACCGACTGCATTTCAATGGCCTTTTAAATTCAGCAAAAGCTTTGATCCTCTTTGTTGGTGGTCTTTCGGCTGGCCTCTTTGTAATTGGCGGAAGCACAACTCCAACTGCAAAACTGTTGCTGCCTAAGCCTTTCCCAATATATGGAATAGGAAAAATAGGACTCTCATAGGCTTTTCGAAAGAAGTAAGTCCTGTAGTAACACTCCACGTAATCATAAACTGAATCTTTCTTTGCTAGAATTGCAGCCACCGCATGCGTGCAAGGAAAACCGTCAATTTGCCAAAGATGGCAAGAACAAGTCCTTTGCTCAAGATCAACCATCACAAAATAATCAGCAAATACTTCAAAAACAGTGAAACTAGAATGACGAACTACCCGAGTCCTACCGGCCTCCGCATTTTCCCACAGTCTAGTTTCCATCTCCGGACACAAAATTGTTGTCCACTTCTCCGCTTCAATTCGTCGTTGAGAATTCAATACCATCAATTTCTGTCGAATCCCTTCTATCAAAGGTAGTACCGGCAAATCTGGAAACACACCAACCCAATTATTAAATGACTCCGCTAAACTGTTTGCCATCTCCCCATACCGCATTCCTTTGAAATATGCATTGGCATAGTCATCTCTAGACAAATCAGATATAAATGTCTTCACTTTCGAACTCCCAACAATCACCAACTCCTCCATTGCTACCGTAAACTCTTCCTCCGTAACAGCATATGCGCATTTACTAAATAAATTGATAACACGGTCTTGGAGCAATTTCCCATAACCTGACTTCGGGTACTTCGATATCAAATTCTGTTTGAGGTGATAGTAACAGTAAGAATGAGGCCATCCAGGAAACACAAACCCCATTGCATTTAACAAACCTTGATTGCAATCCGAGAAAAAGGTCACCACTCTCCCCATCGGTAGCAAAATAGAAGCCAAATGTTGAAGAAACCAAGTCCAATTCTCCTCTGTCTCAGAATCAACAACTCCAAAAGCTAGAGGATAAAACCCTGCAAAACAAAACCGAAAGCACAAGTATAAGCAAAAAAGGGAAATTGCAGTGCAGTTTTTGAAAACAAATCTGCTCAAATTTGAAAGGAAACCAAAAGGCAAATCCATGATCCAAGTACTAAAACTAAGTTTAAAACATATTTAAGTTCATGAGCAGTTGCAACATTCCCACAGACATACAAAAATTATTAAGAAAATCGAATTATGAATAAATGAAATTTGCAATACATTACAGTAAAAAGGACCATGACAAGTTTTAAAGATGCTTTTGGATAAAAATACAAAGGGGTCATAAAAGGACCATGACAAGTTTTAAAGATGCTTTTGGATGACGGTTTTGAAGTTAACCCATAATTCGGCCCTTGCACTCATCAAGGTCTTATAGTCATCTTCCTTCTCTTGGAAATTGGCCTGTTGTTGCATAAACTTTTCTAGTTCAAACTGATGTGGCCGAGAGTCTTGAACCGCACTGTCAATCTTGGCAAGGATGGTTGATTTTCTGGCCTCAATCTCTTTCTGCTCCTTCTCTAGTTTGCACAGTTCTTCTTTTCCCTAGTGGCAAATATGAAGGTGGACTGGTAAAATATGGTTAGTTGATTGAATCTTTTTAGTCAAGGCTTGGCATGTACTCCATCACGGCTTGGTTGTAGGCATGGATGCTCTCAGCCAATTGCTTTATGAAACCTTTGATTGTGGATTCAACCTCAGTTGGGAAAAAAGGAGCATCAAGAAGACTTTGAATGGACGAGCAAAGACGAGCATGTTGAGCTTCATTGGCTAAATCGGCATAGTCTTTGTCAAGGATGGTTTGGATGATGGCTTTGGCTGCAATATTTAAGGTGGAATTATATGAAGAAGTGGTGGCGGCCTTTGCTACAGCCAAGTAATCTTTCATGCCTTAAAGTGACTCCAATATAGCCTCTAAGGGGAGTGCTTCCTGCCAAAGGTGCATAATGTGAGCAACATGGTGGCAGTCAAGCATTCGCTTAATATATATATATATATATATATATATATGTATATATCTTTTTTTAAACAAGTACCTTTTTAGGATGCAGAACACTTGTTTCATGTGTTGCAAGTGCAGTAGTGTCTTGAATAGGTTGAGCAAATTCAACTTCGATTGGAGTCTTTGATGAAGCCATAGTTTTTGAAGTCCCAACATTAATTTTCTACGGAAAAATCAAGGGTGAGCATCCATAAGGGACAAGGGAGGAGGTTTGATTAAGAAAAATGTCTACCTGCGTTGTATCCTTAACTATTTCAACCATATTGAAAGGGGAGACATGTTTGTCTTGATTGTCATCACCTAAGACTGCAGCAACGGCCTCATTAAATTGGTCTTCAGTCTCAAAGCCTATGAATTCTTGAGAATGGCCGGTTTAGGAAAGGTTAGGTAGATCCTTTAAATAAAAAAAAGTTAGCCTATGCAAGAATATTATAAAAATGGTAACATAAATTATTTAGTTGAGAGTACCTCAATGACGGGATCTCTCTTGGGCCGTTTTATTGGAGCTTTCTTGAGCCGTAAATCGTTTGCTATTTCATCATCATTTTCATCACTACTTGACTCATACATCATGCTAGTTTTTCGACTAGCTACAAGTCAAGTAAAGTTATGATGTTATTGCATAGCCAAAGAAAAGAAGTTAAGGGAGAAGCAACAGTGACATAGTACGAATGACAAGAGATTTAGGCTTCGCCGTAGCAGCAGCCTGACCATGACCTAATGAATCCCCTTATTTAAAGCCAAATAATCAAATAATTACAAAGCTTGAGAATAAAATGCTTTGAGGGAAGTGAGGACGTTACCAGTGATGGTTGAATGGTTTCGCTTGATGAGCAATATTTTCTTTGGTAATGCTGGTGAAGCGAAACTAATCTCTTTGGCCTCGTTACCTGCAATAAAATTTTTTGAGAATCATTATAATTATGTGAGTAGTTGAAATCAATCTTGCAGCCATGAATAGCTCATACATGTTTCGCTCATTGAGTTGTAGGTTGTAGCATCCTTAATTTTCAACGGCCATTTCTGAAAAAGCTTGGCAAAAATAATGTCAGCAACCGATGTAAACCAATCACGGGTGACGTGTTTCCACCAAGTATCAAAGTGGGTCGTAGAATTAAAGTTGGCATCCCGAATATGCATGTTAAAGGTTGTTCACATTCGCTTGCGATCTGTGGAAACTACATTACATTCGGCATTTGTTTTGAACTTAGCTATTTGGGATGTGCCCATATTGCAAGATTCTGTGATCGGAAGTGGGATAGCTTGAGTGAAACCCAATTGAAGACTAGTCGCAGAAGGAAAATAAACCTCAACCCCGCATGGGTAGTTGGCTTCTACAAAAGGCATCTCGGTCGTTATCGGCTGGGGAAGGAGAACTTAGTTTCAGCCCAAGATAAGAAGGAAATTCTTGATCTAGACAAACAGAAAATTTGTCTGGGGAGTGGCCTTCACAACTGTATAAAATTTCAAAGTAATCTTCAACTTTGAGGCCGAAAAGGAGAAGAGACAAAAGATTTACTTCAATAAGAGAATTATGAGAAAATAGATCATGAGCTAGCTGTAACACCCCGACTCCAAATTTATTCCTATTTTAATTAAATTAAGAGAATTATTAATTTACTCTTGGGTTAAGGGTAATTTTGGTCATTTTCTTATCCGGAAGGATTTCGGGACCACGAGTGGTTTGGTTGCGTAGGTGGTACTGAGACGAAACCGTAGACAGGCGGTAGGCTTGAATCGGAGTTGTAATGAAGTTTTGGCGATCAAAATAAGTTGGGTGGCGGAACCGTAATTAATTTGAAAAGAGTTTGGGGTAAAATCAGATTTTTCACATTTACCCCTCACTTTCTCTCTCTCTCTCCCGTGTCTCCTCCCTCTGCGTCAAACCCATTCCCGTCACTGTGCAAGCCGAACGGAAACCACCGTGCCGCCGCCGCCACAGTCCACCTCAGCCCTCGAGACCAGTCCCGTTTGACTCGTCGTGAAGTCCCGATCAAGACCCACCCAATTTCCTTGCCGGAAAGCCAGAGAATCGTCGACGGTATCGACTGGTTCAAACCGGAAGTTTCCGATCGTTGCACCGCCGCCTCCGCCTTCTGTTTCAGGTAAAGTTGGTGAGTTTTCTTCTCCTTTTTACGTATTCTAGCTGACCGTTGTTTAGGTTTTGATCGATTTTGAGGTTTGGAACCGAATTGGAAACCTAGGTTTTGGCCGGTTTTCAATTGGAAATTCCGGCCAGTTCCCGTGCGAATTGGACCTCGTGGTAGTTGAATAAAGTGATCCTGACCTTGAGAAGAAGCTAGGGTAGGAAGGGTGAGCGTTGGTGTGGAGATTTTCCGTCGCCGGAAATTTCTCTACACACCCACGCGCTGCCGGCGCGTGTGGCGGCGCGTGGGCAAGGCTGGTGAAGTTGCTTTTCATCCTGATGAGATCCTTAGGTTGCCACGAGTGCATAGGATTTTACGAATCTCAATTTGGATGTCGTTTGACTATCGAACGGATTTCGCATATTGTGCGTTATTCGGGTTCGATAAGTTCTAACCGTTGGATCGTTTCCAAACTGAAGTATGTTGATTTAGGTACTCTTAGAATCCTATAGGAATTCGTGGATCGTGAATCGGAGCCCCGGATGTTCCGATTCAATAATTCAAAGTTTGTGGGATTAACGATAACCGTATGATGGGAAGCGATTCCCAAACCTGTAACCGGACCTTAGGATATCCTATTGGACGTACACGCACCGGGATCTTGGGGATTTAAGTATTCTCTTTTGTGAAATTCCCGTTTCGAAGTGTATTATATTAATCAAGAGTTCGTATCTCGAAATAGGTACTTCGGTCGATCATTCGCAGCAGGCAGGACCCTCTCGGGGCCGGGCAGCGTGGGATTACCTGTGAGTGGACTTTGTTTTCAAGCATTTGCATGGTTTTATTGATAAAAGATTTGTGCATATGTTTTAAATGGAAATGTGATTTATTAAGTATTTGGTTGATGACTTTGGATATTCATATACGTATTGGCAATATATTTTGAGTATGGCTATGTTTGAGTATTATGGATATGTTTATATGGATTTTGGGATATCTGTCTATATTGCCTATGTATGGAGTATGAGGAGTTGTTGTTGTGAGATTGTGGAAAGATATGAGTTTGAGGGATGGTTGTGAGATGTATGAGTATGTTAGGTGAGTACCATTCCCTGGTTACTAGGCTTCCCACACATGGCGTTGGCAATGCCGGTGGGGTGGGAAGGCCATGAGATTGCTGGTCTCATACATGGCGTTGGCAGTGCCGGTGTATGGGAAGAGTATGTATATTGCTTAGTATCATCACACATGGCGTTGGCAGTGCCGGTGTATGGGAAGAGTATGTATATTGCTTAGTATCATCACACATGGCGTTGGCAGTGCCGGTGGGGTGATGATACTGTCTGCGCGCGTAGGACTTGATAAGAGATTTGTGAGCTACACGTGTCGTTGGCAGTGCCGGCGTGTGAGCTATGGAGTTCCGTCCCCCGGTTGGACTACTCATCCCTGGACGCGGGTTCATGTTCGAAAATCCTGCGTACCAGCCAACAGTCCCCCGGTTGGATTGTCTTCCCCGGTACATTAGTATGGAGAGAAGTATACGTTATATTATAGATATATATATATATATATATATATATACTTATATATGTATACATATGTATGGATTGATGAGAGTTGCATACTTTTGGGAATGGAGTTGTGGTTTGAGATTTTGAGAGTTATTGGACTTTGAGAGTTTATGTTTGAGTATTTGATTTATGGATGTGGAAACTGCATGCTTGAGCATTATTTTTACACGGTGGGGTTACTATGTTGTTTTAAATGCAAACTTTATTTTTGTCCACTCACATATTTCTGTTTTGCGCCCCCCAGGCAGTAGTGGCTTTTGGAAGCGCTCAAGCAAGTTGCGAGCTCCAACTTTTCATCTGTAGATAGGATTCGTGTAAATTCCTTCTACTCTACTGTTGTGGTAAACAAATTCTGTTAGATGCTCTGTTATCGCCCATGTTAGGTTGTTACTTGAGGCCGGAGGCCATTTTACTTTGGATTGTTGTATGTTGAAAGCATGCTGGCAGTTGGGAATTATATTATGTAAATTATGCAGGTTGAATGTTGTTGGGTTTGAGCATTTTACAGGGGAGATTCTGCCAAAATTTTGGTAGGATGTCTTGGGTTTTTAGTAAGTGGGCCCGGCATCGGTTTGATGTCGGCAACAAAACGGGGTCCGCCCCGGTTTCAGGGGAAATTCCGGGGCGGGTCCTGTCACTAGCCATATTTACGAAAAGTATACTTTAAGCCACAATTGAAACAAACAAATCGGCCCAGTAGTATTACAATTCATTGGGTTGAGTGACACCATATTGTAGAGACCTCAATATAAATACACCAACACCATTGGCCCAAGAGCCAACCAATGGCCTTTTGCTAGTACTCCTAGGATAACTTGTGCCAACGACATGCAGAAGACATATTTGCATAGCCAAATCATGAGAAAAGTTGTTCTTTATGTGTGAGTGGCCCTGTTTCTTGAGCATTAGCTTCCATGAAAACCTTGTAGCTTTTGTTCTTCTTAGTGAAACCGAAATCAACCTCATATTTTGATGGAGAAAGAGTACTTACTTCACCACCACATGGTCGAAAACCCGCCATGGTAGCTAAATCAAGCAAAGTTGGGGTCATCATCCCAAATCTTAACTTCATAGTATTGGTATAAGGTGACCAAAAACAAAGACCGACTGTGACAAGATTATAGTCACATGTTAAACTGGACTTACAAAGCATGATTGCATTATAGATGCCCTCCTCTCTCCATTGCATATTGCACAAGCTTGACAATCGATCAAGCCACTTGTTACATTTTTTCGGCCTTGAAGTAGGCCAACCCCTCCTAAGCTTGGGTTGATCCCAACCTTGCCAATTAAGGTATTTTTCGAGCAAACAAATGTCTTTCTGTTGCGGTCGCATAACCTTAACAACAGAGTTGGGCATACAGCAGTGAAAATAGGGACCAAGGAGCATATTGCGTGGAGTGGCAGGCACTGGCGCAAAATCATAAAATTCATTGGAGAAAGCGACCTCATCTTCATTAAGGGCATCAACCAAGATGTTGTTGTACTCTCTTACTTCTTCGGGAGACATTGAAGTACGATAAGAAAGTGGGAAATTGGTAATCTGCAAAATGTTAATTGTTAGTGATATTCAATTATGCAATTTTTTCGTTAATATATATATATATATATATATATATATATGAAATTTGGCCTTCTAGCCATACTGCGTCAAATAACCTTACGGTCATAATGTCATAATAAATGGCTCTTTTGGGCCAAATTGGGAGTAGAAAAAAAAATCATAAAAAAGAGCCAGCTAAGTGGCCATGTGACCAAAGCAATCTAAATGGCCTTACATCCACGAGGGAAGTTAAATAGCCATATGGGCAATTAAAATAAAAGCATGCATCGTGGGATATTGAAGATGTCAACCGGTCCATATTCGTGTGGCCAGATAAATATGTATATAGCAACAGTAAATATCCTAACATGGTATAGTGCTGAGATTGAAAAACTCACGTACTTGAGAGACATTTTTGAACAGCGCGTGGTCTTCCAAATCCCGATTGTGCGCCGAAAACGCAAAGAAAAAAAATTGTGCGCCGGAAGGTGTGACATCACCATGCGAGTCACGTGAGTCCCCTTCGGCGTTCGACATGGAGGGTGCCGAACGGAAGGTGTGATGTCACTTGGAGGGTTTTGTGAGTCCCCTTGCGTGTTCAACACTAAGTGTGCCGAACGGAAGGTGTGACGTCACCTTGCGAATCGTGTGAGTCCCCTTGTGGGTTGGCACAAAGGGTGCAACGAAAGTTGTGACATCAACTGGAGGGTTGCGTGTTCGGCACCGAGGGTGCAACAGAAGGTGTGATGTCACCTGGCAGGTTGCATGTGTCTCCTTGCGCGTTCAGCATGGAAGGTGCCAAACGGAAGATGTGACGTCACCATGCGAGTTGCGTGAGTGTCCATTTGTGTTGAATATGTGCATGAACTTTCCAATTTTTATATGAACTTTGATGAACATGCGTAGTGTTCACCCATTTTGATTTAATCTTGCAACGGTAGGGTAAACTTCCTTATTGGC
Organism: Prunus armeniaca; assembly: GCA_903112645.1. NCBI lineage: Eukaryota > Viridiplantae > Streptophyta > Magnoliopsida > Rosales > Rosaceae > Prunus > Prunus armeniaca. The sequence continues at coordinate 22,818,440 of CAEKDK010000004.1, forward strand.
TTGACAACCATTAATGGTCAACAAGTCAACTTTCTTTGTGCGTGAGCGTGCCACCGCTAGCAATTTAAAACCCTAGCAGACTTCTAAAAAAGAATAGATAACTTGCGCCCCAAGTTATTGACTTTTGAACAAACAATTGTGAATTTGGGTGAGAAATATCTCCCAAGTAAGTTCTTTTCTTTGCCTCAGACTGGTGAGGACTTCATAATTTTTCATAGTACAAAATGGGTAGTTCTGGCCAGAATAGACAAAAAGAAGACGAACTATTTTAAGCAGAACTGCCTGTTACAAGACTCAAAAACGAAATGACAACTCCGAAGCGAGACAACAGGATGTTGGACTTCGATTTATGCCTACATAACTGCCTCTGAACCGGGCTGGATTGGATGTGTCTGTGCTGGATTGGATCATCAACACCTTCAAATGATGAGTTTCAGTTGGAAAATCAATGCCAATGTTTGAGTTTGGCAGAGCTTTAATTTATTTCAAGCCATGGAAGGCTTGCTGAATGGGCAGAATTAAGGCCTCTTCAATCTAGAGAGGGCAAAAGTGGCTGGATTGATGATCATTGAGCTAGAGCTGTGTTATGGTGCCTGTTCTGCTTGACCAAGCTTTCTGTAAATTTGCTAAGGTTTTCATATTTGTAAAAACCTGGACTTTGCTTGACTTGGCTTTGTGCTGAACCAAATTTGTAACGAGAGAAATCTCGCTTTGTAAAACTGTTTCTCTGAGCTAATTTGGAATAAAAAACTTGAATTCTAGCTGACTTGTTTCTTGTGGCTCAATGAGCTTTGGTTGCTTCAGTGTTTGAAGGCTTTTGAGATCAAATGGATCTTTTTGAGTTTGTCAATTGTGACTTTGAGAGTTTTTGTCTTGATTGATTTTTTGGTTGTCCTTTGATATGTTCATCTTGTCTCATATTTATAGAAAATACTGGAGTGGGGCTTCTAATATTTTAATAATGGGAGGCGGATTTTCCAAAAGAAATATATTTTATTTTAAATGTCAAGAAAATGGGAAATTTATCTATTCTGGCAGAAAAAGCTATCAACAATCAGTTCTTATGGTAATCACTTCCCTGCCTTTCTTGAAAGAAAACCTAATCCCTACTTACTCTTTAACTGTCCTTTGTAAGAATGCAATCTGCCATGATGGTTAGTTTGCTTTTCCTGATGAACAACTCCCTGCTCCTTACTTATCTCTTTAGAAAATGTAGTATGCTTATCCCTTGGAAATGATACATACTCTAGTTCAGAATTTTTCTGTACATAGAAAGGGATTTTGATCTTTTGGGTGCAAAAAATCATAAAAGTCTTCCTTTTATACCTGCCTTCATTAACTCTCTGTCAACTTCTTTGTGACAGTTGAAATTTTTACTTTTCCAAGTCCGGTAGTCACGTGGAGATTTTGAGAGAAACTCTTTTTAGAAAGTTTTTGCTGACTTGCCTCCTCCTTGGGTAGAGTGATCTTTCTAAAAAAAAATTAGATGATGTTCATTAAAAATAGGGCTAGAAAATTCACAATATGCTAGAAAGGGTCTGGGTTCTTTCAGCATTTTTGGTTTTTGACTCTTGATCTCTGTAGAAAAAGCCCAAATGTTTTGTTCATAGGTCTCTTTGAAAAAACTGGGCTAGCTTGCAGAGTTCTTTTTGGCCCAAAACATGAGGTTGATTTTGGTGTTTGTTTAAAATGGCATGGGCTTCTTCCATTTTGGGTTGATAATTCAATTTCTTAAAAACATGGAGCCTGAAATCGTTTATTTTTGTGGGCCAATAGTTTTGGGCTGGGCATGCAGATTTTAGGCCCAAACAGTTAGGCATGTCATTTTCTTAGAAACCTTGTTTTCAATCTTTGCATGCCCATTAGTTTGTCTTTATTTGTGTTTGTAGATGTCTGATAATTCTGAAACCAAAGTCTGCCAAGTACTCATGCCTTCAATGGGGAAGACTTGGAGAGTGATAGACAAGAGGAAGCTCTGGGTAATAATAGGGAGAGTACCGAGTCTGAAGGTATAGTGGAAAGGTTGATAGTGGAGGGTGGTAGGGGGAAGAAGAGCAATCAGTAAGAGGAGGCTTATAGAGAAATGCAAAGGAACTATTTAGTTAATTATCTGTTAATTTATCACAAAAAATTGGAAGGAAATGCATTGCATGATGAGTTTAACTGATTAAGTTGATTATATAGCCAGCTGACAAACACTGTGAGTGTAAGAAATATGTAGTAATTAATGAAAGAAGATTAAGCACACCATACTAATTTATATATAATGATTTACTATAATATTTTACACTTTATACACTGCATGGTAAGATACATGAGTGACTTAGTACCACATAGAGTTCCTATGAGGTTCAAATTTTTCACTATCTTCATAATCTATGTGTAAAGTAAGTGTATTTTGAAGAGTAGTCATCAAATGATAAATCCCCAAAATAGTTTTGCATGTAATTGTTAACATACCATCCATACGGATCTGAGATTGGTTGACGTTGTCTATAAGCAAAATCATTTGAAGATTGGATCTCGGATTCTTTCCATGAGTCGCTCGATTCCATCCCAAAAGAAAGGGTCAGAGACTCACATTCTCATGTGAAAATTTGATTCTTGCAAAAAACAGTTCAAAACAAAACAATATAAATATACATATTTTGGCATATTATCACAAAAACATAAGCAACATGGCAGTTAAGGAGTTGGAGGAGTGAAATGGCACGAGTTTAAATCCTCTTTGCTTGTGTGCTTTGTGCTTTTTTTTTTCCCCTTTTTTCCATTACATCAATATTTTGTTGTTGATATTTTTGATATTATAGCGATATTTTGATAAAATATTGGTGAAGTGTAAGCAAAATTATCGATATCGATATTTTCTGATATTATCATCGATATTTATATTATATGTGTATGGATACGTTCTAAAATATCCGTGACCTGAAAAAACGGTAATATCCTCGATATTTCGTCGATATTTTAGACTATGGTTACAATCCACCTTAGTTGTGATTTCAGTTCCGCTCGTGATTGCGAAAGTGAGGATTGGGGGAAAGGATGCTACGGTGCATCTGGGTTTGGTCGAGAGCGAGAAGATGGAAGGGTTTGACATGGGGGGGCGTGGGAGAAAAAAAAGAGAGAGAGATATACATTTACTTATTTTATGTCATATATTTTAATTAGATCATTATTAGTATTATTTATTTATTTTATTATTCCATGTGGCACAAGATATGTGAGTCTGCATGGGACTATGAATTATATGTCATCGTTTAATGGAAAACTTGACAGTTAGAGTTGTTGAGGTCCAAAAAATCCATGGTTGGGTCCGAATAAATTCCCGACCTAGCGCAATGTCCTATTAAGAAAAGACCCGATTTGGAGTACCCAAAAATTCTTCATTCATGCTCACACGAGTCGTGATCCACGTGTCGTGCCAAATAAATATGCAACATGTCACGCTAAGAGTTGAAATAAGGCTTTTACAAGCCCATGCTAATTATCCCATCAAGCATTATATCCCTTTTTAAAGGTGACAAAATTCAAGCATGCCAAGCGAAAAAATCATTATTATTACACCTAGTCACGCTACAAGCTTAAGTGGGCTTAGGCCACGCAAATCCCTGGGGCTTGCTTGAGTGGGTTGTGGTATGGATGGTAATAAGTTGTCATGAGGCCCATTGCTGGGCCGAGAAATGGAAATTCTGGGTTGCTTGGGAGCCTCGGAACTCAAGCCTATTTCTTAGGCCCAAGCATATGGGTGAGCACAAGAGAGAAAATATCCCAACCAAAATGGTCCATTAAATTAACCCATATAGCCCAATACTTGATGAGATTAGCCCATTTGTTTGGTATATTGACTTGCCATCTTAGAAAGCCCACACAATTAGAAGCAAGAATCAGCAAAGGTTCCAGCATTTGGCTGAAAGACAAAGCCACGGAAGAGCTTGGAAGATCACATGAGCTGCTGGGAGGGAAGGAACAAGTTTTCAAGCAAAACCTCGAAGGGACCAAAAGATATTGGCGCGCAAGGAGCCACCCTTCGAACCAGCATGTATACCAATTTATTTCCTTCATAAGATTTGACCATGAAGGAGGAAAAGAAAGAGAGGAAAGGAGATATTTGAAAATAAGAATTCTTCACTAGTGCAGTTGCAGGAAAGGAACCTTGAGCTCCCAAAATTCCTGATTTTGTGCAAAGGAGCATAGTAGATTTCACCAAAATAGGATGATTGAAGGGATGAGGGGAGAAAGGAAAGGAAAGACTTGGCAAAATGAAATAGAAGCCATTAGGGTTTCTTGGAAAAAGATGGCTTCCAGCAGCTGTAAATAGGGCATCTTCTACCCAACAAAAACCATTCACAACCAGAGAGCAAGCTTCCTCTCTTGCCTGCAAAACCCATCAATTTTCGTGCTTAGTTCATCTCCTCCCTCCTTAGTTTTCCTTCTTGGCATGTTATTCTAACACTTGACAGAACCTCTGTCAAGCTACCGGAAAAAGCACTCAAGTCATCTTTTTCTCTCTTTCCCTCATTCTCAACCAAACCTTTCTGCAGAACCCATTTTTCCCCTACCTTAATACCCCATCTTTCCCCTAGGAACACTTAAACTTCTCTTTAGTGCTAAACTCATGGCAACTTTGCTTCCATGCCAAGCTAAGATTCTACCTGTAAGCACTAAAAATTTATCTGTAAGCAGCCATTATTTTTGTTGGTGAAGGTAACCAAGGTGTTTCCTAAGGCTTTACTTACCTTTCAAAACATTTTGGGGTCTGATATTTGAACTCAGACACAAGGGGTAATTTCATTCAATTCGCTCCTTACAGCAGCCCAACCCAGTAGCTGCCGGAAGAAAAAAGCTCATACAAAAGTTTAGGTATTAAACAAATTAAAAAAACTTTTGGTAGTAAAAGTTAAAATGTGGGAAACTTCCGGCTAGTAAATGTTACCCCAAAAATATATATATAAAAGAGCAACCTATGCACAACATGTGAAAATAAAGCTGTTATTTTTAACTAGCTTCTTCTTCGCACTTCTGTGCTTAGGAGATGTTTTTTTCAAAAAAATTTAAATTTATTTTAGAATTAAAAAAGATAATGGGTAGTTGTGTTTTTTAAAAATAGGATATATTATCTGGATTTTCTTTTAATTTTAATTTTTATAATATTAATGTAGGGGCTTTTTTTTTCTTCTAGCAGCAAATGGGCTGGGCTACTGCAAAAGGCAGACTAAGGAGATTGCCCCTTTTTGTTTAGGTTCGAAAATTAAGCCCCAAAATACCTCGAAAGGGCAGCAAAACCTTAGGAGATATTTTGGATAATCTTCACCAACGAGAATAATGGTGACTTGCAGATAGTTTTGGCATGCTTACAGATGGTCTTTTCAGCTCAGCAGGAGTGGCATGTGGCATGGGAGCAAAACCAACATGGGTTTAGCACTAAGAGAGAAATTAGGCTTGGTTGATGAGAAAAGGAAGTGTTTAAGTAAGGAATGAGGTGTTTTGTGAGGAATTTGACTAGAGAAAGAGAAAAAAGAAAGGCAGGGTTCTTCCGGCAGCTGCCAGAAAAACAAATTGGAGAAGAAGATGAACAGTGCACGAGTCTGTTGAGTTTTTGCAAGATAGAGAGAAAAGCTTGCTCTCTGCAGGTTATGGGTTGTCTCTTGTTGGGTAGGGGAAGGCTCAATTTATAGCTGCTGGAAATCGCCATTTTTCAAGAAACCCTAATGGCTTCTACTTATTTTGGCTAAGTTTTTCTTCCTTTCTCCTCCTCTTCTCTGACTTCCCTTTCTTGGCAAAGATTGCTTCTGTCTATTTACATGATTTCAGGGGATTTGGAGGCTCAACATCCTCCTTTCCCGCGGCTGTGCAGTGGGAGCTTCTACTCTTGGTTTGCTGTTTTCTCTTCTTTCCTTTCCTCCGTTTTAACCAAATCTGACGAAAGAAAGGCAGTGAAGATGCATACTGGTCCAAGGGATGTTTCTGACAGCATGCGGGATAGTACTCATTGATTCTTTGGATGTCTCTGGCTTGGGACTGGTTTCCAGCAGCTTTGCTTAAGGAGTCTACCAACCTCCTCCTTCACGTGTTCTCTGTTTTTCAAAAGAGCTGAAGCTCTTGTGGGCTATTTTGGGTTTTTCTAAGGGCCAAAATGGCTTTCTAAGCAAATGGGCTTGTTGGGCTTCTTGATTTGGGCTTATTATTTTTTTGGTTGTGTTATCTCTTGGCTAGGTTATTTTGCTTGGGCTTTTGGGCTATTTTTCTCTCTTGTGCTTACCCACATGTTTGGGCCTAAGAAATGGGCTTGAGTCTCGAGGCTCCCAAGCAACCCGAGACTTTCCATTTCTCGGTCCATCAATGGGTCTCATGTTGATTTATCACCATCCATGCCACAACCCACTCAAGCAAGCCCCGGGTTTTTTTGAGTGGCTTGGGCCCACCTAGGCTTGTAGCGTGGTTGGGTGCGAGATAACGGCATGGCATGTTGCTCGGCATATTTTAATTTATCGCCCTTGGGAATGATTGTTTTAATTTTAGCATGAGTTAATCATATTTTTATCGCGAATCATAGCATGATAATTTGTTTATTTAGCGTGGCATGTGGATTATAACTCGCATGTGATAGACCCTTTTTTTCTTTTCCCTTATGGAATATTGTATTGGGCTTATAATTGCTCGGGCCCAATCCATGGATTTTTTGGGTCTCAACAATTAAAAAGTGTGAATTTACCCTATTATCCTCATTTAATTAAGAAATAGATTTGTTTCAATTTTGAATTCTAAACAAATTGGAAACATTTATTTGGAGATGAAAATGAGACGGAGGACGGTGAAATCAGAGAGTTGAAGCACGAACAAGAGAGCAGAAAACCCTAAATAAAAAGCCCAAATATACATACGAATACGATTACGATTACGAATACGATCACGATCACCGAAGCTTCTCCTCCTCTATAATCAGTCCCTTCTTCTTGTGGCCGTGTGGGCCGTGATGGTTGTGAACGAGCGACCACCGAAACGGATGAAGAGGCGAATAACAGCAGATCTCAACGACTTCTTCACCTTCCCGTCGGAGTCGGCGTCGGCCAACCATGTGGGGCCCTTCAGGACCTGCGTTAGGGATTTCATCTCTAAGCACGCGCTGCTTCCTCCGCCCTCCTCCCTCTTCCCTCACCTGATGACATGGCAGGTCCTCTTCAGGGTCGGGGATCTCCATGATCCGCATGCATCTTCTTCTTCGTCCACCGACGCTGCCGTCGTCTGTCTGGACGTCGTAGAGGAGGACGTGGCCAGATCTAGATCCGTCTATTGTGATCACTGTCGAGTTGTTGGTGAGTTCACTCACTGACTCAGCTCTCCAACTTTTTTTAAAATTTAAAATTTTCTTTTTCGTTTTAAAATATTGTAGTAATCTCAATTTCGCAAGGTTGAACGAGATCAAACTCATATCTGTCAGTTTGTCTGTTTAAATGCTTACGTGGTACATGTGTTCTAATTTTTATTTGTGTTTTTTGATCTTTTGAAATCATTCACAAATGAAAATCAAACTAAAAAGCAACAAATTCTAAAACCAAGTTAAAACCTGAAAAACACAACTTAAACGTGCAGGTGGTGGAGAGAGAATGGTGAGAGGGGAGGGATGAGAGTGGTTGTTTGGGTGCGGTGGTCAGTTGTGAGGAGGGGAGAAAGGTGGGAGGGTGGGTGCGCTGTGGGGGGATGAGGATGGGGTGGGGGTTGGGAGTAATGAATTTGTTATGAATTTTGATTTACTTTAATTATTTAAAAGATAATGAATTATTTATTTGTTTGTTCTATGTAATATGGTTATCAACTGTAGTGAATTATGAGTTGTATTCTTCACGATTTGAAATGATCGTGAAATGTAATTGGGTGTCCTTTTAGATGGGGCTTGAATTATTGTTTCTGAAGATGTTGGGTGAATTTTGGGTTTTTAGTGCAATCAAAAGAGTTGAATAATCAAGAAGTAACAACGAATTAAATTTTCAACTATTCATCCTCTTACATTGTACGAGTAAAGCAAGGAATTGATATCATGAACTTTTAGTTTATGGTTAGGGATCATAGACCTTGAGATTGCTATCATCGCATAATTTTGTAAGACTAAAATACATTTAATGAACTTTACCAACCAACAATAGTCAACCAGGTGAGTTCTGACCTTTTATATTCCTTTTTAAAACGTTTAGGATGGAGTGGTCACCCAGTTTGCTGGAAACGTTATCATTTTATTATTAAGGCTGATGGTAATTCCATTGGCGGGTATCACAAGCCTTGTATGTGCTGTGGAGATGTTGTGCATATCTACGAATCCAAGTGAGACTTAAAAACCTTTTTCTCTGTATATGCATTTATTTCTCACTATTTAATTTAATTATTTTTATGCATCATTTACTTCTTATAATTGCTTCTGCCATATTGATACCAATACCAGTGCCGCTAATCATATATAACATATATAAATATATATGAGGATTGTATGTGCTTATGTCATCCTTCTCATATTGTTTATTTCTTCTTGTTTTTCATATGCATATGCATATGTAGGTGGATTGATCCATATTAGAAGTTATTGTCTTTGTGTAAGCGAAATTTCTTCTATTTTGTTCTGGTCTATCTGTATATCTCCTTTTAAGTCTTAAAATTGCAAGTGCTAAAAAATCAACTTGTTTTTGTGTTTACAAAGATTTTGTTAATTGGAAACAAGTTTGGTGTTTATGTGATGATGGTTGCTCAAATAAGTCAATCTGTTAGACATTTCTAAAAATAATTGAGTACTCATATATGTAAAATATAAAATAAGTTTGATGTGTTAACGAAAAATGCAGGGGTCTCCTTCAAGGGAAATAAAGAAACAACACATAATCTTACACACTTTCAGTGTTTGGATTTTTAAACATCTAATGGTTGGAAATAATTAAGATGACACCAAAGTATAAATATCATCATTAATTTTTTCAAGCGTCTATACTCCTTTATTGCTTCTTGGGAACATAAAGGCACTTAAATAAATAAAAATTCATTGCATCTCACTCCTCCCATTCGTTGTACTCTGTCTCTGCATTTTTTTTGGGTCTCACTCTTCTGTTGCACCTAAAGCCATCGAGACAAAAGCCATTTGAGTCATATGCATCTTCATAATCCCAATTATTTTTTTAAAAAGATTGTTTATTTTGATGGTGTCGTATTCATTTTCAACTGTCAGATGTTGAAATATTAAGATATTGAAAGTGTTTACAATTGTGTCCCCTGAACTGCACTCATTCCTTTGCAACTTTAGGTTTCCTTGACTTGTATAGTTGGTTGAACCAGTTCACTGAATGTTTAACACAAGTATGCGTGCTAATTTCCTACCCTTCAGCTACCATTGATAGGGTTGAGAATGATTTTTACATGGTTGGTGATGTGTCTTTGTCGCAGGTGTAAATCTTGCAATCTTGATGCAAGTACAAATGATGTTGAAGACTGGGTGTATAACCAGTTGGAGAACACAACTCATCTTCTCCATGGAGTAGTCCATTCAAATGGGTTTGGACACCTTCTTAGGGTAAATGGGAGGGAAGGTGGCTCAAGGGTTCTTTCTGGATGTCATATCATGGACTTTTGGGATCGGCTCTGTAAAGCACTTCGAGTCAGGTTAGGTTTTGTATTTTTATTTTTATAGTTTGGTTTAATATCAATACCATACATATTAAGGAAACCCTTTTTGTCAACCAGAGGAAGATGCCATTTCCAACACATATGCATAGTTTGTGTGGATAGTTGTAGTTTTTAAAAATATGTTTTTCTTCAAATAGCTGGGCCAGACATGCCCTAGTCTTGAGGCTTTGGCTATGTACTCTATTAGGAGTTGAACCCATAACCACTCTTGTAATGAAAGCAGAGAAATACAACAACATACGTGGACTAGTATTCAGGGTGAGGTTTTTTATTAGAGTATAAAGTTCCATCGGTAATTCTATCGTTACAAAAACCTTTATATAATATGGATTATAAGTGATGTATTTCTTCCTTTTAAATTTGTGTTGCTTTCACCAAAAAAGTGCGGTCTTATTTTTTTATACTATTTTTATTTTTACATGCTCTTTTTCATGACATAAACTCCCATCTGTCATTTTCCAAACATGAGCAGAATGGTAAGTGTGATGGATGTGTCAAAGAAGTACGGATTGGAATATCGACTACTTCATTCAATTATTAAAGGGCATCCCTGGTACGGTGATTGGGGTTATGAATTTGCTGCTGGTAGTTTTGCTCTGACTCGTGATTCCTATAAATTGGCCATTGAAACACTCTCTAGCTTACCCTTGTCCATCTTTCTTAGCCAAGGTCGAAAACTTGGTTCTCGCATCCATGACATCATCTTGCGTTACAAGTCTCTATCGGAACATGAGCTTGAAAATATGAGGGATCTTTTTGGTGTCCTTATTAGTTTGGTCCATGATGCTCACAAGTGTTCCTCAAGGGTTGATGATGCCGTGAGCAAGAAGCGACGTGCGTCCACCTCAGAAGTTTTGTGTACATGGAATAGTGACATTGAATGTGTTGAAGAGGCCATGCTTAAAGTGCTGCGTGCAGTTTCTGGTTCAAATTGGGTAAGTGGGCGCAATCTTAAGGGTGCTGTGTACAAGGTGGCACCACCAGAACTCCTTGATTATTGTCTTAGGGAACTTGGAGGGAAAATGGTAGCGGATGGGATGGTTGTTTGTTCCAGATACAATCCTGATACGGAGGCTTTCGAGTACAGGTTAGTTGCCATTCTAATGCTTATAAATTTTCCCCTGGCTAGAATTTTCTTTTCCTTTTTTCCCCACTTGAAATCAAACTCATATGTTAGTGTCGTGGAGGGGGAGTGAAACGACTTTTCTAATCAAATTCATTCCTACCCTTCTTATTTTTCCTCTGGCAGATTTAGCCTTAACCATCTTTAGCCATTCTTCAAATGTTCAATACACTGTTTGTGTATGTAAGATTTTGATTGGAAATATAAGCTCTAGTCTGTTTGATTGGAAATTGCAGACCATAATGTCATTGCAAGGGATTTTTCTTTTCTTGTAAATTCCTTCACAGTTTTTGCACGTAGTGATAAGCAGTTTGCAACAGTCATACAGTTTGCTAATTACACCTTGAATTTGCTTATGAAACTTAGTAACTTAAGTAAATAATTATAGTGTTAGATTTGATATTCAAAAGATCTAAATGCTAATGAGTTAGTTTGTGGACCTGATTTTCTATATTTGTTCTGTGGACCTGATTTTCTTTGAACTTAATTTGTAATTTTTATGTATCAACAGTTAAGTTAGATTGTAATGCACTAAAAACTGTTTATCAGACTTGAGGCTGGAAGTGCCTCATCAAAGGGAAGCACCGCTTGCACTGGTTCTTCCATCTCTAGCCGCCTATCAGAAGAAACAATCCTGCTTGACATGCGCTGCTTATATGAGGCCATGCTCCAACCCCAAACTATGATGAAGAATGTGCCTCAGGTAACAAGGGATCTCACAATCAGCTCAGCTGAAAAGCTACTTTACTGCAAGCAGTTTGTGAAAGACTACAAGCCTGAAAAGATGTCCACTAATGACCCATCTGTGACATGTGTCTTGTGTAGAGTGGAATTTACGGATGAATCTGAAGAATATGCCTCCATTAATCCTCCTCCAGAGCTGATTGTGTTATCTAATGCTACTGTATCTGATCTCAAGATAGCAGCATCAAAAGCTTTCCAAGATGTATATTTGATATTAAAAAGATTTAAAGCCGAAGAGTTGCTTGATTATGGCGGTGTTGATGAATCCACCCAGATCAAGCACTTGTTAGGGTCAACAGAATATGTTCGAGTGAGAGGGAGGTGCAATGCAAAGAGTGTGTGGAGTAAGTATATGATGGAGAGGGGGATTGAGAGGTGGACAGTGGATTGCAGCTGTGGGGCTAAGGATGATGATGGAGAGAGAATGTTCACTTGTGATGTTTGTGGCGTGTGGCGGCACACTAAATGTTCTGGAATCCCTGACTCTGATTCAGTTCCTGCAAAATTTGTTTGCGATAGATGCAAAAGCTCCATCTTTGTAGCAAAATCTGGCGGGCCCTGCAAGGACGAGATAGTAGCTAATGTTGCTGGAGATAGCTGCAGCCGTGCTGGAAATAGTTTGACCGGCCCTCCTGATGTTAGATGAGATTATTCCATCGGTGTCTGAATAAATAGTGTTGTGGTTTCTGGAAGAGAGGTTGGTTCTTGGAACATGTACATAAGATGATGCATATGATGCAGGCCTCTGGAATTTGTGAGGGCAGTTGCACTCTCTTAATCTAATTTCCCACACCTCTCATTTGGTTCCTTTTTGTATATATTCTTCTTCTGCCTATGGCGGCCAAATACTTCCCAATATAACAAGAAAAAAGAGAAAATTGGAGCTATCTTGGAAAAATGTCGGTTGCCCTGAGATAAAATTAGACTTTTTTTTAAAATCTTTTTGATGTATTTAAATGTCAATTTTTATTCTTAAGAGCACTTCCACCTATTTGCCTTGGCTTGATTGATGAAGCATACCCATTGATATGGCAACTTGATCATCATCTTCTTCCTCCTTTTCTTCTTCAGCTCGTTTGCGCCTTCTTTCTTCAATTTCTCGCTCTTGCTTCTCTAAAAACCTTCTTGTGTAAGACATTGAGAGCAACGAATGTGTTTTCTAAAATTTGAGAAAAGACATTGAGAGCAATAAATGTGTTTTCTAAAATTTGATAAATTTTTCGAATAAAGAGGATATAGTGTGAGAGGTCTAAGTTGGTGTGGAAAGTGAATCTATATATATAAAGCAGAAGGCAGAGAATGGTGAAACATTCAAAATACAAGAAAATATCCTTTATTAATTCAAACATTAATTAAATGAGGATAATATGGTAAATTCACATTTCTTCATATTATAAAAATTAAAAATTAAAACAAAATAAAATAATATATCCTACTTTTATGGAACACTAGCCCATTGGCACATGCGTGGTTTTCTTTTTTCTTTTTTATATTATTTTTAGAATTAAGAAAAGATAATTTTAATTTTACCAATAAAAGAAAAAAGAAAAAAGAAAACCAATTGACACATGCGTGAGCATGTTGCAAGGGGTTAGTAATATTTAGAAGGAGAAGGAAATGTATGAAGATTTGGTCTGGAAAGTGAAGAATATTGGTAGGTATTTATAAATAAATAAAATTCAGTTTTTTTGATTTTTTTTTATAAAAAAAATCGAATGTTTTTTCAATTTATTTTACACAAAAAATGGCAACTATTGGATTGGAGGACATAATATGATTGAACACCCCAAGACAAGCTAGTGGCTTGTAGTCGTTGGTGGAAAGCAGGGCTAATGCCAGGCTAGCGTCAACGCACGGAAGTTTCAAATTTTTTTACTATTGACATATGCACCAACTTGACGTTAGCGCTAACGTCAGCAGCCCTCGGCCATGAGCTCGGGCTCGATCTACCTTTGGGCTTAATGGGTTGGTGGCCCCCACCGTTTGCCCAGTTGCTCGTGAACCTCGAAACGAGCCTCAAGCCCATTTTTGCTAGGGCTAGCCTGCAACAGTGGAAGTGCTCTTAGAATTGCAATCATTCACTTCGAAACTGGATTTAGGCATTTCTGCTGGAATTATGTGGGTCAATTTGCGGCTCCCACCCCCAACAAACTTTCACAAACAAAATTCATTTTTTACTCACAATTTGAATTCTAAAACGAAAATAAAATAAAATCGCATTTCTTGAAACAATGAATTAAGGGTTAATGGTTTTATTAGTCCCCCAACTTTGACCGAATTTGCATTTGAGTACCTCAATTTCCAAAATGGTACCTGTGGTCCTTTAACTTTAGTTTCGTTTGGACAACTAGTCCCACCGTTACTTCTGTCAATTTTTTCGTTAAATTTAAGGGTAGATGAGTCTTTTCAGGTTAGTTTTATTATCCCCCTTCTGCAACTTGCCTTCCCTACCAGAATCCATAATCAATTCTAGAATCATTTTCTCCAACAAATCTAGCCAAGAAAATCATTCATTCCTCTTAGCAGAGGAGAGAGCGCACCAACCAATCAACCACTATTCAGTTTTCAAATTGAAATTACAACAAATATATACATAGATGATGATTGAGATGAATAACCGAGTGGTGGCGGGGCAAGTGTGTTTGACGAGTGCGAGGGTTGTTCCCAATCCGAACAAAGCAGCACCAGGAGGATGCCCTCGAAACCTTGTCAATGGCATCGGCAAAGGCAAATTAGGTGGCAATATTTTCATTTCTTCACCACCACAATTAGTAGTAGCTGCAACAACACCAATTCCAATCCCAATCCAAAAGGAAAATTCTCGGGACATGTTTGGTTACAGAGAAAACCCACAACGCAAACACAAGAAATGAGGTTTTTTTTAAAATCAAACGGATTAAAGAATGGCAAAAAAAAAAGTATGGGATTTGATGAGAATTGAAATGTGGAGAGAGAGGGACGTACAAAAAGCTCAACAACATCAAAGGCTGCGAGATCGGAACCAAGAGCAGAGATGCCGAGATTGAGGCAGCGAGTGAGGAGTTGTTTGGCCTGTTCCTGACACTCCATAGAGAGATTGGGATCCACACCAACGTCGCCGTGCACAGCGATTGCCCACCCGCCCATTTTCTCTCTCTCTCTCTCTCTCTGATTGCCTGTCTCTCGCTCTCTATGTCCTCTTTCTGGACTTGCTTTGTTGTCTCTCCGTTTCACTCTCTAGCTCTCTCTCTCTCTCTCTCTCTCTCTCTGTTGTGGCTGCGAGTATGAAGGGGGCTGAGGGAGGTTCATATAGGTGCTGGCAGATGCGAGGGTGTTCCCAATCCGAACAAAGTTCGACACGACTGTACTTTGGCTCCACCAGAACCACCCTAAGACTTTGCCCAAGGGTTTTTCCTAGTTCTCTCAGAGAATCTAAAAGTCTTTTTTGCCCCTCAAAACTAACATGAAAAGACCTATTTATTCCTAATTTTAACCAAAAAATTGACAGATGTAACGGTGAGACTAGTTGTCCAAACAAAACTAAAGTTAAAGGACCACGGGTACCATTTTGGAAATTAAAGTACTCAAATTCAAATCCGGTCAAAATTGGGGGACTAATAAAACCATTAACCCATGAATTAATGAAAGTTTTGTTCCAACGCAACAATGACGACCAAATGGATGTGTAAACTAAAAGATAAAGGGCATTGACGACCAAATTGATGCGTAAACCAAAAGATGAAGGACGTTGATTGATTTGGGAGTTGGACCGAAATCACGACTTTTAAAAAGTTGAGGCATCACCTGGTCGAGTAGCTAAGAGAAAAACCGATAGGAGGTCAATTGCAGGAAGTAGAAGTTTTCTTTTCATAAATACCGAAATCTTTCCCAAATCAACGAAGAAAATAAAAAGAAAACCTTTGAGAGAGAGAGAGAGAGAGAGAGAGAGAGAGAGAGATCCAGAGCTTAAGGAATGGAGAAGATGAACCAGGCCTATGAGAAGGTGAAGATGCTGGTGGGTATGGAGGTGGATGAGGACGACCATGAAGCTGCTTCTTCTTCTGCTCTACAGGATACCAACTTCATCGACGACTTCAATCGCAACTGCACATTGTCCACCAAACAGGTAATTACTCTACAACTTCAATTCGCAGAAACCAACTCATGGCTCAGACTCAGATCTGCATTTCCTTTAATTTTTTTTAAATTTTTTTTTATCACTAAAATCTCAGTAGTGGCTTTATTTTCTTTCTGTGTGATTCAACAGAGGTTTTACGGTTTCGCCATATGCTTGGCTGCCGGTTTAACTTGTACGCTCTTGGTAAGTTTTATGCATCTAATTGTTTTACTTGTGCTTTTATTTTTGCTAGTCAGTTCTATTTTCAGAGTGTTGTGTTATTATCCAAAGGTAAGATTTTAGTGAATGGATGGTGATTATTGGGTAATCTGCTTTTATGTTATTAAGACATCTACTGTTTTAGGAGCTGTCAATTGTAGTTGGATATAATATTGGCCTGACCATACTAACAAGAAAAATGTTAAAATCCTAGTTTGAGCTTGATGCAGATTACTAAAATGTCTTCTGCTTTATATGATTATCAATCAAATAAAAAGTTATTTTATGTATCAATCCTTACATCCCCTACCACAGGTGGGTGGGGTGACGGCCAGTTTTGGTATGTTGGGAGATATCATTATTGCTGAACCCAATGCTTACATTGCATTTGCGGGTAAAATAGTAATTGAACAAACATTGAATAATTCAGTACCTGAGGATTCACATGACTAAGACTTGTCATTATGGTCTTTATAACTGTGCGTGGTTTGTGTCATATCAGTGTCTAAGTTGTGTTAGATGGACAAATATCACTATTTAGTTCTAAAAGTGTTTGCTCTGTTTCAAGTACGCATGTCAGATCATAATTTGTTCACGTTATTTAATACCTGACCTGGATAAAAAGTTTCGTGTTGGTTTTCTTGGAACTACTAGTTTCTCCTACCATGACACATTTGTGCTCAATAATTCTTGTTTCGGAATTGATTGCAAGTCAAAATCTCTTACATTCTACTCCTTGTGCACTTGCCAAACTCAATATGTTTAAGGCTTCAGTATCATAATAATGCTTCTATCATGTGTTGTACATATTTAGTATCTACAATATGCTTTTAGAGGGGAAGGCATTGAAGCTTCCTTGAAGAAAGTACTAACAGTTGGACTATATGTGTTTTTTTACTGTGTTGCTGGAAAATTGAACTCCTAAATTTAGTTTTTCAATTTAGAATTTAGTTAAAGTGACCTAGTAATTTTATTTTGTATATTACAGGACAATTGGAAAATTGACTTGAATACATGTTAGGGGCCTTCCTGCTATGGTACTGATATGTAGGCTTGTTTTCTTTTCATGTGACAGTCGATGCTTGTTTTCTTCCATCCAATCAAGTTTGGAATTACATTCACACTGGGAAATCTTCTTTCACTTGGGAGGTTTGTGTTAGATTTGCTTCTCATGTGATCCATAAGTGGTTTAAAATGTGATTGTTTTTTTGTTGCAAATTTTGGTAAGGTAGCATTTGATGTCAGTCAACATGAAACGCCTTGTGTGCTTAACTAAATAAATAGTAGTAAATGGTTCATTTACAAAAAGGTTTAAGGTTTCTTAAATTTTTTTTTTCAGTTGCTCTCTTGGAAATATCAGTGGAGGTTTGAGGTGTCCTAATGTGTGACATTAAAATTTCAGAATCTCTTCCTAACTTTAATTTAGTGGCCCAGTGTATTTGCCCCTTTTTTCTTTTTTTTTCTTTTGGCTAGCCAACTTGGAAGTAGGTTGGTTTTACCATCCGAATGTCCCATAGCACAAGTATATCCCTCAATGTTTTTTCCTCTTTTTTTTTCAGTCCGAAGTTCTCAATGTATTTCTCATTTTTTAAAAACATTGACAGCTTGAGACCAAACTGTTGAAATATCTTAATCCATCTCTCCAGGAAAATGGATATCTCCAGAAAATATTTTTAGTTCAATTCTTTTTTTCTCTCCATTAAAAAAAGTATAAAAAAGGGAAATTGAGAACTAATACAACAATCTGAATTCGTAAGAAGGGAGCAAATGTACTCGTTCTGTGGGACTGTGATGCAGGAGCATCAATCCAAGTAAAAAAGGGCTAAGTTTTAGATATTTTACTTTATTAAATTAATTGTTTTCCTCTCTTCATTAGGATTTTAAGTTTCTTGTTTTGTTTCTAATTTCCTTTATCAATTAGGTTTCCTAAGTAAACTAGGAATAGGAATTCTAGGCTGGTGTATTCTAGTATAAATAGGCTGTTAAGAGACTTTTGTATTCAGTTTTTTTATCAATACAATTTCAGACTTTAGTCTAAAGAGTTTTCTTTGGGAATTTAGCCCTAGAACTCAATTATCCTCGTTCCAGCTTCAATTCTACAGCTTTATCCTTCTATTATCTGTATTTTGTGTACGTTTGGGTCGCTGGACAGCCGCTTATAGCCGCTGCCCTGCATCAAATTGGTATTAGAGCCTAGGTTAATCCTTGCTCCACACCATGGTTGGACGTGCAAGAGGTTGTGGATGAGGGAACCAAACCCAACACACAGAGATGGCTGAGATGCGGCGTATGATGGAAGACTTGTCGAGAGCGGTGCAAGCCCTCCAACGACAGGAACGCGCAGATGCCTATATGGAGATTCCGGAATGCAACCGCGGACCCTTACACATACCCGAAGGTGGTGGTGAGGATGAATATGAAGACGAGACAGATGTTGACAACCCTTTTCATAACGCTGGAAACCATGGTATGGTGATAGAGGTGGATTGGAAGAGCGGTTGGTTCGTGCGTTGGATTTGAATGGTGGAGGAATTAAAATTGAAGTTGCTGATTTCTATGGAAAGATGCATGCCGAAGATTATTTGGATTGGGAAGCAAGCCTAGAGAATTATTTTGAATGGAAGGCTATGACAGATGATCGCAAAGTGTTGTTTGTAAAGCTTAAATTGAAGAGTATCGCGCTTCAATGGTGGAAGAGAGTTGAAGAGCAGCGTGTTCGACAAGGAAAGCAGAAGATCAACACATGGGATCATATGAAAGCCAAGTTACGCAAGCAGTTTCTACCAGCTGATTACACTATGGAATTATATGAACGGTTTCATAACCAAAAACAACGCGACATGTCTGTTGAATAATATACGTCTGAGTTTGATAGGCCATAATTTTGAATAAGAGAGCAAAGAAATGGGAATTATGTATGCGCTTGTTGCTAAAGAGATAGGAGCTGATCAACTGCTGAAATTTAATGAGTTTCCGAAAGAAATTCAGCACATATTAATGGAATTCCAAGAGCTAGTTGGTGATGAATTACCACAAGGTTTACCGCCAATGAGGAGTATTCAACATGCTATTGATTTGGTGCCTGGAGCAGCATTACCTAACCTTCCTGCATATCGGATGCCATCCACCCAACGAGCTGAAATTCAGAGGCAAGTAGACAATTTAATTGCTAAAGGGTTAGTGCGTGAAAGCAAAAGTCCATGCGCGGTTCTAGCATTGTTAACACCAAAGAAAGATCAAACATGGAGGATGTGTGTGGACAGTCGTGCCATTAACAAGATTACGGTGAAATACCAGTTCCCTATCCCTCGATTAAAAGATATGCTTGACATGCTGGCAGGATCTAAGGTGTTCTCCAAAATTGATTTGAGAAGTGGGTACCATCAAATTCGCATGAGGAGTGGTGACGAATGGAAAACAGCTTTCAAAACTCCTAATGGCCTTTACGAGTGGTTAGTGATGCCATTTGGACTCTCCAATGCTCCAAGCACATTTATGCGAGTCATGACTGAGGTATTAAACCTTTCTTGGGTTTATTTGTGGTGGTTTATTTTGATGACATATTAATACATAGTCAAACTTCTGAATAGCACTTAATCCATTTGCGGCAAGTTCTGGAGGCCCTTCGCAAGGAACAACTTTATATAAATCTTAAAAAGTGTTCCTTCTTGAGCGACAAAGTTGTATTCCTAGGCTTTGTTGTTTCAACTAATGGCTTGCAAGCAGATCCTGAGAAAATAAGAGCTATTATGGAGTGGCTGGTGCCACAATCTGTGGGTGATGTTCGGAGTTTTCATGGATTGGTTTCGTTTTATAGGAGGTTCATCCGTGGTTTTAGCTCTATTATGAATCCGATCATTGAATGCTTGAAACAAAACAGCTTTGAATGGTCAAAGTCAGCACAAAGAGCTTTTGAACAAATAAAGGTATTGATGACAGAAGCTCCAGTACTTTACCAGATTTTAAGAAGTTATTCACTATTGAATGCGATGCATCCCATGTTGGAATTGGGGCTGTTTTGAGTCAAGAAGGCAGACCCGTGGAGTTCTTTAGTGAGAAGTTGTTTGGTGCTAAATGTCGCTATTCTACCTATGACTTAGAATTTTATGCTTTGGTTCGGGCAATTCAACATTGGAAGCACTACCTTGCTTATAAAAAATTCGTGGTTTATTCTGATCATCAAGCTTTAAGGTACTTGAACTCTCAAAAGAAGTTGAATGCTCGGCATGTCAAATGGAGTTCATTTCTTCAAGAATTCAATTTTTCTCTCAACTACAAGACTAGTGAATCTAACAAAGTTGCGGATGCTTTGAGCCGAAGGAATCTATTATTAACAACGATGAGTACCCAAGTTATTGGCTTTGAGGAGTTAAAAGAACAATATGCTATGAATCCATATTTCAGCTCTATAGTTTCTGAACTCCAAGGTCCAACAGGTTGGAAGATGTTACCATTTCGAATGCATGATGGGTATTTATTCAAAAGAAATTTGTTGTGTATTCCCGAGGGATCATTACGTGAACAAATCATTAGGGAGCTTCATGGTAATGGATTAGGAGGACATTTTGGAAGGGATAAAACATTGGCTATGGTGACTAATCGTTATTATTGGCCTGGAATGTACAAGGACGTTGATAGACTTGTCCGTAAGTGTCAAATCTCTCAGTTTGGCAAAGGAAGTTACAAAATACAGGTTTATACACGCCCTTACCAGTTGCAGAAGCCCCTTGGGTTCATATTAGTATGGACTTTGTGTTAGGACTTCTGAAAACAACCAGAGGACATGATAGTCTTTTTGTCGTGGTAGATCGCTTTTCCAAGATGGCACATTTCATTCCATGTGCTAGAACAGCAGATGCCACACATATAGCTGATTTATTCTTTAAAGAAGTGGTGAGACTACATGGTGTGCCAACATCTATTGTTTCAGATAGGGATGTTAAGTTTACTGGGCATTTTTGGAGGACTCTTTGGAGGAAGTTTGGAACTGATCTAAAGTATTCTAGCACTTGTCATCCGTAGACAGATGGTCAAACTGAAGTAGTAAATAGAAGTCTGGGTAATATTCTAAGGTGCCTTGTTGGAAGCAATGTCAAGACATGGGATTTGATCATTCCACAAGCTGAATTTGCATACAACAATTATGTGAATCGATCAACAAAGAAGACACCATTTGAAGCTGCTTATGGACTTAAACCTCAACATGTTCTTGACCTAGTTCCACTTCCACAAGAGGAGGGTGAGTGATGAAGGAGAGGGTTTTGCAGATCACGTGAAACGAGTGCATGAAGAAGTAAAGACAGCTATAAAGGTTAGTAATGAGTCATATGCAGCCGCTGCAAATCAACACCGGAGACTCAAAGATTTTGAAGAAGGTGATATGGTTTTGGTGCATTTGAGACGAGACAGATTTCCGAAAGTCACGTACCATAAATTGAAGTCTAAAAAGTTCGGGCCATGCAAGGTGTTGAAGAAAATTAGTTCAAACGCTTACATGTTAGAGCTGCCCCCTGATCTCCAAATTAGCCCAATTTTCAATGTGTCTGACTTGTATTTATTTGAAGGATTTGATGAAGAACCAGTTTCAACAGAGGCACAAATCCAACAACTTCCAAAGGCTCAACCTGAAATTGTTGAAGATGTGTTGGATGTCAAAGAGTCAAGGAGAGGTAACTAGTATAGGCGGTTCTTAGTGAAATGGTTGGGTAAGAATGCTACTGAGAGTACGTGGGTTCCTGAAGAAGAATTAAAGAGGATTGATCCAGAAATATATGCTGAAGTTGTTAAAGCTTTCTCACCAGAGTCGAGTTCTTTTCAACCCGGTGGAGTTGATGCAGGAGCATCAATCCTAGTAAAAAAGGGCTAAGTTTTAGATACTTTACTGTATTAAATTAATTGTTTTCCTCTCTTCATTAGGATTTGGTTTAAGTTTCTTGTTTTGTTTCTAATTTCCTTTATCAATTAGGTTTC
This sequence comes from Prunus armeniaca, assembly GCA_903112645.1. Taxonomy (NCBI): domain Eukaryota; kingdom Viridiplantae; phylum Streptophyta; class Magnoliopsida; order Rosales; family Rosaceae; genus Prunus; species Prunus armeniaca. Next base: position 22,840,255 of record CAEKDK010000004.1, read on the forward strand.
CTAAGTAAACTAGGAATAGGAATTCTAGGCTGGTGTATTCTAGTATAAATAGGCTGTTAAGAGACTTTTGTATTCAGTTTTTTTATCAATACAATTTCAGACTTTAGTCTAAAGAGTTTTCTTTGGGAATTTAGCCCTAGAACTCAATTATCTTCGTTCCAGCTTCAATTCTACAGCTTTATCCTTATATTCTCTGTATTTTGTGTACATTTGGGTCGCTGGACAGCCGCTTATAGCCGCTGCCCTGCATCAGACTGTTTGGTAGTAACTTGTTTCAATGTTTTTCTGGTTCTAAATTTTTTTCAGTAACTCTGTTCCTTAAAGAAAAAAAAAAGACACATTATTATTTTTTTCCTTTTATAAATTGGCTAGGGAAATTTTTTTTCCACTTCAGATTTTAAGTTGGATTCTTTTGTCTGGCAGCACAGCATTCCTCATTGGCCCTAAACGGCAAGTGACAATGATGCTTGACCCTGTCCGTATTTATGCAACAGCCATATACCTTGCAAGTATAATAATTGCCTTGTTTTGTGCTCTTTACGTAAGTTTCACGCTGGCTTTCCCCTTTGGTTCACTTTCTTTTTCTTAAGTACATTTTGAATAGTGTTATTTTCCTTCGAATAATTTTAGCATCTGATGTTATCTAATTTTCTTTTGCATTGAGCAGGTTCATAACAAGTTATTGACACTTTTGGCGATACTTTTAGAGTTTGGTGCATTGATTTGGTATGTACCAGCATTTGCGTACTTTCTTGTTGTGGCCATTTTCTTTCAATCTCATTCATATGTTATTGAGGAGTTGAGATCCACATTCTTTTTAAGGGAAAAATTAACATATACCCCTGAACTTCAGCTTGTTTGGCACTTTTTTTCTGAAGAATTTTTTTGGTTTCAACAGCCCTTAAACTAAAATATGTGGGAATGTCAGGCTTTCCATAAAATCCATCCAATTTTCTGTTAAATTGGACGTGCGACACATGACCTTTTTACAGGTATTTTGTCTCTTTCTTCTCTTCTCCTTCTCTCTCCTCTCTCTCTCATCTCTCTCTATCTCAACTTGTCATTGAAGACATATATAGCAAAACAAAGCACTAGCACTTCTCATCTACTCAAATTTGTCAGCATCTGAGGTCAAATTGGAAAAAGAAATTCCAATACCTGAATCAATGAACATCTAGAAAACCCCAACTATCCCTGCTACGAAATTCCTAGCTGTGAGGTTGGTACAACTGGATTTTCAAGTACATGTCTTCTGGGTTTCTGCAAGAACAAGAAAATCCATTTATGGGTCACAACCATTGAGTAGCTACAGGCCTATAAAATCAACATCTGATATTCGTACGAATAAGCTACATCGGTGCGTGCATTTAATATCTAGTGGGTCAAGATCATACATGATTTAGAGAAAACATCATTAGAGAATACATATTTCTGGAAACTCTGGATGCTCACCGATTCTGGTATTGGAATTTCATTTTCTGATTTGAATCCAGATGTTCACCTGTTTGAGTGGATGAGAAGTGTTAGGGCTTTGTTTTGCTTTGTAGGTTTGGAATGGCAAACTGGGATAGAGAGACAAGAGAGAGGAGAAAGAATGAAAGGGGAAGAAAGGAACGCAAATGCCCCCAAAAAATGAAGTCGCATGTGCTTCGCATGTCAAAGGTTAAGAGAATGTGGCAGAATTAGTGACAAGCTTGCCATTGCAAAAGAATCAGAGTTAGGGCATATTTAAAACATAGTTTTTGTTCTTCCAATGGGCAAAGTGCCAAACGAGACAAACTTCATGGGGTATAGGTGAATTTTTCCCTACTCTTAATGTTGCATGTCATTTGTTTTCCTTTGGATAACTGAAGTCTCTCATTATAATTTATATATTATATATAGTGGGATCTTCTTTCTAGGGTAAACTTTAGTTAAAGGACGAACATATCAATAACATCTCGATAATATATCAATAACATATTGATAACATGTCAACAATGTGTTGATAGATTATTAATAGGAATTAACTAAAGGACAGAAGTCCTGCAGAGAGAATAAATATTTATGTGGAACATTAAATTACATTGAAAATTTAAAATGAATGAGTCTGTTACGGGCTTTTTGAAGTAACTTGTATGCTTAGGTGTCACATAAGTGGAAACTTATGGGGAGCACTTAAATGGTAAACCCACAGGGTCCTCCTTGGTTGCCACACAACAAGAGAAATGAAAGGAAAGGAAAGAAGTAGCGTGTTTTCTTAGGTGCCATGACAGTGTAAACTTACATTAGCTTTTAGCAAAGAAGAGCAAAGTGGATGAGGAGCAAAACACAAGTCAGATAAGAATTTAAAAGAGGAAGATAAAATTAGGGGTACCAATTTTGGAAATGACATGATAACATGTCATGAATTAACAGAAAATTAGAACAAAATTGACGTGAGTTATCATATTTGTAGTGTCAGGAAGTTTTTGGCACGACATTTTCATGTTAGTAGTTAAGCACAACATTGACAGGAAATAACTGTGTGAGTTACAAAATAACCCTCCCGAGTAAATGTGTTGTGTTCTGGCTTGCCACCCATCCTAGTGTGCCATGGCAGTCAAAAACATGACCCAAAAAGATGAATTGCCACCTACTGATAAAATAAAAGTTGGCAGCTTAGAAAAGGAGGCCTGTGCACACTTAGTAGACCATTCATAAAGCTGCCTCATAAGGCGACCTTGACAACTCCAAAATAGATTGCTAGTCCACTTAAAAACCCTAAACCCTCCCCTTAACTCATATAGGACCTGTTCACTGCCAACATTTCCCTACCAATGAAATTATGTGAAAATTATATGTGACAAATTTCGATTCATCAAGGCACCATAGAATGATTTCATCGTAGAGAACATGAACGTTTGTTTTTATTGCTATGGATTAGAAGTCCACTGCTTATGTGATGAAGTGGATTGGGATTAAAAGCAGATCGATTGAGTATGAAACTTGGTCCGCTGGCCAAAGTTTCCCAAGATTTCTGCTCTACAGCCTTGATTTTTCAACTCACAGTAATATCGCATTTCAAGAAAGCAAAGCACATCGTACTCATCTTTATTTGTTTGAGTTTAAAGTTTTGGGTATACTTGTCTATTTGCTTATTGGCCCTCTTTTTTTAGTAGCAGGAATTTGGATCAAGAATAGGAATTTTTTCCCATTCCATCCATATATTATGTTAGTCTAGTTTTGGAATGGAAACACAAATAAGGAATTTACCTAAGTTGACTGGAGTCAATTCCACTTAAGACCCGGAATGGAAATACAGAGGGTGGTATTTCTATGCCATAGAACTAGGAATGTAAAATCACTGCAAATACCCTTTCATTATTTGGTTGTATTAAAATTAGAAACTTCCATTAATTGGCTGTATTAAAATTAAAAAAGAAAATAACTCCAAGATAGTGAGGAAATGAAATACATTCCTATTCCAATTGCGTATTCCGGTAAAACAATGTGACAGGTTTACTAAAGCAATGTCATTAAAAAAAATATATAAATTTTTTTTGTTGAAGTTTGACAATGTTCTTGCTTATATATATACCCTGATGTTGTATTGGAATCAAAAGTATTATGATGTCTAATAACTAGTCTTCAGGAATCTATAGTGCCCCTTATGTTGTGTCTCTCTATTGGTATGGTAGTATTCATTTATTTCGCATTGGTGTTTTGAGTAACAGGTATAGCTTGAGCTACATCCCTTTTGCTAGAGCCATGTTATCCAAGATCATGGTAGCTTGTTTTGACACTGATTTTTAGGCTGATATTCGCCAAGGAAACAGCTTGGGACTCATCCATCGGAGTAGATATTTCCCAATATTAGTTTTTGTTTTGTGGCCTTGCACACAGAGAGAGTCCAACCTAAAGCACCACACGATATCGAAATGTATGTGTATGGATTGAGATTGTAATTTCTACCGTTGTTTATCCTCATGTCCATAGAAGGAAGATACTTCATTTCATTGCCGTGCTCATTGAATGTGATCTCTTACATCACTTTCATCTTTTTATCTTTGTTTCTTTTGATTTACGCAAGAATTTGATAATTCAGGTCCATTTGGTGCAAGGTTTAGGAGCTTGGAAATGAGTATGAAATTGCATTCCCATGTTTGGTAAGTGCATCTTTGGGAATGGAATATCTCACTCATGGGTATGATCGTATGAACTTCCCATATAGGGGGGAATTTCATACCTTTGGCTAACCTTCGGAAATTTCCCCCCCACGTGGTAAAGCATTTAATGCAAGTTTTGTTTTTACAAACTTACCCCTATCATAATTTTCAAATATCACTTTTGACCCTTCAAAAAAACTTTTCGTATTTCTCTTTCCTTTCTTTTTAACTCATCAAGGGTATTGTTGTAAAACTAGAGAACTTGTCATTCCTAATACTAGGCCTGGGCACGGATCAGTTCAGAATGGTAGAAGGCTCTTCTGTTAACCAACCTAAAGACTTCGGTAGATCATTTTCTCTTTTATTAACCAAACCAAAGACTTCAGTAGACTTCGGATCGGTTAACCTAATATTCAGTTTGGATTGTTCGGTACGCCGGTAGTATTGTAATAAACCAAATTATCATTGTAAACTATAAAAATCCAATAGTCTAATTCATCCAAATATGAAATCAAATAACTTAGTCACTATATCATTATATATACTCAAGATGTATTGGGAGCCACTTGTTTTTGTTGTTTGAACATTTGAGTGTTATTTTTACTGAATTCTCTACATTTATGTAAATGATTTTGACATTTTTTTTTGCGGTGGGTTCTTTAGTTTTTCAAGCTAAATCCAACCATATAAAAAACATAAAATTTGGATCAACGGTTGGAAAGTTACAGATAAAAAACGGGACAAAGGTCGAAACCAGAAAACATAGAAAATTCATAAATTCCTATTTGACCAAAAAGTGCTACAGTACCGGGGTGATAAAGAAGTGATAGAACGGTGATAAAGCAGTGATACAATGGTGATAAAGAATTTATACATCAGTGATAAATGAGTGATACAAAATGCTAATTGTATTTATCTTTGGTTTCTTGTTTTGTATTTAAATAATATAATAAGTATAATATCGGATCGGTATGGGTTTCCGTCGGGTTAAGAATATTGTTTCAGTTAACCAAACCAAACATCTCGATACAGATTGGATCAGAATAATTAAAATTAAAAAATAATTATGTAACCAAACCAAACCAAACCGTTAGTACGGTATGGTCGGTACACGGATAATTCGGATGAGATATCCACCCTTACCTAATACTACACAGACCAAACATGAGAATGGGTAAAAATGGTATTTCCTAGTCATTTTATACTGTTCTCAAATATGGGAATGAAGTTCATTCCCATCTTATGGGATTATACATGAGAATTTTATTCCCATGAAGTTCAAAGATGTGTAGGAACATGTCTAAGAACTAAATAAAGCATTTAAGTGAACATGTTGATCGAGTGAACAAATTTAACACAAAATTTTAGCTTGCAGAAGTCTATTTTTATTTTCTTTGTAGTTTAACTGTCGATTTACCCTTTGAACTTGTATGCTACTTTCAATTTACACCCTCAACTTTTTTTTGGAAAATTAAGTGCATGAACTAATTTTTATTACCAATTCCTCATACTGTCTAAATCTCAACATTTCATCATATTTTCTGTTAAATCATTATAAAAACAAATTATTTTTTTTGGAAAGATTGAAGAAAAAGAGAACAAAAACAAAAATTGAAAAAAATCCTAGCAGGGACCTACAGAGCACAGACCTAGAACCCCAGCCCCCCCTACCATGTTTTCTTCTCCTCTCATTCCCCCCCCTTCCTCCCCACTTTTGTTTTTTTCACCCCCCATCCCTATCCTCACCCCGATTCCCCCATGACCACCACCCTCAAGCTCCAACCCCCAAACGAACCCATAAGCCACAGACCCACCCCTTCCCCCATCACAAACCCACCCCTCATTTTTCTCCCTCTCTCTCTCTCTCTCTCTCTCTCTCTCTCTCTCTCTCTCTCTCTGTTTATTAAAATGATTTTATTTATTTATTTTAGATTTCATATTATTTTAACAAATAAAATGACCAATTTGTCCTCATATTTAACGACAAATTGGATGAAATGTTGAGATTTAGAAGGTAAGGGGCTAATTGGCAATAAAATTAGTTCATGTACTTCATTTTCCAAAAAAAATACAAAGAGTTGAGGGTGCAAATTGAAAGTAGCATACAAGTTCAGGGGATAAATCGATAGTTAACCTATAGCTCAAATGCTTTTTTTGTGAGGTCAGAACGAGAAATTTTAACCCAAGAACAACTACTAATGCATGTTTACTTACTATGAATGGGGGAGCCATGAATCTAGGAATTCAAATAAGGGATCAGATCAACTACTACCGGCTAATTGATCCCATTCTCGATTTTGAGGGTGTTTGATAACTGATTTAAGGTGGAACCGACATAAATTTTTGACGGGACCAGCCTTGAATTCCTCGAAATTCAGGACGAATCATGTGGTAATTCTGGCATCGTACCGATGTCGGGCCCACATACTAAAGAAATGAGACATTCTGCCGAAATTTCGGCAGTCCCATGAAAAATGGACATTTCCCAAATTTTTTAACTTGTTAAAAACACGTTTAAACATTCTAACAGGCAACATGCAAAAGATAAATTCATGCAGTTTACATATTAGGCCTCCGACTTTACAATCAATCCTAACATGGGCAATATCAGAGTAGTCTAAAGAATTTCAATTTACAAACAAGCAATAAAATTCAACAGAATAGAAGCAAATGAAAATTAGTCCTACAAAAGCTTTAGGCTCGGAAGTAGAGATCTTGGCTCAGCCGCTCGATTCGAATCTATCTACTGCCTGGGGGGCGCAAAACAGAAAAGTGTGAGTGGACAAAAACAAGGTTTAGTTCACATTTGAAAACAACATAATATAACCGCACCATTTAGAAAACGATGCCGAAAACAACATAGCTATACATATATGTATATATCTAGTTGAGTCAATACCATAGTGAAATCCGAAATCTCAAAATGATACTTTATTACTCATCCCATTCAAACTTTTCTCTATTATTCCCAAACTAGTCTCTCAAAACACGTGCCCGTTGGCATGGCGAGCGAGGAAGCATCCTCATCGATAAACAAGAATGAATGAATAGGTATGTATACGTATATAATATATATATATATATATATATATATATATATGAATATGACACTACCAAGTTTTGTACCTGTGAAACAATCAAATCGGGGGATTGTTTAACTAGTACACATGGAAGAATCCTCAATTGACCATGTGGCTAGGGAATGAGCCATCCAACTGGCACTAAGCTCACCAGCACGTACAACAGAATCCTCAATACTCGTACAACTATGAAAAGTCCTACATGCGCAGACTAACCCTGCTAAGGGTCTATGAAACACCCTGTCAAGGGTGCCCAAGTTCTGACATATCCAAATATCCATACTTCCCAATTTCCAATCCATAATTTTCAAATCCGGATAGGTACATAGGGTAGTGCTTATAGCACTTCAAACTGACATAATCTCATTACCAACACCCCACAATCTCATTCCATAATCTCATTACCAACACCCCACATACCCCACACTTAACCAAGCATAGATAGGAATTCTCGAAAATAATATATATAAACCCAAGATACTCAAATATGCCAAAACCCGAATATATTACAAATACTTTAATAAAATATCAAATTTCAACAATTGATTATATAAAAAGTTCTATAAATCATTAAATCAATATGCATAGTTTTTCCATCATAAAATAATACTTATTATTTGAAAACAAAGTCCACTCACAAGTAGTCCTACGCTACTTGACCCTGAGAGGGTCTCGCCTGCTGCGTACACTGGTCGGAGCACCTATTTCAAATTACGAGGACAATATTAAAATAAAGCGCTTTGAACAAGAACTTTAAAATAAATTCCTAATTTCCCGGGATTCAAGTGTGTGCACGAAGATTGAGAAGTTCCTAAGGTCTGGAACTTGCTGGAGTGACCGGAACTTGCTGGAAACACGAGCCGAAAATCAGCTAATCTTTAAGCTATAATTTGAGTTTCAAAATGCAGAAATCGATCCTAATCAACCCAATCATCAACTAGAACACATTGAGAGGATGAAAAAGCATACCTAGATCGAAGAAATTGGTGGCCGGAATCGTCGGAACAAGCGACAGAAACTTTACTTAAAAATTGGCCCTTTTTTGGTATATTCCGGCGATGGTGGCTGGCGGCTAAGGGGTGGGATGGAGAGAGGAGATGGAAGCGGTTTTGTTTGGTACCAGCCTTGTGGCCAGAGGTGGTCGGAAGTAGCGGTGGTTGGTCAAAAACCAGCCGTTTAAACTCACTTCGGGGGGGGGGGGGGGGGGGGGGGGGGGGGGGGGGGGGGGGCAAGCAAGAAAGGGGGGGGCTGCTCGGGTGAAGGGGAAGAGAGAGAGAGAGATGAAAGAAAAAGAAATTTCTGGTTTTTAAAAACCCATTTGAAATATTTATGGTTTTGCCGCTATGCTTCCTTTGATCGTAACTTTTTCGTTATAACTCCGATTTGAGCCCACTACGTGTCTACGGACTCATCTCGACACGATCTACATCATGGTGCCATCCATTTTCCCAAAATCCTTCCGGGTTAAAAAGTTACCAAAATAACCCTATCCCTGAGGGCAAAATTGTAAATTCACAATTTATTAAATTAAATGAATACTTAAATTTGGGTTGGGATGTTACATTTTTTATTCCTTATGTATTAGGAAACATGGGAAAGTCAATCATTCCAGAGCCTATTCCTGATTAGTAAACATGTCATAAAATATGTTTGACTTGTCACATCATTTGAACTAGAAGAATATGACTTATGTTATACTAGTGAATTGTAGAAGTGAAGAAACTACATATTGAAGCTTGTTGCGATGGGCTAAAATGTCAATAGGTTGAACTTATAGGGAAATTGGCCGCTTTGCTCTTAGCTTACATTATACTTGTTAGAAAAATATCCTCCCTCTAAAAATCCTGCTAAAATGCCTTTTATAAGGCCTTCTCCAACCCATTTGGTCATAAACCCAAATTTTCCCCCTCCAAAAAGTCATTATTTGGGTGTTGCCCGGACTCAACCCGTTTTTCCCCCAACCCTTCAGACTCAAATTTTAAGTTTGCAACTTTATTAAATTTTTTAAGTCTAATTTTTTTTTTCATGGATAACTTTTTTTCATTTAATATTTTTAAATAACTTCATAAATTATTTTTTTGAACAATTTGACCTAAAAAATTGAAATTCCATAAATATAATTGTATTTGAGAAATAGGTGGGTATTTATAGAGTTTGGAGTGTGTTTTGGGGTTGGATATGATTTTGATTAATTTAAAATATTATTTTAACCGTTTATTCAAATTTCAGCTGTTGGATTTGTTTTTTTTATCGTTAAAATAGCTTGGATTTAATATGAATCATTGATTTGGGTTACTATTGGAATTATAAAAAATAAAAAAAGGTGTTGCGACACCTAGCTCGATAGCTTATGCATCATGGGTGTATGGGCTCCACCAAAAAAAAAATAAATTCCAGGCAATAGCTAGATTGGTATTTGGCCCCCAGTTTGAGTTTTCCCAAATTTTAACCCCTTATTTTTCTTGAGTTGAGGGAGGAATTTAGCTAAAATTTAGGATTTTTTTAGTTTGGCATCATGGGGCCATCTCCAACCCAAAAGGCTAAATCTCAAATTTTAGTTTAGACACCAAAAGCCTTCTCCAACCCATGTATTTGTTGGGGCTAAATCCTTGCCGAACAATTTGTTGGGCTATATATTACCTGATGGACTGCATGAAGTGGTTTTTTGTGGAGCTCAGCTTGCAGGTAAATTCAAGTCCACGTGCAGCAACAATATGCAGGGTTCGCGTCACTTGTGCTTTGTTTGTTTAGTGTAGGCCACGTCGTCTGGACCTACTTCTTTTGGGACCACTACTTTTTTTTTTTTTTTTTTTTTAAATTTAAATTTATATGTGAAACCTTATAGTTAAGATTGATCCAATGGTCTAGATTGTTTCAGATTAATTTTAAAGGGGAAAAAAAAGATTCAATGGCAGAAAATTAAATCCAATGGTCACAATAATATTATTAACTCATCTACATCAAATCCAACCTTAAAACACATCCCAAATTCTACAAAAAAATAATTTTTTTGTTATAAATCTATGGAATGTGGATGACCACCATAACATCCATTACCTCCACCCCTTATTGCTTTGTAACTTATGCCCTTATTATTGTAATTAGTAGCTATAAATTGTGGGTTAAATACCTCTACTGTAAGCCTATAAATAGGCGCTTATCAAAGATGAATAAGATAAGTTGATACAAGTTCATAGAACAAATTCTCTGTATTTCTCTCTCTTATTACTCTCTACAATTCCCCCTAGTTTTATAACACGTTATCAGCACAACATCGCTTTTGGTATGTTTTCTTTCTTTGATTTTTCTTTCTTCTTATATGAGCTAGAGTCATCACATGGTATAGAGTTTCTTTGTACTCATCTTTAGACTTCATCATGATTGTTTAAGGAAAAAAAAAGTTTCTTATTCTTATTACACATGAATATAATGCCATGTTTTTTTATTTGTTTGTTTATTTAATTTCAAGTACGATCTTAATTATTATGATGAGTTTGTATTATACAAAAGATCAGGGCCTGAAGTTCTTCGATCCTCATTATATAACTAGATTAAGACCTGAAGTTTTTTTTTCATTGACTCAGAACCTGAAGTTCTTTGATTCCAAATAATTGAGCGCATGAAGTTCCACGAATTTAAAAAGCACATAAGGACATGAATCTCCTTGATTTTGTATTAATCAAAATAAGAATTCCATGAGGCCTACATATGCCAAGACCCCGAACCAAAAGTTTCGAGTGCATATACATTGATTTGAATATGAAGTTCAAAGCACAACTTTAATTCAATTTAATTATATCTACTTATTGGAACGTGAAGCTTCGAATATATGTTGATACGAACCTAAAGTTTATTGCTTTTCATGGATCTTAATACTATATATGAACTTGAAGTTCATTACTTCTTTGTGCCTATTTGCCATTTGAACTTCATAAAACCTGATGTTCTATATCCATGAGATGAATTATCAAAAACTCAAATTTTAAGATTTCATGGGAAAATAGCCTACTTTGATGCACATTGAATTGGTTGGATATCTGATTCTTAAACTTATAGTTCTATCTACATACTGAATACACATTAATTTTGGATTATCTTGGAATTTCATAGTCTTTAATCAATTTATTTTATTCCTTGTTTTTGCCACTTTACTCATTTTATTTTATTTTATTTATGTTGGGTTATTAGTTAATTTCATTTTATAATGGTAATGTTTTGTATTACCGCCCAAATATTGACAGCCAGAGGTGTCTATTGGAGAAACTTCCTATTTTTCTTTGTGGGTAGGAAGTTTATGATGTCATGAACCAGAAGTTCATTGACCGGATAACTTTTATGTTGTGGCATGACTGTCTTGGCAATCCATGTTCCACAATGATACATAAGATTTTTATAAATTTGTAAGGACATCATTTAAAGACTCAAACTATTGTTTTATCGAACAAATATCATTGTAAAGCATGCTTACTGTAAGGGTCTTTTTGTTCCAGCAGCTTGACGAATGGGCTTGGGCTACCATAAGAAGAAAACGAACAAAACTTCCCCAAATGCCTGAGTTCGAGAACCAAGCTCCCAAAAGGTTTTTTTGAAGGGTTTGATAAAACCTTAGAAAAAACTCTTTTAGGTCATCTTCACTAATAGCCAAAAAGACACAACAAATCGATAAATGACTTGGCTTGAGGAGCTTGTGGCATGGGAGCTAAGCTTTCACAAGTTTAGCAATTTGAGAGAGAGAAAAGCATGATTTTCTTACAGAGGACAGAAATATAAACTGGGCATAGGAAAATTAGGGAGATTTTTATCTCAGGGAAAGAAGAAAACAACGGAGGAAGAAGATTGGGTGGCTTGAGTAAATTCCAGGTTGCTTGACAAAGCTTGGTCAGGCTCTAGATGATGTTTTTGTTGGATAGAAGAGGCCCCCTTTTATAGGCACGAAGAACCCTAATTTCATCTAATCTTCTTCTTCCTTTTCCTTTGGCTGCTCCCCACTTAATCCTATTTTGGTGAAATTCTCCTATCCAAGGTGCATGGGTAAGGAACCCTTTGTGGTTCCAAGGGTTTGATGCAGCTGGACCTCCCCATAAGGGTGAGGCGCCACCTGATTTTCCTTTTGGTTTTCAAAATGAAGATTTGTAATGGAAAAGAAGATGGGTCTGATGGGTATTCGTCCTACCCTCATAGGTTTCCTTTGGTCTCTGCCATGGCTCCCTTGTTGACTGTTCTTGGAGTTCTAACAGAGGTGGAACTTGGTGCCATATTTTTATAAGTTGTTGGGCTGGGCTTGTATGCACGGTTTTGGGTCATTTTTCTTGTTATTTCCAGCATTTGATAGGCTTTTCGTTAAGCTGCTGGAAGTGGCTTTATTAATTTTGGGCATTCTTTTGATGTGGGCTTATCTAAGTATGCAGGCTACTAAATGTCTTCCCAAGACATTGGACCATTTTTCCCTTTTCTCTCATGCTAACACATGTATTTGGGTATGAGGAATGAGCTTGAGTTTTAATGCTCCCAAGTGGCTTTAAAACTTTCATTCCCCGAACCCTCAATGGGTCATGTGATTGCTTGTTTCCTTCCATACCATGACCTTCTTAGTAAGCCCCAGGTAATTTTGTGGCTTGGGCCCACTTAAGCTTGTGGCATGGCTTGGTGTTAGAATAGTGACTCTTCTTTGCACGATACCTATGTTTGTGCTTAGGTTTTATTACGTCGTGATAGGCTATAATTGGGCCAAGTAACACCGAATGGGCATGTGAGCGTGATTTTGTAAAGTTGGCATGCTCTTGGCCCTTTTGCACATGCTTGCTTGGCATGATACGTGGCCCGAAGCTTGTATTGGTGTGTCCTACAAACTCTCTTTTGGCCCGATTGAGCTTTTTTTGCATTTAATTATCTGTATTGGGCCAAGAGTTGATCTGGGCTTATCCCCTTGGATTTTTGGGCCTCAACACTCACAAATAAAAGCTGTCATAAGATCATCTCGGTCAAAAATTGACTTTGAGCCATCTTTCCTTAAATAATTCAAGGGGATATTTATGAGCCTATACAACATTTAATTATGGATTACTTCACCAGTTTTACTGAATGTGCCTACTAAAATGACGCTTACAAGCACAACTCCCACATTATCCAATCTAGTCAATTTGACTCAATAATGATGTTGAATTTATTTTCCTAAATTTTGAGACAATTTTCCCGCCATTAGGGGGAGAAATGGCCATTCCTGAAGAACGTCATGAAATAGTGTTGAATCAGTCCGCTTTTATCTCATCAAGATAATGCATATATAAAGTTATGAATATGCAAGCATGGATTGATATTCATGTATCACAATCCATTAACATGACAATAAGTGACTATATATAATGCATGCCTGGAGCATGACATAAATATAGGTTCTAAAGACTTAACTCCCCAGAAGTAAATATTATTTGAAAAATTCAAGCCCTATAAAAAAGAACGCTCTATAGGAGATTATGATCCACATTTTCTAAATAATCATCTTAAAAGAGATGTTTGTCCCATAAGTGACAACATAAGCCCTTGAAGAGGCATTGATACCCCAAAGCAATGAGATGCTTATAAATTATGCAATGACAATTCCTGGGGCATAAGAAATGACAATTCCTAAAGAATGTTGGGAATTAACGTTGAATACATAAGTTTTTGTTACATATGCAAGCATGGATTGATATTCATGTATCACAATCCATTAACATGACAATAAGTGACTATATATAATGTATGCTTGAAGCATGACAAAAATATAGGTTCTAAAGACTTAACTCCCCAAAAGTAAAGATTATTTGAAAAATTCAAGCCCTATAAAAAATAACGTTCTCTAGGAGTTTATGATCCACATTTTCTAAATAATCATCTTAAAAGAGATGTTTGTCCCATAAGTGACAACATAAGCCCCTGAAGAGCCATTGGTACCCTAAAGCAATGAAATGCTTACAAATTATGCATGCGCATGCACATGAGAATTGTGGGATCACAAATCGATGATACATTTGGTTTATTAGTAGCTACTATAATTATATTAAATCACGTTTTATGAATGTCAACAAGTTAAGTGATTGGCCAAAAATGGAAATAGGCAGTTCCATTTATCACTAAATATGAAGGGTTGGATATTGAACCTATAACTCAAACACCAAATTACAAATGTTAAGTATAAAAGTTACGGATTGGTGTTTGCGAAGTGAAATAAGATCACTAATATGACATAAGGTTTCCTGGTAGAGACATGATTTTGGTCTCCCATCTCATCGTAGATGCATCCACATTTCTATAAGTACAATTTTTATTTTAATGCGAAACTTATATCATGTGTTAAATGCATATTTATCAAGACTGTATGGTACATGGAGATCCTCAAAACTCATGAAATATTTGAGATATATTGCATGAAGCGACCCCTTGAAGGATATAAAGTACCACGATATTCTTGATTAAGAGTTAACTCTAAGAGTTTGAGTATTTTGAATTCAAATTTGATATTGTTGTAACAATATGCTGATATAATCACTTTTCAAAACTTGTATTCTCAAATGATCACTTTCAAAATCTTATTCTGATATAATCACTTGGGGACTTGAAATTACCTAAGTACCCTCCATATAAAGACATATCTATTGTGGAATTATTGGCGATTGATGGGTAACCAAACATTTCAGACTTCTCTCTCTGTCTCAGCCCTCTCTCAGAGTTCTCTCTTCTACTGTGAGCGGTTTATCTCTCCATAGACGGTCGACGAGCAGCAGCACTCTCTTGCTCTCTCTGTCGCGAAAGCCATCTCATTCTGCCATCTCTCTCTTCTTAATAGCGAAACCCATCATCGACTCCATCATTGAGGCCTATGTTCGGAATCGGCTACAGTGGCACGTTTTCCAACCACGAAGGTGAACTCCATTGCTGACGTCTAAAAACTTGTCTTGTTTTATGGTGTACTTTTGTAAATGTGTGCGGGTTTGTATAAGATTTGTTTTGTTTTGATCGGTTTCATTTCCTAGAGTTACTGTTGATGGTGATTTTGTTACTCTGTGTGGGTTTTGTCTGAAATTGGTATTTGATTGGCCTTCATTAACTGTTTTGGAATTTCATGTTCATCCATGTTGATTCTGCAGTTGCAGTAACATTTTGACGTGTCTAGTTTGTACACAGAGTCCATAACTGTCAATATTGATGTTCCATGTGTCCTACTATATTTCATATGACTACACCTGTATATAACTATGGTGATGAGTAAATTTTAGGAGGCATTAATTGATTTGGGGTAGTAGTTTTAGCCATTTGGCCCAAACCCTGTATGAAGTGGATCCCTGGGTCATGAAATTGTTTTAACAGTTGGGTGGTATTTGGTTTATGGATGGAATGGAATGTAGATTTGGTAGAAGGGAATGTAGATAACAGTACAGTGTGGTGAGAGTTAGAGAGTAGAAAAGAGACTCAAATTTGGTTTTGTCATATGTATATACATATATTTAAATGACTTAAAAGTATAGGTTTGAGTAATGTACGTATGGAATATGGGTAACTAATGATCCATATGTATGATTTTGTTGTGCAGGGAAATCAAGAATGGCTTGTAAAGCTAAGCTTATGATTCCTGAGGATGACAAGTATCAAGGAAAGGCGTTAGCCCTTTCACACCCAAGGACCGCCATTACAACAATAAAGGCGAAGTTTAGTAGGCAGAAATTACAGAGGTTCGAGGGTAGTTGTTTTGGTCATCTATTACTGATAGAGGACCTAAACTGGACAGCACAAATTGTCCACGTGTTGTTGATGAGGAAGGCTCATCCTAAGAGTGTTAAACAGGTGAATGAGATAAAATTCATTGTGGGTAACAAGTTGATACAATTCACTGCCCAACACTTTTGCCTCATCACGGGGCTAAGGTTTGGAAAGCTCCCTTTCATTCCGAAGGCTTCAAATGAAAACTGCTCGTTGAAGCGAAAATACTTCAGCACCAATAAACCTGCCACCGTTTCAGACCTATACAATGCCTTCATCGATTGCACAGATGACGAGGATGCGGTAAAGCTTGAAATGGTCTATTTTGCCGTTTTTGTGCTATTGGGTACTGAAAAGCACGTGAACATTGACATGCGCTATTTGAAGTTGGCCGAAGACCTAGAAGAGTTTGACAAGTATCCATGGGGGGCTGTGTCGTATGCGATGACAAACAATTCACTTTTTAGGGCAATCTGTTCAGATTACCAACGAGTTAAAGTGCCCCAAAAAAGGAAAATAACCAAAAAAAGGTGGAACGAGAGCATATACAAGAATGCCAAGTGCTAGACCGAGAGAGTACACCATAAAGGGGTTTGGCTTCGCTCTTCAGGTGAACAGATATTACAAAATGTTGTAGTTCATTTAAATACATTTACAGAGATTGATGTTTCATTGTTCTAAACAGATTTGGGCATTTGAAGTCTTCCCAGCATTGGAAGCATTGCATTTCGTGGTGCATGAAGACAATGGGCACATCCCCCGAATATTACATTGGAGGACCAACACGGTGGCCCGTTTTCGCGACCTCATGAGTCAAGTTTATGAAAATGTTGAGGTTAGTTCAGTTCATATTGAGAAGCAAGTTCACTGATTTAATAAGTTCACTGATTTAATAAGTAAGGATCATGTTACATATAGGAAAATGTAACAAGTTCACTGATTTATTATTTCTTTCAAATAATAATAGGTTGATGTGCAACTTCTCCGGCCCACTGATATTGAGAAGCAACAACCTTACTGGAGTTGGGGTGATGCTGAGAACAATGAAGAAATTGTTGAATTGTTTGGGGATGAGGCCGAACAAAATACCAATAGTTCCAGTGAAGCAGTAGACAAGGAAGTTGAGGACACAACTACCCTTACCTCATCTTCTAAGGTGACCATGATCTTTTTCCAATATTGTGGCAATTATTGAATTAAAAGTGGTTGTATATAATCAGTTTGCTCTAAAAATGTAGAGAATACGATACGAATGAAGTGCAAATATTGACTGTTGCAATTTATTTTATGCAGCACAAAGTGTCTTTGACTGAGTTGCGCAGTTTGAAGCATCAATTACAAAGCAGTAAGGATGAGTTGGCAAAGCTACGCACTTCAAATCGAGGCCTTAGGAACAGAGTGCGCAAGTTGGAAGGGATTGTAGACAAGAATTATTTGAAGCAAGAGAAGGACAGTGAAAAAAATTAAAAGGCTATTCGTGATTTGACCCACACAATTGCTTCAGTCGAGCACTATTTTAAGGTGGAGATGGAGGACAAAAAAAAACAATATAGTGGAGAAGCGGATGAGGAAGTGTCTACTCCCCAGATGAATGAAAGAGGGCAGAATGATATGTCACCCTTAAATGAACCTATTAGTCCGACTACAGCAGAGGCTGAGCTGGAAGCAGAAGTCTGTGGTGATGGAGTGGAAGCGTTCCCAGCCATGCATACATAAGGGGCTCAAAGGGAAGCAGAAGTCGACGGTGATGGAGTGGAAACCTTCCCAGCCATGCATACAGAAGGGGCTGAAATGGAACAAGAAGTACCCAGTGATAGAGTGGGAGCCTTCCCAGCCATGGAAGTTGAAGGCACTGAAATTGAGACTTCAGTTGGGGACAAACAAGTGCAGCAACAACCTGACAAGGTTCCTACTTATGAAGATGTGAAGGTTCCTAGTCTTGAAGATGCCAACCTTCCTACTCCGGAAGATGGGGATGGGTATAGAGTTATTTTGAAAAAACTTTTAAAATTGTTAGAGGATTGGAAGAAGACATAAATAGAGGCGGTGGGAGGCAAGCTGAGGGCTCGCATGAAAACCAAGTTAACTGTGGCTGGTGATGAAGGGAACAAAAAAGCCACTGCCACGGTTCAGAAACAATATGCGGGGGGCAAAGGGTACAAAGTGAAACGGCCAGCGACAACATTGTTGAGTCCATTCACCGATCCCTACAGGAAAAAGAGGACGCTAACTGATTTAGATGCACCGGCACCCGAGGCTCATTTTGATCCAACAAAACCCGTGGCCATGGACGATGTGAATGCAGTAATACAGGTTTGCAGGGCTTGGCAAAGTGACATCAGGTTAGGATTTTGAACTTGCCAAAACAAATATACATGTTTTTTTGTACTATGTAGTCATGGACAATAACTATATCTAGGTAGCTATAACATACATGTGTAAGTCCTTATCCTATTCTAGTCTTACAATTGTTGAAGTATTAAAAATTTATCCTTGCAAGTTTTGCGTTTGTAGTGCGGAGCTCGAGCTTGAACCATTTGTAGTTGGGGCAGATTTTTTTTACAAACTTGTAGATGAAACTGCATGGATGAGTTCGAGGGTAAGAATTGAAACACTGCTTTATTCCTATGAATTTATTCTTTTATGCCCTTGAGGATGTGTCATTTTTTGTTGTATTGAGGTTGTTTTTCTGACCTCTGCCTGTTAAGCACCTGGACATGGCGATGTTTCTAATTCGCAAAAGACAACTTTGTCATCCTTTGGTGTTTGGAATGGAGTGGACTACTGTCGATTTTTTTTTTTGCAAGTATTACTGTGTACCTTTTTTTTAAATTGCATTTGTTGCATTCGGTGTGAGTAATGTTGTTGGATGTGTTGGGTGCATTGGTTCCTGTTTATGTAACATGGCATTCACCCTTGTTTGCAGCAATTTTTACAGCCGTTGATAAAGCCTCGTACGAAACGAGTTACGAGGACACAAGCTGCTTCAAGGACCGTTGACCCTCCACCTAACTACGTCAGAAATATACAACACTTTGTCGACGGTACCTGGCAACATGGGTATGCGCAAGCTTGGACAAAACTGCGCAAGGTCTATGTCCCATATAATGTTCAACAGTGCCATTGGGTGGCTGTAGAAATCGACCTTGTCCAACATACTGTCACTGTGTATGACTCATATACTGCTTTTACCTCCAACATGATGCTTGGTAGATATATGGAGCCTATTACCCATACGCTTGCACAAGTGCTTTACGAAATGCGGTTTTATGAGAAATCGGAGGTTGAAGCGGTAAACAAAAAGGGGATTGACATGTCCAAGTTTACTCCTTTCACAATTTGCAGAATTTCAGATGTTCCTCAACAAACTGATGGGCAAGCTGTGTTCATTTAATGCAATTTGTGGATGTTGTGCACTTCTAATATGTGTACTTCTTCGGTGGACAATACCTCATGAGGCATTATGACAGTCAAATTCATTGAGTATCTAAGTGCCGGCATTCCTTTTCATACCATTGACCCTTCCAAGTTTGGGTACTACCGATTGAAGCTTGCAATCAAGGCGTTCAGGGGGGAAGCCTATGTATGAGGTAAAACTCCAAATCTCACATCATTTTAATTAACTGTCAAGTACTACCTTAGAAATTCAGTATTAATATACATCATTTTAATCACGTCTTTAGTAATGAGTTGTGAATTGAGTCTTCATTTAATACAACTGATATTATTTTGGCACCATGTCCAAGTTTGATGAACAAAAAGGCCTACTTTTGTGCATCAAACTGTAGCGTACATGGGTTTTGAAAACTATAGATGGTAACGTACATCTTTTGCACATGGCATCTCATTTCAGTATGTCATATGTTCTAAACTCCAAGTGTGTATCATCCAAAACTCATTTCATGTTCATTACAAGAGGTTAATACAATAACTTATTACAATTAGTAGTTACAATTTTGGATGTTAAACTTTGCCTTTATCTGAATGCTGTTGTGGCACATGTGTCCTTATTACGTTGGGCATCCTTCCAGGTTCATACATGCATTGACTTCACTGAATCTGTGGATGTACGTGACAGAAGTTGCAAGTTGTTTCCTCATTTTGTAAATGAAGCCTAATGTGATGTATTGCCTTACATGCCACTATTTTTGACCTTTTGTACAAATGGCAAATCAAGTGTTGTCATTTTGTGGTAGGAATATGGTCCTTGTCTTCATTTATCTAACGTAATTCCCCACTACTTGTAATCCATACCACAATGGCTGTACTAACTTCTATCTTACAATGCGTTTTTTGACATTCTGTAGTTCACATGTTTGGTACAACTACATATTTAATCAGATGTACAGGTTATCTTTCATGGATGTACAAAAGTCGCCCATCCTTGTTCATGCAACATGGTAAAACCAGTTTCATCCTTGCATTCCAAAAGTGTATTAATGTTCATTCCCTACTGTATTTATATGGATTTCGTATAACCATCGGCTTTCATATGTAGTTATTTTCCGGTAACTGGATATAAGGAAACCGAGAGCTTTGTGAAATGATAATGTTGTTCTCAGCATTGTGAACTGGTATTGTAAAACCAATGGCTTCCCACACAATAAAGCAGCAAAAAAACAGCAACATACGTACAATATGGTGCCAATATGAGGGCAATAAACTTACAATACGCACACATCCAGTTGATATTACTTTTAATGTTTACAAAGTTAATAATTTGCCACTCATCCGTTACAATACGAGCAACGCCTAAACAAGGCACCACATTCATTCACATGACAGCAACCCCACAAAATGATTCCAACCCACACTTAAGTTGCCCTAGTTGGTCTAACCCTCCCAAAATCAAAATGTTTACAGGTCCATCAATAGATCCATGTCCTTGCTCTTCTTCCTCACTGCATGCACAAGGCTATGATCAACCATTCCCTGTCCACACATATTCAGAACCTCCCACACACCAGTAACATCTATTTCGCTCCAATTGTAGTCTGGTGAGACGACCGAAGCATAATCTCGGAACATCTCGAACCCATTGTTAAAACATTCAACCATTTCATGGTTAAATTCTTAAGATTCAATGAACTTTTTGACAACATCTTTCTTTGTTTCCTCCAATTTGTATTTCAATGAGGCTAACTCTGCGCTTCAACTTTTTGCTTTCATTGTTTGCTTCACTTCTCCAGTGTAGGCTTTGTTCAACTTGTTCGTCAAGTTTCCCATCACCTGGCCATGAATATCACATTTCGTTTCCCACCAATCCGTAGCCCTAGACAAATACTGGAGGTGATGCTTGACTTCAAATATTTTGTCTAGCTGATCATTGTTGTCAACCTTACTTCTAGATGAAGTGGGGTCGTTATGTGGAGTCCCAGGTGGAGATGGGAACGGCACATGCCATGGCTGGTCTCCCGGGTAATTGACATGGTCGTTTGGAGGGGCAACGTCTGACATCTTCAAGCATCGATGGGGCAAATGCACACGTATAGCCTGCAAAACAAAATACGTTAGATTCAATTTGCAGTTATGATTTGGTAAACAACAATATGGTGAGGTGTAGTACAGCTTTGGTGTCTTATATATAGGAAGGACTGTTTTATATTGAAATATTTTTATTTTTTGGTCAAACAGTACTGTTTTATATTGAATGAAATGAGTAAGTTAGCCCCTCATATATTGAGGAAGTACTGTGTTCTATATTGATTGCAAACAGTGCATTACACGTCATTGTGCACACATTACTCCTATCTGTCAGTTAGAGCATTGTAAAAGGGTTATTTATAGCTGCACCAAATGGGAGTAAAGGTATGTCAACATTGACATAATAATCCATACAAAAATACACACCTCAACACAACTATAAATACAACAAAAAAAAAAAAAAAAAAAAAAACAAAAAAACTCTATACTATATTCATATTCAGGTATATAACATCGAAATAATAGCTTACTACGAAGTTTCATAATTCTCAATTTACGAAAAACAATGTCATGTATAGTTGCTCGCCATTTTTTTAATTCAAAGAAAATGCAATATGCCTGGAAAACACATGAACAGATTTGAAAAAAACTGGACAATTCGGAATATCCCGAAATATTAAGAAAGGGAACTCATATAAAGGAAATTGGAAGAAAGCAAAAAGGAGATTTCGAACGCAAACAATTTCCTGGTCCACTTGTTTAAAAGTCAAAATTGGTACATTGTGAACTGACCGTACTCAGAAATTGGGACTTTTTGTACTTTTATTACATGAGGGAAATTTGTCAATGAGAACAAAAGGAATAAATTGGAAATACAACAAAGGCTGTATACAACAAACAGCAACTGTGTGCACCAAATAGTGACATACCCATTCACACAAACCCCAAGTCTGACGTCTCGCCCAATAACTCCTGCCAAAATATCCACCCAACAACTCCCGCCAATAACTCCCGCCACTTGCTCACTCTCATTTACTTATGGTCATTATTACCTCCCACTATTTAATTGTAACCCAGGTGCATGAACCACCATATTTCCATCACATTAACTCTTGTAAACCTCACACCTTGCACATAAATTTCACTCACATCAGAATAACTTCTAGTTTGGGCACACTAATTCCTACACCAACCCGCACTAAATACTCAACAACCATGGAGCCAAACCCCCTACCAAACCCGACTGTTTCCATTACTGAAGGAGGGGACATTGAAACAGCTACCAAATCAGCACCAAAAGTGACTGCAGACTTAGTCCATGGACTGCAGCAATGTCGAGCCAACACCATATTTTGGAAAAATCTCCACACAGACATTGTTTCAAAAAATTTCGAGGGCCAAGCTAGGTGGGGTGTCATAAAGAACCACACAATTCGGTCTCGTTATCAAGCCAGGATGCATCTCCTACATATAAAGACTGTGAAAGCTAAAATTGTAAATGCCCCTACAACTGTAGTTGTCGTATTCAAGGAATCTAAGGAAATGGCTCAGCTGAAGCAAAAACAAATGGAAACCGGTTTCGAACTGTTTCGGAAGTTTGCAAAAATTGTGGATCCATAAGGAAAGTGGGACAACATCACTGTCGGAGGGGTCATGAATTTAATGGGTCGCGGTTGCCGCAATTAAACAGTACGCAAATCCGAATGTGACCACAGACAAAAGGTTGGACTTCTAATATTACTTTGGACCCTGTCAAATGTTGTGGAGATAGTGTGTAAATGGAACTATGAGGTGGCCTCGTTTTGTATTATTTAAGTATGAGGTGCCTGTTTATTTAATTTGTATTATGTTAGGTTGAGATGCCCTCTTTTGAAATTGGTTTTGTATTATGTAAGTTTGAGGTGCCCACTATTTTTATTTTGTATAAAGACAGTTTGTAAAAGGTAGTACATGTAATTTCGATGCATTATTTTGTGTTCTTAAGTACATGGGTTCGTTTGTGGAACAACAGTGAACCCTGCCTGTTAAGGGACTCATGTTGTATATATATACAAGGGATGCCTTTCGAATGTATTCCACTAAGACAACAAAGATGACACCACAAAATCTCCTGCTGTTTCCTCTTACAGCCCCTAAATTAAGCATCGGATTATAAGTATGATATTATATGAATAGTAAGCGAAAATAATACACAGCTTACAATGCAAAGCCAATAAAAGTACAATACAAGGCAATATAAAATATATAAAGTGCCACTATAACACCAATAGCTCAGCAATATATGCCAATCAACAAGCAACGAAGGAGGGCATGTACTGTATTTGCAACTGTATACCATGTCGTAGTTGTAATAAATTAAGGGTATGACTCAAAAGTAAATGTGGCAGTGGGCCCGACTGATGACAATGGAAAATATTGAAAAAAAAATTACTCGGAAGAAAATTGACGTGGAAGGCGCAACACCACATTTTGGATCCCCAATCAGTCCATTATTAATGTTGGTGCACTCAGAAGGTTTTCCCCCCACTTGGTGCACACACAAGTAAATCCCATTGAATACAAGTTGACCCTTTTTAGCAGCCTCAATATCGCAGATCTTGAACAAGAGTTCATAAAGACTAAATAAGGACATGAGTAGGAGGAGCCTTCGTAGCGGTGTGGCTGAGTCAGTCAGCTCTCGATTGCACGCTCAAGACTCAACTTCAAGATGTCAACGGGACATGGAAGATGCGAGTTCACTATGGTCATGGGTCTGCTACTGTGGGAACGTTGTCAAAACGCATACATCATGGACAGTTTCTCATCCTGGAAGGAGGTTTCAAGTATGTGCAAGGGTAAGTTGATTGAAGTTTAGTTTTGTGCTTAGGATGCTGAAATTTGGGATTGTCGTGGATTAAAAAATGGATGGTGCACCTATGCGTTACAATAAATTGTTTCGTTTATGCAGAAGAATGGATGCACATTTTGGGAATGGGCTGACCTAGAGATGTGTGACGGATCGAAGCACATAATTCCCGGCTTGCTTAGGAAAATAAATTGGTTGGAAGAAGAAAAAAACTGTGGAAAAGGCAAGATGAAAAACCCCTGGTTTTGGGTATCTCTGTTCATGTTTGTAATGGTATTTTATTTGTTGTTTGCCAAAAGTAATGGGAGGTGTGGTCATCTACAGTTGGCAGGTTAATTTTGGTTAGGTATTGGATGTAATGGAAGAGAAGAGATGTATTTTAGATCCGTTATGGCAGACATGATCCTTTTGCATTTCCTATTGATTTCCAATTGCAATTCAAAAGACATTGCCAATATTGTGCACCTATCTAATTTTGGGTAGGAACTATAATGTACCTTCAATCGTCATGACAATGAATCCACCTCAAACATGACAAATAACAAAATAAACGGCGGTCACTCCCCTCTCAAAACTAGAACCATATTACGTAAAACAATAGCACAGTTGACCTTGTAAGTGGCCCACATTTCCCCCTTGCGTTGTCTAAAGTTGCAATGAGAAATGATGAAGTACTACCAATGTCACGATAATGGCATAACAAATGCATTTGAATGAGTTTTATGTACGGGATGCATTTATGGTTGGCCTTCTAGGCCCTTTCAATTTGGACACACATTTTACTTTGCGATATCAATATGACTACAAAAAAGGTACAATACAATACGAATACAATTGCAAGAAAAGTACAATACCATGGCGATAGTGTCAATATAAATAGGGAATACATGACATTCTGTAGCAAACACTACTACAAAAAGTGACAAAGACGACCAGAAAAAAACGACGGTCTAAGGGAAAACCGTCGTTATTTTTTAAAAGACGACAGTTCTATAAAACCGCCATGTAATAACACCTTAGACACCTAAAAAATGGAGATTCCAATGGTTGTTCATAAAAGACGACGCACCTAATTAAAAAACCGACGTCTTATTGAAATGGGATTTCCACAGACTAAAATCTAAGCCAACAAAGAACGGCAGAAGTTATGAATAGACCGACGTAGAAAGTATAGACGACGATTTCAAAAAAAGCCGCCATTTTTACTCAGAAATTAACATGACCAAGTTTTCGTATAAGGCGCCGTATAATTACAAATAAATCCATGGCGGTATAATACAAAATACCACCGTATTAAATTAATGTACAACTACGGCAAAGATAAATATATCGACGTCTTTCTTGTATAGTTCTACGACGGTATCTTTAATTCTCACCACGTTGGGGTTTTTTCATTTAACGACGTATTTTAAAATTTAACGTCGTATTTATTCACTTTATACGTCATACCTTATATTTAAACCGTCATCTTAATAAGAATTTTTTTTAACAATTTATTTCTTGGATTTTGTTATCCTATGTCGGTAGATCAACTTAATGGCAAGAATTGAAATAACCACGACGGTTTATATAGAAAACCGCCGACATAATCAGATTTTTCTGAGATCCCAAGGGTTACGAAATCTTACCAGATGGGACTCTGTTCCTCATCATAATCTTACCAGAAAGACAATATTTTAGAGGTTAATGATGTATGTATATTTGTGTCTTTGAGATACACAAACGCAAATACACATTAACATCCAAAAAATTGCCTCTGAAATTTGATGACGGCAGCCTCAGATTTGCAATCAGAGAGACAATTTTTTGGAAGTTGATGATGTGTGTGCGTTTGTGTATCTACACAAACACACACACACATCAACATCCAAACAATTGCCTCCTAAAATTTCACGACGGCAGCCACAGATTTGCAATCAGATAGACAATTTTTTTTAAAATTTCAAGACGTACTCGTTTGCCTCCCGGGCCTTGGAATTTGTCAAGAGCAGAGAAGAGAGAGGTTTGCAATTCTTTCTATGGTATGAAGGTCCCTGAAGGTTATTCTTCAAATATAAAAAATCTTGTATCTTTACAAGATTCAAGACTTCTTAGCCTTAAATCACATGATTGTCATACCTTAATGCAACAATTGCTCCCTGTGGCAATTCGTTCTGTTTTGGAGAAGCCTGCAAGGTATGCAATAACTTGTTTGTGCTTCTTCTTCAATCCTATATGTGTAAAGACTGTTGATGTTTCCAAGTTAGATAAGTTGGAAGAAAATGTAGTAGTTACTTTGTGTTTGCTTGAGAAGTACTTTCCCCCTTCATTCTTTGATATCATGGTTCATCTAGTAGTACATCTTGTCAGAGAAGTTCGTCTATGTGGGCCAGTATATTTTAGATGGATATATCCGTTCGAAAGATATATGAAAGTGCTAAAGGGGTATGTTCAGAATCGTACTCGTCCCGAAGGTTGCATTGCTGAGCGGTATATAGCTGAAGAAGCTGTAGATTTTTGTACCGAGCATTTATCTGATGTTAGTACAGTTGGAGTGCCTTCAAGCCAAAAGATGGGAGTTTCAAAGCCATTATCAGGTTGCACAGTGAGCATAGTTGATCGGGACCTGTTGAACCAAGCACATCTATATGTCTTGGAGAATACGGAGGAAGTCCTACCTTATATCGAGTACGTATGAGTTTTATTCTTTAAGTTTCCATTTTAAATTATTTCTTATGTTTATCTTATATGTTTGGGACCGTAATGCTTGAATTTTTCGTGTCATGTAGGCAACATATGATCCACATCAAGACCGCTTATCCAAAATTTAGAAAGAGAACAAAGTCGTTGCAGGATAAGCACAATAGCACTTTCATTCAATGGCTACGCTTCAAGGTATATGTTATTGAATAACATATTGGACTTTTAATTTTCTTCTTTCTATGTTAGATTGAATTAAGATATGATTAATTTGTAGGTTCAAAGTGAACTTAATGAGGAAGACAATCATGGCGTATCAGAAAATTTAAGGTGGCTAGCAGCTGGTCCAAACATGGCAGTGGCATCATATAGGAGCTATCTTATTAAAGGTATTAAATTTAACATCAAGGCACAAGATGATGTGCGGACAACTCAAAATAGTGGAGTTTATTTACTTGCACATACCATGCAAGTTGCTAGTGCCAAGGATAAAAACCCAATTCTCTCAAATATGGGTTTCTATGGTGTCATTCAAGAAATTTGGGACCTTGACTACCAAAAGTTTACAATCCCAGTCTTTAGGTGTGATTGGATAGATAGTACTTCTGGTCTTGTAGTTGACAAACTTGGATTTACCCTTGTAGATTTGAGTAAAATTGGACATAGGAATGACCAATTTGTTTTGGCTTCTCAAGTCAAACAAGTATTTTTTTGTTGACAACCCGATGCATCGTGGTTGGTCGGTAGTGTTATCAATGCCTAATAGAGAATATAATGATGTTATTGGTGATGATGATGTCTTAGGTGATGTGAGAATTGAGTGTGAGCCATTTACTAGAGGGATGCCAAATGTTGACACATTTGATGAACTAGTGGGTGAGTTTGGGAGTCAAAATATTCGAGATGGGTGTGAAGATATATGGATTGAATGATGCTTATGTAATTGGCAGTGTATGACATTAATTTTGTAATATATTGTAATGTGATTTCTTCACTTTCATTATACAGGTTTTGGCCACAAAACAATCAGTACAAAAAATATTGGTTCAAGATTACAAACACGACGGTCTTGATAAAAATGTGAAAAACAAACGTCTGTTCTAATAAAAAACGACGTTTTGGAGCATTCAACGACCGCAATATATTTACCGACGTCTTAAAGCAACGTAACAAAGAAGAACCACAACGCTATTGTGAAACAATTATTAAGGATATCACGTCGGAGAAGCATAAAGAGCCGCCATGTAATTCCAAATAACACGACTCCAATCCCATAATACCGACGTCTAAAAGACGAGATATCTAACCTGAACCTTACAAAAGACGACGTCGTCTTAACTTTACCACGTCGCATGTTATTTCATAAACGAAGTGGAAAAGGATGAATTCACGACGGTATTTTAAATCCATTAGTAAATTTGTCGACGTTAAGATATATTTGGACGTCGTTCCTTTACAAAAACAACGTTATATGAATGTATCCACGTCTCTTTTCTTATGATAATGTCGTTAAAATTTCTTTACACGGCTAATATCGAATTAACAACGCCGTCTAATAGGAATTGGACGACGGTAATTTTTTTAATGATGACGTATATATTATGAAACACGGCTGTCTTTTGAATGATAACGACATTGTATATTGACGACAACGTCGTCTTTATAAATTAATATGTCGTAAGTAATGACCCCAACATATTTTCCACGTCGTTTATTTTAAAATCGTGTCGTTAAAACTAGTTTACAAGGCGGTGAACTGAGAAACCTTGCCGTTTCAGATCCATTAGACGACGATTATATTTTAAAAGATGACGTATAAATTCTGTAATACGGCTCTCAATTATTTGTAACCGACGTTGTTTATTAGTACAATGTCGTCAGTTTAAATATATGCATCGTAAGTAATGACCAAAACATCTATTTCCACGTCATCATTAATAGAAAAATCGAAGTGGAAAATTCATTTCACGACAGTTGTTGAAAAAATACTAACGTAGTAGGAGTCAATAACGTCGTCGATTATGTATTTAAAGACGTCATATTTTTATTTGTCGTGAAAGGTATATTTAACGGCACTGGGTTTTAGTTCTCATCATTGTATGTATATCTTGCGGCCGTGTTCTGTTAATATATGTCATATGTTTCCTTTTTAACGATGTTTTTTGTTAGAATTGGTCGTCTATTCTCATCCTCTACTGTTTTTTATTATCTCTTTTCCCATTACAAAGACGTCGGTTATTATTTGTTAATGACGTTGTTTGTTTTAACAACGATGGTGATTAGTGTCGTGGTTTGACACCCAAATAGATGTCGGTCGATTCCACGATGATTTGAAAACCGAATACACGACGGTGAATTCCCGTCGTCTTTATCCTTTTTTGTAGTAGTGAAAGGAAACCAATATAAGCCAATGTCACTGAAATCACAATACACATAACACCAAATGCAATACAATTGAAATTGAAATGAACGGTACATAACAAACCAACAGAAATGATAATTTGTAAGACACATGTGGCAGTGGAGCAGTATTTTGCACCTGGTTTGATTGTGACCCGGGGCACCGTATGTTTAACAATGTGTATTAATACTGGCCGGTCATTGAAAGGGACTTGTTACCTTGCGTTTGTAAGGCTGCCATGACCATTAAGTTAACCGACTTTCATGCTTACAGCATCACCGAAGCTATTCGTCAACTTACCAGTTGATGAAAATAGACATAGAACCTAAACTACTGTCACCTCTACGCAACCTGCTGCTTGTTGGTGACGGGGACAAATTGTTTGCATGTATTTCGGTAGTGGCCCTTCACACCGCACCTTGAGCATTTGTTTTCACGCCGGTCCTCTCCTTTAGAAGGTATTCTTTGTGTTTTACGACGCCCTGGCATAACCTTAGAAAGAGGAGGGAGGATTTTTATGTTGTGCAAATGTTCGGGAATAACCCATGTCCCTTGAGGTGGTACAAGATAAATGGATTCAGCATATGCAGCTGCCCATGTTGCTCATGTGTAATACGAAGAGGCCAAGGAGTCGAGGTTCAATTTCAAGTGTCAACATACCGCAATAGCATGCTTGCACGGGAGTTGCTCTAAGTCAAACTTCCTGCATGTACAACTACAGTTTTGCAAGTTCACCAACCTGTTCATATCACCATCCAGAAGATTATACTCCCCATCATTGATTTTGACCGCATTCATCCTTGAAGCAGCGTCTAACCTTTTCCTTAACTTCTTTTCGCCTAAATCAGGGCACAACGTAGATTGACATTTCCTTGCTAAATCTCGACGTTGACTAAACCAATACAAAAGCATATTTGTAATTTCGTCAATCAAGTGTACCACCAGAAGCATCCTTGCAAAACGAAGAACTGAATTTATGGACTCCACAATATTTGTTGTCATCACATTATATCGTCGTCCATCACAATGGGCTCGAGGCCACTTATGGAGGCCTGCACATACTAGATAAGTTCGCACTCGGTCATTGTTTATCATGGAGAAGTGATGATTGAACTCCCTCAGACGATACGACTTTGCTGCCCTTACAAAATACCCCAATATTGGATCCCGCTGCTTCAAGCGAAATGAGGCTTTCATATTGCCCTTCAAGTGATAATAGCAAATTCCATGTGTTGCCCCAGGAAAAAAAATTTTCAACCCATTTTGTATGCTGACATTTCGATCAGATATGACAACAAGATTCGCGCAATCACCAATTGCATAATGTAGTTTTGTCAAAAACCACTCCCAGGCTGCATCCGTCTCCAAATCTCCAATCCCAAAGGCAATAGGATATATATTACGATTTCCATCAAATGCGGTCGCAACAAACAAAACACCTTTATACTTGCACTTCAAATGGGTAGCATCAACAGCAATGACAGGGCGCATTGACAACTGAAATCCTCTTATGCATGCACCAATTGACATAAAAAAAATATAAGAAGTGGTCGGTTGCATCAGTCTCAATGTATGTCAAAGTTCCAGGATTTGTACGCTCCAATTCATAACAATACGAAGGGAGAAGGGAATATGACTGTTCTGCAGACCCTCTAATTGTTTTGAAAGCTAACTCTCAGCTTCTCCACGTTGTAGCATAGCTTATGGTCACCCCAAAATTTGTTTTCACATCTTTCTTGATATCAACTGGAGTATAAATGGTGCGCGAATCCTTGAATCTCCAATTCACACTGTCGGACAGCAGTCCAGTCGTAGCTTGAGGATGGTGACTGGTTACATACCTTAGATCACATTCATGAAACGGATCGTATTTAACAACCCTAAACTCATGTAATCCAATTTTATATGCCCGAACTTGCCAAGGGCAAGGAAGCTGCCAACAACGAACACACAACCGATGCTTCCCAGATTGGACGGTTCTCAATCGAAAGTGGCCTCTAATTGCTGCTAAACTTATGGTTTTTAAAAGGTAAACCTTATTTGGAAAAACTCGGCAAACCTTAAAATTTGCTTCCCAATGTATGCAACAAAGGCCTCCACCATAATCAATCTGTTTGAAACTCTGACCATGCATCAAATCAATCCGGCTTGTGTGTGTTCCAGTCGAAATTGATTGTCGAGAATGTTCAGATTGCACCTGTCTACACTGCACAGTAGAGGGTTCGAAATTGTTGTCCCCATGACGATGCATATTTGGCGCAGAGTACGGTTCCTCTTCGTTGCTAGGTTCACACAAATCAGCAACTATGTTTTCGACACTTTCAAAATTAACATCTTCAACCCAATCCGTCCAATTAAATCCATTTCCACCATTTTCAATTTCGTTCTCCCCAATGACCTCATTTCTATGTTCCACACCAAATTTAGCAGGAGCATTGCTACTCTCAATGCTTACATTGCCATTGCACCCTCCGATACCATGACCTTGTATATTTTTCAAGCTTGCTATTAAAGGGGTTACTTTAGAGGCCATAACATCTGTGTTGTACTTTACAAAATATTGAACATCATCATTGTCTTCAAACCTTATGTGCTTATAGACAGATGAGGATAAAGTAACTGAATACTTCAGTGTCACAATGTCTTTGTTAGAATCTGCATCCATGATCTTATAAATACGTTGAACAAGGTCGGGAAACGTTATGTTCCGTGACACTATTATGCCTTTAGCCTCCCCACCTTCATAATTGTCAATGTTATCCTTCCTAACCCAACTTCCATTGTAGCATACCAATATTCCAACAGTATCCATTTCTGCAAATAACATCAATAATGACTAGATCGATTAATAAGATTTAACCACAAAAATTAGGTCCAATAATAACATACGCAACTATCATTCCATTACCCGTGTCATCTTATGAATCCCAAATCTTCAATTTCAAATTGTAGCTGCTTCAACAACGAAAATTTATTATTTTCTCTATTTTCTCTGATTTTGTATATATGTCTGGGTTCCAAGTTATTAACAAATTCAACTAAACATACCATGACAGCAAGATGCCGCCTCTAAGCTATAAGGGTTTTAAACAAATTTAAACACCTTCTACAGAAATATCAGGTTGTCATACAAAATGAATTATGCAGTATAATATGAAACACCCTCAACCTTACTCAAAAATCATTTTGTATCACAACCTGTGCAGTATAAAATCAATTACCAAATTGGAAACCAAAACACACAAACTAAACTTCTTACCAAAACAAACCCACAATAGCAAGAAATTCCCACTCAAATTCCCTAGTTAAGCATCTAAATTGAGGCTAAAACTAACCTAACAAACCTATTTTTAGGCCACACAAAGTTAACATATTATTTTTCTGTGTGCTGTTATTTTGGCCATTATCAAACACATTGCACTACATTATACAGAATTCAGTCAATTTTAAACAAAATTCAAGTTCACCACACAGATCCCACTACAGATAATAACAAAAACTATGAATTTCATCATATCAGAACTCCTTCAAATTGAAAATTTTAGCTTTTTTGCCCATGTGTGGAGAAAAGGGGATAAACGAATTTATAAGACACATCCAGTACAAAATCAATATCAGAACTCACCTCCATTCACAACGACGACGGAAGTCGCCACTGTGGAGTTGCGACAGTCACTTCGATGTGAAGGTCTACAATGGAGGTCGTGCGTTGCGCTGGCTTCGCTACGGTCAAACTAGGGTTCAAAATTTTTGACCAACTGGTTTATGATGATGGATGGGTAGCAACCTAGAGCTGCTCAGTGCTCGCAACTTGGAGTTCAGCCACTATTTGGGAGACTGCACAAACAGGGACGAGAGGACTTGGGAGAAGTTGCCTTTCATAAAGAAAGTGCTAAAGAGTCTTTTATATGGAGGGCACTTAGGTAATTTCAAGTCCCCAAGTGATTATATCATAATAAGATTTTGAAAGTGATCATTGAGAATACAAGTTTTGAAAAGTGATTATATCAGCATATTTCCCAAAAAAAAACCTAACCAGACCGGTTCAATCCGATTTCAATTCCTGTTTTATGTATGTAAAAATCGGACCAGACCGAACCAGACCGGCTTAAATAAATATATTTTATTTATTTATTTATTCATATAATATTACCCATGCCCAATTTATTCTCCAAACCTAAGCCTTCTTCAAGCCTAAATACTCTTCCAAGCCATTCAAACCCAACTCCAAGCGTTTTATGTGTTTTTTGGTAGAAGCAAGTAATAAACTACTAGCACCCAACATTTTTCCAAACCCTAGCCGCAACATTCACTTTCCTTCCTCTCCCATTTTATGTGTTTATCGCTCATCGCTCTTCAGCCATCGCTCATCGCCATCGCTGGTCGCTCATCAGAAATCGCTAGTCTCTCATCGCTCATCACTCATTGCCATCGCTCTTTGCAGTCTCTCAGCCCAACGCCACCGCGACTGCCTCTATCTCCTCTCAATCCAAAGCAGGTCAGCATCTCTTTATCTCTCTAATCCCTTGTACAGATAAGTATTTTTTTCTCTCAACGATCTGTGTTTCTTTTGATGCTTTTATTTTACTTTTGATTTCATCTATTTGTTCTCATATGGGTATTGATATTTTCTATGATTTTGTGCTGATGTTGTTACTGAGATCTGATTTTCTTTTTCTTTTTTTCTTTTGAATTTTTCCTGTTTTGTTTTGACAGACGTGTGTTCTCTATGCCAGATATCATTCTTAGTGGCATCTAAATCTTTGAACGTTGTTGTAAACTTTAGGCTGGAGTTCATTCATTCATTATTATTCAAGAAAAGAAAATGAAGTTACAAGAATTGACAATATGTTGCTCTTTGGAACAGGTACTGAAGCCTCATGGATAAAAAGGAATGATTAATATTTTTTGTTTTGTCATAAAGTAATATTAATGCTTGGATGTATTCTTTCAATTTTCAATGCATGGATATGAATTGGGCCAATCGCGAATAATCAGGCCCAATTTTTTTAAATTCAATTGGGCTGAAGCATAAAAAATAAATAAATAAATAAATAAAATTGCATTTCAGCTGAAGAGTCGGCCCAAACCGTAATAACCGGAATCTAACCAGACCTAAATTGGTTTGGATTGGTTCGGTTCTCTCAGGTGTTTTAGTCAAAATAAGAAATGGACCTGACTAGATGAATAATACCGATTCAGGTTTCGGGTTAAGGTCAGAGCTGGGCCAAACCAGACCGTGCCCAGCCCTAGTCCCATTATCAATATCCAAGCTCATTATTAGTTTTTCTTATTGGTGTATGTGGTTTGATACATGCCATGATATGTAAATCCTACATTGAAAAATACAATAATGATCTGCAATTCGAATATAGGTGGTCCACTACTAATAGCATTGAAGTTTTTTTAGTTAAAACCTCATATCTAGAGGTTCATTGGAACTAACCCCACATTGGACTTAGGTGGTTAAATTAAGAGCAATATCGGTACATGGTTTAGAACATTACCAAGTTTATAATTGAGGAACTAATCTAAGAACAAGTTATGATCAAAATTCTTATCACCAAACTATCATGGACAATTATCTAAATACGTAAGTAGATCAACCTAACTAAAGTTCACTATGCTTTTCGGGAACAAAAAAATGTGTTTCCTCGTTCATGCAACTTTAAACGCACTCTAGTTTTCCCACCATGAATATGAGTGTTAACAAGACGAGTATTCCGGTGCTCAAGTTCAGTTTGTCAAAATTTTATTAAGTTTGTGCAAGTCTAGCTAAAGCTATGTCGAGCTGATTTATAGTAATAAGTTGGATTCGTTTGTAAGTAAAGTAATAAGTTGTATCGGATCCATTTATTGTAATAAGTTTGCACAATTTAATAATAAATAATTAAAAAGGAATAATAATTTAGGAATAACGAAAAAAGTCATCAACATCTAATATTCAAATAGTACTTTTCCAACACAAACTTCAAAAATGAAACTTTCAGAACAAATTTGAACGAATTGTTCACGAGCCAAAACTATAAAGCTCAAATTTAGTTTATTTCCTAAACAAGGGAACTGAAATGAGTCAAAAATAAGCTGAATTACCAAGAATTACAACGTCGGCTTGACTTTAAAAAAGGCAATTTTCAAATAACAAAAGGATATTCTAACAATAAAAAATCCATTATTACCTAAGAATTTTTTAAAAAATTTTTTGTATTATCTTTTATTGCTAATATTACATGAATGAATATTGCACATAAAATTTATGAGTGATGATGCCATATGCACCACACAAGTCAGTCACGCATACATTCATAGGACCCACATTTATTAGAGAGGTGGTCATTAAACTGGTCAATAAATATGATAAAAATGATATTATTGAATTTAAATAATTCGATAAAGCTATACATATCTTGTACATATTCAAAAAGATAAAGACAAAAAACTACATCAAGC
The DNA here is from genome assembly GCA_903112645.1 of Prunus armeniaca. Taxonomy (NCBI): domain Eukaryota; kingdom Viridiplantae; phylum Streptophyta; class Magnoliopsida; order Rosales; family Rosaceae; genus Prunus; species Prunus armeniaca. The sequence continues at coordinate 22,875,997 of CAEKDK010000004.1, forward strand.
TTTCTACACAATTACGCATTAGTATATTTTTTTTTCTTCTAATAATAAATTATTGAAGCCACCGTTTAGAGGCAACATTTTGTTTAGAAAAATGTTGAAGGACAACCAAAGATGCAACAAAGAAAAACTAAGGTAATTAGGATCCGTTTAGCTATGTTTGTTTGTGTTTCTGTTTTTCAAATCCGAAAGCAAGTGTAAAATGTGTTTGGTAGTATATTTTTTCAAATTTAAAAACAGTCATGTACTGTCGTACCAACTTACCAAAGTTATCATCAGCACCACCCGTCCCACCACATAGCCGCAACCACTACCACAATCTCATCCTCACCATTCCCCATTATTGCCAATCCCTCGCTCCCCCACACACACACCCACCACCAGCACTATCATCGCCACCGTCACCAACCCCAGCTCCACCACCTTCACAATCTTCGTTATCATCACTTCCATCACCCTCGTCACAATCATCGCCACCAGCATCACTATCACCACTCCCATAACCACTGCAACCGCAGCAACCCCCACTACCATCGAGACCACCACCACGCCTAAGTTGTTATTGTTAAAAGTTAATACACACTTGTGTGATGAAACTAGAAAAATTTACAACAGTTGAAAGAAGTTAACAAGTTAAAGTCATCTGATCTTTCCTATAACCATTCTAATAATTATCTAATGTAATTATAACTAGATAATTTTAGAATTATAGGAAAAGTTGTGGCTGGAAATACTTTAGATAGTCGGTTCTTTTCTCTCTATAAACCAGCGACTTGTCCACTCATTTGCCGACTTAGATAGTCGGTTTAGCTAGCCTATAAACATGCATGTGGCACTTTAAGCTGAAAAGCAGCAATTGTCCATCCATCAAACTACCCACTTGCCGACTTCAATCAAATCAAAATTTTGTTTCGACTGCAAAGTTCCACTCTAAGTCCAAGTCCTTGTAATTCCTAATACACCAACAATAATATGTCACTTTTTATCACTCAATGATGTCCTTCAAAAAATATATGACTTTTGGAATACATCTAAATTTTATTAAACTTTTTTATAATCTTACGGGGGTGTATTGAATTAGGATTGCATATAATTTTTAAAGATTTTTTTTAAGTGACAGATTTCTTGAAATTGTATAACTTCTATAGGTTTTATACTAATTTTTAATAAACTTGTATAGAATTTTATTATGGACTTCCATACTTTTGTATAAACTTTTGTTATAGATTCAGATATATTTGCACAAACTTTAGTCATTATTTCTTTCCAACACTATTCTCTGTATATGAGGATGCGTTGGGATCAAAGTTTGTCTTTGCCCAACTGTGCTTAATCATGAAAAAGAAAAAGCACTTTAATGCTGGCCTCTATTGTCAAAGCTTTGGCTGAGCATTAATATTTGGAAAAACATTCAGCTCATTGCGAGAACTAACAATTTTTCAATTGGATTTCTGTCATCATATGGCACGGGAATAGCACCATCTTCCCTCGGATCCTTGTCTTCTGGAATAACTAATAAGTTTTTTAATATATATATATTTGCTTTTCAATGGAGATATAAACGAGAATCGCCCTAGAATGGTTGATTAATATAGGCACTCCAATATCGAAAAGAAGCTCTTATAATATCTCCATGGCCACTGACTAAGAGCAACTCGATTAAGAAGTTTGAAAATTTACAGGCTCTGGCGAGTAAATCTTTCTTCCTGGTTCTCCTTTATTGGCTCCACATCCAAGTCTAGCTGGCACTTTTAGATATCTTGTATCTTTTCCTTGTAGTCAGTCAATGTAGATAATTAAATCACAAATTGCTTCTTTGTGATTCTTAACGAACAGTAACAAAAACAAGAAAAAATCATGAAAGAAGAAGGAAAACCAACAAGAAAATTGAGAGAGCGTACCTTTGGAGGGTGGTTCGTCTTCTGCAGAGAGAAAAAAATGTTGGAGAACAATTAGAATAAAACCAAAATAACAGAATAATAAAAACAAACGAAATATATTTTATACATATAATTGAATCAATACAACAGTAATGAAAATTGTAGAATATTGACTTGGATTGTAGATAGAGTCCTGCAGAGTTGCAGTGTCCTTTAGACAGTATTTCTCCTCTACCTTTGTGCTTGTAATTCGATAGGAGTTTGTCCACCAAGATTAAACTATCTTAAATCAAAGCCTAAGCACAGTGGCTTTGATTTCTGGCAAATAATGGTATGAATTATCTCAGAAAGTGTTAAAATGTGAGAATGATAATGCAGTTCAAAACGTGTCTATCTGGTTTGAATGTATTGTCAATATATAGAGGTCTGACACCTCTTCATCCAACAGTTATGTTAACTGTTCAACTAATTCGGATTTCAGATTTTGGTATTATCTTAAAAAATAAATTTTTAATTAATAAAATAAATTTTTAATTAAATCAACATAGCCCCAAGACCATGATGAGACCTAACTTTGCCTCCATTAGGCTCATACTCTATTTAGTATTTCTAAAGTGTTGGTGCTTATAAACCATGGAAGAAAACAACTCCCTTCTAATGTGGGACTAAATGCAAGTGTATTTTCCTATACAAACTCTAACAAAAAAAATGTCGTACGAAGCTTTGGGGTGGAAGTTGGACTTATGTTTGCCTTTATTATACCTAAACCTTAGAAGTACTCCAAACTCCAACACTCAATTAAATCATTCCAAATCTATCTCCTTTTGAATACAGGTAAATTTATTTGGACTTTTTTCAAGTCCTAATTGAATACACCCACATTTAGATGGACATTTTAAAAGTTCAAATAAGTTTGGAATGTACACCCAAACTTTATAGACTTTTAAAATATTATAGAATGCTAATTCAATCAATACACCCCCTTAATTAAGTATACTTATATTTGTATGGACTTTTAAAAGTTTATACAAGTCTGAATTGAATACACATAGACTTATATAACCTATTTTAAAGTTTGTATAAATCCAAATTGAATACACCTGAATTTTTAAGATTTTTTAAATGCTCTAAAATTCTAATTGAATATACTCCTTAATATAGGGTCAACAAAGAAAAGTAAGAGGAACCCTACAACAAACTATCAAAAGGATCGTCAAAAAATACAAAAAACTATCAAAAGGATTGTACTACAGATGTCCTCAATTAACGAGATTTCATAATAAGGCTTTTCTCGGAATAAAAGGCATGGTCTTTCTGAAAGACTTGTTTTCCATGCCTTTCTTCTCGTTTTCACTCTCACACTCTCACACTCTCACACTCTCACTCTCTTGGCGAGCGCGTGATTCTCACTCGCCAGCGCCATCCTTTGCGACGAACCCCCCCGTTTTCGGCGTACAGTAGTCATTTTCCGACAACGATCGGCTCTGTCCCTCAGGTAATCTCTCTTGAAGCTTCACTTCTCTGAATATATCACCGTATTCTCTCTCTCTCTCTCTCTCTCTCTCTCCAGCAAGATATGTGTATGTACTTGCGAGCTTTGTTTAAGTATCTGTGTAATTTTGGGATTTTGTGCTTAAACAAATTTTTTTTTGCCGTAGCAATGTAGATCGGAGTATAATGTGCACAACAAGCTGTTTCAGTGCGTCTTGTGCTTTTAATTTCACTCTCTCTCTCTCTCTCTCTCTCTAAAACCCTTTTTGAACCTCCTCTCTCTAGAATATTAGATCCGTCAGTGACGGATAAAATGGGAATAGAAGTTTTGCCATTGCACGATAGCTTGAGTGGAGGCTCTGGTCATAGAGAGAAGACAGATAAAAGAAAGGGGAAAAAAATAAAATTAAAAATGAACATTGAATGCTGATGGGGTAAAGCATGAAAGTACAAAGTTAGTGTAATCCAAAGTTTCATTGCAATTATAAAGCTACGTGAAAGAGTTTAATTTCTCAGCGGCAACTGAGAATAGCAATAAAAGTTGGAAACAACTTTGGGGCCCTCCTTGGTCTGAGGCCCACGGCGGTCGGCCTCCGTGCCCAGGCTCAGGGCTGGCCCTGTCCGTCACATTTCTGTGCATGAAAACTTTGTGAAAATTTTAGGGCTTTTTTATGTTTGTCTAACAACCTTCTTTTTGCGCTCTGTTTTGTTTCTAAGAAAATAAGGTAAAGAAATAAAAAATGGACCTGTGTTTCCTGATATTTGGTTGAGGAGGTATTTTGGTGGCAAATATTTTTATAGAAAAGAGGGTGCCGAGTAAAAGATTGTTGGTTAAGATTCTATGTCGAAGGAAGAAAATCTGTAACTGGAAAACAAACTGTTGAATTGGTATGATCGTCCAACAGTTCATGAAAATATTTTATTTCGTGGAAAATTACTTGGCTGCTTATCATGCATGTTGCCTTGTATATGGCATCAAAGTAGAAAAATTTCATGTTGGAGAATGAATGATGTGTGTTCTATAACTCATTCTATCTAATTAATGAATTGAATGATTTGTTTGTTAATGGGTATTGTGATTTGAAGTTGGTAAATTAGCTCTGAAAGGTTGTACAAGTAAACAATTTTATTTCTGGGAATATGTTTCGTGCATATCTTGACATTATTTTTGAATCTTGATGTGTGAAATGGAAAAGAAACTAATCAAATGTAAGATTTTTGGTTTTGTACGATTAGTTGGTTAAATGAACTCTCTCTCTCTCTCTCTCTCTCTCTCTCTCTCTCATTTACTCACTTTCTATGCATGCGTTTTCCTATGTTGCCTATTAGTCTACTTCATTATAAAGTACGAAAAATGGAAGCAAAAAACCAGTTTTTCTACTTCTAGCAACAGATATGTTATATATTTTTGGGGCATTAGAATTTTCATTTGTAGCGGATTCTTACAAAATTGTTTAGAAGGTGCATTAAGTTCAAGACTGGCTCAATAAATTGAATGATGTGCTTGTCTACGAATATTTGTGATCTTCTAGCTGTATCATTTACCATATAAATGTATACCATCATCTTATGATTCGACACTTAATATTGATATTTTAATGAAAGTGCACGTACATCATTTTGTTATGTCTACAAAATTGAAAATTTCTATGTCCCTGATCCTGTAAGATAATTTATGCACAAATTTTTTGATGTTTTTATTGTGATTTTTGTTTAAAAACTGATCCAAAGAAGGTATTATTCTTTAGGATGAGTGTGAGAAGAAATGGAGGAAATCCCAAAGGAAAAGATGTCTTGGAAGTCAATAGCCCCAAGGTTGAGCAGTTAACTCATGGTGTAGCAGGCATTAGCCTGGACTCGGCCCAAGATGACGGAGAGTGGGAGGTAATTTCCAGGAAATCAAAGAACAGAGATGGAAGCGGTACTGCAAAACAATGGGGTCCTCAGAATTCTAATTCTAAAGCTTGGGCACAGTTTGATGTTCAGAAGCCAAGTATGAGGAATAGTGGTGGACCAGGAAGGGCTCCTGGGAACTTCTGGCCATCACAAACTGCTGATTCTAAAAAACCAGCCAGAAGAGGAAATGTAAGGCAGCAGTCTTCTGCTAAGGTTTCCGAAAACAACTATGTGGCTCCGCAACAAGTAGTTCACCCTCCGCTGGACCACGGATGGAACTGGCAATCCAGAGCGGGTTTCACTCAACCCAAGGGTTCAGATGATGGCCAGGGAAACTATGACAAAGACGGCGATGTGTCTGCTGCTATGGCTAATGATGATGATGACAACTCTGATGCTGTGGGTGATAGTGATGATGAGCTATTTAGTGATGAGTTTGATTCGGATTCAAGTGAAAAGAGTCATGAAACTCGAAAGAGTAGCAGATGGTTCAAGAAATTCTTTGAGATTTTGGATAGTTTAACTGTTGATGAGATTAATGATCCTGCCAGGCAGTGGCACTGTCCTGCATGCCAAGGTGGTCCTGGTGCCATTGACTGGTACCGAGGCCTGCAACCCCTAATGACACATGCCAAAACAAAGGATCAAAGAGGGTGATGCTCCATAGAGAGCTTGCGGAGCTTTTGGATGAGGAGTTGCGGAGGAAGGGAACTACAGTTGTACCTGCCGGTGAAGCATTCGGTAAGTGGAAAGGTTTAAAAGATGAGGAAAAGGATCATGAAATTGTGTGGCCTCCAATGGTTGTCATCATGAACACTAGACTTGAGCAGGATGAGAATGAAAGGGTAGGAATGATGTTTTTCTTGCTTGAAAGTATTTTATGTAATCAAATTACTATGTCAAATATAGGTGCACATTGTCATGATTATTGCTAAAGGTTCCTTGTCTTGGTATCACTCCACTTCTTATTTTCTGTTGCTTTTGAATTTCAGTGGATTGGTATGGGAAATCAGGAGCTTCTTGACTACTTCAGCTCTTATGTGGCTGTGAGGGCTCGGCACTCATATGGTCCACGGGGACACCGTGGGATGAGTATTTTGATCTTTGAAGCATCTGCGAGGGGTTATTTAGAGGCTGAGCGTCTGCACAAGCATTTTACAGAGCAAGGAACAGACAGAGATGCTTGGGATCATCGTCGTGTCTTATTTCATTCAGGTGGGAGGCGACAGCTTTATGGGTACATGGCGGTGAAAGAAGACTTGGACATATTTAACCAGCATTCCCAAGGTCTCTCTCTCTCGCTCTCTCCACCCATGCCACGCTTTATGTTTGTCTCTGTTTTGGGTGGTATCTTGCGTACAAAACGATGAGCTTTCACTTAAATCCTTTAAGTTCACATGCTAGGCTTTGATATGTTGGATTTCTCTCTGCTATTAAGATTTGTGCTAATGTTATATATGGATGTCTTGCATGTTTCTATCACTAATTAGGTAAATCAAAGCTGAAATTTGAGATGAGATCGTACCAGGAGATGGTTGTGAACCGAATCAGGCAAATGAGTGAGGACAACCAACAGCTTAATTGGTTTAAGAACAGGGTTGCTAAAGAGCAGAGGCATGCCAAAGCGCTTGAAGAATCTCTTGGTATAGTTAGTGAGAAGCTCAGGAAAACAACGGAGGAAAATCGTATTGTAAGACACAGGACCAAAATGCAGCACGAAGAGAACAAGGAAGAGGTATTATTCCCCGTTCGGATAAGATATATATGATTGAAACTCGTATTGTGGGGTAAGCAGCAGTTGGTAGACTCTGCTTTTATATTCTGGTGGAGACATTTATGGATGTCCATGCTGGTATTGTTTTTTTAAGTTACAACTATAGTACAAGTCTGAATCAAGAGCCTGCGGTTAGGAGGATTATGATTTTTTCTGAGGGTGGGCAGGTTTGGCTTGATTTGCAATTGTTATTTTAACTGTGTTGTGTGATTTACCATCTTTTTTGTTTTTCCATGTGGCTTCTAAATGTTTTATTGTAATCTGTATTTCTTGTTCATTTTGGCAGATGTACTTGCTCTTTTATTTAATTTTGCTTGCTTAATCATCTATTTATTTATTTATTTTTGGGTGTGAAAAGATGTATCTGCAAGAACAATTTTTCAAAGACCAAATCAAAATAATTCATGAATCAAGGGATGCAAAAGAAGAAAGCTTTGAGAGGCTGCAGCAGGAAGAACGTGACAAGGTGAAGCAGTCGTATGTCAATCCTTCAAATGGAGAGGAAAAGAAATACAGGTAAGTAGTGTGTTAAAGAATGTGTATTGACTAGAGAAAGTTAGGACCCCAATATGCATGTCCTAAAGCGGTGCTTCTAGTTTTGTTTGATTTTTATTTCTTTCGTACTCCTGGCTTTAGGTCGGCGGAAATTGATAACTTCATCAAGTCTCAAGAAAAAGAGATGGAAGAATTTGTGGAAGAGAGGGATATGCTGATAAAAGCTCATGAAGATAATAAAGCTGCAATGAAGTGGAGGCATTGGGAGGAAGAGGTAGAACTGGAGAAGGATTTTGATGCCAAATTAACCCAGCTCATGGAGAGGTATTCCCCGCATCGTGCCTGAAGAAATTGCCCATGTCCTTTGAAGGCGAGATATCTTAGGTGGAAAGACTAGCTATGAGTCACTAAGAAAGTTTAGGGCATCTAGAAATCTAATAGCATACTTTGAATAACATAATGAATGCTAGATAAGCACAAAGTTTAGAAAATCCTTAACATGGTTGAGACTAGTGCTGGGCACTGGCAATTAAGATAATCTTAAGATAATCTTATGCCCCATTATGGATTCTCCTGGTAGAGTGACATTGTTTTGTAGGATGGAAATAGAATGGCCATTCTTGGAGTACGTTATATCCTACAATGCCCTAAATGCCAAGTGAGAATTAAGGGTTATTTACTGAAATGGTCTTCCAACTTTTGCTCTAGTCTCATTTTAGTCCACCAACTAAAATTTTCATTTCAATAGTCCTCGAAGTCTCCATTTAGTATCAAAATGGTCATACCGTCAAAGTCTATCAATTTTGCAATTAAATTCAGGGGTAAAACCGTCCACATGTTAAAAGCTCCTCCAAATTAGAACTCTAGCTAGGTGGGCTTCATGAGTTCCTAAAAAACATTCTTCTTTTACCACTTTGAGTTTCTCTCTCAAATAGATTTTTCTATCCGATCCAAACACCCATGAGAAGAAAAATATATGTTCTTCTTCCATCAAAACCAACCAACCCTTGTGAAATATCAATAAGACAGATTATTTATCCCAAATTTTTCTACACCAGACTTTTTCTTTTGTGATTGAAGGGTGGTGGGGTTTTGGGAAGGAGAGAGAGAGAGGTGGTCATACTGCACTGTGGGGTTTGGATTTGAGAGGGATGATGATGATTTTTTTTTGGTCATGGTGCTTGTGAAATGCCTGTACTTGTAGAAAAATTTGGAAGAGGGTGGTGGAGGTGTTAAGCCTGAGGAAGGTGTGCATATAAATGAAGTGCAGGCAAATTGAGTGATATAGTGTGCAGGGGGTGTTGAGGTTAGTGGATTGATGCTTTTTTTGGGAGGGTCAACTTCGAGAAGGGTATGATCTTCAGCAGGGAAGAAGGTGAGGACCTTCGGAGTTGGAAGAACCTGCAGAAGACAAAGAGGAAGAAGCAGTCGTCAAGCTTCGGACATCGGTGTGGTGCCTGCCGAAGGCTCTTCGATGCTTAAGTCAGCTATATGTGGTAATTTTGGCCGAGTAACAGTAAATGTGAGAAAATAGTTACCATTTTTATTTGGGTATTGTTCCCTATTTATAGGGAAGTGAAAATGAGAGTTTTGCACAAAGTTTTGATGTGGGACTTTGTGCAAGCTTTGGTGGTGACACGTGTCCTTAGAGATTAGGTTCGGCAGTCGGGAGCTTCGGTAGGTGGCTACTGCGTCGGAAGAGTATCTTCCTTCGACATGTCGGAATGTGATGATGTCCGTCACTTTCTAGGGATTTGTCTGTGTCCCTTTGGGGTATTTTAGCAGGGGAGAAGACGTGTCTGTCTTAGTACTAGTCATTTTGATGCTGGATATGTTCGGTTGATTATGGTGTAAACATCTTTTTTCTTTGTTAGTGGTTTTATTGTAAAAGTTATTTGGAACAAAAAAAGTTTATTTTAGGGAAGTATTTTTTAATTTTCAAATGTTTATTTAATTAAATTTTTATTAGTGTTTATTATGTATGGACGATTTTACCCCTACATTTAATGGCAAAATGATAGACTTTTATGATAGGACTAATTTGATACTAAATAGAGAGTTAGAGAATTATTGAAATGAAAATTTTAGTTGGTGAACTTTAATAAGACTGGAGCAAAAGTTGGGGGACCATTTCGGTCAACAACCCGAGAATTAATTTAACCAGAGCAGATGCGAAAAAAGCTAAAGGTGCATAAAGAACAAGTGAAATTCCTGTTGTGTTGTGCTAAAAGTACACTAAAGCTAAAGGCGCCTTAAGACTGAGAAATGAGATGATAATGCCATTGATAGCTCCAACAAAGTTATATGAGTTCTCTCAAGAAACTAGAAGCCTTTAGAATCAGTAGAGAGAAAAGTCGAGAAGTGGAAGAAAATTTGAAATTGTGATTCTCTAGAAGAGCAAAATTGCAAGTTTTGGTATGGCACTTAGTAGAAGCAGGCCTCATCTGTTACATAGGGTTGTCTTGGCATAAACTATGTTTAAGGATTATTCTGGATTGTCTTTGGCTTGAACTAAGTTGAATAAGACTTGTCCTGCGTTTAGTGTAATGTTGACACTTAGTAGAAGTAGGCCTCGTATGTTACATAGGGTTGTCTTGGCATAGATTGTTGATGCTCTTTTTTAGAGAGGGTCAACTTAGAGAAAAGGGGTTTGCCTTTAGCAGTGGAGAATGTGTGGACCTTCGGTGAGGGGTTAGCCTACAGAAGACAAAGTAAGAGAAGCAATCGTTAAGCTTCGGACACCAGTGTGGTGCCGACCGAAAGCTCTTCGATGCTTAAGTTAGCTAAGAATAGTAACTTTGGTGGAGTGACAATAAAAGGCAAGAAAGTAGTTACCCTTTTTACTAGGGTACTGTTCCCTATTTATAGGGAAGTGAAAGTGGGAGGTTTGTGTGGAATTTCGATTTGGGACCTTGTGCAAGTCGCTGTGATGGTGACACGTGTCATGGAGATTAGGTTTAGCAGTTTGAGAGAGTCGGCAGTTGGGAGTTTCGGCAGGTGTCTGGCACCTTGGAAGAGTGTCTTCCTTCGGCAAGGGAGAAGGCGTGGCTGCCTTGGTGCTAGTTGTTTTGAGGCTGGATATGCTCGGTTGATTACGGTGTAAACAGTAGTCCCCCAAGTTCACGGTCAAGAAGTAACTTTTGGGTTGGGAACTTGTTAGATTTTTGTGTAATCATGACCGAGCATTCCAAGTTCAGTGGGAGCCGTAGGGCATTCCCTAGTCCCCCAAGTTGGCAAGTTAGAAGTTGCTTCAACACTTGGAAGATATGGTGGTTGTGTGAGCCTCTGGGATTGTTGGTAGCTGGGTACCTTTAAAAGAAAAGTAGACTTGGGTCTTGAAGCTTCAGCAAGAAAATTTGTGGGCCTCAGTGCTTATGACTCGGGTCCTATCGTTTGGTAACCAAGGGATGGTTTTGGGCAGCAAAGGCTTGGGTCCTAGAAGATTGGGCTGAAACTTGAAGGAGAAAAGAGAGTGGGCTTCAATTTTCCTTTAATAGCCCCTTGCCATTCGACCCCTTTTTTTTTGGGGGGGCTTGGGGTGCTCAAGGCTTGAAAAGGACAGAAGCCCAAGAAGGTTTGGTGACCCATGCTGTTTGACAAGCAGGCTAGCCTTTTGTTCCTGGCTTCAGCAAGTGGGCTGCATGGGGTTTGGCAAGAGGCCGGGTTGGGCCACGTAGAGATGGGCCTTTGGTGAGGGAGTCCAAAATGTAGGGATAAGTGTTAGGGCTTGGGGAGGAGAGTATAAATAACTCCTTATAACTCTTGCTGTTCGACAATTTTGAGTCGGCTTCAACACCACACAGCTTCGGCACACAAAGGTCATTTTCGTTCAGCAAGGAAGAGTTGGGCTTGAGAGTCGGGAGGCATAAGCCTGCCGTTCGGTAGGAACAGCTTGAAGGAAGGTTCCTGGGGCAGCTTGAGTCGGGTGGTGGGCTTCTCTTCATTTTTCGCGCTGGACCTGCTGTTCGGTAGGAGTCCCCGTGGTGCTTGGTCATCGTTTGGGTCTTCGGCAAGCAACCCATTTCGAATTTCGGTTCTCTAGGTTGAGCTAGGTTTGGGGTGATCATTAGGAGAGAACTGTGAGTGCAGGCGGTTTCAGCAAGGTCCGTGCCGATCGGCAAGGACTCTGGGGGGGTTTTGTGAGAGGGGCGTGACTGCAACGTGCTTAAGATCTGTTGGCAAGGAAAGAAGCTTGGGCATTACAGCTTTGGTAAGTGACCTGGGCATGACTGAGACTTTGCGACCCCGTAATTGTTTGTTCATGGGCCTTGCCGTTTGGCAAGGCCAGCTAGGATATATTACAAGTTGACTTAAGCATCGGAGAGTCTTCAGCCGGCACCACACTGGTGTCCGAAGCTTAACGATTGCTTCTCCTACTTTGTCTTCTGCAGGCTAGCCCCTCATCGAAGGTCCACACCTTCTCCACTGTTGAAGGCAAACCCCTTTTCTCTAAGTTAACCCTCTCCGAAAAAGAACATCAATAGTTTGGCACCTTGGAAGAGTGTCTTCATTCGGTAGGGGAGAAGGCGTGGCTGCCTTGCTGCTAGTTGTTTTGAGGCTGGATATGCTCGGTTGATTATGGTGTAAACATAGACTATGGTTAAGGATTATTCTGGATTGTCTTTGGCTTGAACTAAGCTGAATAAGACTTATCCTGCGTTTAGTATAATGTTGGATTGGGATTGGGACTTGAATAAACATATATTTATATATTTAATTAAAAATATAAAAATATAAAAAACTAATAAAAATTAAGTTTTTATTTAACCTAGAGCCACAATCGCCCAAAACCATCAGTAGCAAAGCCACACTCCCCTCCGGCCAATCCCTAGTTATGAAAACCACAAAACCATTTACTGGGATTAACACTTCCAAACAACCATTTCCTAATAGCATAGACGGTTCAGATTTCTTTTACTACCACCAACAATCAATCGTGACTTATACTAATTTTTTTGAATTCTCGCTTCCCCAAAACCATCAACAACGTCCGTGGCGATTTCAAATTTGCCTATGCATCGCAGGCACTAGCATGAGGCCTCACACTGAGGTAGATCCATGGGATTTGTTCGGCGACTAGGTTCGAGCTCAACGACACTGCGTTGTGTTTAGGGCTGGAGTCGTTGTGGATCAAGAATTCAGCTGATTTGACGAACATGAGTAGGAGGATGAGCATTGTTTGAGCAAATTTCCGCATGGGGAATATTCACGAGTTGATTCCTTGATCTTCAATCTTCCTTCTCTCTCTTCTTCCTCAATCCTTGTGAAATAAATTGGAGTAAATAGACCACACTCGGGGTGTTGGCCATAGGCCCTGTGATGCCTAAGTTAATTCGATTGGACCTTGAAAAAATACGACAATAGCTAAAGTGGACGGAGTTTTCTCTCACGAGGAGAGCCGGGTGGTCGAAGTTGATAAGTCCATAAATATACTCATTTATGTACTCTTTTTACTTAGGTTTTGTAGGAGACTTAGATTTAAAAAGGGCTTATTACTTTACTTTTCTGGTTTTCAGTTTTTCTGCGCTCTTAGAAGGTTTTTAAGGGAAAATTGACTTTTCGGAGGAATTTTGGTGCAAGGCCAATTGGAGATGAAAGCTAACATCTTGAAGTTCAATATGTGATTTTTCTAGAATTTTCTACTGAGCCAATTGGTACAGTATTACAAGTAATATTAGCCCACGTGCAGACAGGACAGTTTCGTACATGTTACGTGAATGTGAAGAAACGGAAGCCTTCCCAAATTTTCCAAGTTACGTGCTATATGGTTGGAAAGATAAGACATTTATATTTCTAAAATATATTTTTAATGATTTTTCTACAAGGCGGAAGATCCCCAAATCATGTGACAATTGGGCTGAGCTGTATTTCCCTATGGAGTTAGGAATTGTGATTTTTACTTTCTTATTTGGATTCCTTGTTTACCAAGACTTCTTGGATGACTTGTCAGTCAATTTTAGGGTTTAGAACTCTGATATAAGTTATATAAAAGGCCAGCCAATGCCCCGATACAAAGAATTCACGTCCTAAAGAGATCAACCACACAAGAGGAGAAATCTGCCAATGAGTTCTTCTTTTCCTTTCCTCTTTTACTTTTTCAGTTCTTATGTATTTATTTTTGAGTTCATCAAAGAACATGAGTAACTAATTTCTTGTTAGTTAGGGCTTAATCTTGAAGCCCTAAACATGATTTCAATTTTGTAAACAAGTTTGAATGGATTTTCATTTTCTACAAGCGTGATGATTTCGGTTTCTCTATGTTATGTGAATTCTGATATTTTGTTTCTTTGAGTAGCTAACTTGGAAGCATGTATTGGAATTAAATTGTTGTAGAACATAGGTCAATTGTCATATTGAATGTGTTCTTGTTTGCAACGAATAATTGGGTTAAGAACTAGTTATGAGAAATCGATTCTTGAATTCCTAATAACAAATGCCATGTTTTAGGGTTTTTGTGACACTCATATTCTCTTTGATCTTAATGGATTCTTGATTGTTAATTTGGGTAAATGCCATACACTTTACATATACTTAAGAGAGAATCATACAACTCGAGTCAAATGCCATGATCTTGTTGTGAATGTCGTCATCATATGCTTGCTATAAATTGATTATCTATTGTTGTTTATGGATTGATTGATTGTTTGGAGGTGGATAGTGAGTCCTAGCTATTGTTCTTGACTAATTTTAAACCAATTTCTCTTAGACTCTAATTTAAATTCTGTCTTGTTTTCTTTTCCTTGGTTTGTTTTATTCACAAAATCAAATCAAAAACCCCCTTGGTGTTGGCGTGTGTGTGGAAGTCCTTGTGTTTTCGTTGCGTGATATTGATAAACATCTCTTTAGATTACAATCTCTGTGGGAATGACCCTTGCTTGCTTACTATACTATCATTTGATTTGTGCATTTGCAAGGTTTTAATATTGTTGTTAAAAATTACCAACAAGTTTTTGGTGCAATTGCCGGGGATTGTCAATCTAATTGAGTTTTGTTTACAATTTCAGGTATATGTTGGGTTGTCATTTGCAGAGTCACGAGCTTATACCATACGACCCTGAACTAGAGAACACACTTCGTTATCTCCGTTGAGATAAAAATAAGCAAGATACACTTCCAATCAAGATGGGAGACGAGTTAGAACTCAACAACCTCACCCAACCTTTGAAGGATTTCACAGTTCCTAAAGCATTGGACCAGCCATCTTGCATAGCATACCCAGCCACTACAACCACCTTTGAGATCAAGAGTGGCACCATTCACCTTTTGCCACAATTCTATGGCAAGGCTGGGGATGATCCTCACATACATATCAAGGATTTCTTTGTCATGTGCCCGACTATGCACAATGAAGGGATTAGTGATGAGGCAATCAGATTGCGTTTGTTTCCATTCTCACTCAAGGAACGAGCCAAGGAGTGACTCTATTCTTTGCCTAGTGCATCTATCACCACATGGACAACATTGGCTTCCAAGTTCCTTGCAAAGTTCTTTCTAGCTCAAAAGACAAACCATATTAGGAAGGAGATCATGGGAGTGCAGCAACTAGAGTATTGGGATCGGTTTAAGAGACTCCTAGCTTCTTGCTCTCATCACCAAATTGAAGATTGGCTACTTATGCAATAATTTTATGAGGGATTAATTGATTCGGAGAGGATGATGGTTGATGCTACTAGTGGAGGAGGCTTGATGAACAAGAGTGCTACTCAAGCTGAGGAGATGTTTGAGAACATTACGGCAAACTCTCAACAATTTAATTACCAGAGAGCTCCCCCAAAGAAAGCAAGTGTTTATGAGGTAAGTGCTAGTGATATTGGTCCTCAAATAGCTAATTTGACTAACCTTGTTAAGCAGTTAATCCCTCAAGCACAAGTGTGTGCCGTGTGTGCTAATCCCGGACATCCTACGGAGTCTTGTCCATGTTTGTATGGTGATGGAGAAGAGATGGCTCAAGCACACTATATGCAGCAACAAAAGCCAAGAAATGATCCTTTTTCTAACACCTACAATTCGGGATGGTGGCAAAACCCTAATTTTGGATGGAAGAACAACCAAAATGTGCAAATAACCCCGGTTCAACAAAATCAGTTTGTTCCTCAACAAAATGTGCCACCACCACCTCATGGGTAAGGTAAGTCTTTAGAAGAGTTAATTAATTCTTTGGCATTAAGCACTCAAGGTTTTATGCATGAAACAAGGCAAACATAGGCACAAATGTCTACAGCAATCAAGAGCCTTGAAAACCAAGTTGGACAAATTGCAGCCTCCTTGAGTCAAAGAGAGCCAGGAAAGTTTCCAAGCCAAGTAATTCCAAATCCTAACGGAGACCATGAAACAGCAAAGGCGATTACTCTTCGAAGTGGAAAAGAGGTGGAAAATGTTGACAATGACGAGAGAAATTCAACCAAAACAGTGGCTGCCCCCTCTCCCAAGCTTACGGTTCCAAGTGACCACTCTAAGATAAGTTCTCTTGTGAATCATTCGATTACTTCAAAAGTTCCTTTTCCTCGTAGGTTTGAATTCAAAGAAGGAGCAAGTTTCAAAGGATATCCTAGAGACTTTTCAAAAGTGCAAGTGAACATTCCCTTGCTCGATGCGATCCAACAAATTCCAAGCTATGCAAAATTCCTCAAAGACCTTTGTACAAATAAGAGAAAGTTTAAGGAGCATGAAACCGTGGCCTTGAGTGAAGAAGTCTCAGCTGTGCTATTGCGTAAATTGCCTCTTAAACTAAAGGATCCAGGGAGTTTTACTGCACCTTGTCTCATTGGAAATCAAAGGTTTGAACATGCTTTATTAGACTTAGGTGCTTCAATTAATTTGATGCCTTTTTCTGTTTTTGATTCTTTAAATTTAGGTGAGTTTAAGAAGACTTCCGTGAGCATACAATTGGCTGATCGATCAATCAAGTATCCTAAGTGTCACGGGTCGCACATAGACAAGTGCTACCGTGACTCCGTTGGGACATCTATGCGCTTATGAGGTAGTCTACGTGTGGAAGGGCGAGAGCTTAAGAGCTAGAATGGTTGGTGTTGGCCGGGTTGCACTTGTGAAGGGTATTTTGGGTATTTCTGAAGGTTACGGGAGGAACCTGAAGAAGCTAAGAATATCAGGACATTTTTGATGTTGAGACACAGGTAACGCAACTGACGGTTCGCCATTTGGAGTTCGTATGAGGGAGTTATGCCCAATTATGACTCATCGTGCATAGGTGATGTTCCCTCCTGCCAGAAGGCTAAATGCATAAAATGCTATATAGGGGGTGACATGGTGTCATGCTCTCCACCACCCCTAGTGCTTACACCCTTGTGGCACTAAGCGAGCATCTTTATGACATTGGAGGTAGTCATAAGGGCGGGCATAAGATTGTTGAAGGATAATTTGCGTCTCCGAGGGAAAGGAATTCCCGAGGACAGTACAAACACGCGGGGCCGTTCGTATTGTGCATCGATGTAAAGAGTGAGGTCAACGTATGGCATTCGCTATGCCATCGGCTAACGAGGCATTTGACAATACTCGATGGACTTGGCTTGGGTTCGGTCTTGTCCAAGATGGAAGGAAGATATTCGGATGCCTGTACGCATGGGTTGTGACCCCATGCAATGCATAGATGGTTATGTGGGACATTCGGAATACATATGTCTCCAAGGCTTGGGCGACATGCAAGTATGACAGCTTGTGTGTATAGCTTGAGGATGTGGGCTATCGTGGACGCTAAAGGAATGACCGACAGAAGTGTGGGTAAACTGATGGTGTGTTGGATCGCTATGTCTTGACTTGGACATGAGAGAGCCATGAGTTAAGCATGTGACGTGGTCGATGCAGTTGACGTGTCTTATGCAACGCTTCATGTATGGGCGTCGAGGGTTCGTTGTCCGATGCGGAGTGATTGTATTGTCATAAGGTAGTGTGACTCATTGTCTAGTGGGAGACGACACTTAAAGGGGAACCTCTCGCGGAGTTGTGAGAGTCATGAATATCATGAAGTGGGAGAAGGCTGACTGGGATATGAAGGGATCCTGGGCCGCACGAGTGTGCTTTGAGTGGTGAAATTTGTGTTTCGCTTCCGCCGCGCTGCGCCGCACCGCTCGCCCATCTACCGCGGCGACGAGGACGTCACCGGATTAGGTGGGGGAGAATGTCACGACCCGCATGTTCAGGGCCCAGCCCGTTGGATTGACCATGCTAGACCTCTTAGCCCACTTGTCCAAATTCGTTGTACAATAGTAGGTAGATTACGGTTGGTGACAGTAGTTGGTAGATGCCGGTAGGTGATATTGTATCTTAGCCACCTACTGTGGTGGTAGGTGGGATAAGAACAATATATAAGAGGGATGTCACATTGTGTATCCTCACCTCACAACTTGTAAAGCATTTGAGTAGCAATACAAGCAGATATTCTCCCAAACTTTCTTTAGCATTCTTTTGCTTTCTTGCTCTTGCGATTGTTCTTTGCTTGGTTCGATCTTGTGTTGTAGGAAGGAGGCTGACTTAGCTTGTTCGAGAGGCGATCAAGTCTAAGGCTGCACGGAAGGAAGACTCTGAAAAAGTCATCCCGTGACAAGTGGTATCAGAGCCGATCAATTTAGATGGTGGCTTCTGCTCACATGATTCGCACCTTTGATACAAACAGTGAAGCTCTGATCCCGTGACAAGTGGTATCAGACCTGATCGATTCAGATGGTGGTTTCTGTGTGAGGGATTCGTACCTAGAAGAGATTGGTGATGGAGAAACTTTGATAGCGAGGTAGCAGGTTATTGCTTGTGATGGGTAATGGACTTGCGAAGTTGGATGAAGAACCCAACGTCACTGTAGATGACGTAGATGACTGTTGGAATCAAGTTGAGTGACGGTTGTTGGAAACCCGTCTTGGTGCCGGATCCTATGGAAGGGTGAAGGTATCCAAAGAGATTGCCTCGAAGTTTTGAGAAGACATCAAGCAGGATGACTCTAAGATGTGGGATGATGGTTGGTTTTGCTGCTCGGTTGCCTAGTTTTTTAATTCGTGCACCAAGCGCCGGGAACTCGGGTAGGCAGGGGTTCTGACTCGTGATGAAGTGATGTTGTTTGTTCAGTTCAGGATGTGGGGAGGATGAGAGCGCGAGTTTGGTGAGAGTGTTGAAGATTGGCTAGCACTCGAACCATGACATACCATTGAAGGTTGTGGTAAACTCTGTTGGCAACAAGTGTTGAGCAGACAGTGCAAGACCCTTGTTTAGGGAAGATTTGTGAGGGCGGAAGACCGAAAGGGGGCTGTCTTCAAAGGAAGTAAGTTGCTGAAGGACTAGGCTTTAAAGAAGAAGTCGCTCAAGTGGTTGCTCTTGCAACTATGGAGAACGTGGGGGTGATGCATAATGTTTGACACAAGGTTGCGAGCTGATATTCGGAATGCTAGAGTGTTCCAAAGGTGGATCCCAGAGTCTTTCTTGTGAGGATGGTGGTTAAGGACAAAGTACATTCACACTTTTTGGCAGGCCGAAAATGGAGTAACTTGAGGGAGGATGTCTTACTTGTTCCCTTGGGGATGCTACGGAAGTATGTTCTACCAAGTTCAAGTTTGGGCGTTGGTTAGGTGGTTCTACTCATAGTAGGGATGACATTGAACCTTGGTGAGTTGCAAAGGCCTAAAGTGTTGTAGAGCTTTGCTTCGGAGTCACGTTGATGTGAGGGTGTGTCGACGAAATAAGTGGGGGAGGCCCACGAAGTTCATTGAAGACAATGGCAGCGGAGCTTGGTGAGAGTGCCGAAGATTGGCAATACTCAAACCATCGCAATGCCATAAACGGTTGTGTTGAAGTCGGTTGGTGATGAGTGTTGAACGAATGGTGCAAGACCTTTGTTCGGGGAAAGGTTGTGGGAGTTCAAGACCGGAATGGTGCAATCTTCGAAGGGAGTAAGTCGCTGACGGGCTAGGCTTTAATGAAGGAGTCACTTAAGTCATTGCTCTTACAATTGTTGAGAACGGGTGGGTGAGGCACAATGTTTGACACAAGGTTGCTAACTGATTTCTGGAATGAGGGAGTGTTCCAAAGAGGTGGATCCCGGAGTATCACTTGTGAGCATGGTTTCTAAGGACATGGAGTCTGTCCGCACTTGATGGCAGACACTGTTGGAGTAACTTAGGTGTTGACATCTTACTTGTTCCCGTGTGGATGCTATAGAAGTGGTTCTGCCGAGTCTGAGTTTGGGGCGTTGGTAGTCAGGTGGTTCTACTCGTAGTAGGGATGATGTCTAACCTTGGTGAATTGTGATGGCCTAAGTGTTGTGGAACTTTGCTGTGGAGGCACCTTGAGGTGAAGGTGTGCCAACGAGATAAGTAGGGGAGAACCTCGAATGCCTTGGAAGTATGGCAATGCAGGAGCACAAACAAATGGAGGTGCCGTGGAGGACACACGATTGGCTTTCGAGTCACGCTCGGGCAGGGTGCATCTCTTTAAATGTGGAAAATGCAGAAGTACTTGACGGGTCGCACATAGTGGGGGAGAACATAGAGGTGCCTCGGAGCGAAGAGAAGAGTTTATTCTTATATGGTGTTGTTATGCAACAGTGCAGTGGGCATGTCGATGAGGACGTCGACACTATCAGTGGGGGAGAATGTCACGGGTCGCACATAGACAAGTGCTACCGTGACTTCGTTGGGACATCTATGTGCTTATGAGGTAGTCTAAGTGTGGAAGGGCGAGAGCTTAAGAGCTAGAATGGTTGGTGTTGGCCGAGTTGCACTTGTGAAGGGTATTTTGGGTATTTCTGAAGGTTACGGGAGGAACCTGAAGAAGCTAAGAATATCAGAACGTTCGTGATGTTGAGACGTAGGTAACGCGACTGACGATTCGCCATTCGGAGTTCGTATGAGGGAGTTATGCCCAATTATGACTCCTCGTGCATAGGTGATGTTCTCTCCTGGCAGAAGGCTAAATGCATAAAATGCTATATATGGGGGTGACATGGTGTCATGCTCTCCACCACCCCTGGTGCTTACACCCTTGTGGCACTAAGTGAGCATCCTTATGACATTGGAGGTAGTCATAAGGCGGGCATAAGATTGTTGAAGGATAATCTGCGTCTCCGAGAGAAAGGAATTCCCGGGGACAGTACGAACATGCGGGGCCGTTCGTATTGCGCATCGATGTAAAGAGTGAGGTCAACTTATGGCATTCGCTATGCCATCGGCTAGCGAGGCATTTGACAATACTCGATGGACTTAGCTTGGGTTTGGCCTAGTCCAAGATGGAAGGAAGATATTCGGATGCCTGTACAACCCCATGCAATGCATAGATGGTTATGTGGGACATTCGGAATACATATGTCTCCAAGGCTTGGGCGACATGCAAGTATGACAGCTTGTGTGTATAGCTTGAGGATGTGGGCTATTGTGGACGCTAAAGGAATGACCGACAGAAGTGTGGGTAAACCGATGGTGTGTTGGATCGCTATGTCTTGACTTGGACATGAGCGAGCCATGAGTTAAGCATGCGACATGGTTGATGCAGTTGACGTGTCTTATGCAATGCTTGATGTATGGGCGTCGAGGGTTTGTTGTCGAATGCGGAGTGATTGTATTGTCACAAGGTAGTGTGATTCGTTGTCTTGTGGGAGACGACACTTGAAGGGGAACCTCTCGCGGAGTTGTGAGAGTCATGAATATCATGAAGTGGGAGAAGGCTGACTGGGATCCGAAGGGATCCTGGGCCGCATGGGTGTGCTTCGATTGGCGAAATTTGTGTTTCGCTTCCGCCGTGCCGCGCCACTCGCTCATCCTGTGACATAAGGGACTGTTGGAAGACGTTTTGGTCAAGGTGAATGAGCTAATTTTCCTAGCTGACTTTCTAGTGCTCGAGATGAAGGAAGTTCCTAGTCCTGGAAAAGACCTTCCATTGATTCTAGGATGTCCATTCATGAGAACAACAAGGACAAAATTGATGTGTATGACGGCACTCTCACAATGGCATTCGATGAGGAAACCGTGGAGTTTAAGGTATTTGATGCTTTAAAATATCCTAATGAGAAGTCGTGTGTATATTTGGCTGAAGCTGTGTGAAGGAGACAGAGAATTTCGGTAGCAATTAGTTAGGGTTTTTCAAGTTACCTTGAGTGTCTTGAGTAGCCATAGTGCTCCTTGTATGATAGGGTTAATAATCCTTATTTGGTTAGGATTATTCTTTCCCAAAAAGATAATAGGAATTAACTCAAGAAATTTGGTGGAAATTGCAGTACTAGAAATTTGGGCAATAAGGACCCTTTTTTTAGAGGCTGATAGACAAACAGTTAGTAAAAACTGCTTTTTAGGACATATTTTTATTAAACCGTCCCTATAAACATCAAGGGACACAAAACCGTCCCTATTGCAATACTAGAGACACAAAACAATCCCTATTGTTATTAGCATTCGTATTTTAAATGAATGGACATCAATACCGCCGTATATTGGGAAAACGAATGTACTTAATTTTTCATTAGGCACGGATATAAAAAACAATGACAATCCCTCAATATATTAGAGCCTGTCTTCAGTCCTTTATCATATTAGTCACTGTTCTTCCGTGGCTAGTGCTATTAGTCACCGTCTTTCAGTGCACAAAAACATTAGATTTACCCCCAATAATATTTTATTTCCCGATCCTTCTCTTCTCAACCTTCCTCACTCATCTTCTCAACCTTCCTCACTCATCTTCTCAACCTTCTCTATTTTTCATACTGTTATAATTATTTAGGAAAAGTGATTGATTTATTGTTTTGTTTCCAGATTTGAGTTACAGTATCCCTCTGTTGATCTTCTACACATGGTTATTAAACAATTTTAATTTTGTTCCATATTTGAGTTATGATTTTCCTTGGTAATAAATCAAAATTTTCCCTGATTGTAATGGTGCTTTGAGCTGCTGCATCAGACTCCCAGATCGACATCGAAAAACTTGACATGCAGCCATAGTTCTGGGTGGGTTATCTTGAAGCTTTTCTCAAGAACCCAAAGTAAGTGTTTTTTTTGCATCTTGGAGACTGAGTGAAAGAGTGACACAATTGATTGAGTGAAAGAGTGAGACAATCTATTATCTTTGAAGAGATTTATCCTAAAGATTGGAAAGGGAAGCGGTATAGAATGAATTGAGTACATAGATAAGGGCATTTAGGGGTGTTATTTGGTTAACTTGGAGTCCTATGGATGTTAGATATAACATATAAAGAAAAAAAATGTTTCAAACCCATGAAAAGTTAATAATTTTTGGGAGTTTCACTAAAACACCCAAAATGGGGGCTTAAATTATAAAAAAACCCAAACACTATTTAAACATATAAACACACCCAAAACCCATCATTACACACACTCAAAATCCATTTATAAACACACCCAAAAAGTTGACTTTGGGGTTGATTTTGGGTGTGTTTCTATGTTTAAATAGTGCTTGGGTTTTTCCATAAATACATGTCTAGGATTGGATTTATTTATAAATTTGTAATAATTTTTCTGTATAAACTGAGAATAATTTCCTATTTCAATTTGGTTGGATAAAAGTTATACCTTCAGGTTCAAAAAACCCAAAATATGATATAATAGTAGAATATGTACTTGACCCAAAAAAAGAAAAAAAAAGAGAAAAGGAATAGTATATGTACAAAGAATTTAGGTTCCAATATGACGCTAGCAGAGTGCTTTAATCTGTGTTAAATGGAATTGAATGCTACTGTTATGCTAACTGTACTGTTCCAATGAATTAAATGCATTTGTTCTATTTTTGTTTTTACTTTTTAAAATGTTGTGTTCTAAATTACTGTAATTAATTAGGGACAAGGGATTCAAATCTGGTTACAAGAGAATGAACACATTGCTCTAATCAATTATCTTAATTCACATAGACTATATATGATGTTCTTTTGTGTAGTTATCATTTGCATTATGCATACAGTGAGTGATTGACTAAAAGAAGGATTTAGTGTTTTCTAGTGGAGCTTGTCTGCTATGCCAAGGTTCCAATTGACATAACTGCAGTCAATAAATGTGCAATACAGTACATGTTAATGAAATGCGTGTATTTAAGAAATAATAGCTCCAATTTAAAAAGTTTGTCAAATACATGTTAATGAAATGCATGTATTTAAGAAATAATAGCTCAAATTTAAAAAGTTTGTCAAATTCTTGTTCAGTTTTGCCTTTTTTGTTCTTTTAACTTGTGTTTCTCTCTCTGAATTTTTCACAAATATAATTCAAATGTTCTGTCTCTATTATATCTCAATTTTCTCTCTACTAGAGGGCATGGCTGGAACTTGACATTACAAATTGTTTTATTTTAAATTTAATTGAGTCAAGTTGATTGAATGTCACCCAGCTCTGTATTTGCATAGGATGTAGAATTGAAATTTCAGGTTGTAAAACATATTGATTCTATTATTCTCAATGCTCATATTTTATAGCCAAACTAACTAATATGCAGTTTGAATATATGTTTATCAAGAAACTTTATAGGGATGCAGATGTTATGAAATAGTGTTGGTCAATAGTTTACAGTGATCAATATTTAATTTTTTCATGGATATCATTAAGATTTAGGACACAAGCAGCATGTCCTCTATGGTAAAGTTAAAAATATAGTTTTACAAAAACTACAAGAACATTAGTTGAAATATGGACCCCAATAAAGTATTATATAAACTTATGTATGTTGTGTATAATGTATGGATTGTATGTAATGAAGTAACTTAGTCACCCTTGTGAAGTACTGGACCGGTGCACATTTTTCAGGCTTATTTAGACTAAGAAGGATCCTATTCCAAAGCCAATTAATGATGAAGCGTAAAAAGAATTTGTAAGTTTAGTTTCCAAGCTTAATATTTGGGAAGTAATTGTTTAACAGTTTGAGCCTTAATTGAATTTTTATTTCTCTTTATTTTGTTCGAAGACTAACCATATATAATATATGTGTATATATATATATATATATATATATAACACACATATATATATGTGTTATATGTATATATATATATATCTAAATTCTGCAAAAAACCAAAGTTGCTGATGAGTAGCCTGAATAAATGAAATGGAAAATGGGTTTTATTGTTTGTTGTTTGCGTATTGGAATGGTTCGCATGGCTGAAGACCAGCTGATTTGTCTTTGTACATATGTCTTGCTCCCTTTGTGTTAATAATGCCACATGTTTTCTTTGACTTACCATCTCTATTGTAGTAAAATGCTTATTATAAAAACTAGGCAAAAGTAAATGGACAATAGCAAATAATTCTTGTGACTACTCATTAGCATCAAATGCAAGCTTTATGTTTGATGCTAGGGTTTTTGGCATAGGATGAGTTGGAGAAACTCGAACAAAGGGAGCGGGATGCAAGGTGTGAGGTGACGGCTGATGTTCAAAATAAGTTGTATGTAGAATGATTTGGCCTTAATAAACGCAACCGAGTTCGAGGATATGGTGCTAGAATTCAATGGAGACATGTTCTGGGGATACTTACTAAGAAGCAAGGGATTTCGAGTGAAGTCAAATCATTGTGAACTCAATGCGAGGAACAACATGTTGCTGTCGAACAAGCAAGGATCACTGTTGAACACGCACGTGCTGAGATGGAAAGAATGAAAGAGGAAACAACTATGAAGGAGCAATAAATGTAACATAGGGAGAAAATGGTTGAGGACCAATTCAAAGAATTTGAGGCTCGGTTGAATGAGAGAAACGCCAATCCCTTTACAGGTATTGTAGGAAGTACCAAAGTAGATATGACATCATTGACTGTAAAGTCGTTGATGCAACTTTTGTCAAGACAAGTAGGCTACAAGCAACCTCAAACCACCCCACCAACTGTTCCCTCAAATGCAATGTTGACGGAGGAGACTTATGTGGCTCAAAATCGGGTGCCAGTACCAGGTGCATGAGATTTTCAGTTACCCAGCCCATGACTAACACTAATGGTTAGAAATTTTTGTTTGACAATTGCTGAATTTCTAGTTTGGATGGAAATAGGTGGTGACATTTAAAATACTAGGATTAATAGTTTTGATGGAACTTGGTTGGTACATACAGTATAGATTTAGATGTATTTTTGTGTATATATGTTGCTCATTGTTGAGGCCCAAAAATCCAGGGTTGAGCCCAAATAAATTCTCGGCCCAACGCAATGCCTTTTTAAGAAAAGACCCGATTTGGAGCACGCGAAAGAACGTCATTCACACTTGTATGAGTCATGATTCACGTGTCATGCCAAATAAATATGCAATCTATCATGCTAAGAGTTGAAATAAGCACTGGCTTTATGAGCCCAAACTAATTATTAAGCGTCATATCCCTCTTCAAAGCGACAAAATTCAAGTACGCCAAGCGACTTGCAATGCCAAGAGGAAAATTATTATTATTACACCTAGCCACGCTACAAGCTTAAGTGGGACCAAGCCACGCAAAATGCCCGGGGCTTGCTTGAGTCGGTTGTGGTATGGATGGTAATGAGCTTTCATGAGGCCCATTGATGAGCCGAGAAATGGAAGTTTTGGGCTGCTTGGGAGCCCCAAAACTCAAGCCCATTTCTTGAGCCCAAATATGTGGGTAAGCATAAAGGAGAGAAAAAGCCCAATACTCTAGAAGAGATTACCCAATACCTTAGGAAGGCCCAAATAGCCCAAGTGGCTTAGAAAATATCCAAAAAATCTCCAGCACATGGTTTGAAATAAAACCACGATAGAAAACCAGGAGATGTTTGTACGCTTAGACTGCTAGGAGACTCTAGCACATGGCCAAAGACAAACCCAATGCAAGTCATCAGAAAAACCAAAGGGAATTCATACGGGTAGGAGGAATACCCATTAGGCCAAAGCTCTATCCATTCTCCTTTCCTCTACGAGCTCTAATGGGGAACCAAGAAGAAAAGCAGGTGGCGCCTCATCCCCATGGGAAGGTCCAGCCTCACAAAAACCTTGGAACCCCAAAGAGCATGTGACCCATCCACTCTGGCTAAAGAAATTTCACCAAAAGGGAGTGAATGGAAAGAAGCAAAGGAAAAGTGGGAATGGAGGATTGACAGAATTAGGGTTCTAAGTGCCTATAAAAGGGAGATTCCTTACCCAGCAAAAACCATCATCCAGAGTGCGACCAAGCTTCGTCAAGCAACTGGAAATTCACTCGCTCCACATCCAGAGAGCAAGCTTCCTCTCTTGCTTCCAAAACCCAGCAATTTCATGCTCTGTTCATCCTTCTCCCCTTATTTTTCCCTCCTGGCAGACTGTTTCGTTACTTGACAGAGTTTTCGTCAAGTTGCCGAAAACTACTCAACACACCCATTATTTCTCCTATCTCTCTCCCACTTCAACAAACCCTCTTAGAATCCCTTCCCCCTTTCCTTAGGACCCCTGTTTTTCATAAAAACTCATAGCTCTCTCTCTGTTTATGCTAAATTCATGATGGTTTTGCTCCCATGCCACAAGCTTCTCATGCCAGGCTAAGAATCTACCTGTAAGCTGTTGTTATTTTTGTTGGTGAAGGTAACCAAGGTGTTTCCTAAGGTTTCACTACCCTTTCGAAGCATTCTTGGGGTCTGATCTTTGAACTTAGACTCAGGGGTAATTTAACATGTTTCTCTTTTCAGCAGCCCAAGCCCATTCGTCAGGCTACTGGAATAAAAAGACCCCCACACTCATGGGTATTTATCTTTTGGAACTTGCTAGCATTGGGCATGGTTGGAGTAGGATATGCACATATGTTTGTTGAAATTAGGGAGTCTATATGTGTGGGCTGACTTTTGTATCATTTTGTAACAATCATAAAGCTGTATCTCAATTAACTTTTGCTTTATATGAGTAGTGAATTTAGAAATTGTAATGATTTATGCATAGCTTATATCAATTGGAATGTGAAGATGAATTGAAAGATATTTGAATAGAGAAAAGTATGTATAATTTGATCCTCTTTCTCTCTTTTCGACAACCCTTATTCTCCTTCACTTAGTTGTCCTTGATATCACTCCAATTGAAAGGTCATTTGACTAATTTGCAATATGGAAAACCCAATTAAATTAATTGAAAAAAAAAAACAATGAATACATTTTTGTCACAAAAAGAAAAGAATACTTTGAAAGGCACGGATTGAACATGGGTTATTAATGTTAAAACTTTTAAAAAATATATATGTTTTATAGGCACGGATAGATTAGAAATAATATAATAAAACATCAATATAAATATATATAAATAATATAATGCATTTCTATTTTTAAAGGGACTAATAAGCATAAGTAGTATATTAGGCACGAATGTACTATAATAGATGTACGCGTATTTGGTTGAAAAGTCACGAAGATTTACAATCCGTATGATATTAGCAATAGACGACCCCTTATAAAGACACTAATATGGAACAATCCCTAATACCACAATAGGCACTGTTTTCAGTACCTAAAGGAAGCAAAAGGGACTGATAGGACTCAGTCTCTTTTGAACCTTTTTTTTAGTACTAATGGTTCCTTGATTTAGTTATTTCTCTATTAAATTAAATTTTATTTAGGGAGACATTCCTCTATTAAATTAGGGAGACATTCTTATTAGCTAGTGAAATATGTGTTCCCACAAATGCCCCTCAGCTTCTGTATAGCGCTTGTGAGGCATGAAGAAGATGAGAAATATTTAATGGGCTTTCTAAGTCCGTCTGGGCTTCCTTCGTGGAGTTGGGTACCTCTTGCAAGTTGGGCTCCTAATAGGAATAGGATTTTGATTTCTTCTTGGAGTTGGGCTCCCAATTGAAATAGGCTTGTGATTCCTTCTTGACCTAGGATGCCCAACCTTTATAAATACAAAACTTCTCTTCACTCCTCTTCAAATTGCAAATTTGTTTCCTCTACCTTCTAACTTGTGAGAGAGATGTTGGAGGATTGTACTGCTTATCGAAGAGAAGAGTAGCAGTGCACACCAAGGTAGGTCAAATTTGTATATTTTTTTCTTTAGATCTTTCTTTACAGCGAGGACTAGTTAGGTGGGCCCAGCTGGTTGTTGTCATGACCGCATAGGGTGGCTGGTGCGATGGCAGCAGTGGTGGCAGTCGCAAGCAATGACTGTTGCTACCACTGTGTTGTAGCTAACGTTGGTCCGGTTTGCTTTGCAGCTGGTCAACTGCTGCTGATTGCTGCCAATTGTGGATGGCTGCTGTCGGCGGTTGTCGATGGTGGCTGACTGTTGTCTTTTTTGTTTTTTTTTGGGTGTGCCGCAACTTAGGGTTTTGACATGCTATCTCACTTGTAATTTTCTTCCCTTTTTGCAGCTACAGAGTGATTATGTGTTCCGATGAGGGCAACTGGTCACAGAATTCACAAGTACCTTTGTACCTATGAGGTGTTTCCAAGGTGTACAAGAAAAGATTTGTGGCTAATTTGCATCGTGTCAAGACCAAGGCTCACTTCCAGAAGTGGCGTGCCACCTATGCTTTTGCCATACCTAATGACGTGCATGTTGTATGTGCAAATATTCTCAGGGGAGAATATTCGCTTGAAGATCCTTCAACCTTTGAACTTTTTTCTATCGCTTCCTCGATCCCTGTAAAATAAAACTTGCGTAGAAGACCACACCTGAGGGGTATTAGCCAAAGGTCCTTTGATGCCTAAGTTAGTTCAATTGAATCTAAGTGAAACAATAGCTAAAAATGGGTATAGAGTTTTCTCTATAATGAGAGGCGGGTGGCCGGAGCCATGTGTGGTGGCCGTTACTGTGATTGGAAAATATGGAGAGAGGGGCGGCATCAAGAGAGAGAGAGTGTAGGGTTTTTCGGGTAGAAATTAGATTACCTTGTGTGTTGAATGTAGCCATGTATTTATTGGGCCATAGACATCTAGGGTCTTTCAAAGAATTTCTTATTTGGAAGGAAGATATTCTTTCCCCAAATTTGTAGAGATTGAGTCAATTAGGGAATTGATTGGGATCAAATCACTAATTGATGATGATATCTCCAAATTAGGATGATATCTTAATTGGTGATATTATCTTTTTAAATAAAGATGTATCCCTATTTTTAGTATCAATTAATTTGCCAAAAAAATTGGCTCATTTAATTGACCTAGGAGATATTTTTCTTGTCCACCTAGCGCCTTGTGATTGGAAGCCAGATTATTTGCTCCCATAAATGCTCCCCCCCAGCTTCTGCATGGTGCTTGTAGGAGATGAAAATATTCTTGGGCTTTCTAACTGCGTCTGGGCTATCTTCTCTGAGTTGGACTCCTTTTGCAAATTGGGCTCTAATTAGAATAGGATTTTGACTTTTCTTGGAGTTGGGCTTCCAATGGGAATAGGCTTGTGATTCTTTCTTGACCTAGGATGCCCAACCTTTATAAATTCAAAGCTCCTCTTGATAGGACCCGCTTCGGATTCCTCCTGGAAATCCATGATGAAACCTACTTCCCGTCCAACATCTATTTGATGTTGGGGTCTTTTTCGTCCGAAGGCTTATCCGGGCTTGTTGATCCTTGGATCGCCATAGAGTGATGAATGAAGACTTCGTTGCCCCTTTGTCTGAGTTAGCGAGAACTAGGCCCAAAGTATCCCGAGGGAGAAGCAAGTCCCGGGGGAGTACTTTGTTCTTCTTCCAACGGCTGCATGTTTTGTGTTGACATTTCCAGTAGCTCAACGAATAGTTGAAGATGACTTGCTGATGTTGATATGAGATTATATGAGCTTGGCATGAGAGCTTGGAGTGTGGAAGCTAAAGACCCACAAGTTTAGCAAATGAGAATACATGTGCTTGGCTTGGTGTTGGATATGTTTGAGTTTGGTGTTGATAATTTGTTGTTTGTGGCTATGGCTATAGGGATTTAAGAGTTTCAAGAGAAGGAGAATGGAAGGAAAAGCTTGAGGTTTGAAGGCTATGGTGTTTAAAGTTTGGAAGGAAGGAAAAGCTTGGAGCTAGGTGATGCTTTATGGATTTAAGAGTTTCAAGAGAAGGAGGATGGAAGGAAAAGCTTGAGGTTTGAAGGCTATGGTGTTTAAAGCTTGGAAGGAAGGAAAAGCTTGAAGCTAGGTGATGCTTTATGGGAGTTGATGGCTGCTGGGATGCTTGCAGCAGCCGAGTGAGGGAGTGTTGGCTTAAGAAAAATTAGAAGCTGCTGGAATGCTTGTATTAGCTAAAGAAAGGTGAGCTTTCATGGTTGTTGAGAAGCTTGCAACAACCAAGATGGGTTCCTTTGGCTGAGTAATGCCTCCCAATTTATAGAAGGTGAAGGCTCTCCTTTATTTCCAATAGGTAAAAAGAGGTGCTGGAACCAGCCTATTTTCAGTGGTTAAAAGGAAGCACTGGGGCATGCTATTTTCCAGCAGGTAAAGCTAGACATTGGAAAATGACTATTTCCTATGGGTAAAAGGAAGTGTTGGAAGTGTCTTGTTTCCAGTGGGTAATAGGAAGTACTGGAAAAGGCTTGTTTCCAACGGGTAAAGCTATGCATTTGGAAAATGACTATTTCCTATGGATAAAAGGAAGTGCTTGAAAAAATATCTCATTTACTCATCCACATTGGTGCTCCCAAGTAGCTAAGCCAAAGTCTCCATTATCCAAGAGCTTCTGTGGGCCTTGTGAACCTCCGTAACCTTCCACACCACAATCCTTGATGCAGCCCCGTAAACCACATGACTTGGGTTCATGTGAGCTTGGTAGGTGATTGGCATAAGAAAAATGTATTATTGCTTTGGCATGACATGTACACTATTTATATATTTATTTAATAAATTAATTCCCAAAATACAGCTTGAATTAACGCATGACCAACATTATATGTTATATTGGGCTTTGAATGTCTTTGGGTTTCTCGTGACTTTTTTGGGCCTCAACAATAGGACTCGCTTCAGATTCCTCCTCGAAATCCATGATGAAACCTGCTTCCCATTTAACATCTATCCGATGTTGGACCCACTTTACTAAATAGCCCTGTAGCCCTAATTTAAAAAGGATAAACAGTTCGACTTATACTAAAATTTCTGCAGAGTCTCCCTTGCTATTATAACAATTCCCAAATTACAGTACCTACAAATAAGTACAAAAATAACCCCAATTTCTAGCATGCACACGGTAATGGCACACACAACAGCTAAAATTAAGGAAATGGGCCACACGCCCTCTACCCAAACTCAAACAAGCAACCAGAGCAAAGTAGGAAAAGATAAAGAAGAAGTTCCTACAGAGTAGACAGCCTCGATGCCTCGATGTGGTGGTCTCTTTCTTCGATATCTAAGACATGGGGACGCAAAACATAAAATGTGAGTGGATGAAAACAAAGTGTTTAACATAATTTATATGCAATTGTATCGGTCTTTTCGGCCAAGACGGCTGACAGAAGGAACTTTTGGTCCTTCTTCTTTTGAATGCGGGGCATGCCACCACCAAGCCACAAATTTGGGCTTGAATGGAATGTGAGTAGATGGATATGTTGTGCTTCTAACTTCTAATCAAACAATTGATCGGCCAAGCAAGGAACCTCCTCTTGGCCTAGGTTCTGTCACTTCCTTAGGCTCGAGGATGGTTAGGCTTTGTACGGATGTTTTTGTGATTTTTAGGTTTTTTAAGTAAAGATAGTGCAATTAAATTAAATGTGCATTTAAATATAAAGACAAAAAGTAAGGTGTGATAAATAAAGTATGAACGAAATAAAGCCGATAAGAACGATAAGAACAATAAACTGAAATAAACTTGAAATTAAATTGAATGAAAGTGCGATAACAATGAAGAGTACAGCAATTGAAATAAACTTGAATTTAAATGACAAGAAAATATAAATTGAACAAGAATTTAAAGTTACACTAGGAAAAGGAAGAACTTGCTACACTAGGTGTTGGAAAAGTAAAATCCCAAGTCTAGGAAAAGAAAAGTGCAAGATGAAAGATAAGTTTGTATATCTGATGTTGTGTGTCTTCTGCCTTTGTTTGGTGAAATTTATATAGGGTGTCCGTTGGCCCATGGGTTGGCCATTGAATAGCCCAATGTCAACTCTTTTGAAATTTCTTTCCTTTTGAGGCCCCCCCAAAATCCGTGGGATTGCATTGATGGAGATATTCTGACATGCTTGATTCTTTCTTGCTTTAGAACATTTGGACTTATTATCAACCTCCTTGATTTCTTTCCCTGTGAAGCCTCCTCCATGTGCATATATTCTTTCGGAAATCCTAGGCTTGAATAGGTGGCTTGAGCTTGGACCTCCGAGCTTTCTTAAAGGGCCATCCATTTATAATACATAATAGAATTCTCATATTTGAACTACTCAAAATCCTCCAATCCGGGCCATCAAAAAGACCCCGGCCCTGTTCTCATATCTGTGTACTTATATATACATATACATATACATATACATATACATATATATATATATATTAGATAAATTCTGTTGAGGCCCAAAAAATCTAGGGTTGGGCCCAAATAAATTCCCGGCCCAGTGCTACAACTCATGAAAAAAAGACCCGGTTCGAAGCACGCGAAATTCGTCATGCACACTTGCACGAGCCACTACCACGTGCCATGCCAAATAAATATGCAATCCATCATGCTAAGAATTGAAATGAGCCTATAAAATGCATTGGCTCTACAATCCCATGCTAATTATCCCATCAAGCATCATATCCCTTTTCAAAGACGATAAAATTCAAGCACGCCAATCGACATGCAATGCCAAGTGGAAAATCATTATTTTTACACCTAGCCACGCTACAAGCTTAAGTGGGCCCAAGCCACGCAAATACCCAAGGCTTGTTGAGTGGGTTGTGGTATGGATGGTAATGAGCTTTCATGAGGCCCATTGATGAGCCGAGAAATGGAAGTTTTGGGCTGTTTGGGAGCCCCAAAACTCAGCCCATTTCTTGAGTCCAAATATGTGGGTAAGCATAAAAGAGAGAAAAATGCCCAATACTCTAGAGGAAAAAGCCCAATACTTTAGGAAAAATTAGCCAATCATCTCAATAAAATAGCTGATCACTTTAGGAAATTAGCCCATTTCTTTAAATGGGCTAACCCATCACTTTAGCAAAGCCCAAGCAGCCAAGGAAAATATCTATAGTCTCCAGCACTTAGTTGGAAACATGGACCACGATGAAAGCGAAAATATTTATGTTTGTAAGCTGCTGGGAGGCTCCAACACATGGGCATAACAAACCTCAAAGAGGAATATTCAAAGACCCAGAGGATAATAGTGCACACAGAGAAGGGGTACCCTTCAAACCAACGCCCCTACCAATTTCTTTCTCCTACTAGCTCTTGCCATGGAAAAGGGGAGGAAAGAAGGTGAGGAGGTAGTCAAAAATAGGAGTTCAACACGGAAGCAACTGTGGGAAGACCTTAGAACTCCCAAAAATCTTGTCTTTGTGTGTTTGGACAGAGGAAGATTTCATAAAATGGGATGAATCGAAAGGAGAGAAGAGAAATGAAAGGGGAGACTTGGCTAAATTGGAGACAACCCATTAAGGTTTCTTGGGAAGGAGGAGCTTCCAGTGGCTATAAAAAGGGTCATCTTCTACCCATCAAAGGCAACCCACATCCAGAGAGCAAGCATTATCTCTCATCCCTGAAGCCCTGCAATTTTGTGCCCTATTCCTCCATCTCCTCCCATTTTCTCTTATGGTAAATCATTCCAGAGCTTGACAGAGCTTTCGTCAAGGTGCTGGAAACTACTCAACACACCCATTGTTATTCCCCCATCTCTCTCTCTCTCTCTTGAACGAACCCTCTTAGAATCCCTTTCCCTTTGCCTTAAAACCCCTGTTTCTCATAGGAACTCACAACCCTCTCTCTCTTTAATACTAAACTCATGACTGCTTTGCTTCCATGCCACAAGCTTCTCGTGCCAAGCTAAGAATCTATCTGTAAGCCATTGTTGGTTTAATTGGGAGACCAAGGTGTTTCCTAAAGCTCAGCTACCCTTCCGAAACATTCTTGGGGTCTGCTCCTTGAACTCTAATTCAAGGGCAATTTCATTCATTTGGCTCTTTACAGCAGCCTAGGCCCATCAGTAGCCACCGAAACGAAAAAGCCCCTAGAAATACAAAAGAAGTCAAACTTGAAGTTAAATTTTGATTTTAGCTAGAAGGGTATTTTGGTCAAGTGTACTCAGCACTTGTCAAGTGTCAGACACGCACAGGGTTCGGCTCAGATTCCAAAGTGGAATTTGGGTTGGGTCTTGTCAAAAAGGGTGATCCTAAGTACTGTCGTTATCATCAGTTTGTGGGTCATCCAACCATCGCTTATCAAACTTTGATGAAGATCTTGCATGCCGAGATACATGACAGAACTCTTAAGCTACCTTTTAAGAGGCGAGCTATTGTAGAAGACCCTTTGTCAAAATGAAGGGGGAAGGAGATGGCTGCTGTCATTACATGCTTCGATGACTTGCTTGACGACGATGCATTGTGCCACCCGTGGAAGAATGACTCAAAGCCATCAGAGACTATTTGGGAGCCTTACGAAAACATGGAGAAAGTCTACTGGCATAAACATTCAAAATCCTCGAGCTATAACACCCCATGGCTGCTTGCTAATGGATGGGAGAATGGTTCCAGCAGCGAAGTATTCATATTGGACATGCCGGAAGAACGCCACTCGGGGGCTTCATTTGGTCAGCAAGATTATCAAGAGACAGCTGCCGTAACCACTCAGAACCTCACAGAAGTTGAAGAAAGTACAATGGGTTATGAGCTACAAATTACTCTTTGATTAGTTGGGTTATGAGCCGCATGCAAGTAAAGTAGCAGCTATGGCTCTGTTAAATATCTCTGCAGAGCATGGCAGCCTTGTACAACACAGGCCAAATATATGCCAACCTAAGCCACAAGCTTCCATGCTATTACAAGTCATGCACACCCCTTGGCCCTTTCATACTTGGGGGCTTGATTTGATTGGAGTATTCATCAATGCAAAATGGCTCAAAACCTTACTACTGTTGAGTTGCTTTTGCACCTATCCTTTTGTTTTTAGCTTTTCAATTTTATTTTAAAGATGAACTCCTTTTGTGTTTTCACCATATGCTTTCACAACTTTTGTAGAATGCACCACTATTATGGCATGCCAAAGTGTAAGATGATATTTGCAATGAGAATGGAGTATTTTGGAAAAAGAAAAAAAGCCTCTAGAATTCTTTCCTTGCTTTTACCTTCTTCTGTTTTGCAAAACATGTTCTTTTTTTTAATTAAAAAAAAACATAGGCAATGGGGCAAACATTTTGTGATCTTTTAAAAAAATTGGCAGCATGTACCTTGCACCTACCACAACCCAATCTTTTAAAATCTCAAGCAACTCATGCATTTCATTATTTCCAACCAAGCGAAGTGTACAAAACAAGCTGGAAATCATTATCTCAATGCATTCCAAACCTCAACAATTCTTGCATTTCATTATTTCCAACCAAGCAAAGAGTACAAAATAGGCCAAAACTTAATATCTCAAGCATTTTAAATCAAAAGTTATGGCAGAACGTATGTAACAAAGTTGAGGTTCCAACAACATGAGCTTTAGGCTCTCCATAAAAATACAAAAGCCCAAATGCAGCCAATTGTGCTACAGGTCAATACACAATGCGGTTTCCAAAGGAAATGCTACTAAGCACCAAGCCAGCCAACCCCCCACAACAAAGAAATGTGACCTGCATGGCGAAATAAGGACAAGCGTTAGACAAAGATGGTGTTGGAAGATATGGCCTTGCTAAAAATAAATAAATTATATATATTACGGTGCAAAGAAGGAGAAGTCAGTACCTCAACTATATCACGGTGCATGACTAAAAGAAGTGCAGAGAGACGAACCTTTTGATGTTTCCACCACGCACCAAGTGCCATTCTTAGTACCTCATTTGTCAAGGAGAAGGTCTCATAGCTTACGACACTGGCTCTCCAATTCGTGTTCCTTAAGGCTCAACGCATTAAAGACAGCTCTTGCTTAAGGGTATTGGGCATGCATCTTTATACTACAAGCAGCTCATGCTTTAAAAACAGTGTGTGCTATAACTTCTTCTAAGTATCAAGCGGGAAGTCCACGCGAGGTCCTAATAAGACACATGCTTAAACCCTTTTAGCACACTACTGTAAGGTCGAAACGATGTTTCCTTTGCAACCTTCAATCATTCGCAAAACATCTTCGGTAGTTGGGTCTACCAACTCACAATCGAACCACTCTAGCCAGCCCTTAGTGATGCTACAAGGGTATTGAAAAAATCAAGTGGCCGCCGGAAACATGCATTTTTTTTCTTTGTATATAACACCTGGAAATGAGAGTAGCCTCCAAAGCTTACCCAATGCCTATGATAAAGTCTTGGCAAGTGTTTCTAAGCGATGAAGGTAGCTGTCTCTTCTTCAGCTCATCGTGCAAGAGGAAATAGGCCATCACTCATCACATAGGTCATTATGACTTATTACGTGAATCCCTGCAAGAATTGCCAACAAAGAATATGCTGCAAAAGGGCAAAGTATAAAGTTAGTTCTCTGTGTTAAAGCTAAGCAATCTCCATACTAGCATGCAAGCAATATAAAATTCACAGGCCAAGCAAAGCAAGCTATCTTATGCCAAGCGAAATACATAAATAAATAAAAAGGTTTCAAAGCATCATGCAATCTATTACTCGAGCTCATGACAAGCAAATTTCTCTCCCAATAATACAAGATTCAAGCATTGCAAAACATGCATTATGTCAGTTTCTTAGCAACCATTTTCCTGCGACATAGGAGAAAGCCCAAAGCTAATTCAGCACGTGTTCACAGGAAGAATGAGCCTAGGCCAAACACCAATCTATGTCTATGCCTACAAAGTCAAAAGAATAACTCACGTTTCCAGCAAAAGAGCAGAACTACTTATCGAAAAACCAAGATAGAAGTCTAAATGCCCAAGTTACGAAATCGGTGCTCTCAAAGCTTCCAGCAACAAGGAATGCGACACAAGGTTTCGACACCTTTACCTTTCCTGTTAAATATCTAGCACAAAGAGGCCTAGCACACGATAAAATGAAGAAAAGAAAGGGGAGCAATCCATACAGGAGACTCCTCCACACGATTTCAGCAAAGGCACCCTTCTAACAGCTTGCCCGAAAACTGACACAAACCCTGCCTTTTCCAGCAACTATGCCATGGGTACTCTCGTCGCGACGACAACAAAGAATGGATAGGTCCAGAGGTCTGGCGCTTGGCTGCCAAAACAAGAAAAGAAAAACCCCATGACGATGAAGAACCCAACAAGCCCCACAATAGATTCAAGAAATTTCAAAGAGGAAAGGGCATACCTTGTTAATCACCTCAAAGGACGGCCTCAGATGCACCAAGAAAGAAGGAATTGGGAATTTTGGAAGAAAAGTCTACACAGAGATAATCTCTTCCAGCAAAGGCAAGTGGGTTTCTTTGTGTAGGGAATGACGAAGTCAAGTTTGGCTTGAGCTCCCTTCCAGCGGCTGAAGATAGGTGGTTCTTCTTGATCTCACTCTCTCTCTCTCTCTCTCTCTCTCTCTCTCTCTCTCTCTCGCTTTGAGTTCGTTGATGGAAGAAAAGGAAAAAGAAGATGAAGGTGATGGGGAGAGGTTTACTCTGGTACGAGTAAAGAGGAAGGAGAAGAAGGAAGAAATACTAAATGAAAAAGAATTAGGAAGTTGGTATATTGGAAACCACAAATAATTGCTAGAGCTTATGAATTTGATTTTTAGGTCGGGTTTAATTATTCAGGCCATTCTAGCACTTATCCATGACCCTAATAATTAAGGAGGCTAATGTTGAGGCCCGAAAAATCCAGGGTTGGGTCCAAATAAATTTCCGGCCCAGTGCTACACCTCATTAAGAAAAGACCCGGTTCGAAGCACGCGAAATTCGTCATGCACGCTTGCACGAGCCACTACCACATGCCATGCCAAAAAAATATGCAATCTGTCACGCTAAGAATTGAAATGAGCCTGTAAAAGGCACTAGCTCTACAATCCAATGTTAATTATCCCGTCAAGCATCAAATCTTTCACTGTTCCCACTCACAGGTCATGTGAGGACGACTGATTTTTATCGAATTTGACGTTTTTGTTGATACACCACGACGGTAATTAAATTCATGCTATTTCAATAGCACGACTGTTCATAATAACTGACGTGGTGTGTTAATAAATACGACGTTTGAAAGAGAAAACTGTCGTCTGATTTGAAACTAACGTGGGAGAGAGAAAACTGGGCGGTTTTTTTATTTATGAACTTATAATACGACGACGGTTGTATTTAATTACCGTCGTTTTAAGTTAATGAACACGTCGTATTAGCACATCCACGTTTCTATAGATTAGCACGACGACCGTCTTCTGAACTTTCATTTTACGTATGTATTTTACCTAACTGTCGTTGTTTTTCTTGCAGTTTATACCTCTCTAAACATGGTTTCGAAATCTCAAAGTAAGGAGGCTCAAGCTACAAAAGGTCAAGGCAAGGACATTGTAGTTTCAAAGGCACAAATGGCTGAATCCAAATTTGTTCCAAGCAATCCCACAAAGAAGATGAGATTTACTTCATCCTCTGAGAAAGACCCAAGCTCTGCGACATTTGATGAAGTGACAAAATTGACTCGCGGTATCAACACAATGAGCCGTGTTGTGAAGAGGAAAATCCAGAAGATTAAGCCTGTGGTTGAGTACAATAAAAGTGGCAGACCACATGGCAAAGTTGCTATTGAGATGCAGAGTTACATTGGTGTTTTGGCACGCACCAGAGTCCCTCTTGTGGACAAGAAATGGACTCAATTGCCCAAGGACCTGAAGGAGCAGATTTGGGAAGCTGTTCAAATGGCTTATGTTGTTTGGGAAGGGGGCAAGAAGATGATGTTGTCGTCTGCCGCCAAAAAATGGAAGGATTTTAAGTCTACCTTAACTAGGCAGTTTATCCTTCCATTCGCAAATGAGAAGGAGAAGTTAGAAGAGCCCCCTCAGCTTTATAACTTCATAGAGAAATTGCAATGGGATGCCTTTGTAGCTTTAAGGTTATCCCCAGATTTTGAGGCTGTGCATTCTGAGCAGTCACAGAGAACAGAGAAATGCGAGTACAACTGTGCCCGGTGAATGGTACATTGGTTTGGAGGATGAATTGGAAGAAACCAGCCCGGTGAAGAAATCGATCGATCTCTGCTATGGAAGAAGGTAAGAGAAGATAAAGAGGGAAACATCCCTGATCCAAAGGTTGCAGAGAAGGCAAAATTAATCGTAAGTCTCACTGACTCTGTTCTAAACTTGTAAAACAGAGGTTTTATTTTTCATTCAGACATCAATCTTTTTAGTAACCGTCGTTAGACACGAAACCCCACGACGGTTTTTATTTACCGCCTTTTAAAAAATATATAACGTCAATATTTTTATAAAACCGACGTCTATATAGAATTACAACGACAGTTTTGTGTTTATGTATTTGGTTTTTTAAATTAAATTTTGAACTTTCTTCATATTCACACGCACACACACTTTCTCTCCCTCTCTACTTCTCTGCAATTGGTTTGTACACTATATTTGGATCAATGAATATTTTGGTTAAGTTTTTTTTAATCTATGATGTCAAATAAATGACGGTTTCTTTCATGGACCGACGTGTTAACGTATACAACACGACGGTAGTTTTGGGCCAACGTATTAAATTCTTTTCTACGGCTGTTTTTTAAATAAACCGTCGTCTTAATCACTTTACCACGTCGGTTAATATTTTTATTAATTTATTAATTTAATCAGTTTTACTATTTGTTTAGTCACTAACATTCTCCCTCTTACTCTTAGGATGATTTGAAAAAACAAGTCTCCGAGGGCACTCTGACTGTCTCTGGCAGCAACGATGTTTTGACCTTGGCTTTGGGAACCCCTGAGCATGGTGGAAGAGTCAGAGGTGTTGGAGCTGAGTTTCCCCAACTCAATTCTTCAATTTGCCGAGACAGCAGAGAGTAAAATTTGCTGACAAATTGAAGGAAAGTGTTATGGAAGCAGTGAGAGAGGAAACCAAAAAGATGGAGGCCAAGGCAAAGGAAAGTGTTATGGAGGCAGTCAGGGCAGAGAGGGAAATTTTGTTGAAACAATTCAGTCAACTAATTCCCAACTTTGATCCCAACTTGCTCAGTAAAACTCCAACTACACCAATTACTCCAATTCCTCAAATTCCTCAAGAGGAAAGCCCAACAAATCCAATGTCTGACAAAGCAAGCTGCTCTAATGTGAGAGCCTTTGAATTGGATGAAGACAATCCCATGAATGATGCTGATGCTCTTGAAAACCGTCAAGATGAAACGGTACAATCTCTGACATTTGATTTTTTCTGGTTTTAAATTTTAAATAGACTTCGGTTTTTATTTTACAACCTGTCTTCTATTTTAACCTAGACGACCTTCCTATTGAGTAGCGATGTTATAACATTTACACAATGACTGTTATGTATTTACCGTCATCTATAGCCTTTACCCCGTCAGTATGTTTTAGAAATCGTTGTTGATATTATATACCACGTCAGTTTTTTGATTTGTTGGAGTCGTTTATTTTACTTCATGTACAAACTTTATTTATTTCTTGTTACAGGATCTGTCAAAGCTTGACATACCAGCTCCTCTGTTAGCCCTATGCCAATATGTCGACACCAAGTTGAAGCCTACTAACGAGACCATTAGAATTCACATGCCAGAGGAAGTGTTTGGCACTGATCATGATACCTGGCTCTTGAGTGAAGACATTTTATAGTTTGCTTCCATGGTTGAGATTGGATCCACAGTGATTGCAGTATACATGAGGTAATTCTAGAAATCCAATTTTGTTTTTTTTACATTTCCTTTCTTTTAAATTACAATCTCATTTAATTGAATTTCATATATTTAATTAGGTACTTATTGGACTATTTAAAAATGGCAAATATGGTAAACCTTGTTGGCCTTGTGGACCCTAGACAAGTCAGCTCTCAATCTGGAACGTTATCTCACCGTTCAAAACATCTCTCAGAACGCCTGAAAAATGCAGATGGGGATCAGTTTTACTTGGTTTAGGGTTTAGGGGTCATTGGGTGTTAATAATTGTGAGACCAGCTAAGGAGACTTTTTATTACATGGATTCATTGCCAAACCGCTCTGTTGATGAGGACATGAGAAATGTAGTGAATACGTAAGTATATTAATGAAAAAGTAAGATTTTTTATTTATGCATTTGAATGATACAATGGATTTTTCAAATACCAACGTTGTAGTGAAAACACAACGATGGTATGTTATAACCGACGTTTGAAATCATTTACAACGTCAGTATTTTCTTGAAACCGTCGTCTTCATTGAAATACCACGTCGTTTGTGTTTTTCATTTTAGGAAGTTTTAATTTTTTCTATTCAACTTTAAAATTTCAAAACAACTTTGTTATACGTCGTTTTTCTTCGTCACTGAAGTTAGAATGATACACAACAACGGTTCTTATTTTCTGACGTTTGAACTAAAATACGACGTCATTTGTTTTAACAAACCGTCGTCTTCACTTATTTACCACGACGGTTAATATTTTTTAATGCTGATTTTTAGTTTTGTCAT
The DNA here is from genome assembly GCA_903112645.1 of Prunus armeniaca. Lineage (NCBI taxonomy): Eukaryota > Viridiplantae > Streptophyta > Magnoliopsida > Rosales > Rosaceae > Prunus > Prunus armeniaca. Next base: position 22,918,005 of record CAEKDK010000004.1, read on the forward strand.
TAACACTTTTTGTTTTCTTGAAACATTTCAATCAAAATGTATAACTCTCACAGGCAAACAATCATCACGTAAATCACCCATATGGAAAAATCTACAAGGAACTCCTAGACAACCAACAAATGTAGAGTGTGGCTATTACGTGATGCGTTTCATGAGAGATATAATTCATGAACTAGGCCTAGCATTTGAGAAGAAGGTAAAATTTAAGATATAATTTCTTTGTTTTAATACCACGACGTTTTCTTTCAAAACCATCATTTTAATATTTATAACAGGTCGGTTTTTGTTCTTTATTTGTAGTTTAACAAGAAAAAGGAACCAGTTGTGTATACTCAAGAACTTATTGACAAAGTCAGGCTGGAATGGGCAGAATTCGTGAACAAGCTATTACAGAACAATAAGTGATATAATTTATTTTAAAAATGTTTAGGTTTATTTTAATTTTTGATAATGTATATAAACATATTTTTGGTAATTAATTGAACATTCATCAAAAAAATCAAATGAAATATATTTTTGTTTCTAGTTTTTTTTTGGATAAGATATTAATGTCGTTAAATGAAATAAAATGAAAATATATCATAAAAATTTAAATTAAATCCCAAAAACCAATGTCTCATTCTTATTTACACGTCTCATATCTATGAACAACCGCCGTCTTGAAGTAGTGAGAAATAAAACATCGACTGCATTTCTCAAAAATGTCATGTAAGGTTGATATACACAACAGTTAATATAGACATACAACGTCCGTTAATACAACAGAGAGGACGTGTTAAAAGAGTACAATGTCGGTTACAAGGTAAAATGTGACGTTGTATATCTAAACAACGTCGTCATTAACATAATAATCGACGGTGTAAATTATACTTACATCGGTTATTAAAAAAAGGTTGACGTAGTAACATACTAACCACGTCGGGGAGTACATTACGACGTCTAATGTGTTCTAGGACGGCGTTATGTGTTATGTACCGTCATTGTAAACGGATGCAACATCGGTTATGCACATTTGTCATTTAATTTTTGTATGAATTTTATATTTTATTCCTAATATTCATAATCATTTCAAAACAAATTTCATAGAATAAATTGACAACTACCATGCACTCATTGAAAGATTTTATCTCCCTAAATGTTTAAAAATTTTAATATTTAAAATATTTTTATTTGTATTTATTTACTGATATTCATAATATATTAAAAAAAATCCAATAAATAAACCAACAAATTCTATGCACTCATTGAGGCAATCCCCCCTACATGCCTAAAATTTTAATTTTAGATTTCAAAATTAGAAGTGATAACAAAAGTAAAAAGGATTTAGAGGCAAAGCACAATAGTCATATACTTTCCATAACATAACCCTAAGGTTTATGTGATCCATTGGTGGTCATAAAGTTCAAAATTATTTAATATGGATATTAGCCTACTAATATAGAAGGCATTGTTGTAAGGAGTTCGTAGAAATTTTCGGTTCATTTTTCTCATACTTGTGTTTTTTTTTAATTATTGTAAAATTTAGGGTTTAGGGTTTATTGAAACGACGCTGGTTTCTCTACCTCTTTTTGGTCAATTACGCGAGTTGAAATCCCACGAAACGCAAAGCAAATCTAATTATTTAATACTTTAGACGTCGGTTTTTTGTATGGGCGACGTCAAAATGCTTTACAAAGGCGTCGGTGTAACATAACCACCATTGTAATTCTGAAATACAACGACAACTGGGTTGTATTTACCATCGTCTTCAATAAACGCGGTCGTTTGAAATTTTTGACCGGGATCTAAAATTTTCAGAATTTTCCTTTAACCCTAAAGTATTTCCTTCTCTCTCTTCAACGTAAATTTGTCTTAAAGTTTTCGCTCTCTCTCAAAGCATTGGGTATATTCTCTGAGCTCTCTCAAGCATTTGATATTTTCTCTTAGCTCTCTCAATATCCATGTACGTATATTCTCTCTGCTCTCTCTCAATATTCTCTTATTAGTTTGTATATATTCTTTCAGCTTTCTCTCAATATTCTATTAGTTTGTATATTCTCTCAGATCTCTCTAAATATTCTCTTAGTTTGTATATTCTCTCAGCTTTGGTTTCTTAATACTGGTTCTTTTATGTTTTGGGAGCTATGGGTTCTTGATGGGAGCTATAAATGGGTTCTTTTATGTTTTGATGTTCGCATTCTGTTAAGGGTTCTTTGAAAAGGAATGGGGATGGAAGAATTAGGCTTTGGTTTTTTGTAAACCACGACGACGATTGGTGGGACCAACCGTCGTCTAAATTTTTATTATATGTCGTCTTTTTATTTACTACCACCGTCGACCCTAACCCTAAGAAATATCATGTTAGTTGCTTAGAGACGACGGTAAATAGACATGTCGTCGTCTTAATCTATGTTACGCGACTATTATTTTGCAAAAACCGTCGTCAGATTCTTGTGGAATTTTTTTTTCTTTTTTTCCACTTTGTTCTCTTCTCTGTCAATATAGTATTGTTTCATTGCTGGTCTTTTCACTTTATCATATGTATGATTTTGGAGTGTGTGAGATGGGTAAGTCATGGATGCATGCGGATAGAAGATCGAAGGCATATGAGTTAGGTGTGGAAGGATTTTTGAATTTTGCTGTAGAAAATCTTGGAAATACAACTCATATTCGTTGTCCATGGGTTAAATGTGGGAATATTCAATTGTTTGGAGTTGGAATTATAAGGGACCACTTATACTTTAATAGAATTGACCAAAGCTATAAGATTTGGACATGGCACAGAGAACCTTGTGAATGGACTACTAATGCTAGTAGAAATGTGGAAGAAGATGAGCAAAGTAGGTTCAGTTTTGTTTCTGAAGAAGTAGGGATGGATGATAATGATTTAGGCGATATTGGATTTGATCCTTATGAGTTTGCCAATGTGATTGGGGATGGAGATCAACCCTTGTACCATGGTAGCAGTAAGTGCATGATGTTGTCGGCTTTGGTGAAGTTATATAATTTGAAAGCAAAACATGGGATGAGTGATGTTTGTTTTACAGAATTATTGATACTTCAAGGAGATTTGCTTCCAAAAGGAAATACACTACCTTCCTCTATGTACGAGGCAAAACAGACTGTCTGCTTTAGGGATAAGTTATGAGAAAATCCACACATGTCCCAATGACTACATCTTGTATAGGAAGGATTATGAAGATTCAACTAATTGTCCTACTTGTGGTGTCTCAAGGTGAAAGGAAGGCAAAGATTCAATCTTAAAAGAGGGTGTGCCAGCAAAGGTGGTGTGGTATTTTCCTCCAATTGCAAGGTTTAAAAGGATGTTCCAACCACATAAGACAGCTAAGAGTTTCACTTGGCATGCTGCTAGAAAATTGACGGTCAGATGTCTCATCCGACAGATTTCCCGTCTTGGAAACTTATTGATGATAAATGGCCTAAGTTTGATAAAGAGCTGAGAAACTTGAGATTGGCTCTCTCATTTGATGGATTCAATTCCCACAATTCTTTAAGTAGCAGATGCAGTTGTTGGCCAGTTATCTTAGTTACATATAGTCTCCCACCATGGCTATGCATGAAACGGAAGTTCATGATGTTGACCTTATTGATTTCCGGTCCTAAACAGCCTGGAAATGATATAGACGTCTACTTAGAGCCTTTGATTGATGATTTAAAATCTATGTGGGATGGGATTAGAGGAGTGTATGATGCACATATAGGAGAATACTTTACACTTAGAGGTGTATTACTGTGGACAATTAATGATTTTCTTGCATATGGCAACTTATCTGGTTGTATCGTTAAAGGATATAAAGCTTGTCCAATATGCGGTGATGATACACCTAGTCATAGATTGAAAAATGGCCACAAAATTTGTTACATTGGGCATAGAAAATGGTTACCAATCAATCATCCATATTGGAGGCAGCATGGAGCTTTTAATGGGAAACCTGAATATGGCACATCTCCCGAGCCATTAACCGGAGAAGAAGTGTTGCACATGGTTGAAGATATTAATTACATATGGGGCTCAAAAAATGGGGGAAGTGTTGGTGAGAATGATGGTGACAGAGTTTGTTGGAAGAAGAAATCAAAATTCTTTGATCTCGAGTATTGGAAATACCATCATGTGAGGCATGTCCTAGATGTTATGCATATTGAGAAGAATGTTTGCGATAGTATCATTGGTACATTGCTGGAGATCCCTGGAAAAAATAAAGATGAGATTGCTGGTCGGTTAGATTTATTGAACATGGGGGTCAAAACTGATTTGCAACCCGAGTATGGACAAAGACGTACTCGCTTGCCTCCAGGGCCTTGGAATTTGTCAAGAGCAAAGAAGAGAGCGGTTTGCAATTCTTTCTATGGTATTAAGGTCCCTGAAGGTTATTGTTCAAATATAAAAAATCTTGTATCTTTAAAAGATTCAAGACTTCTTGGACTTAAATCTCATGATTGTCATACCTTGATGCAACAATTGCTCCCTGTGGCAATTTGTTCTGTTTTGGAGAAGCCTGCAAAGTATGCAATAACTCGATTGTGCTTCTTCTTCAATTCTATATGTGCAAAGACGGTAGATGTTTCCAAGCTAGATAAGTTGGAAGAAGATGTAGTAGTTACTTTGTGTTTGCTTGAGAAGTACTTTCCCCCTTCATTCTTTGATATCAAGGTTCATCTAGTAGTACATCTTGTCAGAGAAGTTCGTCTATGTGGCCCAGTATATTTTAGATGGATGTATCCGTTTGAAAGGTATATGAAAGTGCTAAAAGGGTATGTTCAGAACCGTAATCGTCCGGAAGGTTGCATTGTTGAGAGGTATATAGCTGAAGAAGCTGTAGAGTTTTGCACCAAGCATTTATCTGATGTTAGTACAGTTGGAGTGCCTTCAAGCCAGAAGATGGGAGTTTTGAAGCCATTATCAAGTTGCACAGTAATCTTAGTTGATCGGGACTTGTTGAACCAGGCACATCTATATGTCTTGGAGAATATGGAGGAAGTCCTACCTTATATCAAGTACGTATGACTTTTATTTTTCATATGGAGCTCCATTTTAAATATTATTATTCCTTATGTTTATCTTATATACAAGGGACCGTAATGCTTGATTTTTTCATGTCAATGTAGGGAACATATGATCCACATCAAGACCACTTATCCAAAATTTAGAAAGAGAACAAAGTGGCTGCAAGATAAGCACAATAGCACTTTCATTCAATGGCTCCACTTTAAGGTATATATATGTTATTGAATGACATGCATATTCAACTTTTAATTTTCTTCCATTCTATATGTTAGATTGAATTAAGATATATATGATTAATTTGCAGGTTCAAAGTGAACTTAGTGGGGAAGAGCATAATGGCGTATCAGAAAATTTAAGGTGGCTAGCAGCTGGTCCAAGCATGGCAGTGCCATCATATAGGAGCTATCTTATTAATGGTGTGAAATTTAACACCAAGGCACAAGATGATGTGCGAACTGTCCAAAATAGTGGAGTTTATTTACTTGCACATAATATGCAAGTTGCTAGTGCCAAGGATAAAAACCCTATTGTCTCCAATATGGGTTTTTTATGGTGTTATTCAAGAAATTTGGGACCTTGACTACCAAAAGTTTAGAATCCCAATCTTGAGGTGTGATTGGATAGATAACACTTCGGGCCTTGTAGTCGACGAACTTGGATTTACCCTTGTAGATCTGAGTAAAATTGGACATAGGAATGACCAATTTGTTATGGCTTCTCAAGTTAAACAAGTATTTTATGTTGACAACCTAATGCATCGTGGTTGGTCAGTAATGTTATCAATGCCTAATAGAGAATATAATGATGTTATTGGTGATGATGTGCTAGGTGATACTAGAATTGAGTGTGAGCCATTTACTAGAGGGATACCAAATGTTGATACACTTGATGACCTAGTGGGTGAGTTAGGGAATGAAAAAATTAGAGATGGGTGTGAAGATATATGGATTGATTGATTGTTGTAATGTATGACATTACTTATTCAGTTATTTGTATGACACTTATTAATAATTATGTACATCATTTTAATTCTGATCACATATTCATTAAATGCAGGCTTTGGGCACGACAAATCAAAAATTAAAAAAGCTGGGTTAAAGCTGTAAAGTACGACGGTCCGGTAAAAAAAATGGAAACACAGACGTCTAAAATAAAAACAACGTCGGGTTTTAAAAAGGCAAAAGACCATAAAGCAAAAAAACAGAGATCTGAAAAAGAAATCAAGTCGGTTTGGTTAAAATAAATCTTCATCTAAAGGTCGAAATAAAGGCCGTTTAGTTCCATTAACTATCATGACAGATGTTCTGCATGTCGGATAGTCTAAAATAATTGACGTCTCTGAGCATACATACATCAAGGCAGGTTAAACAAGCTACTTTTAAAAGGACAACCACGTCATTATGTAATCAAAACTGACGTGGTAAGAAATTACAACGTCAAGCAGATGGATCTCTACACGTAGTGATATAATTAACCATGTCCATTATTTTAACGCCACAGACGTTGAATACATAATCCACGTCGGTTTTTTTCCTATCCCCACCTTCAATACTATTTATAACGTCATCCTTTGACAAAATCGATGTGGGGTATAGTTTTGTACGTCAACATTGAGTAATACTATGTCATTTTAAATATTTTAGACATCGGTTATTTAGAAAAAGTGACGTCTAATTGTGTCAAAGGGCCTTCTTTGTTAAATTTAAACGACGAGTCTCGCAAGTAACAGACGTGGAATATACTTACCACGTCGGGTTTTATTAAAGTTCTCGACGTGGATAATTACATAAGCGTCGGTGATGCTAGGTGCAGGACGTGGTTATATCTTGTTACGGCGGTTATTGGGAGACAAATGACATGCAATACTCTTTAAACGTCTGTTGGTTTGTGTAAAAGTTGTAGTTTATGTTTTAGACGTCGGTTTTTTTGTTTGTTTAATGTAGTACAAATTAACCATGACGGTTTCTAGCTTATCCAAGTCTTTTTTCCTTCTTTTAGGGACGTGGATAATTATCTGTACATCGGTTCTTCTTTTGATCTTGACATGTAAAACTCTTTAGACGTCTCAGTTTTCATAAAACCGTCGTCTAATGTTGTTGAAGATTTCATTTTACACTAATTATATAGTAATTACACATCAGTTCGTAATAAATTTAGACGTTAAATTATTTAACTACGTTGGTTATCAACCGTCGTTGTTGGTTGTACAAAAGATGGCGGTCGATTTCACGACGGTTGGAAAACCTTCTAGACGATGGTGGTTTCCTGTCCTCTATTTCGATTTTTGTAGTAGTGGATCTTGGTAAAACTATACGCACATAGCCACGTAATATGATTTTCATTTGCGAATTTCATATGATTTAAATTGTGAAATAAGAGCAAGTGAAAACTTATATAACCCTCATTATGTGAGCTTTTGAGCCTTTGCCTTCCTTTCTTGACTGTTATGCTATTCTTTAATTTTCTTGTCTACAAGTCGTTGTGATCTCATTATTCTTTCTTTTGGTCAAATACTTGAGGATTTTTAAATTGTTTGCTAGAACTACTTTCATTATCTGTTTGAAGCATACTTCGTAAACCACATGGATTCTAGGAAGTGATATAGGCGTTGTTTATTTCGTTTGAGCCTCCCTAGTTAGCCTTTCTATGCCTTTCTTTTCATTCTTAGCTCAATTCTCCTCACCATAGCCTTTTATGAAAGTTTCCTACTCTCTAAGGAGTATTGTAGAGTACTTTCATGGTTTAAGGACAATTGCACAAATTGTTCAATCATTTGGAAACAAAAGGATACTATTGGAAAAAAAAACTCATAAAAAGTTTAATTATGAAGCCTTTTCAACTCGAGTTATTAAGCCTGGGGAGTGTTTCAGTTCTCTCTTTATGATGAGATTAGGCTTTGAGAACATGTCTGACGAGAGCAGGGTCTTAAGCTTATATAGGGCTAGGTCAAATCGTCTCTACTCATCACCGAGGACCGACTTGACTAACACTCTAAGCCCATCAAGCAACGGTTCACGCAAAGGAAAATAAATAAGACCCCTTTAATTGGCTTCAAAACTTTCCATATTTCACAAGGTTTTGGGCATTAAGGTATCACCTAATTTAAACTTTTATCAAAAACTGATATAACTTAGTATCTAGTGGACCGATCTAAGTAGGAGTATAACAGTCAACACTGCTCTTGGTAAACAATTTACATGTAAGAATTGAACCTCGCTTTTTCACTTTATTCATCTACCAACTTTTTATTGTGCAGGGACAGTATGGCACCAAAATCCATCCATACATGCATCAAGCTAACTAGAGAATTTTGTCCACTCAAGATGGGAGAAAGAACTTGTATTCATCAGTCAAAGTAATTGCAAATAATGCTGGAAATTTGTCCACGCATCAATTTTTGACTGGGATTAAAACAAGCAATAAACACACTTTCCTTTCTCAATTTTTGCACTAGTGCTTCTCTCTTGTGGTCTCTCACTAAATGCTTAAGGCGACAGAAGTTGGAAAAACTCAGCTGAACACAATAGGGAAGAACATTATCTGCAACCAAACTTTGTAGTGATCTCCATTATTAGAAGATATAGAGTAGAGTGCATAATTGAAAAATTCAATGTTTAGAAATTGCACAAATTCGTCAAAAGGATGTGCCTACAAACAAATTCCAATAAGCAATGAGAACAATTGTATTTAGCCCTCTGATGAACTTCTAGGGTTGAGAAGAGAGAGAATGAACCAGACTACTTTTACCCTCTGATGAACCTCTGATGAACTTCTGTGGGAGGATTCATTAATGAAACCCAAAATGTAAACATAACAGCACCCAAACTACTTTTACCTTTCTCCCCATCTCAACATAATGGAAAAAATGCATTTTAAAAAGTGAGAACCTGCCTATAACTGACAGAAGGCCGAAAAAAATAGTTACCAAAAGATTAACCATTAAAACTCAACCTCACTTTGAAAGGCTTCAAACCCATATAGAAATAATCAAGAACAAGAACCACAAAAATGGTGGTTGTGAAGGCCATAGTGCCAAGAATCATGAAGAATGAGATGAGCCAGTATTCATTCAAAGTGAAAGGTGTAAAGCGAGTTGAAGCTTTCGGTTTGTAAACTATTGTAATTAAAATAATTCAAAAATAGTTTAAGAAGATAATGATTATTGTAGAAACTGAGTTTTCTTTGTATTTCAAAAGAGATAGTACAACCTATTTATATACAAGGTATAGGATGGTAGACCTATCAGTTACAACATGACGGAAATACATTGATATAGCTAATAATATCATAACAGCAGGAGACAATGAATAGACAATGAATCAATGGCCCTTCACTAGTCACAACAATGATAACTGCCTAACATTTCACCACAAGCAGGACACTGGGGAGGTGACAAGTTTGGAAAGAAGACGTTCAAAACGATTAGCTGGTAACCCTTTTGTGAAGACATCTGGAAGCTAAAGTTAGGATGGAATGAACTGAACTTTGTGATTGCCAGAAGCGACCTGTTCATGAACAAAGTGATAATCAATGGCAATGTGTTTTGTACGAGCATGTGGCAAACAAGTTGTCACAGTTGAGTAAAACCAGATAGGTAAGCAGATAACGAAGTTCTGTTAAGAGATTGAGCAACAGATAAAATACTTTTACGAAGGGAAGGAACATGGAGAACATCAGAGAGACGAAAGACAAAAGTACCCGAAGAAGATGAAAGATTACCAAAATGGGTGATGGGGATCATTACCAACAACAACCTGATCTGAATTGTTGGCGCCAGAATGGAATGGTTACGCATCATGAGTCATGTGATTGGTGGCACCGGAGTCCAAATACCAGTTAGGGTCGGAAGAGGACGTAACATGCATGCCGGCAAAAGGACGAGGATGACAACACTTGGCTTGAACATGACCAAATTGTTAGCAGTTCCAGCATTGAAGTGACTAGCGACAGGGTGGAGGACCGAAAAGACCTTGAGAGGAGGATGAGGGACGCGGAGCACGGTGAAAAGGTTGGCTAGAGCCAGAGAAATGACGAACTTGAGGCTGACCGAAGGAACGAATGGATTGGTCACTCGGGCACAGGTGGCGAAGGCCACTTGGGAGCGAGTAGCAACAAAGGCGGCAGGAGAAGCCATAGGAGCCATCTGAGCGGCTAAGGCCTATTGCCCTTGAAAAGCAAGGAGGCGAGTTCATAGGTTCAAGAAGGAGGGAGGTGGTGGAAGTTCAGAATAGCTGTCAGTAATATTTGGTAGTCAATACGCAGACCACAGAGCACATACGTAACCAAGTCGAAGTTGGAGACAGTCCCAGATCGTAACAAGTTCATCAGCCAAACTTTTGGCTTGAGAAAGGTATTCAGAGATGGATTTGGAACCTTTGGTGAGAGAGAAGATTTGAAATTTCAGCTGAGTAGAATTGGCAAGAGGTTGCTGCGAGAAATTTTGTTGGAGACAATCCCAAATGGCATGCGAGGTGGAAAACCCAATGACTTGTTGAGGAACACTCTCAGATATCATAGCTTGAAGAATACTAATGAGGTTTTGATCAGTTTGAAACCAAGAGGCATAGGCAGGATTGGGCTGGGGTAGAGTAGAAGAATTAGACTTATCAGAAGGAGGCAGAGTAGGTGAGGGGCAAGGATGAGATCCATCAACAAAACTCCAAAGATTCTGGCCTAGTAAGAAAGGTTTCACCTGGCTTTCCCATAGGAGATAGTTGGTATCAGAAAGTTTGACAGAGACAAGGTGAGAGATATTGGGAATGGGGATAGTGGGAACCTCGTTTGAAGCACAAGCTCAGTTTTTCTATGTATTTCAAAAGAGATATTACAACCTATTTATATACAAGGTATAGGATGGTAGACCTTCAGTTACAACATAATGAAAATACATTGATAGTATAATAATATCATAACAGCAGCAGACAATGAATTGATGGCATTCATTGGCCCTTTACTAGTCAAACTATGATAAACTTCCTAACAATTATTTTAAAACATAATAATCGATCACAAATCATAATATACTGAAGTAGTTTGCACAATCAACACCTCCCGTCCCAACGAAAAACAAAAACACACACACAACAATATCATCCTTGCACCAACACATATATCATCAGACAAACGCCCTGCGGGTCGAGTGCTCGCCGCGGGGCACGACAGTCGTACGTGTCGAGCGAAAACGCTTCGAATTGGACGATCGGAGGCCCGAAGACCCCACGCCCGCTCAATGCTCCGCATCCGAGATCACAAGCAGAAACTTGTGGACCTTCACACTCTCACGACGAGTCGTGGGTTGATCGGGCACACAACACCTGCTACGACGTCCTCCTGCTGCCCGCGAAGGGGCAAGAGGAAAGGGACAACGAGGCACCATTCCTTACCACAATAGGTAGCCAAAACAGGAACCCATTAACCCGCACAAGCCAATCTTGAAGCATCAATGACGAGGGGTATGAGACGACAGTTCGATGCCAGAGCACAGAGCCTGCCGGTGCATACAACCCATTCACCACTCACACGCCGTTGCTTTGGCAAAGCCCAGCACCACCAAACGAACCGCACATCTCAACAAGCACAGTGGCTAGCCAAGAATGCGGCTGCACCGAGTGGAGCCAAGCCCGCCCGCTAGGCATGACAAGAATAACACAAAATCTAGGCAACTAGGCAACCGATATGTTTTGTGGGTTTGCAACTCGTAAGAGCATCACTTTCAACGTCCCCGGTATTGGATTGAGTTTCTAAAAACAACCGTGCACACCGAGGTTAAACTTTACACGCTCTGCTCCGACTCGCCGCTCGCCCACTACTCCGAAGGCAACCGATATTTTGCGGCATCATTGCTACTCTTGAGATTGTCATCCTCGACTTGCTTGTGCATTGGGCTCGCACCGTGCACACACAAGCAATGCCTAGACAATCCTAATCATAGCTCAACCGCCCACCAACGTGTTCGAGTGGCCCACGATTCGCTAGCTTCTTCATGAACTCCGCCGAAAGCCATCCTCGACGTACTCGTGCATTGAGAAGGTTTGGTGGCCGTACTCCCAACACAAAAGCATAACCGAAGACAACCCCAAGCTGAAGTTCACCCAAAGCCCACCCATCGTCACCACGTGTGTTCGTGTGGCCAACAATTGACTAGCTTCTTCATCAACCCCGCCGAAAGCCATCCCCGACGTACCCGTGCATTGAGAAGGTTTGGTGGCCGTACTCCCAACACAAAAGCATAACCGAGGACAACCCCAAGCTAAAGTAAACTCGAAAGCCAACCCATCGTCGCCCACACTAGTGGGTGAATGGTGTGCTTCCCGGGGTTGGCATAGACATTCCCTCGCACGCAACGCACGCAAAAGATTGTCTATGCCAACCCCGGGAAGCACAACATTCCCCACTCCCGCCCCGTGTGGTGTGGCGGTGATTGGATAGCTACGGATTGAGAACTTGCCATGGATCAAAATGTGTCATTTGGAAGAAATTTTTCAAAAAGTTTTTAAAATCTCGTGGGTTCGCAACTCATAGGAGCATCACTTTCAACGTCCCCGGTATTGGATTGAGTTTCTAAAAACAACCGTGCACACCGAGGTTAAACTTTACACGCTCCGCTCCGACTCGCCGCTCGCCCACTACTTCGAAGGCAACGAAACATTTGTTTTTCATTTTGATGAAATTTTTTGATTTTAAATCGTTTTGGTTTGAAATTGTTTTGAAAAGGTTCTTTAAATCTCGTGGGTTTGCAACTCATAGGAGCATCACTTTCAACGTCCCCGATATTGGATTGAGTTTCTAAAAACAACCGTGCACACCGAGGTTAAACTTTACACGCTCCGCTCCGACTCGCCGCTCGCCCACTACTCCGAAGGCAACAAAACATTTGTTTTCATTTTGATGAAATTCGTTTGAAAAATTTGTTTTGATGAAATTTGTTTGAAAAATTTGGCTAGGCAACTCCAATCCGCGACTATCCACCCACCGCCACCCCACACGGGTGGTTGTTAGTTGCGAAATGAGGTTGTTGTCGACATGCCGGTGCATTTGAGAAGGAGTTCCTAGCAACTCCGTGCTCTCCCATGCAAAAAAAAGCCTAGACAACCCCATTTCGCAACTTCCTTGCTTTTTTTTTTTTTTTTTTCCTCACCCATGGCGGCGGCGTGGTGGCGGCCGGATTCCGGCCACCACCGCCACGGGTGGCAGCCCCCCACCCCGACACCAAACCCATAATACCGAGGCAACATATCGAGGCAACATGACATGGGTGTGGCGTGGGGGAAGGGGGCTGCAGCTAGGAAGGCATGGGCTGCCATGCATATGCTGGCAACACACACCCCCCTATATAGCATTTTATGCATTTACTCCTTTGACAGGAGGAGACATCAACCATGCGCGAGGAGTCATAATGGGCTCTAAATAATTCAATATAAGGTATTTGGACGTGATTTTTTGCAGGGAGACTAAGAAAAATGCAATCTATGATGGGAAAAAGTTTCATAAATTTTTGAGGTCGGGAAGTATTTTTTATTATTTTTAGAAGTCGTAAAATTCAAAAAATCATAAAAAAAATTGGGGAGGAATTTTTTAGTTTTGTAAGTTGGAGAAGATCCTAAAAATCATAGACTACTTATGGTTTAATTATTGTGCGAGGAAATTTCAATAAAAATGGGGCTTGACAAGGTTTGAAAAATTCTGTCGACATTTCCAGCACATTTGTGTGCATGCTGTGCATGCTGTCGGCAGCAATGCCAAGGCCAAGCCAAGGCATGGCATGCCAAGCTCCCAATAGCCTCACTCTCGAAAGCCAAGGCATGGCATGCCAATAGCCTCACTCAAGCTTCCAATAGCCTCACTCTCGCAAGCCAAGGCAAGACATGCCGAGGCACGACATGCCAAGGCAAGGCATGTCAAGCTTCCAATAGCCTCACTCTCGCAAGACATGCCAAGGCCAAGGCACGAGATGCCAACGCAATGCATGCCAAGGCTAAGCCAAGGCAAGGCATGCCAAGGCCACGACATGCCAAGGCCAAGGCACGACATGCCAACGCAAGCAAGGCAAGGCATGCCAAGGCCAAGCCAAGGCAAGGCATGCCAAGGCCAAGCCAAGGCAAGGCATGCCAAGGCCACGACATGCCAAGGCCAAGGCACGACATGCCAACGCAAGCAAGGCAAGGCATGCCAAGGCCAAGCCAAGGCAAGGCATGCCAAGGCCAAGCCAAGGCAAGGCATGCCAAGGCCAAGCCAAGGCAAGGCATGACAAGGCCACGACATGCCAACGCAAGGCAAGGCAAGGCATGCCAAGGCCAAACCAAGGCAAGGCATGCCAAGGCCAAGCCAAGCCAAGGCATTCCAAGGCCACGACATGCCAACGCAAGGCAAGGCATGCCAAGGCCAAGGCCAAGCCAAGGCAAGGCAAGGCATTCCAAGGCCACGACGTGCCAACGCAAATGCAAGGCAAGGCATGCCAAGGCCAACCCAAGGCAAGGCAAGGCATGCCAAGG